>JAESUZ010002849.1:1792528-2992528 GCA_017311185.1 Proteles cristata cristata | reverse complement strand
GGAACGTGCAGAGATGAGCCACAATGGAATCTCAGTGTCGGGCAGTGAGGCTTGCCGTGGACTTCAGCAGGAGCCCACAATAAAACATTTGCCAGGGGGCACCTGGGTGGCTCAGTCGGTTAAGGGTCCCGCCCTTGGTTTGTGCTTAGGTCATGATCTCACAGTTCTAAGTTCAAGCCCTGCGTCAGGCTATGCGCTGACAGCATAGAGCCTGCTCAGGATTCTCTCTCTCTCCCTTTCTCTCTCTGTCCCTTCCCCACTAGCGCTCTCTGTCTCGAAATAAATAAATAAACTTAAAAAACCCCCACATTTGCCAGGAGAGAGAGTGTGTGCCCCGTGACTCCCCACAGAGTGACTCCAGGTCCTGTGACCCAGAGGACCTGCTTCCTACGGCTCCAGACCCCACCCCCTACGGAAGCTCAGGCTTGCTCTGCTCAAGTCAAGTCAACAGCACCGTTTCCCTTTTGCAAACCCCCGGGTACTGCAGGGTCCTCCCTTCCTTCCTGCTAAAGCCACAGACAACTGGACGGGGAACCTCCTGAGGAAGCGGGACAGAATTAAGTATTTCCCGGCTCCTCTCTGGGAAATTATAGGTGTGAGCCTGCTGACCAGGCTCCCAGGACACCCCGACATTCTTCCCTCCTCCCCCGTCCCGTGGATTCAGGCCAGGCTCTGCAGGGTGCTCAGCACACGCACCCCTTACCCATGTCAGGGGCCGGGTAGGGGGGGGCGGGCAGAGCGTGGCCAGCCAGCACTTTCTCTGTGGGAAGCCACCATCCGGCTCTCCGCTGGAAATTCACCACCGAGCGGAAAGGCAAAGGGCAAACTTGTTTCCGTTCACCAGGTAGTAGTTGCTACATCACTCGTTTCCTATTTCAGTGCGTTTTAAAAATTTCCCCTGGGGTGTGAGCACAGAGGCGCTGTGTTGTGAAACGTGGTTAACTCGAGGTGCTTTTTCATGACATCACTCAGTTCGGCTGTGTGTTGGGGAGCCAAAGTCACAGCCAAGGCCTGTTTTTCTGGGATCTCAAAGAAATGCAAAAAAAAAAAAAAAAAGGGTGGGGAGCACTTAGGGGAAATAGCAGAGAAAGGAGAAGGAGAAGGAAAATAGTGTCTTCACCGAAATTAAGAGTGGAAGAGCACTTGGCAGATCTGACTTCTAGAGAAAGAAACTCTACCTACTTCCTTTTACTGGTCACGTTAGCTTTGTGTCCGTTGTTTTATAAAGCTCAAATGAACCATTATCTGACAGATTGAGGTCGGTTACTCTCAATATGGTTTATAACATCATATTAAAAAAATATATTTTTACCAAATCTTGCCAGAGGCTTTAGATGTTTTCATGTGCTCTAAATCTGTAGATGACGAGGACGAAGAAGGTGATGCTTAAATAAATAAAACATTTTTTCAAGTTTATTTATTTATTCTGAGAGACAGAGAGAGCATGAGCGAGGGAGAGTCAGAGAGAGAGAATCTCAAGCAGGCTCCCCACTGTGAGTGCAGAGCCCGAGGCGTGGCTCGAACTCACAGACCTCGAGATCATAACCTGAGCGGAAATCAAGCTGAAGTCGCTCAACCGACTGAGCCACACAGGCGCCCCAATAAATTTAATTAATGTGTAAATAAATGCTTAGACATAGTTGACAGTTAATAGAATTTTGGCTGCCTGGCCTTTTAGATAATTGGCAGTGACACACTGCTTCCCTACGCGGTACCACTGGGCGGCCTCTTTGGACATCACATGGCTTCTGCATTTTGCACAGTTGGCACTGCTCCAGATCACGCACTTCACCCCCTGTTCTCCCTGCCTGGCCTCCGAGGCATTTGAAAGCCCAGTCTCTGGGTTAGACAGTGTATGGGTGTCTGTGGCTCCGATGGGTGTAACCAGACAAAACTGTGCTCCGTACAAGTGAGTTATTATCTCTCAAATGTATAGAAACAATCAGGCATTTTTTCCAGATAAACTCAGAGAAAGCCCAAAGACATTTGTAAACAACGCAAGGGGTTCTGGTTCCCAGCTCCTATGGTTTGAGTCCCCACTGCGCCCTCCTGATCCCCACCCTAACACTTTCTGGCCATCACCAAGGGTAGAAAACTCCCTGTTTCATAACCCCTCAGCTTTGCTTTTCTGGACACCAGCTCATACTGAAAGTGGGCGGGGGCAGTGGGAGGTGGGAGGTGGGTGGTGGGTGGGAAGGTCAGAGAGCAGAGTGATTCTAACCAGTGGGACCTCGTCATCGGAGAGAGCTCAGTCCAAGACTCATGCCACGTCACTGATTTCCAGAAAAATACCAAACAATGAAAATTTTCACGTTTGCTTTAAATAACAGAAATGCGTCCTTGAGCCCCAGCACAGTTTAATTCACGTTTGAATTCATCAGAAGTTTCCATGAATGAAATATTTACCTTCCAGAGTTAGTACTGCTGTCTGTCTTTAGAATGGAAGGTTGTAAGCAAGAGTCAAAGCACATAGACAAGAAGCCTGAGCAGGCAGCCATCTGCGCGGCACAATTTCAGAGCTGCTGAGAAAGGTCCTTGTCTTCCTTCCTTCCCTACACTCACACATGTACAGACGCGTACACACACACTTGCACACGTGCCTGCCAAGGTCATCCATCTCTGCCAGAAAGAGGGCAAATGACCAGTAAGGGAACAAGTCATGGACAAGCATTAGGAAATGAGCATCACAGGAGAATATATTGGAGCCGAGTCATGAATTACGACTAGTTGAGCCTCACAGATAAGGTTTACCCCCCGCCGCTGCTAGATCACTGTGTGGAAGCAAACCATTCATTTAGAGTCACTGGTTTACATGTTGCAGCAGGCTAAACCTGACCCTTTCAACCTTTAGGGAAAACTTTTCCTAAGTAAGTCCCAGCTTTCCACCCTGTGTCACAAATGAGTTACAGTGATGCCACCACACTGCTCCTCTCTGCTCTGGGGGAGGGTTCCATGAAGTCTGTGTGGGCCAGTCAGCCTTCCCTGCTTCTGCTCACTTGCTGGTGGGACACAGAATTACCCTGTGGCATGAAAACGTTTGGGAATCATTGCCTGAGGGTTGAATTCTCACAAGAATCCTTAACACTTATGTTACAAGCGGTTACTAGCTAGCTATCCACTGAAACAGGACCAAACAATGGTTGGACTTGACTTACTGTGCTTCGTGATAATTCCATATTTTAAAGTGTATGTTTTAGGGGCGCTTGAGCAGCTCGGTCAGTTGAGTGATCGACTCTTGGTTTTGGCTCATGGTCACGATCTCACAGTCATGGGATCGAGTCCTGCACTGGGCTCCGCACTCAACATGCAGCCTGCTTGGGAGTCACTCTCCCCCTCTGCCCCTCTCCCCTGCTCAAGCTCGCTCTCTCTCTCTCTCTCTCTCTCTCAAATAGAAATAATAAATAATAAAGTTCAGGTTTTAGAAAAACAATCTGTAATTCACCTCTTCACTGTTTTCTCTGCTAATTTGCACCCTAGTTAAGCCAAACTCAGGCTGACTTGTTTTGAAAGGAGGCTCCTCACATACCCCCTGCCAATCGATCCTTCCCGCTTCCCTCACACTGGTTTCTACCTTCCCCCAGGAAAAGCCTGCCGTCCCCAGTGTCCGTCCAACAGCTGGAACCGCCTGACCACCGTGGTGATCCTATCCTCCACAGACCCTGAGACCAAGGACAGCACCCCCCCCCCCACCCTTTCAGGGACTAGCTGGTCATCGCCAAGCAGAGGTAATTGAAAGACTCTCACTGTGTTCCTCTTGGTTAAAAGGCAATTCCTTCCAGGTCTGCACCTTTTCCCAGCACGGCAAGGAGTTGCCCTTCACATGGCAAGTAAGGGCAAGAGGCTTGGGCAACATCTCATATGAGTGGGGAGAAAACTACACCAGAGGCCTATAGGAAATCCATCATTTAAAAAGAAATCCTACTTGAACTTGACCTTTTGGTTTGCAGGTGTACAGTGTATTCTCAGCAACAAATTTGAACTCAGAGATCTAGAAACTAATTAATTGAGTTAACATTATTCCCATAATAATCATGGCGATTATACTTTTTCAATATTTGCATTAGATTGGGGGAGGCTAGGTCAAGAGAAGTGCAATATTAATTTTCTTGCCTGTAGGACAACTGTATACTTACAATGTCTCCTCTCGATTTCTCTCCCACTCCCCAGAACATGAATGTGCATGTATATATGTGTGTAAGGTGCATAGATATTCAGGATGCTTATCCAACCTAATTTATCATGGTTCTCTGAAAAGGAGTTCCTACCTAGTGCATCTTTTTTTTTAATGTTTATTTATTTTATTTTGAGAGATGGTTGGTGGGGGAGGGCAGCGAGAGGGAGAGAGAGAATCCCAAGCAGGCCCTGCACTGTCGGTGCAGAGCCTGATTCAGGGTTCGAACTCAGGAACCGTGAGATCATGAGCCAAGCCAAAACAGAGCAGACACCCCAGGTTGCTGCCTCTAACTGGCTCTGGGCAGAGAGGGAAGGAGAATGACCAAGGGGCTTTAACCACACTCCCCACTTTGCGCCCTCTCCCTCCCTCCCCTTACAGTGTTGAAATATGAGCTCCACCCAAAGGAGAAATGGGAACAAGGGTCACCCACTCCCACCCACCTAGGGAACTAAGTAACTCCTGCATCGCCTCTAGGAAGAAGAGAGGGGAGGGGGCCGAAGAGGCTGGAAGGCTGCAAAGAACACCCCCTGAGGATGCAGCAGAGTGTCAGAGGTGGCGGCTGGGCCAATGGCCGTGAGGGGGCAGCGCCCACCCCTCAGCTCTCCCCGTCCTGTATTCCTCTCTCTCCCCTTGCTTTGGGAGATTCATCTCTTTCCCAAGATCAGGAAGCTTAAAGGAAATGAAAAGCATCCTTTCCTCAGGGAAGGACCACTGGCCTCATGCAGTTTCCAAGGCAGCTTAGAACAGGCCCCCCAGGCCACCAGCAGGCTTTGGGTGCAAAAGAATGTCCCAAGCCTTTGTGAGGGATACAGAGGCAGAAAGAACACTCAGGGAGCCAGGGGGTATGATCCCCCCCAAACAAACCCTAGCTGCAATTAGAATCCCAGGGCAATGACTGTTGTGCCCGAATCGTGAGTCCCCTAAGACCCCTAAGGAGCCTTCACCGATGCAAGTACATAAGGGTCTTTATTACAAGCTCGAGCAGGGGCTCACCCGTCTACTGGTCCAGTGGCAGCAGGGTGAAGCCCCAAACAATGGCGAGCAGGGTTTTTATGGGGTAAGGGACGGGGGTGTTACTGTGCACACGTTGTACATTTTGCATCATCACATAAGCACCAATCATAATTGTACAACATCCATGGTTATAGTTTGACCATTCAGTATCCGTGAGGCATCCGTTACTTTTGGCGGGGCCCAATCATGACCTTTGAGAATCCTTTGAAAATGACCAATTATGACGTGAGCTCAAAGGGCCTACGTGGGGTTTAGGCAAGCGGTGAGTGATTGGCTAGTTTGTACAGAGTAACTACCTGCAGTTCCCAGCCCTGACTCAGACCAAAGGAATGTCACACATTTCTTTTGATTGGCAGATCCGAAGGGGGTCCGAGGGTGGCTTCAGCTGAGGCTTTTCCTGGAACTGGGGCTACGTGCAGCCCGAGGTCGCTCTTAATGGAGGACTTAATTTCAGGCTCCTCATGACAATATGGAAGAAGGTCACCCTGGGGTCCAGTCAGGAAAGGACTCTTCCGGAAAGGAATCTGCCCGCCAGCTTTAGAGTCCTTCATTGCCAAGACACAATCAAGAAAGCACTAGACCAGAGCGCATCACAGAGCAGGGTACCAGGGGGACACTCACCCTCCTCGCCAGGCACTTTCAGAACTGAGCATCTGTCCACAGCCTCACACGTGTTGGCTCACTTAATCATCACGCCCATTTCACAGATGAGGTGAAGCTCAGAGAGTGAGAGTGCTTGACCAAGTTCCACCAAGGGGAAGTGGCGGAAGCAGGCCTTAAACTTGCATCCTAGTCTCCAAGGGCAGCTCTCCATCAAGGCACCCCCCTCTGGCCCTGGAGTGGTCCGATGTGACCCACACTCCCCAAGGGAATGTGCGCATCACAGAGGATTCTGAACAGACAGGCACAGGGAATGTGTGATGGCCTTCTAAAAAGCTCACACTGGCAGAGAAAAGCCAGGGAGAAGGTGTGTGTGTGTGGTGGGGGGAGGGGGGGAGATACAGACATTAGGCTTGTGGGATTCATGGGGGAAATAGGGGGCCCCTGAGGAAAACCTCTGAAATCCAGGGTCTGCAGCAGGCAGCAGGGTCTTCATACAAAGCATGGCCCAGAGCCATGGGAAAGCCGGGGGGTGGCTGCTGTGTCAATGGAAGAAAGGACCCTATTTTGCATGGATGCTGATGACTCAAGCCACACTGTGGGGAGGAGGAGGCGGTAACATTGTGCTCCCGTTTTATAGCAAGAAGAGCACTTGTGAATTTTTCACACTCTCATTTGATTTCCCTTGAAACGTTCTATTTTAAGCTTGGGGGGGGGGAAATGTGCCACATTTTAAAGAGCTGCTCACATCTACCCTCAATGATTATTTTTTCTAGATGCTTAGAGATTTCAAAGAACTCAAAACATCTGGCATCCTCCCCCCGGATCCCTCCCGGCCAGGGGATGTGTTGTTTTCAGAGCCCTAAGAAATCCCCCGGAGTCACAAACAGCGGCGGGGAAATCCTGACTCTCGGTCTCAAGCACATCGGATCCTGAGAAAGGGAAGCGGCCCCTCCCGCCGGTGGCGGCCCGGACGCTGCGCGGGCGCGGGCTGAGCCCCGCCCCCTCCCGCTCCCTCCCGCTTTCTTTAGGAGACACCCCCCCACCCCGGACCCCTCCTCGTAAGCTGCTCGTCCTCCCCACGACAGCGGAGCGGGCAAGGGGGCATCCCCATTCAACTCTGAGAGCGGTGTCGGCTGCACAGGCCAGCGAGCTGCGAGCGCACCGCCTGGCACGCAGGGGGCGCTGTGGCCCAGACCTTGTCGGCCCTGGCACGTGGCCCCGGAGCCAGCCCCCACGCCCAGGACTGAGCCCTAGCGCGCCACTGCTTTGAAAGGAAATGAGTACAAGTCCTTCGCTAGCACTTCCCCGAAGGAGTATCAGGATGACAGCACTTTAGAAGATATATTACATGTCCTCACACTCTCCGTGGCTGGGTGGCCTGGCCCTGTGACACACCTTCAACCCCTTCCAGGGGATCTGGCTTCTCTTGCCTCCTTACCTGTGTCCTTGATGCTCAGGCCACGGTCCCTCTTCCTGTGGCTTGCTCTAACCCTTGCTTGGAGATGTGGCCCAATGTGCAAAGCACACACTTTGAGACAGCACAGCTGAGATTGAATAATCTCAGCTCTGTCATTTACTAAGTATAACCTAAGCACTATGTGCCTTGATTTCCTGGTCTGTAAAATGGGGATAAAATGATATTTATCTTACAGGATGGCTTGGGGTGAGGAGGAAAAGAATGAGCACATGTAAAAGGTTAGAACAGGACTGGGACAAAAAGTTGGTGTTTGCTGTAAAGAGGAGTCATTTCTGAAGAGCTTTCCAGGAAGGTTTCCGAGGCCTCACCCCCAGTCCAAAAAGAGAAGAGATCTCAATCTCCTCCCCTAGCCTAAGAGTTAATTGTTAATAATTTATTAGCTAATCAATACTGGCCTAGCTTGAAGGGTCACCTCTGCCCAACATTTCCTGCTGCGTTCTTGGCCAGATAAGACAGAGAGCTCAAGCTCTCAAGGAGTTTATAATGTACCAGGAAAATTTATTAGTTTGCCACCCTTGATGGACAGAGGGAAAGAATGATGGCTAACTCTTGAGTTTACTGTAGTTTTTGTTGGTGTTTGTTTTTGTTTCTAATTCAAAGAGTGAAACCTCTATGTGTTTGGGGAATGTATCCAATTTATCTCATTTAGAGCAGAATGTTCTATGTATTTTTAAGATGTATTTGGTACCATATTCAAATATGTATAATGAGGAGCTATTTTAAAGAAGTTTTATTGTATTTTTATAGGATTCAATATCTGATTTTTAAAGCATCGTGGAACTATGCATGAGCCATAGTTATTTTCAGATCTGTGTTATTAGCATCAGTGAGTGAAGATCTATGATAGCCACAGACATTAACTGACAAGAACACACCGTTGCTTCCACAGCCAGAGGAAAAATGCTTTCAGTTGCGTTTCACTATAAATAGTATGAGAAGTGAAGTGTATTTCATAACATGCCCAGATGGTTTTGCAATCTTTTACCTCTGAGGCAGTAGAAGTTCACAGTTGATAATTACCAACCCCAGTACTGGCTTACATAATTTGCAGGATCCAGGCTGAAATGAAAATATGGGGTGCCTTGTTCAAAGAGCAGAACATGAGACCAAGTATAAGCACCTTCTGAACATGGGGACCTACGTGACAGGTCACATGTCCTCATGGCTAGCCCAGTTGCCCTCTTTTATTCATTTAATGTATTTTAACATTAACACCAATGTATTAACATACTTAAGGAACTTTCAAGCTTAACATCTTTGCTTGACATATTTACCAACACTTACCAATATTTAACAACCTTCCCTATGCTTCACAAGAGATCTTATTTCTTTTCCAAAAAGCATATTTCAGAATAAAATGGGCACATCTTCAGTACTATTCTTTTTAAAGAAGAGCCATATAAATGCATTTCTCATGTTTTCTATAAGCTTAAATAAATGATTTTAACCATTGTAGGTTGAAAACGTGACTTCATTGAAGATTTCACCACGTGCCCTCATTCACATGTTGACATAGCCTATCCTGGCTCCGACAGGACTGACCATTGAGATTGCTCGTGTCTGTTGACTGAAATAACAGATACCAATTAATTCCCCACAGTTTGCAAAAATTTGCTCATCAAGACTTATCCAAAGCAGCACATTTGGAAAGAGAAATTTCAGGGCACCCGAGAGCAAGCCTGCTGAATATCGCAAACGTAACACTGTGCTTATTTTGTGCGAGGCACTGTTCAAAGCCCTTCACTTGTAGCAACTTGATTAGTTCTCGAAAATATTCCCATCAGGTAGGAAATGACATCCCATCACTTGTACCAGAGTATCTTCTTAGAAATAAGCCAACAAGCCCAGCCATACTCAAAAGGAGGAAAGTTAAGCTTCACAATTTAAGGAAAGATATACTGACGGAATCATGACCATATTTTTAAAACCAGCTCACCAACATACAGGTTATATTTCAAACCAAATGAGACCAGATAAGATCACCAAAAGAGGGAGTGTGAAGAAAAAGGGAAAGAAGACTGGGGAGTGAGCTCTTGGAGGCTTCAACTTAAAAGCTGATTTTCTGTTTTACAGATAGGTAAACGAGGCATGGGAGTTCTGCAACTTCCAGAGGTCACCAAGCCACCAAGTGGGGTGGTAACCTGGGACTTAGGCAGTCAGGTTTCAGAGCCTGCACACTTCATTTCTGCTCCCCTGAAGGAAACCACCAAGGGCCAAGTGCAGCAAATAAGCAGACTAATAGAAGTGTATAAACTGGTATTTGCCATTTTGGCCTGGTGTGTATGATCCATGAAAATTATTATTTCTTCTTGAGTTAGTGGTCTCAATGTTCCCCCCCCCGCCCCCGCCCCAGACGATGGTGCTACTCATACAAACATTCATTCATTCATTTATTCAACAAATTTTTGTTGAGCATCTCTAGATGTAAGGTACTATTCTAGGCATTTGGAATAAAACAGACAAAGAATCCTTCTTTTATGGGGCTTATATTCTAGCAAGGGGCAATAGAAAGTATCAGATAAGAAACATAACAAATGATCTAGTATGTTGGAAAGTGCAATAGGGGGAAATAGGATTGGGTAAAAGGAATTGGCAATTCATACAAGAGAGGGGGCAGTTCCAATAGTGAAGAGAATGAACAATACAGGCCTCATTGCAAAAGGCGGTTTAGAGCGGACGCATGAAGGAAATGAAAGGGTTAGCCAGGACATCAGGAGGAAGAGCCTTCCTGGCAGAGAAGACAGTGAGAGCAAAGGCCTGAAGACTGGAGTGTGCCTGGCATGGTGAAGGAACAGCCAGGTGGCCAGTGGGCCAGGAAGCAAGTATGGGAGGCTGAGATGCAGTCAACAGGTAACAGGTGCGAGGTCAAGCAGGGCCTGGTGGGTGCTTAGGAGGACCCTGGCTTGTCTTTTTCAACCGAGTGAGATGGTAAGCCATTGAAAACATTGTAGCAGAGCAGTACTATTATCTCACTTATGTTTTAAATGAAGCACACTGGCTTCTTTGCTGCAAATAGCCTAGGGTCATGGGAGATGCCAAGGGTAGAATGGAGGAGAGCTGTTAGGAGCTTACTGCAGTAATCCAGGCAAGGGACAATGGCGGCTCAGCTCAGAGAAAGTGCAGTCAATGTAGTCCAAGGTGGCTGGATTCTGAACAAACTTTGGAGATAAGGCCAATCTGCCAAATTTGAGGTAGAGTGTTAGAGAAAGAGAGTTAAAAAGGACTAAAATTTCTTGGTCCAAGAAAGCAAAAGGCTGGAGTGGCCTTCTACTTCAATGGGAAAGACTGGGTTGGGGTAGGTTCCGGATGTGTGAGATAAGCAGTCCAGTTTTGGGCCTGTTGAGTCTGAGTTGATTGTTAGACATGTGGAAGAAAAAGTGGAGATGGATATGGGAGTTGACTGTATTATCTGTTGCTAGGTAATAAATCACTCAAAACGTAGCAGTTTATAACAACAATCATTTATTACCTTCAAGGTGTCTCTGGGTCAGGAGTCTGAGAGCCACTTAGCCAGGTAGTTCTGGCTTTGAGACTGCAATCAAGGTGTTGATGGGGATAAAGTCTCATTTGAAGGTTAGTTTGGGGAAAGATCAGCTTCTAAGTTCAACTGCATACCTATTGGCAGATCTAGAAGATCTACTTCCATGTTCACCCACATGGCTGTTGGTAGTCTTGGATCCCCACCATATGGGCCTCTCACAATGTGGCATCTGGCTTAGCTCAGGAGGAGTAATCCAAGAGACAATGAGAGATTCCTCAAAATAGAAGCTGAAGCCTCTTTATAACCTAACCTTGGAAATGACCTTCAGTTACTTCTGCCATAATCTATTCAGTAGAAGCCAATCAACAAATCCAGTTCACATTCAAGGCAGGTGAAATTAAGCTTCACTTCTTGAGGACAGATATTCCAAAGGATTCCTGAACACACTTTTAAAACCATCACATCTGCATACAGATTATATTTAAAGCCATGAGACTGGATAAGCTTACCAGAAGAGTGCATGTGGGAAAAAAAGAGAGAGAGAAGGGGACCAAGGATTGAGTCCTAGGAGTTTTCAACATTAAAAGGTTGGGGAGAAGATGAAGAACCATCAAAGAAGGTCAAGAATGAGAGGCTTGTGAAGTAGGAAGAAAACCAAGAGAGTGTGATGTTTTAAAACTGAGTGGAGGGGCGCCTGGGTGGCTCAGTCGGTTAAGAGTCCGACTTCAGCTCAGGTCATGATCTCACAGTTCATGGGTTCCAGCCCCGCATTGGGCTCTGCACTGACAGCTCAGAGCCTGGAGCCTGTTTCGGATTCTGTGTCTCCCTCTCTCTCTGCCCCTCCCCTGCTCATGCAGTCTCTCTCTCAGAAAAAAATAAAACACTAAAAAATAAAATAAAATAAAATAAAATAAAATAAAATAAAATAAAATAAAATAAAATAAAATAAAATAAAATAAAATAAAACTGAGTGGAGAAAGTGCATTAAGGGAGAGAGAGTGGTTTACTCTGTCAAATGTGCTGTTAGGTAGGGTAACCGTTTGCCCTGACTTGCTCAGGACCATTCCAGCTTCTGGTTCTGTTCTGGTGTTGTTACTAATAGCACCCTCTTTTACTCTGAAACACAGCCCAGTCTGATGATAAATTATATGGACATCTCATACATAAGTCAAGTATCATGAGCACTGAGACTTGGGAATTGGATCAGTCAATGTAGAAACCATTGGATAATTAGAGGGGGATCATCTAATAAGTGATTTACAGTGACCCATATACCAACATCCTTTTCATTCAAAATATTTTTCTATTAAAAGTTATTAATGAGTTATATGAAATATTAGCTAATATTAGCATAAATATAACATGAAATAATACACCAAACTGAAATAAGATTTTATAAATCACGAAGGCAATTTGCTCACTAAATTTTAACTCTTCTCAATCACCACTTGACGTAATCACAGATCATGTTAAGTTTGAGTACAGCTTTAATGCCAACTCCCTTTATGATTTGGCAATCTTGAAAAAATTATGACAAAGCTACAGAATTAATGGACTTTTCTTGTTGTTGAAACATAATAATTTGATAAACTGGCAAAAAACCATTGTCAATGTGATCCAAGTAGATAAACTAGAAACAGACATCCCAAGATTCATATTTATTAATTATTATTCATAAAATGCTTTTCATTTACTAAAATGTATTTAAAAAGCTCTAGTTATGGCTTGTCTCTAACTTCCATGGCTGCCCCTGCTCTTACCTTCCCTGCTGGCTACTTAGGGAGGGATGACCCCCTCCGTACCCATCTCCACTTAGCCTATGTCAACTTTGAATGATGTCCATCATTTACTTGGTGCTTGCAATGGCCCAGAAGCTGTGTTTATTGCTTTGCACATCTTAATATATTTCGTTACCTACAACATCTCTGCAAAGTCATGTTGTTCCTGCATCACACTTTGCATGTGTGCTCAGGTCACAGAGCTACAGTATCACATCACAGTCAAGTGAAATTACTTAGATGAATTATTCGCTTTTGTTTAAAAATAAACTCTGGTTCATTTCTGACACTTTTAAGAAATGGAAAGCTGATATTAACTTTCATTTTACTTATCTGGTCTTAGATAATGTTTTTCTTGGAGTCAGTGGCTTCATTGAAAAAGGGATCTCCATCCACAGGAATAAGATATTATCTTGATTGTTCAGATGAACACTGATGAGGGAACAGATGGAAGAAATGAAAAAATTTTAATAAACTCTTTCAAGTATTTTTTATCTGAGTAGTGTTCTCATTTTAACTATCAGAAAACTATGAAATGATTGTATTCATGGAGGATCCTACCTTATAGGTATCAGCCCTCTGACTGTGGGGTTCCATCTAAGGAATCAGCTTGGGGTCATGACTATGTGACCACTATGGATGCAGTTGGGTGCACTTTCACAAGAGAGTGCCACGTTGGAAAATCAGCTCACTGGGAAAAGGCAGCTGGGGACCACAGTATTACACAGAGGCTGGAAACAGACCAAAAACCCAACACTGAGTGGTTACTATCAATTCTTTACCTAGTCCAGTACTTAGTTTTATCTTTACAACCACCCTATACATAGGTACTCTATTAGTCCGCTAATGTCACAAAACTAACATGAACAGAGCATCTCAAAACACAGTACCCTACAAAAGTAAGTGCTTATTTGCTCATGCATCTGCAGGTCATCTAGCATTTGGCTGATCTCCTGCGCTCAGCTGGGCTTGGGCACCCACAATAGGGTAGGTTCCGGTGTCCCCCAGTGTCTATTCTTCTGGGACCTGCAAGACACTCAGGGCATGTGTTTCTAGTGGTGACGGCAGAAGTACATGAGGCCACACCCAGCCCCACCAGCGTGTTTCATGGCTTTGCCTCTCTCACATATACCAACATCCTATTGTCCAAATACATCCAAAGGCCAAGCCCAAGGTCAAGAGTCAAGGACATACACTCTGCCCACCAGGAGGCCGTGTCAGGGATGTTGATGTGTGATACTAGCACAGGAGTGTGAAGATTGGGACCAATAACTAATCCAGCACAGGTGCTATTATTATATTCATCTCAAAGATGAGGGCACCAGGAGGGGTTAGAAGACTTGAAGATTCACTAGTCCCACTGATGTTAAGTGGAGACACCGACATTTAGAACCCAAGCAGACCAGCTCCAGACCTCAAGCTCTTACACAGGGTAGCTCAACAGGAACCAGGTGAAAGCTCCCGTGGGCCGGGGAAGACACATTAAAGGTCAGACACAGAGTGGAAAAAGGCCAGGGAAGGAACAGGTTTAGTCAGTTGAGCGTCTGACTCTTGATTTGGGCTCAAGTCGTGATCCAAGGGTCTTGAGATCGAGTTCTACATTGGGCTCTGATTGAGTGTGGAACCTGCTTCAAAGTGTCTCTCTCTCTCTCCCCAACCCCCGCCTCTGCTTTCACTCTCTCTAAAATAAAAAATTGTTTAAATTAAGAAAAGAATCAGCCTAACAGGAACCCTGCCCATGCTGGTGTCCTATCTCCCGTGATCATTTATCCACAGTCTTGTCAAGTGCACCTGCCCTTGCTTATAAATTAGCAAGTCTACACCCCCAAATAGAGAAGTTACTCCAAAATTTCTTTTCAAAATTCCACTAGTTATCCAAAAGTTTATTCTTTTCATATTTTTCTATCATCTCAAGTTGCCTGCAATGAGTAAAACAAAAGTACAACTTTAAATAAATAAATGAAGTTTTAAAATATAAAGTATAACCATAGTATTTTCCCACTGTTTGGGAGCTGGTTCATGGGATGTTTTTCTGTTATAATTTAATAGGTTTAAATATATTTGCAGTTCATGGAATTCCAAAGGTTTTTACCTTTACAAATATTAAGTTTTGAGAATTTTATTAGAACCTAAAAATATACTCCATTTGATTGTCTAAGACAGGAGTAAATTTCAATAGCTTCAAAACTGTTTTCTACATATTTGTAACCAATTTTGTATGCAATAGATGAGAATGTAATAACATGAATACAACTTCTTAATTTTAATAACTGTACATTAAATAATTGCTTATAATAAAAATAAGGAAGGTATAGTTCACACTGACGAGAAGAAGGTTTTGCTTTCTAAAATTTCTAATATTTTGGGGCACCTTGGTGGCTAAGTCGGTTAAGCGTCTGACTTTAGCTTGGGTCGTGATCTCGGGGATTGTGAGTTCAAGCCCCGTGTCAGGCTCTGTGCTGATAGCTCAGAGTCTGGAGCCTGCTTCAGGTTCTGTGTCTCCTTTTCTCTCTGCCCCTCCTCTGCTCACACTCTGTCTCTTTAAATTTTTAATATTTTGATTTTCCATTAGAAAAAATTGTTCCAATGTGGGCAGTATTGCTTAAAATTTCAGTGAAATACACTCAATCACCTTATTCTATTAAGCAATTGTTTATTACTGACCATATCAAATCATAACAGGCTAATGGATTACAAAACAGTAATTAAAAGAAAATACCATCGTAGGAGAAATGACGATCTTGTTTTAACCCCAAAATAGATGGAGTTGTAACTATTTCATATGTAGGTTTTGCAACACCAGTGCTTTCATAGAAACAAAAAGAAATCTTATAACTGATGACATTGCACCACTGATCTATTCCCCCTGGTTCACTGTGAAACTCATTTCTCTTCTTATTATCTGTATACAGATAATAGTATACACAGATTTCATCTTTGTTTTCCAACATCTTAAAATATAACTGTGATAAAACTTCTGACCATACTATTAAAATAAATTTACTATCAAAAAATAGGATCTCTTGTTTGACTATGAAACATGAGACTTTAAAACTAACCTGTTATACATTTCACATCTTAAATGCAACTATTAGAAAATAATAAAATTATTAGAAAATAATTATTAGAAAATTAGAAAAGCCAAATTAAAATGTATCCTGATGAGTAGAAAAAAGTAAAAGAAAATCGAAAGTGGGAAATAAAAGTTTTAAAATGTAAAAACAGAAATAAGAAAATATCTAGTTTGCAATAGCAAACAAAATCATTAGAATTTAGGCATGGATCTCAGAAAAACATCCAGGATCTTTATAGAGAACATTTTGATCAAATATGTTTTAAAGAAGACTTCCGTACTGGTGAAAGTGCCAAAATTATGGATGGGGAGGTCAATTGTGAAGCTCTCATTTCTCCTCCAAATCACTGTATCATCCTTGTGCCGATCAAAATCCCCAGGGTTTTTTTTTTTTTTAATAAAACTGCTTCTTAAGTTCTTAAATGTGCAAAAACAGCCAAGACCATTTGTGAAGAAAAACAAAGAAGGAAGAGAGCCCTCCCCTGAAAAGAAAATATACAGTTGACCCTTGAAAAACACTGGTTTTGAGTATACATGCGTTTTTTACAGTAAGTACTATAAATGGTTTTTACCTTTCTTGTGATTTTCTTAATAACATATTATTTTCTCTAACTTACTTTATTGCAAGAATACAGTATATAATACACATTATCTACAAAATATGTGTCAGTCAACCGTTTGTGTGATTGGTAGAGATTCTAGTCAATGATGGGTTATTAGGAGTTAAGTTTTAGGGGAATCCAGAGTTAAACGTGGATTTTTGACTTCCAGTGAGTTGGCTCTCCCGCCCCTGGTGTTGATCAAGGGTCAGCTGTATAAAACAAACATATCTAGTTACTGCAGAAACAAAGCAGAAGTAGTAGAGGAGCAAAAGAACATGTGAGGTGATTTTCAGACACGCTTAGAAATATCAGCATGGTAACAGCTGATAGGTGGCCGCATTAGATGTGATTCAGCAAGCCGAAGATATGATTACCTAGGTGCTAAGTTTACATTTCTGCAAGTTGCATAGCAATGTTTGCCTCGTACCAGACTATCTGCCAAATGTGGAGATGGATTCATAAATTTGCAGAATTCAATTCTACAATTCAAAAATTGTTGATTGCAATGTTACCGTTTTCGCACGAACAAAATGTTGCTATAGCACCTTGGTTAGAATATATCCAAATGAGGGGCACCTGGGTGGCTCAGCTGGTTAAGCATCCAACTCTTGATTTCAGCTCAGGTTGTGATCTCAGGGATTGTGGGATCAAGCCTCACGTCGGGCTCTGCACTGACAGCACGGAGACTGCTTAGGATTCTCTTTCCCTCTCTCTCTGCCCACCCATCCCCCTGGCTTGTGCACTCTCTCCCCCTCTTCTCTCTCTCTCTTTCTCTCTCTCAAAATAAGCAAAAAAACATTAAGTAATTCCAAATGAAATCTACTTCACTAAAAAGCCAACCCTTTTGTAATTTTGCTTTTAATGTTAATTTGAATGTCAAAGTCCTTTTTGTAGAGCATATAACTGGCGCCATAAAAGTGGGATATTTTCTGCCACTCTGCAGGGGCGCCCTTTGGTGTGCCAGCTCCCGCAGGGGCACTGCTGATTTCCAGCCCGACTTCAGAGACAATGGGCTCATGAGCCAAACAATTTGCTTTATCCTCTTTTCTCAGGAGATGAGTGTTGACCGAGAAGTCACTAGACTGTGTCCCTTAGCTCAGGTGGTCAGCTTTCGTGGTGCACAGGCAGAGTTCTGAAGGAAACGTGAGCTCTGGTGACAGCTCAGTCCCCCTCCTGTAATTTCTGGGCTCTGTGCCTGTGGGTGGGCACATGTTCCCTCACCCACACACTGAAGTCATCAAGCTCCCTTGTAGGTGTTAGCAAAGATCTCATGTAAATGTGTCAAGTTCTTGGTGCTTCATTTAAAAACTAAAAGTGAGTAAATTTTAAGAATTGTATGGGGGGGGGGAATACTTCAAAATTCCCGTAAGTTCTTTTGTTTGTTTGTTTGTTTGTTTGTTTTTAAGTCACAGATTCCCTTCTTCCAGGTCTGTTTTTCACAGGAACTCTTAAATGTAAGGATGAGGGAAAGTTGGTTATAGGGTGGGCACCCCCATCACAAAGTATGGACCAGGAGAGGGGCTGGGGGCCAGAAACCCTGAGGGCAGCTCCCTTCCCCTTCCCCTTCCTCTCTGCTCCCTGTTGGTGACACATTTAGGGGGCATGGACAGGAATGAGCGTTACATTTACACAAAAGGCCCTTGAGACTGTTTCTTCCATTCAGTGAACACTATTGCCCTAACTCAGAGCGAGGACGGGGGAAAGAAGCTTCCTCTCCCAGAAGCTCAGTGTGTGTTGCATGGCCCTGTGTGCACAGGAGAAGCCTGTGACCCGTCCCCTGCCCCGCACTTGCCCACTAATGGACATGGGCAGCGATAGCCCAGTGTCCACAGGGGACCATCTCCTGCAGTGTCCAAGGTAGGGCAAGCCCAGAGTTTAGACGGAGAGGGGCGTTGGGGAGGGCTCTGGGTTATTCTTAAGTTTCTTGAAGGCTCTGCACCTCTTGTCATGTATGGTTAAAGCCTGACCTGAAAAGGACGCCACTGGATGTCCAGGCCCATACTGCAGAGAGCTTGGTCGGGTCTCTGTTTCGATAACACAGAGGACATCGGCTGTCCACCACGGTCTCCCCAGGGAAGCAGAGGAAAGCATGCGTCCTGGACCCTGAAGCCATCTGCGTGCCTACCCATGTGCACAAATGCCACTGTACGTGGGTTTGGTTCCTGTGGATTGAGTGACACGGTATGAGCTAACATTTGATTCTGTGGTATGTGCCAAGCACTGAGATAACATTTTTATATTATTTCTGTAATCTGACCCTCATAATACCCCATCGTTGGTATTTTTATTCTCAGTGAGTAGACAAGGAAACCAATGTTTGGGTTACTTCCTTACCTAGAATCACAGCACAAATAAACCGTGAGGTTGAGATTTGAACCCGATTTGCCCCACATTCAAGCTGATGCTTTGGACTCTATGTGGGACCTCATGGGTCCTGGCCCAGGTGTCAGTAGTTAATTTGGGCTAGACTTTTCTGATATAGCTAGTGAAAATACAAAACAGAATTTAAGGAAAAATTATAAAATAAAACATTGATCCTAGGAGGCTATAACCCAATTTTACCAAGGATGCCGACTAGAGAGGTCATCTGAATTTACCTTCCCCTCCTCTCTGCTGGAGAGCCACATCTCTAAAAGAGATAAAAGATCACTTATGTCTTGGTGATTCAAATGTCCTACAAGAGACTTTATCCTTGGATGGTCCGGGGTTAATATTTCCTCATTGCAGGTCTCTGTTCAGTTTTACTAAGTGCCAAGTGTTTTTATTTTCTGCAAGCTAGGAGACCCAGAATGCTCTGTAACCCAGGGGAGACCCAGAGCAAGGCCAGGAAGGACAAAAGGGAAAGGTGGTATCAGCTTTACCTTTCGAATACCATTGTGTCTCCCATGACTTCCAACTTCTCCCAGGAACTTCCACTGGGGCAAGGTCTACCTGCAAAGGTATACAAGTAAGACAAACACTAGAAGTGAACAAATGAAATACAGGAGCTAAAACCCGTCACCCTCCACTTAGGTATTGCCTATCCTGAAAACTCACTTAGGGGGTACGTGCATATAAGTGAACACAGAGGGTCCTCTTTAGTGAGGGATAAACGGTGTAGCCCAGACAGAAGCCAAAAATCCTCCTTCTCCCAAATCCATTCAGTGCACAAGGCCATGCACCTAATCCCTGTCCTAAGTAGTTGTATGCCAGGCCCTCCTCCTCTCTCATACTGACGGTTGCCCCCTGCCCGGCACCATTTCACCTTCCAGACCCTTCCTCTAAGACTCTGACTCCATCAGGCAGCCCGCCTCACCTCTCTCCCATCATTTCCAATTCTCGCTGTCAAACAGCAGCTCCAATATCACAAGCCTTCTGCGTGAGGCCCACCAACTTTGTACGGCATCAGGGACACTCCACTCTGGTCTGACACACACCTCCTGCCCTCTACCCCACCCCCAGCATGTGCACGGGAATGCTTACAGTTTCCAAAACACCCTGTGATCTCCCATTTCTGGGCCTTCGCCCTTGCTGATGCCTCCACCAGGAAGCCCCCCATGTCCCCCATAACTGCACTGGATGGAGACGTCTCCTGGGCTGGGTGAAACCCATTCACTTTGGACTCTCATAGACCAGGAGATTGACAAACTTTCTTTGGAAAAGTAGAGAAATGCTGGCCCAAAAAGGGAATTTAGTTCCCATGGAATCACCATTTCAGCCAGAACATTTCAAAATTGCCATACAGGGCAGCAGCGTGGCACAGAGCAGAAGTTAGAGGCTTAGCTGGACCTGAATGGAGTCCTATCTCTGCCATGGGAGACACCAGTCTCCTCCTGTGCAGAAGGTGAAGGGCAGCAGTGGGGGCCGCACAGCCGTGGGAGGAAGGCTTGCAGAGGAATGACTGGAAAATGTTTAGCAGGGTGCCAGGTGCAATAAATGTACCCAACAAATACCAGCTTGAAAACAAATGCCTGGATCCATGAAGCTCTAGTTTTATTTATTTTTTTCCTTTAACGCTCACAAATCAAAATCCTATTTGAGAAGTGCTTTCCCTTTTCAGTGAGAAGAGGCCAAATGCCCACTTTCTCTGTGGAGTTGGGCTTGGGTAGAGAGACCTGTGCTGGGTCAGGGGAGTAGAAGGGTGGGAGGCCAACGTGGGGTGGGCCCTGATACCTGAGGTCCTGGAAAACCCATGGTTTACCACGGAAACCATGACAGGACCTTCACATTCACACCTAGCCTGCCTTCCTCCCCCGGGCCTCCCGAGCCCCCTCGAGGGTAAGGACAGAGGCCACTGCTCCAGCAGCTAAGAAGCCCACTCTGTGGTTTGACTTTTCCTGTCCTCCCACTTGCCACGGAGTGGGCCGTGGTGCTATTACTCAGGCGCTGCTTCTCTTAAAACTCAGAGGCAGCGGAAATCACAGGCCCCAGCAGCCTCTGATGGCTCCCCTGACGCTCTGGCATTGGTGTTAGCTAGAGGCCAACTCTGCTCCCTTTTCTCCTGAACCCAGGAATCTCTCTTGTGATGCCTTTTGAGAAAAGAAAGGTCTCATTTGTTTGAGGAAAAAATAAAATGGTGACATTGTTTCCCCCTAACAACCACATCTGCTAAGAAGCAATTGCCATTATCCTATTTTGAAGACCTTTTAGCGTGGATCTTAAAACTGCATCTCTGATGCACAGTGATTCCTGCCCAGCTTTTAGCATTAGACTTCTACTCACTTCCCTTCCTCCCCTCTTCTGGAAATCAGCTTCTCACACAGCTCTCTGCCTCCCAAGCACTGCCCCAGAAGGAGCACCCATAGAGGTCAGTGGTCGTTCCCACTGGCTAGACAGGATCTCTAGCAGTTTGACTTAGCAGGAGGCATAAAGCACCCAACTCAATTCCCAAAGCAGGAAACTGATATTCCAAATAAATAACTAAATTTATTCACATGGGTGGTCATAGAGGTGACAGGGATAGATTCATGTTTTTTTTTATTACCAACAAGCTTTTGTTGAACTTAACCCTGTGCCAGACATGAGTTTGTCCCTGGGGGTACACTGAGGGGATTGTGACTGTGGTGAAATAGATTCTTCTTACATAAATGGGTTAGGAAAAAGCTTAAGGTGGAAAGCCACCAGCATGGGGTGAAAGCACCCAAGGTTAGGTACTGAGATATTGTAATGGGATCACGAGTAACTTGTTACATCACCTGCAGGAAATTAGTTTCCATTTGACACCAATATACTATTGTACTCTGATCGCAAACTCCACTTGCCCCCCAAACCCTTTATTTCTTACACACACAAGTTAACAATTACTATCTGGTTGTTTTCTCTGTTTACCACGTGGGTAATATCTTGTTTCCTTCACATTCACCACATGTGTAAGATCTTGAGAGTGCAATAGACAGGAGATGAAACCCCTCTTTGGGGCTTTTGTCCCCTCCCAGACATTAGCCTCTCTCGTATTCAGTTCTGCATCCACTCTCCTGCTGGACAAGAGAGAACTCCAGACTCATAGTCTGCAACATGTGACCTAATTGGAGAACATCCATGTATCCACTTGTCTTTTTGGGAACAGCAGTCCACGCCTCAATAGATGCTTCAGTTAAGAGGGTGCTGGGATTTAAGACTAGGAAACCAGTACATCTCATCTCCATCTTGGAGATTCACACAACATGTGTTTAAAGTGCCTGAGAGGTCTTGCAATAAAGAATTTGCTTAACTCTCTGTATCAGTCAGGATAGGCTAGGCTAGGCTATGCTGCAAGAAACAAACAACTCAAATATCCCTGTGGCTTAGGACCATGAAAGTGTATTTCTTGCTCATGATACATGCATACATGCTCTCTGAGGGTCAGCTGTAACTTATGTACTGGACACGGGCTCCTGGAATACACCTGATTGCACACATGGCTGGCTGGTCACTATGTTAAGGGAGAAGAGATGTGGTGAATACACATGTGGGGTAGCTTGTATGGGTTGAATTGATGGTGATACATGCTTTATGGCAGACAAAGGACAAAGGGAATATTCTACCTGGATGTGAACAGTGAATGAGAGAGAGCTGGCTGAGCATGCCCGACACAGGACTCCTTCCCACAGGAAGGACCTGGCATGAAGAGCAGACCATAGCAGTTTCTTTAGGAAGGCACAAGTAGATACCATCAGTCTAAAAAAAACCAAATGAAGATCTCTTCAAAGTAGTGAGGAGAAGGCAGGTGAATTAGGTCCAGGCTACATACAGACAAACAGAAAGTTGATTAAGGCAGAGGGGAAGAAGCTGTTCTAACAGATGTTTCCAGTAGACCCTCTACCAGGGATTTGGGAGGTTTTTTTTTTTTTTTTTTAACAGAGAGAGGACTCTGACTTAATAAGGAATATGGGATTAGGCTTTATCCTTATAGCAAACAATAAATTCCCCCAACATCTGCTGAGACAAACCTATACAAACAGGGTGAGGGATGCCCAGTGCAAATGCTCACTAAACTATTTTATAGTTTACAGGACAGGAGGATTGAGAATCATCATAATACACCAGCCACAAACAAGTCTGACAGAGCAGGCACTCTGCAGAGAACCAGAAAGGTGATTCCATATAAAGGAATCTTTGATTTTCCCCAGAGTAAGATCAGAGATTGAAGCATAGGCAACATGGCCAGCCTTCCCCAGAGAACCAAAAAAGCCCCACTCATCTACATGAGGAATCCTACACTTTTCAGTTCAGATGGTCTTAAAGTCATTCTTATGAACCATATAAAGAGGAGGATAGCCAGACCTGTCTCATCAAAAAATCATAAGACTTATTCAATCCTGATTAAAAAATAATACACAAGCCACCATGCTGACAGGGCAGAGCCTGCTTGGAATTCTTTCTCTCCCTCTGCTCCTTTCCTGCTAACTCTCTCTGTCTCTCTCTCAAAATAAATAAACTTTAAAAAAAAAACCCAGCAAGCCAAACACAAAGGAAAATGTCTTCAAGTTGATAAAGGATCTCTACCAGAAATCTGCTATAATCATACTTACAAGTGAAACATTAGCAACATTCCTAATATAGACAAATAAGAAAAGGGTGCTCGCTATTTATTATTATATTAGCAATCACACAAAGGAAATTCAGCTACAGAACAAAGGAAGTGGTATGTGGCAAGGACAAATTCTCCCAATATCCCATTTCACTTACTTTCACAGTAATAGATTCTAAATCAGGCACATGGCTCCCGGAATAAAAATCTTATTTCCCAAACCAGTAGCCATTAACTCCAGCCAATAGAATGAAAGAGGAAGTGTCATGCAATAGCTTCTGGGAACCTTCCTTCAGAGTCAGTCCGCATGTGCCCTTCTCTCATCTCCTCTCTTTCCCATCCTACTGCCTGGAACTGGATGTGGTCATCTCAGATGTAAGGATGAGGGATGGTGAGTGGTGAGCTGGAAGGGCCACTGACCCATAAGCACTTCCCAGAACAGAGTTGCCAAGCAGTACCAACCCGGGACTGCTTGCCTCTGGGCATTTTGTGAGAAAGAAACAAACATCTTCTTGTTTAGGGATCATTTATCTGAAGTAAGGATTAGCAAATGACTCCCTGGATGCCAAATTCAGTCACTTACTTGTTTTTAATATATAAGGTTTTATTGAAACACAGCCCCATTCATTTATTCACACACTCTCTATATCTGCTTTCACACTACAATGACAGAATTGAGCAGTTACACAAAGCCAAAAACATTTACTATCTGGCTTTTTACAGAAAAAGCTTGTTAACTCCTGATCCAGAAAATCTAGAAAATCAGTTGAACAAAAAGTCAACTGAACAAATAGATACGACCCTAGTTCTGTGGGGAGGGAGGAGATAAAAATGAGTTATTTAATCTGTTCTGTTCATGCCATCTTGAAGGATAGTCGATCTAAATTAAAGAGTTTCAATCTCAAAAATCAACCAAGACCCTGAATCCTATTCAATGTAAGCCTTGTGGAAGATGTCCTGTAGTTATTAAAATTAAACCTGCAACCTTTTTTAAAAAATATTTTTATTTATTTCTAGGAGAGAGAGAGAGAGACAGCATGAGGAGGGGAGGGTCAGAGGGAGAGGGAGACACAGAATCCAAAGCAGAATCCAAGCTCTGAGCTGGCAGTCAGCACAGAGCCCGACGCGGGGCTCGAACCCATGAACCGCGAGATCATGACCTAAGCTAAAGTCAGACGCCTAACCGACTAAGCCACCCAGGCGCCCCTAAATCTGCAGTCTTTATTCAGGGCAATGGTATGGTCTACGGAAAAGGCAAAGAGATGATTTGGAGTCAGAAGGCCTGAGTTTCAGACTCACATCCACTATTTATTAGCCTTTAGATTTCAGCAAAGTCCTTACAACCTTGATCTTCTCATGAGAACATCCCCTCGACAAGTTAAGGCTGAGATTACAGGAGGTAACATGCATAAAGGCATCATGCAAACTTCGACATGGTGAACAAATGCTGATTTCCTCACAGGGTTTGCATATGAGATCATGACAAGTTTGCAATATGGTGTCTAAACATGGGTTTACAGGAAGACCAGCAGCGATTCCAAGCATGTTCACAGACTCAATACATTTCAGCTTAAACAATTACATGATGGCCAGAAAACAACCAGTTTCCAGGCAGACTTAAAGTTCAAGGACGAAATGATAAGAAGATAGGAGAGATGTGAGATGAAGGAACACAAGAAAGGGTGAAAGGAGAAAGTAGTAAGAGGAGACAGGGCACAGCCAGGAAGAAGACTAAGGAGAAAGCCCAAGAGGCCGTCGCTGGGACCACCAGAGGGGGTTGAGGGGCATGGGGGCTGGGCTCCTGGGTGGCTTTCATACAATAAGGGGGTACACTCTTTCCCATCTTAGGTTCTTTGCATATGCTGCTTCTGTTCTCTGGAACATTCTTCTTGCCTCAGCCAACCTCCACTAATCCAACCATCCTTTAGCTTAGTCTCAGCCTCCATTGTTACCTTTGTGGAGAGGTCTTCTCTGCCACCTTGTCTGACTTCAGTTGAATAAATGAATGGCAGAATGGCAGGAAGAAGTCACATAAGCAAATGGAGAGTCTAAATATCTACAATGTTGAATTTGGGGTATTTTAGCAACTACCACTATGATTAGTATTGCTGCTACTTTTTAATAAAGTGGTACATATCTCTGTGAGTAATGAAAAATTCAAATATTCATAGATTTAAAAACAAAGCCTGACATAGTGTTTTTCCCTACAGTCAGCTCCAATGTTCATTACTTAGCCTGTCACTACCTACTCTAATTCCTGACACATAGTAGGCACTAATCAAATACTGACTGAACAGAGGAAGACAGACCAGTCATAGCAAAACTTTGCAGAGCTTTGGCCCTACCTTGGTTACTTCTGTTAAAGTCCTGGTGCCAGTGTTGTGTGGCTGGCCAGGATGTCAGAATCAGGAGCCAGACACTCTGCTCTCCATAATGTTATTACTTAACTACTATGTGCATGACCAAGGGCCATCAAAATTTGAATATGACTTTTCCTTTCTTCAAATGACTTTGAACCCTTCAAAGGATCACAGTGTCTTCACAGATTAATTCAAATAATTGTTAATGCTACACTTTTGTTTTGCCAGATCTGAAATTTAGAGATCATTTTATTTACATTTTCTTTGTCAAATGGCTTTCATACTTTTTTTTCTGTAAATAGAAGGGGAAAAAGACAAAAGAAGGGCACACAGTGGAAAGTGGCCTTTCATGAAAACCTGAGGCATTTCTGGAGAACATAGTAAATGATAGTCCACCAAAATATGTCCTACGATTATTTGAGGTTTTTTAAAATATTCTTTTTCTCCCCTCTCCTTCCACAACTATTCTTCTTTTTAAATTTTTTAACCTTCATTTTTGAGAGACAGAGAGAGACCGAGCACAAGTTAGGGAGAGGCAGAGAGAGAGAGAGAGGGAGACACAGGATCTAAGCAGGCTTCAGGCTCTGAGCTATCAGCACAGCACCCAACACAGGGCTCAAACCCATAAACCGTGAGGTCATGACCTGAGCTGAAGTCAGATGCTTAACCAACTGAACTACCTAGGGGTGCCTCCCATTTCTTCTTTGTAATAGAATCTGATTTTTCTTAGGTGTCCACTCCTAAGTCGCCTGCATTCCTAAGAAGAAACTGAACAACCCTCAGCTGAATTGGGGTGAACTTGATTGGCCTAATAGTAATTCCCTCCTCTTAGGATTGGCTCAGGAATAGACATACAGACACGTGGTTCCATTCTGGTTGATGAGAAGCCAGATAAGGCATCTGGTTAAAGATACCTGTAGATGCTTTACTAGAGACTTCTATGAAATACCAAACTGCTCTGTAAGAATATTCTCATAAACAACAGCCTCCCATTGAAAACAACCCTTCCTAAAAATGAGTTCAGAATCCAAATCACATTAGGAAACAAATCCCAAAATGGGCAGTTAGTAAACACAATAAATGGTAACATTTGTACATCAAAACCAAAGATAATAAAACAATCTGAAGAGATTCTAAATAAATTTAAAACACTTACGGGTAAAAAAAAGAAATATATAATAACAAATTAGTGCAGAGGGAAAAAGATAAATTGATCCCTCCCCAAAAAGTCAAACAGAAACTATGCAAATTAAACAAAAAGCATGGAAATTAAGTCTCAATAGGTGGGTTAAATAGTAAGTTAAGGGGCGCTTAGGTGTCTGAGTTGGTTGGGGCGTCCAACTTCAGCTCAGGTCATAAGCTCATGGTCCATAGGTTTGAGCTCTATGTTGGCTCCGTGGTGACAGCTCAGAGCCTAGAGTCTGCTTTGGATTCTATCTGTCTGTCTGTTTGTCTGTCTCTCTCAAATAAACATTAAGTTATATACAGTTGAAGAGAAAAGTAGCAAACTAGAATACAGAACTAAGGAAATGACCTAAAATGTAGTTCAGAAAGATAAAGTGTGAGATATAAAAGACACAGGGTAGAATCAAAGGGCCAGTATATGTCTAATCAGAGTTCTAGAACAGAACAAGAAGATAAAAGAAAGATGGAGAGTCAATATTCAAGAGATAAGAGCTGAATTTTTCTCAAAGGCAGGAAAAACATGTCTTCATATTATGTAAGTAGACTAAATCTAGAGCAGTATAAATAAACACATGTAGGCACATGGTAATAAAAATGCAGAATATCCAAGGTAAAGAGGAAAATCTAAACTTATCTAAAGGAAAACAAAACAGATGAGCTACAAAGGAATAATAATTAAATTACAAGTGGTTTCTAAGAAGCCAAAGTAGATGCCAGAGGCCATGAGTAATATCTTTTAGATACTCAGGGGGAAACAATTGTCATTACAGAAATCTGAATTCTAGCTAATTTATCATTCAAAGTTAAAAATCTAAAGCTTAAGACAGTTTTAGACATGCAAAGACAAAGAGAGTTGAGTGCCCACAGAGTCTTGCTGAAAAAATTACTAAGATTACTAATTAGACAAGAAGGAAATTGAATACAAAAGAAAAGATGACGATCCCCAAAATAATGGCAGTCAAATAAACCAGTAAAATGCCCTACAGAATCTAAGATGTTACCGATACTAATAAGGGATAATCGAGTGTGGCTTAAATTTAGTGGGGAGTTCATATAATAGATGCTAATACCATAAAATATGGAAGAGTTCAGAAAGAAGCTAAATCATTCCTGTTCAAGAAGATGATAGAAACACAAATCTCCTCTAGAAAACATAAGTCAAGTATGCATGTTAAAAATCAGTGGATGACCTCATAAATAATAAAAATAGAATGTATGCTTTTCAAACAATTAGAGGGGGCTGTGGGGAGGTAAAAGAAAATTTGATCAATTCAATACAAGGCAGGAAGGGAGGGGAAAAAAGAAGCAAAGCTTAAAGATGCAGACAAGACATGGGTAATTATTCCTCCAATTCAATCACATTTCCAACCAAATGTTGTCTTACCTAAAGACTAAGCAGTAAGCTAGCTCCCAGCAAAATGTGTTCACTGTCATAAAGAGCTGAAGAGCTATGTGAATATATATGCACATACTGATGCACACACAGAAAGAGCATGTGAGGAAAGAAATCTGATTTCTACCGTCTTCCTCTCTAACTGGTTAATTGGTATAACTCCTTTCCTCCATGATCCATTCTGTGCTTTGTTCCAAAGGGGTCAGAATCCTCAGTGGCCCTCCTCTTCTTTGGTTGCTATAGTTTTCCATTGGACATAGAAGTACTAAGGAACAACCCAGAAAATCCTCTGCATTCCAGACATAGACCTCCCTGCCCTCACAGTGCTGAAACAACCAAATTTCCTCTTGGTGGACCTACCACAGCCTGTAGGTTCATGGCAGGGAAAACTGAGTGTTTCTCTTTGACTCTCACACTGCTACCACACAACACTTCTGACATCAGATTGTGGATTTTCCCACACACCCAATGATTCTCTGAGACACCAGCCTGGTATACTACAATTCAATTCAATTCAGACACTAATTAGAGTTAGTGCAGACTCCTCAGGTTCAGAGAGTCCCACAAGACTTCCCTCACTTCGGATGCCAATTCCAGGATCAGGTTGTCACCAGTGCTATAAATCAGGGTTCCAACTACCCATCTCCTCAGGTTCAATCATTTCCTAGAACAGCTCCCAGAACTCAGGGAAACTTACTGGCTTCCTAGATAACAAAGGATATGATAAATGATAGAAATAAACAGCCAGATAAAGAGGCACATAGGGCAAAGTTCGGAAGGGTACCAAGCATGGGAGCTTCTGTCTCCGTGATATTAGGATGTGCCGCCTCCCAGCATGTGGAGGTGTTCACCAACCTGTAAACTCTCCAAACCCCATGCTTTTGAGACTTTGATGGAGGTTCAATCACATAGGCATGATCAGTCTTTGACACAGTCTCTGGCCCCTCTCCTCTTCCCACAGGATGAGAGGTGGGGCTAAAGTTTCATGTTTCTTTTTTTAAAAAATGTTTTTAATGTTTATTTATTTTTGAGAGAGAGACAAAGATGAGCGCCAAGTGGGGGAGGGGCAGAGACAGAGGGAGACACAGAATCTGAAGCGGGCTCTAGGCTCTGGGTTGTCAGCACAGAGCGGGGCTCACACCCATGAACCACGAGATCATGACCTGAGCCAAAGTCGGATGCCCACTGAGCTACCTGGCGCCCATAAAAGCTCCATGTTTCTAATTGTGTCTTGGC
The DNA here is from genome assembly GCA_017311185.1 of Proteles cristata cristata. Lineage (NCBI taxonomy): Eukaryota > Metazoa > Chordata > Mammalia > Carnivora > Hyaenidae > Proteles > Proteles cristata. The sequence continues at coordinate 2,963,164 of JAESUZ010002849.1, read as the reverse complement.
TTTCTGGTGATCAGCCTCCACTTTGAAGCTATTCAGGAGCCCACCAAAAGTCACTTTATTAGGACAAAAATTCTCCAATCACCCAACACATTGCAAGGGACTTAGGAGCCCTGTGCCAGGAACCAGGATCAAAGACCAAATGCCAGAACAAAAGATGCTCCTAAATGCTCGTATCACTTAGGAAATTATAAGCATTTTAGGGGCTCTGTGCCAGAAACTGGGGGCAGAGACCAAGATATATGACTTCTCTTATTCCACAGAGAATTCCCTTCTTTACCTTTTGGTTCAGAGGCATGAGGAGCCCCAACTTGTCAGTTGGGTGTCTCGACTGCCAATTAGAAGGAATCATTCACTGTTGGGTCCCCTGGGGAAGCATTCTTCCCTTATAAAATAAAGCCTCCTAGAAGAACTTAATTTGCAGCAACAGGAATCAAAAATGCTAGAACTGTATTATTAGTAATAACTGTGGGATTCTTGACCCATGAGTACTGTCTAAGGCATAATTCCATTTTTTCATCACTGTTTGACAAAACTCAATGAAACTAGTGAGGACACATCCATTAGCTGAGGAAAGGGAATCCAATTCACTTTTACCTATTTTTCTCCCCAGCTATGTAGGCATTCCACACTTGTTTAATCAGCCTCACTGAGGGGAAGCTTGTAGATAATCCAGCTTTTTAATTATATCTCCCTAGCCAGAGGGACTGCCAGCCCGGCCCCCTGGATTTCTTAACCTATTCTCAGACAGCATTGCCATTCAGCTGCCATCTTCTCTCAGCCGAGAAAGGCCATCCCCCTTTGCTCAAAGGGGTGTCTCCCTAGAATAGCAATGCAGTACTTCCCATGAGCATGTGAGAGCATCTTTCCTGGTGCTCTAGGCTGCTGATATATCAGCTGAAGATCTAACACAACATATTGAGTCAATTCTGTTTCATAACCTCTTCTGAGTGAGGCAAGATGTCAGGTCCTTCAGACAAGCTTCACCACGCCACACATCACATGGAACCCTGTTGCAGGGAAAGGCCCCACTCTGTGCCTTCCCCTCCTGCACTAGCCCATCAATTCCTCCCACTGGAGGTCATGTTTTAATGACTGGTACCCCGTCACTACTTCGTGGGTTATGATTCCACCTTCTATCTTAACAAATATAAAAACGAAGTCCAAAACATAAGCCAAGAGAGGATTTGGGGGGACAAACACCCCCCTCATCTCCCAGGAGAAAAAACGGTGACCATTTCTTTTTTAACTTTTTTTATTTTAGAGATTGAGAGACAGGCAGAGAGCGAGAGTGTGAGCAGGGGAGGGGACAGAGGGGGAGGAGAGAGAGGGAATCTTAAGCAGGCTCTATGCTCAGCACAGAGCCCAACACCCCTCCGGGATCATGACCTGAGCTGAAATCAAGAATCAGGCACTCAACCAACTGAGTCACCCGGGCTCCCCAAACATTGACCATTTCTTGATTTTCTTTCTCCTTCACATGAATACAAAGCACCACATCTTGCTGGGTTGAAGTGCCCTTTTGTTTTGCCATCAACTGAATTTATAAAAAAGGGAGAACTGTGTATTTGGCTTGTAGTTTGCACAGCCACCTAGAGACAAACCAAAATAACACAAACAAATGAAAGTAACCCAGCCTTCTGGTCCCTTGAGAAGGTGGTGGGTAAAAGCCTGTCATGAAGGCCGTAAAACACAGCAGGCTGGCCTGGGGGTGGGGGTGGGGGCGGGGGCAGGAGGAAGTAGGAGAAGAGGGCAGCCGTTGAGAACCAGGAGGATATTTTGAAAATTTTCAAATTGGGGAAGGATGGGATTGCCTCAGGAGTCTGAGTTTAAAAACACCCAGTATCAGGGCACCTGGGTGGCTCAGTTGGTTGAGTCTCCATCTCTTGATTTCAGCTCATGTCATGACAGGCCAGATCTCACAGTTTGTAAGATCAAGCCCCACCTCAGGCTCCATGCTGACACTACACAGCCTGCTTTGGATTCCCTCTCTCAATCTCTCTCTCTCTTTCTCTGTCTCTGCCTCTCTCCCAGCTTGCATGCTCTCTCTCTCTCTCTCTCTCTTAAAATGAACTTAAAACTTTAAAAACACCCAGCATCTCTTACTGCTCTTGACAGGTCACATGTGACAAAATACAGCTCCCTTGGAAACAAAAATGTGCTTGGGGGAAGGCACTGAAGACCAAGTGTCTAGCAAAGTCTGGATCCTTGATGCACTCCAGCTGCTACAAAAATAAGTTCTGGAGGAAGCCTTTGACGTCTGTTTACTTCCAAAGAAACAGCCTGTGATCACTTGGCATGGGCGCCATCTTTGAAGAGAGCAAATTTCCAAATGATAAGAACCATAGAAAAATGTATGGCGACTTTTTGTTTGGTGCCTAAACTGGGGATGCCACTGGCCATTTGCCCTGGATCTCTGCAGTCCAAATAACCTGAGATGCCCTCGTGGCAATGAGGGAGTTGAAAACCCAATGCAATGGTAGTTCTTATTTATTATTTCAAGCAGAAAAGTATTGTTGCAAATCCATATATTTCAGATGTCAGGTCAGCCTGCCCTGCAGAAAAACTCGGCTTTTTGCAGATGGCCAGCAGAATCCCTTCTGTTGATCTTTGGAAACATGGAAAAATTGCAAAGATGACCTGCCCCTGCCCTCTCTTCTGCCCTTAACCTTTCCCTCCCCACCAACCAAGCCCTCCAGATGCCCCGGCATCATTGAAGTTCACTGTTATGTATTAGAGCTGCCATGTGCTTTGGGGATGGTTGAAATATTTTGAAAATATGCTGAGGTTAAATGATATTTATGGGTCCCTTGTTTTGCACTGACTATTTAGTCTATTCATCTTATTCAGCTCAAATCTGCCCTCCTCTAGATGGAGCGATCCTCCTTTCCTAAATCAGGCGTGGGGAGGGCCACCCTCACCCCTGGCACTCTGCTCTTTCATCCCCAGCCAAAGCCACTACTATCCCCTTCCCACAGTTCTGTTGAATCCAAGTTAGGAGCTTCATAGAAAAAGAGCTTGAGAAGGGTCCAGAAGCCAAGAAATATCTTACTTCTAGGGTGACTATTTCCTACACATTCAGGATTTGTTTCTTCCCTGCTTCACAATAATTATGTTTTGGTACATGGTGGTGGCTACTAAAATTGAAGGGGAAACTTACAAGTTTGTCCTTGTCAAGAAGGAATGTTTCAACAGCCTTGTGTACTCATGAGTCTTTATTCATCCTTCAAAGTGTCTGGTAAGTTCCGATTCTTCTGTAAGCTTTTCTTCTCGTTATTAAGTGCCTACTTACTCTCTGCCTGGTTTTCTTTTGATCTATCATATTATGCTTTTTATTTATACGTACAACAAAGCTGGGAATCTCCTAAATATGAGCTGAGGGGAAATGTCCTTTTGCCGACTCTTGGTGCTTTCAAAAAAAGTAACGGAGAAGACAATAACCCTCATTTATTATTATTGCTTTTATTGTCAAAACACTTGGAGGGGCATCTGATTGGCGCTGTCAGTACAACATGTGACTCTCAGTCCCAAGGTAATGAGTTCAAGCCCCACATTGGGCAGGGATCCTGCTTCAAAAAAACACACACACTAAAAAAGAGAAAAAATTTAAAAAGACTAATTCTAATGCCATTTATTTCTTCTCACTTTCCTCTCTGTGTATTCACAATACCATATTCTGGGGTGCCTGGGTGGCTCATTCAGTTAAGTGTCCACCTCTTGATTTTGGCTCAGGCCATTATCTCAAAATTTGTGGCTTCAAGTCCCATGTTGGGGTCTGTGCTGACAGTGCTGACGGCCTGCTTAGGATTCTCTCTCTCTGCCTCTTTCTCTGCCTTTACCTCCACCCTCTCAAAATAAGTAAATAAATTTAAAAACAACAACTACAACACTTGGCCACTGACTATGTCATTGCAGAAGACAGGGGCCCGGTGGGGATGGTCCCCACTCAGCTCTAGGATGCCAGAGCCCTAGCGCTATGCCAAATCTAAAATACAAGTGCATTCTCCACTTGGAACTGGGGATCTGGAGGAAATCTGAAGTCCTCTGTGCCAGTGAGTGTCAAGTAAAGTCATACCCGCTGATGGCTCCTTCTTCACATGCCTCCCATTTGCATTTCCAGAAATGTTTGCTAGTGCTCATCCTTTCTTTCCAAACACTGTCCGGATACCAAGTAGATGGTTAATCAAACGACGGACATGGATAGAAAAGAAGACAAGAAGACTAAGCTTCTAAATTGAGGCAGCTCAGGGGGTCTCACAAGGTGGCTGGCTCAACTTGGAACATTGCCACTGTACTTCAGAGTTGAATGGAGAATACAAACCAAATTCTCATGGTCTTTTATCCAGGAATTCCAGGAGCTACGAATTCAAACAGAAGCTGCATCTCTCTGCCTTGGGGGTAGTCTCCAAGGACAAAGAGGTAGAACAGGACGAAGGCAAAACCAGTGACATTCTTGGTCAAGGAAATGCTCTCTCCTTCACTCTGACCTTTAACCCTTGTGTCACTGAGTTTCTGTGAGTGCTGCCAAGTTCAGTTGTAGGTGTACAACATTAAGACCCTCAGGAGAGCCCTGGCCCTTTAATTAATTCAGGACTGTTACAACAAACATGAAAATGTGAAAAGTCCTCCGACGAATCAACGATCGATAGGGAAGGGTCTGCAGCGTTATATGCATATATGCACATAGGCATTATAATTATCCTTCTTTGCTTTGGGAATGATTGTCCATGTCAGCTGTGTCAAAGGGACAAGAACTTCAGAAAGGGCAGTAACGTAAAAATCGGTCTGTTTTTTCCTTCACATCATCTTTATTTGCCCCACTGACCTTCATAATCCACACACAGAGCTGGGTCTTCTTCCGTCTCCACCTTGCTCAGCAGCAGGTAGCCCCAGCCCACAAGCCCAGAGGCTGGCACATAATAGCAATAAAAAAATACGTGATGTGTTGAATCGAATTGAATCTTCCTGCTCCTTTCTGGTGATTTCCGTGAAGCCTTCTTCATCTCTCTGCCCCATCCATATTCACCTGTGCTCTCGATCAGCTGCCAGGATTCATCTAAGTGAGGGACACGCATGGGCAGTGCTCCTGTATTGCCCCCAACATAAGGTCCTTGGGGTCTGATGGCCACCTTTTGTAAACATGCCTTAGCTGGAAACAGAGACTCTGACTAAGGAATTCCACCCATCTGGAGAGACCCTGTATAGGGGACCCTCTCAGTGGGCTTCATCAGTCTGTCCCTCCCCGTCTAGATAGTCTCCTGACTCCAGTTCTCCCAGGCTGAGACACTCTATGGAGATTTGGAAATGCTTCAGAACATGAGACCAAGAAGACCTACATTGGAATTCTAGATCTGTCTACACTTGCCTATTTTCCAGGGACAAATTCTCCCACGTTTCTGAGCCTCAGTTTCCTCAACTGTTAAGGAAGTAAACTATATCTGCTGTATAGAACTATGAGAAGAAATAAATGAGTTGCTGCCACACATGGTTTTGAGGATTAAGAAATAAAGCAGCTTAAGTAAAATTCCGGAGATGGTTATGAATGCTGGCTGCTAATTGTGTGTGTGTGTGTGTGTGTGTGCAGGGGAATATCCAGATCAGTGAAGATAGGCTTCACTGCCAAGATGATTGGTAAGATTAGAACCATCCATCACAGTTTCCGATCTCAGTCTCTTAGGGGTGACTGGAAATTTTTCAACAATCTCCCTCCTTGCTTCAAATTGTTCTGGCAAAACACTTAATGGTAAAGTGGGGAGAAGAGTTTTGTGGTGTAGAGCAGATACACCTGTGAAAAAAGGGGCCAAGAAGAGAGGTCCCTTGGCAGCCATGAAGAACTTCAATTTATACTTGAAAAGTTTAGACTTGTGCATGAGAACGGAGATGTTTGTTGAACATCATTACATGGGAAGAAGGTCCTGCGAGGCTGTAGCCACAGATTTGGGGCTTGGCAGGAAAGGGCTAATATGGTGTCACCTTCCCTCCTTTGCTGCAATATTCTAGGTGAAGTTTATATTTTATTCTTATGGTAGATAACTCTGAAATTCATAGGATCAGCTCGCATACACAAGGGAGGAGCCCAAGTTAACGTTTGTGACACACTCCCCTGGCAAGGAAGTCTTAGAATAATATCAATAACAGCCAGCAGTTAAGGTACACAGTCCTTGCTCCATGCTCGACACCATTCTGAGTACTTGACATACAATACATCATCCACTTCCCTTCTGACACAGATGCCCTGGAGTCACATGAGGTAAGAGTCTTTCAAGCAGGACGTCACAGATTTTTAGTTTCCAGAATGGCTTCCTCTAAGTCACACACACAAAAAAAATGTTCCATCTTACTAATGTTGGAAGTGCCACCACATCCAATATCAGGTGACTAAGAGATCCCCCAGTGTCAAGCCGGGCCAAGGTATAGCACCCAAGGATGGCTGTGCCCTTTGACCGGTTCCTTCAGTGTAGTCACTGGGATACCAGGAAATCACGTAACTGCTCTTTTTTTTGATTTGCTGGGATTAATTCCAACTATAATGTCAGGATAGGCCAACCAGCAGATGCAACACTTCTCTTTATAAAAAGGAACGTCCAGGGACCCCTGGGTGGTATAGTTGGTTAAACGTCCAACTCTTTTTTTTTTTTTTAATAGTTTATTGTCAAGTTGGTTTCCATATAACACCCAGTGCTCATCCCCACACTTGATCTTGATCAGGTCATAATCTCATGAGTTCAAGCCCAGAGATGGGCTCTGCAGTGATGGTGCAGAGACTGAGATTCTCTCTCTCCTTTTCTTTGTCCCTTCCATGCTATGCTCTCTCTCACTCTCTCTCTCTCTCTCTCTCTCTCTGTCTCAAAAATGAGTAAATAAACTTAAAAAAACTTTTTTTAAAAAAAGGAACTTCTTCAGGGGCGCCTGGGTGACTCAGTCGGTTGAGCTTCCAACTTCGGCTCAGGTCATGATCTCATGGTCCATGAGTTTGAGCCCTACATCAGGCTCTGTGCTGACAGCTCAGAGCCTGGAGCCTGCTTCAGACTCTGTCTCCCTCTCTCTCTGCCCCTCCCCTGCTCATGCTCTGTCTCTCTCTGTCTCTCAAAAATAAATAAACATAATAAAAAATAAAAATAAAAAAGGAACTTCTGAGGTGCCTGGATGGCTCAATCAGTTAGGTGTCCAACTTCAGCTCAGGTCATGATCTCGCAGTTTGTGAGTTTGAGCCTCACGTTGGGTTCTGTGCTGACAGCTTGGAGCCTAGAGTCTGTTTCAGCTTCTGTGTCTCCCTCTCTCTCTCTCTGCCCTTCCCCCTACTCATGCTCTGTCTCTCTCTCTCTCTCAAAAATAAATAAACATTTAAAAAATACAAAAAATAAAGAACTTCCAAGTATTGTGCTGCTGGGAGAATTAAGTGAGGTAATGCTTGTAAGCTCCCCTAGCACAGAGCCAGAGCAGAAGTTGAGTGTCATACACCAGTAATGTGAGAACATTCCAGGTACAGGGAATGGCATATGCTAAGGCTCGAGGGAGAGGCTGGGTGGCCTGAGAAGGAGGAGGATATACTCAGGCTGCCACAACCATGGGCCACAGACTGCATGGCTCAAACAACAGAAACTAATTGTCTCACAGTTTTGGAGACTCCAAGTCCAAGATCAGGGTGTTGGCAGAGCTGGGTCCTTCGAGAGGCTGCAGACCTGTTCCAGGCTTCTCTGCCTGGTTTGTAGATAGCTGTCTCCCTGCTTTGTCTTCATGTCGCCTCCTTTTAGGTGTGTCTCTGTGCCTGGATTTCCCCTTATTTTTTTATTTTTTAATTTTGGAGGGTGTAAATGGGAAAGAAGGGGAGATGGGGAGAGAGAGAGAGAGAGAGAGAGAGCGCCCCAAGCAGTTTCCACGTTCAGCGTGGAGTCTGAGGCAGAGCTCGATCCCACGCCACTAAGATCATGACCTGAGCTGCAATCAAGAGCCTGATGCTAACCAACTAAGCCACCCACCCAGACATCCGGGAATTTCCCTTTTTTATAAGGACACCAGTCGTATTGGATTAGGGCCCATCGTAACAACCGCACTGTAACTTGATTACCCCTGTAAGTGTATTCTTTCTGAAAAAGGCCACAATCTGAGGTCCTAGGGGCTAGGGCTTCAACATGTGAATTTGAGGGGGCTGAGGGGTGGACAATTCAATGCTTAACTACAAAATTGGTTTCACTAGATTGTAGTGGGAAGGTTGGGGATGGGGTGAGGGACAGTCAGAATGGACAGATAAAACAAAATGACCCTGAAAAGCTAGCTGGAGACCAAATCCTTAAGAGCTTTAAATAATACTCACTGCACATGAATATGTCATCAGTCCTGGGCTGAGGAAATTTGAAGGAAAATAAGGCATGGCCTCTGACCTTAATAGGCTGCAAGTCTGGTGAAGAGAGGCTTTGAAGAAATCATTCGAATAGTGAGCTAGGCATGCACTTTAATAATGGGAATAATCAAATAATAATAATAATTTTAATGGGAAACACAGAGGCAGGAACCTCTCACCCAGTGCTGCCTGGAATGTACCTGAGAGGTTGGGGGAGGACACCCCAAAGTTCTGAAATGACAAAGAGGCCTCAGAGTAGGGTCAGAATTGGGCGGGCCCCTACCTGGAAGGGAAGAGCGGCCTCTGCGTTGAAGCCCTCCCCAGACCTGCTGCAGTCACTGTCAGAATGTACTGGTCTGTGCCCCACCCCTCCCCCGCAGCACCCTGCAAGCGGTATCAGATCCACCAATCCACCCGACAGCATCCCAGGAGACCCGAAGGGTGGTCTGGCCGGATCTGGTGGGAGAAGGCGACGTGTATGTGAGAAGATAAAACGTGAGGTCAGAACTGATGGGTCTCGGGAGAAGATCAGATGGAGAGGTAGGAGAGTCCAGAGACAGGAAGCGTATTCACTTCCTGAGGCCATGGGTAACAAATCGCGACAGAGTTGGGAGGCTTGACATGATAGATATTTATCCTGTCACCATTCTGGAGGCCAGAAGGGTAAAACTGAAGGCTCGGCAGGGCGGGCTCCCTCTGGAGGCTCTGAGGGAAAATCTGTTCCAGGTCGTCTCCTAACTTCTCATGGTTGCTGGCAACCCTTGGTGCTCCTGCTTTGTGAACAGATCAGTTCAACCTCCGCCTCACCTTCACAAGGCCTCCCCTCTGTGTCTGTCTTCTGTCTCTTATAAGGACCTCCTTCACTGGAGGGAGGGTCCGCCCTAACCCAGGATGAGCTCGTCTCAGAATCCTTCCCTTAGCTACGTTTGCAAAGACCATTTCTAGACAAGCACATTGTCACAGGTACAGGGAGTTAGGACTTAGATGTATCTTTTTAGGGGACACAATTCAACCCATGAGAGGTGGTTTACCTCAAGTCGGGAGAAACAAGGGAGGATTTGGGGGTGTGGAGTTGGTGGCATCTGAGCTGGCCTTGCAGGAAGAGACAGGATGGGGCCTTTCGAGACGTTCTGGCACAGGGGAAGAGGAGCAAAGGTCCAGAGGCACGAAAGCACCGGCCACGTGCACAGGACACCAGCCATGCGGCAGGAGAGCTGAGCGAGACTTTGCATCTGACTGGTCCTGCCTCGCCTCCATCGTGAGCACGGTCCCTGCAGTGAGCCAGCCAGGTGACAGAGGTGTTGAACAAAGAATGTCCCTCTCCTCCACTCATTAGGGGCAATTCCAGCAGAGCTGAGTCCTGAGTTGCTTTGCTCCAATTCCCTTACAAATGTGCTCAGCCAAAAGTAACCCAAGAAACCAGCATGACCCAGGCACTAAGCACCACCTTGGACCTCAACTTTACTAGACGTTTTAAGAGTGAAAAGGCAAGGGGCGCCCGGGTGGCTCAGTTGGTTAAGCGTCAACTTCAGCTCAGGTCACGATCTCATGGTTTGTGGGTTCAAGCCGCACATCGGGCTCTCGGCTGTCAGTGCAGGGCCTGCTTCGGGTCCTCTATCCCCACTCTTCCTCCCCACCCCAGCCCCTCTCCTGCTTGTGCTCATTCTCTCTCTCTCTCTCAAAAATAAATAAATAAATTTGAAAAACATTTGCCTCACAGAGAGCTCAGCCTCTAGGATAAGGCCAGCAATGGTAGGAAAGTAACACTCAGAAGAGTTTGGGAGGCTTGGGTTCTCATTTGTCACTGTGTCTCTTCACTAGGAAGGTTTTAGGAACACCAGCCCACTAAGGGGCCCTGCGGTACAGTGATGGAAAGGCAAGGTGTGACCCCATTGTGGGGGCGCTTGCAGGCCAGCCTGAGGGATTTCTGCTGGAGCCACTGGGAAGCTTTTGCCTTAAAAATTAGTGAGGTCGGGGGCGCCTGGGCGGCTCAGTTGGTTGAGTGTCTGATTCAGCTCAGGTCATGATCTAGAGGTTTGTGAGTTTGAGCCCTGCATGGGGCTCTCTGCTGTCAGCGCAGAGCCCTCCTCGGACCCTCCGTCCCCCAGTCTCTCTGCCTCTCTCCTCCACTCTCTCTCTCTCTTTCTCAAAAATAAACATTAAAAAAAATCAGTGATGTCAATGTTTTGTGTCAGATTAAAGCAAAGCAAAAGATGAACAAATTCTTGATGCGCTTGGGCAGGGTCCACAACTCAGATCGTGTGCCCCCGTTTTTTTCTCCATCAGACTAGATCTAACCAGCTGGAGACACACATTTCTTCTGCCACCAAAAGGTAGGGTTCATATAGTCTTCAGAAAGTTGTGTTTGCAAGATGAGCCATCACTCCTAGGTGTTCAGATAATTCTTTTCAACTCATATAGTCATACAGCCGCCAGTCATTTTGTTACCCATTTGTGCTCTTACTGTTAAAAAAAATTGTTAATTTCTTCTTTAAAACCCACATTGAGTCAGACTGAGTTAACTTGACACTGAGGTTCTTAGCAATAGCCAGAGGTGGGACTTTTTGGCAAATGCTGTTTATCCATCTTTGAAATGAGACATTGATTGCAAGCAGATTTAAAAGGAAATTCCTGTAAAAGAATTTTTTTCAATGACAGTCTTTGTGTGTGTGTTTTCTTTTTTAATTCACTTGCCCATAACTTTCTGGAAAATTCTACTTTGGGCTGAATTTTCTCATCATTGTTTTCAGTATTAATTTGTTTTGTTTTTTATTAATGGAAAGTTCAAGGAGAAAAAATCCCTTTGGTAGCTTTTGAGATACAAGAATGTGAAAATATATATATACTTTTTCCAATTCTTTTAAATCTTTGGCCTTATTTTTCTTTTTATCAAAAGCTTTACATTTGAGGGCTGTAATAGACTCTAAGTAGTGGCTCTCAGCATTGGCTACATGTCAGAACTCCTTAAAGGACTTTAAGAAGTACTGATGCCTGGGGTGCCTGCCTGGCTCAGTGGGCAGAGCATGCGACTCTTGATCTAGGGTTGTGGCTTTGAGCCCCACTTTGGGTGTAGAGATTATTTAAAAATAAAACCTATAAAGGGTGCCTGGGTGGCTCAGTTGGTTAAGTGTCCAACTACAGCTCAGATCACAATCTCATAGTCCATGAGTTCAAGCCCTGTGTCGGGCTCTGTGCTGACAGCTCAAAGCCCGGAGCCTGCTTCAGATTCTGGGTCTCCCTCTCTCTGTGCTTCCTCTGCTCATACTCTGTCTCTCTGTCTCAAAAATAAATGAACATTAAAAAAGTTTAAAAAAATAAAATATCTTCTAAAACAAACAAACAAATAAAATCTTTTAAAAATATACTGATGCCTGAGTCCAAAGACTTCAGAGAAATTGACCTAGGTCCAGCCAGGGGTCTGGGATCATTAAAAGCTCCCTGGGCAGTGCTGAGCATTTCTGTCCTAGGGCAAAACCACCCCAATCTCCAAAGTGAAAGAAGGATGCAGAGATCGAGAAATTTCAGAAGGGAAAATCAACTCTTACTGGGGATAGTTCTTCCTATTGAGAAAAATAGTTATACTTATTATTATGTAAACCATACAGCTATGAGAAAGACATGAAAGAACTTTAACTGGAAAGCCTTCATATCCTCCCACACAACTGGTCAAAGATCACTAATATCAGGACACATTGCTTTCTATTTCTCTAGAACAGACTGGTTCCTCACTAACACTTAAGAGTGAGGAATCTCCCTGTCCAGCTTCAGACTAGGTATTTCTTGTCGTGCTTGTGGGCATCAAAGAACAAGAGAGAGACTCTAGGGGACCAGCCATTTTCCTGGCTCTGTGGCCACCATCTCCCATCACTAGATCTTTTATAGATTCTTACAAAAGTTTTCTATGGGAGGAAGGAGGGATAGACTCTTCTCTGGTCATAATGAGAAAGTGCCTGCCCAGATGCACCACAGAGAAAATCAGACTCAGTACCACATCGGAAATGTCTTCTCCCTTCCTGTGAAGTCCCCAGACTGGAACACGACTGCTTCCTCCTCCCTCCTGACTCTGGGTTAACACCTGGATGGGCCTAACTAGGGAAGTCACTGCGATTTGATGACACCCCATCACCATTAGTTGCAAAATCAAACCATGCCTGCTTCAGGCTTACAGATGGGACTTCATTGATTCAACATGCCGTGACTGGATGCTCCCATGAGCCAGCTGAGGTGGAGAGAATACGGATTTTAGATTTTTTTTAAGTTTATTTATTTTTGAGAGTGAGAGACTATGCACAGGAGATGCAGAGAGAGGGGAGAGGAAAAAATCCCAAGCAGGCTCCATGCTGCCGGCACAGAGTGAGATGTGGGGATCGAATCCATGAACTATGAGATCCTGACCTGAGCCGAAACCAAGAGTCAGATGTTTAACCAACTGAGCTACTCAGGCACCCTGAGAATACAGATTTTAATAAGGCACAGCTCCTGCCCGCACAGAGAGACAAAGAAGGAAACCAGTGCATGAGATGCCCCCAGGGTCTGATTAGGAGCTTTGTTTGAGCATCAGGGAGCCTGAAAGTCATAAGAAAGGGTTTTGATCACCATGAAATGTTTATGTAAAATATCTGTGTAATTTTGTACCAGATGAAACAGCTTCACAGAATGGATATCAACAGAGATAAATGTTAGTGACCAATTCATAACATACATGGAGGGTGGGGCTTCAAATTAAACAAGTTTCATCTCTCGACTTAAATTTGTCAGTGGATCAAAAAAAGACCCCCATTCTTCTGTTTAGCAACAGAACATAGGTAGCAGTTGAGGAACAGAATGAGGCTCCCCGGGGAGGGCATCAGAAGACCCTCTGTTTGGATGGTCACACCCATGCCGCACAGGTACCTTCACTGCCACAAAGAGACCCAGGTTTCCTGTGGGATGTATGTCCCACCTGTGGCTCCTTTTCTAGGGGAAAGTGGTTTCCCTATTGAGAAAAAGCAGTATAAATAATATGTACATATTTTACTCATTTAATGAGTTCTGGGTAAAGTTGATTGTATGTGCTGGGTTCATTGCTGAAATATTGTGCAAGCTCTCTGAGTCTGCCTTCTTTAACATTTTCAACCCAGTCATGACTAAAACAGAACAAAACAAACAAAAGTGTGCAGGAAGGTAAACTAACTACAAAATTGAAACCCACAGGAAGAAGATGTTCCATGTGGGACTTCTGTGGGACATGGACAGCATCTATCCAATGTCCTCTTGTCCGGGTCTGTCTAGGGGATTCAGTGTCTGAGGGATTGGATGCTTTCATCAGGCCATTTTGTTGACAATTCCAATTTTAGGATTGCAGTGTAACATAGTCCTGGGCAATCTGTTCATACTTCCTTTTTTAAACATTTTTAAATGTTTATTTATTTTATTTTCAAAAGAGAGAGAGACAGAGCCTGAGCAGGGGAGGGGCATGCCCAAAAGAGAGAGGGAAGACACAGAATCTGAAGCAGGGTCCAGGTTCTGAGCTGTCAGCATAGAGCCCGATGAGGGGCTGGAACTCACAAACCACGAGATCATGACCTGAGCCAAAGTCAGAGACTTAACCAACTGAGCCACCCAGATGCCACCATATTTCCTTTCTGAAACAGTGTCTGGTCTCCTCCAGTGGCCAGCAGAATGGTGGCACCTCCCACTGGGGTGGCTCAGCCCTCTGGGAAAGGCAATGGGAAGTCTCTCCTCTGTTTGGCTTCATGGAAGTTGACCAAAGTCCCATTAAACTTGCTTGTGAAAAGATTCTTCAGACTTGAGTATGTATCGGATTCTATAACACAATCTGTTGAGCGTGTTTATCAATACATGTTGTCGGACTTGGGCAAACACCCTCCTCTCAGATTTCCTAGTTATCTGCAGAATTCCCCTTCAGTGAAGAAACATCTTGTGTATGTGTGTTATGTGTGTGTCTATCTGATGACCTGGCTTTTTATTTGAAGAGCCTCCAATTAGAGAAAATGGGAAGTATGTGGCTTTCATTTAAGGAAGTTGCATCTGCCTATCATATCAAGGAGAATTTAAAAATGAGAAGGAAAAAAAGAACCGCCAAAAAAAGTAATTTCCTCCTTGACAATTCTTTCTGAATAGGAACTTGAGCAATCTTACTCAAGACAGTGGGGATTTCGTCGTAATGAACTGAAGTGCATGTCCCAATGTCAGAAGTATACAAACTGATGTCCACTCTGGTGGTGTGCAGCCTGGCGCAGAGAAGCCCACCCACTACCTTGTATACAGTGCTTTGCTGCCCACCCACCCCACACCCACCAGGCTTCCCTCAGCTTTCCTGGTCTTTACCTCCAGCAATTCAGTTTGGAGTGTCTGCTGCTTCAAAACACCTGCTGTCCCTCCTTCCTTTTGTCTTTATCTATAGTTTTTAACATATGGCAGAGAGCTAAGACTAACCCCTTGACAGAGGAAAAAATGCAGGCGTACTTTCTGTCAATGAAATATATTGCTTAAGGCATCCATTCCATGGAATTTTGCTATGGTAGATTTAGGAAAGTGTCAGTGTGTGTGTGTGTGTGTGTGTGTGTGTGCGTGTGTGTGTGTGTGTGTGTGTGTGATAATGTGAGTTAATGATAAAAATTTGAGTATTCAGTTGCAAGCCAAAGCCTTCTCGTTGAGTTGATTCTAGATGGCTGAGTCACACGAGCATGTTGCTCAGTAGAAGCTCCTTGTCAAGAATGTTGAATGAAAAGTCCCATCTTCCCTGATCCGTTCATCAATCCACGGAATGCTTATCAGAACAGCAGCTCCCCTCCTTAGCACTAAAGAGCTGTGTAGACTGTTTCCAGAAAAGCTAGATTTGAATTGCAGCCATCACACTGGGATATGCCTGTTGTCAGCAGCTACTAACTTGGAAAATGGAAATGACAGGATAACCACGTGGTACCTGCTCCCTGAGTTTGAGAACAGCATCCTTTTCCGAACCTCCTCAACGTTCGGTAAAGTGCCTGCCCCATTGCAGGGACTCAAAATATATATAGATATTTTTTGACTGAGTGAATACAAACAATATCAGGATGAAATGTACAGAAGTATCCCATTCAACTCCTCCTCTGGTCCTCAGAGAAAGTCATTCTTTTCTGGAATTTGTAAATGAACCACTCAAGGTTTTAGATACTCTGCCCTTCGATTTTGCATCCTGAAAATTCCCTTATATATCATTTAGATCCATAGGTACTGCTTTCTAATTTTTTATTTTTTTATTTTATTTTATTTTCATTTTTTATTTTTATTTCTTTTTTATGTTTATTTATATCTGTACAGTCTATTCTAAAGTGTATTATCATGAACACACTGAAAAACACATCGGGGGCTCCTGGTGAGAAATACTGTATCATCATGAGGTTGCTTTAAAATAAACAGATTCCCACCAAGAAAGAGTTTAAATCAGTGCTTTTTAAAATCAGGACTTGCAATGCCATGCAAGCCTGACCTCATAGCACAAGTACGAAAGTCATGAGAATAACTTATGGAGTCACTATTTGTTTCAGCCTCATTCCTGAGTAACAACCACCCCGAAATGCAGTCTCTCAAAACTACAGCAATTTCTGATTTCCCCTGATTCCGTGGATGGTCTGCTGGTCTCACAGGGCTCACTCGGTGGCAGCTTTCCAGTGGAGGGTCACTGGTATCTGGGGAAACTGGCCGCTCTTCCTCCAGGATGCTAGCCTGGGTTCCCACACGGCCTTCTCTGGGCTGCATTCAGGAGACCAAGGTGGAAGTTTCCAGTCTGTGGGAGGCCCAGGCTCCATAACTTACGTGACATCTCTTTTGCTACAATCTACTGGTCAGAGCAAGTCATGAAACCAGCCCAGTTTAGAGGAGAGGGGAAGTAGACTTCATCTCTTCATGGGAGCAGCGACAGAGAATCTATAGCCACATTTAATCAACCACAAGATTGCAGCGGATTCAAAGTCACCCCAGTGTTCTCACTTGGTGAGCAAAAGAGGGGTGAGTCTGGGAAACGGTTCTCCTGAGCTGGTGCTCTTCTGTGGAGGGAAACTGAGGCACAGCCTTCCTTCCTAGCCAAGAGTGAACCTGTTGCTTCCAAGACTGCCCAGCCCCCACAGTTGCAGAAAAGGACCCAGTCATAGAATCAACAGATCAACT
The DNA here is from genome assembly GCA_017311185.1 of Proteles cristata cristata. Classification (NCBI taxonomy): domain Eukaryota; kingdom Metazoa; phylum Chordata; class Mammalia; order Carnivora; family Hyaenidae; genus Proteles; species Proteles cristata. The sequence goes on along the minus strand of JAESUZ010002849.1, from coordinate 2,946,675 downwards.
TACCCAGAAAGCTGTTGCTGACCTCACTGGTTCTCCAATTTGGCTGCATATTGGAATTCTCTGGAGAGTTTTAAAAAATACTGATGTCTGTCTGGGTCCCGTCTCCAGAAATTACAATTTCACTGGTATAGGATGTAGCCTGTGTAATGGGGATTTTTAAAAGCTCCCTAGGGGATTCTAATGTGCAGCAAAGTGTGCAAACAATGGGCGTTTAAACTTGAAACTGCCTTTTCTCAGTCGGCAAGAAAGATGCAACTAACGCTTATTGATTCTATCTTCCTGGTCATTTGTGATGTGCACATGGAAGATAATGTTACACACACACACACACCCCACATTCTGGTAGATGGTGATGAAGGAAGCTTGCTTTCAAGTGTTTAGGGATTTGCAGAAGGGTATTTTGTGGAGAACTGAGCTCTTTACATGAGGAATAAGACACCTTGCGGGCAAACAGCCAACCCTAAGGTTCAGAACAAACTAATATATCTTGTGGTCCCTTTGGTTTCCTTAACCCTGGGCCACTGGAAGTGAGTCACCAACAGGGGAATACCACATTTATTTGAAAAATAAAATAAAATAAAATTAGCAAAGCCTCTCTGAAGTTACTGAGTCAAGTTACAGGTGCCTTATCTGTCTTCAGCTATCTAGTAAAGGTGCTCGGAATTCTCCTGAACACAAAAGCTTGCACAGTTCCTTTAGAATGGTCCCTGATTTTTTAGCTGATGAAAAAATGGCATTGAGCATCGCAATCAGCAGTAGAAATGTGTCCAAATATCTGATAAAAGCAGAAGTATAACTTCTCCTGGGGAACCTGCCATTTTACTCATTCTTAAAAATGAGCACTTGGGTACTTCCTACTGGACTTTGGGCTTGTGTTAGGGTGCTGAAGTGAATTTCTCCATTGTAAGGGCCCGCAGGCTAATTTCAGGGGCAAGACATGACTAAAAGCCAGCAAAGAGCTGGCACTGTGGGATAACCCAGTGATGCTGAAAATGCCATGAATCCACTCCAGTGCCCGGAAAGCACCAGTCCCGTGGGTTCACTGTGTACTTCATCACGAGGCTTTGACAGTAGTCTTTGCCAGACCAGCTGCACCGACATCACCCAGGATCTTGTTAGGAATGCACATTTTTAGGCCTCCCCCAGACCTGCTGAATCTGAAGCTCTGGGGGTGAGGTCCTCAGTCTCTGTTTTCATGACCCCTCAGGTGATGCTGAAGGACGTCAAGTCTGAGCACCACCATAGCGCAAATCTGAAAAAGGGTCGCCCTTGAAGATCTACTGAAGGTGTCACGAAGGCTACATCTCAGAGAAACAGCACCAGGGCTCAGTTTTGCAATCCACATGGATAACATTTAGGAAAGATACAAGAAAAATTTGAAAATATGTCTTGCAACTTAGGGTTTTGTATGATGGTTAATGACCCAAAGCCAGGAAGGAAAGTCTTGTGATTCTTTTTTCTGTAGGAAGACACCAGGAGTCATGGATTATCCAGAACACTGCAGGGGGGGCACCTGGGTGGCTCAGTCAGTTGAGCATCTGACTTCAGCTCAGGTCATGATCTCATGGTTCATGGGTTTGAACCCCGCATCTGGCTCTGTGCTGACAGCTCGGAGCCTGAAGCCTGCTTCAGATTCTGTGTCTCCCTCTCTCTCTCTCTGCCTCTCCCCTGCTCATGCTCTGTATCTCTCACTCTCAAAAATAGATAAACATTTTAAAAATGTTTTTTAATTGGATACCTTAAAAAACAAAACACTGCAGGGGCCTGGTCCTTTCTGTCCACACCCCGAGGAAGAGGGCTGAGCAACTGCGAACATCAACTAGGTATACAGATGACAAGACATCCTTGCATGGCTTAGCATAAATGTGTCTTCAGTCTCTGTTCATTTTCACTCATCTGCCTTACTCTAAGGGTGGCTTGTAACAGGCTCACCAGAATCACCACGACTTAACCTTGCCTCCTTTGTGTAAAGTCTTTTCACATCGATCACATGATCATTACAAAACACCCTGGGATGGGTCCTTCAGTAGAATTCAGAACCAGTCTGGACAATCCCATTCAGGTCAGGTTGTGGTTTGGATAGAGGTCCCTCACCTCATCTCCCCAGGTAGGACCTGTATGGGCTGCTGGTCACACGCTCCGTTAACGGCCATCCCACCCTACACCTCAGCCCCCAGAGCCAGAGCCACCTTCTGAGGCCACTACTGGGAGATTTTCTCAGGAGATGCCAAATAAGGCACAGTATTTGAGAACGGGACCACACACATTCAACATGAGAAATGGTTTTCCTTTTTTAAATTTAAACAGGGAGGTAAAGCTCTGGGCAATTTTTTTTTCATATGACAAATGAAAAAGGAGTGAAGTTTTTAAAAAGAAATGAATCCAAGTAAATATCTCTTTAAAAGGTATTTTGAAGGCACGAGGCTAACTAAATATTTTCCCATGATTTCTACTTTTCTTGTCCAGAGTTTTTACAAATGCTGCACATGAATGTTGTGGACTGCTAACAAAGAAACCTCATTTTTCATAAGTTTCTCTTTTTCTCTCCCAAAATGAATCTGGAGGATTATGTCATAGTTTAGTGATCAAGGTTGCTGACATGCCCTTTATGACACTGGGTTTTCTTTGTGTAATTTTTTGGGCCAAAATATCAGAAAGGAAGGACTCTTTAGTCCTTAAAGTGATGTATGCAAGTAAGTTGTAGCATTGGCCATGACACTATGGTATTTGTATCATCAGCAACCCACGGATTATAATCTTCTAATCTCAGGATATTTTATTTCTAATTCTTAATCTTGATCTCAATGAGTGAGGAAGGCAGTTTAAAAAAGAACATTTTGTTCTAGCTTTTTGTATTTTTCATGCCAGCTTTCTGAAAACACGGAGTTCTTCAAATATTATTTTATGCTGAGGCCATTTTGTATTCCAGTGCAAAGATAAATTAGTTATCATGAAGATCTCAGAGCTGAAGTTAAAACCTGTGCATCCATCACAGAAATGCAGGCATTTGCAGGTCCTGCCATGATTCTGCAAGACACAAGCATTCTCTGCAGAATTTCAGGGATGTTGTCGTCCCAGCAAACCTTGGAGACACTGAGGTAACCCTCACGCAACGGCATGGATTAAAACTTGGCTGGAGGACAGCCCTTTTCCTGCCAAGGAAAGACAATAACCTTTAAGGATATGTACTGGATTTACTCTAGGCCAGACCAAGTCCCCACCTGCCCCCTGATCCAGGCTGGAAAAGGTTGCAAGGTCTCTGCCAGCCCTATCACATACCCACAAACCTTCGTTTGAGTTTCTTAGAGGAGAGACAGGCAAGGAGTTTCATTGTTGATCCACTCTAACCAGAAGGAACCTAGTAGAGCTGGGACTTAGCAGATTACTGAATCCCATGCCCTCCCTCCGATGGTTAAGACTTAAGGCCCAGTCTGGCTTTGATGGCTTCCTAGAATTTATAAGGGCTATTTTTAGCAGGAATGAAGGAAAGTAATTATATGGCCTGGAGAGGCAAGCATGCAGTTTTAGGGAATGACAATAGACTGTGTAGCTAAACCATGACAAGTAGGGGAGAGGGGAGGAGGCATAATAAGAGAGAAGGCTGGATACCTTTTTATTTTATTTTTTCTAGAAATTTTAAGAACTTTCCAGAAAATCAATGGATTAATCAATAATTAGGTAGTCAGGCAGTGGGCTGATATAGAAAGTCCTCTAGGAAACTGTGATCTCTTTGGGAAAACAATCCTCTCTGAAGGAAAGAGTTGATATCGTTCTAATTAAGGAATGTGGGGCTCTGGCCACTGGTGGTCCAAGGGGGAGGAGGGAAAAGCGATTCTTGGAATGAAGATAGTTTCTTGAGTTGGTGTCCCATGGGCATGCTGGGTAACACCACACACACAGCGGTCAGGACTGAGGTAGTAGCTGAACACCTTCAGTGTAGAAATCACAGTCCCCGACACAGGATTTGCTGTCTGCACAGTCACCACAGTTAAAACAAAGCCTTTTCTTGGAGACACATCTATCCTGATCAGGAGTTAAGAAAAGTCCTGGCATGAGAAGCAGCCTTACAGGTGTGTTTCTTCCACCTGACTGTTCATCTTATCTAGAACTGGTGGCTAGCAAAGGCCACTTAAGGGATACCAAGATGGCTCAGCCAGTCAAGCGTCTAACTTTGGCTCAGGTCATGATCTCACAGTTTGTGAGTTTGATCGTCGCATAGGGATGCTCTGTCTCTTTCTCTCTCTGCCCCTCCCCCCCTCAAAAATAAATAAACATCTTTTTAAGCTACTTAGGTTCCTTTCTCTGTTCCTAAAACTCTTGTCACACAGGATAAGAGCTTGCTTTTCTAAAGAAACTGTAATAGGCAAGATGATGGAGAACGTGAAACAGATCTTTCCATCTGGTTTTCTTTCTATGTAGATATGCCTGCCCCCAAATTCCACACTGTTTTTGCAAACATTTCTACTATTGCTCATAAAACTGCCATCAAACTTACTCTGCGACTTTTGGAAGCAGGGGTGCCAGGACCTGCCCCTCCCACTCTGTCTCCACAGAGGAGACCACATGCTGGACAGGCCAGCACTAATGATAAGGGAACACCTCTCCTCCATCAGCCACCGGGGCTAGCTGCTCATGGTGACTATCCATCAGTCACAAATGTACCTGTTAATCAGATGGCAACTGTCAACATCTCCCAGAAGCACCAAGAACACCTCCCTCTGGGGTCCCCCATCAACAATCTAGCCTATAAGAGGAGCCAAAGATTCCTGCTTTCGAAAACACCAGGGCCCTGACTTACTCCCTTCTATTGCCCTATTTGCTGCTAACTTCTGATCCCAAGTAGCTCTGTACCTCCCTTCCTCTCCAAAGTGGAGCATGGTAGATTGATGGTAGACTTATAGACAAGCAGAAAATTCTAATCTGTTGTTGTAATAGTTTCTGCATGACGCCGAATCCTTGGGTGCTATGCATTTTTTAAAGATGTAAATTGGATTCTGTTTATGATTATTAATGAAACTGACAGAGGGAGATTTGAAGTTTCAGGATGATGCCCTAACTCTGATTCTCTCTGTTAGATAAGAGTTCCCTAGAAGGATTCACCAGGACTCATCTGGCATAAGTGGATATACTAGGACTAGACATCTTGGTTCCATTTATAAATGAATCCCTTCAAGGATTATCCTTGAGAGAAATGGTGGAAAGACCAAGGTTCAAACCCAGTGGCGTGACCTTGGGAAAGCCAACTGAACCGTGGGCCCTGGTTGTCTCATCTGTAAGCCTCGGAGGATGACATACTCAGAGTGCTGTTTTAGTAATTATATGAGATAAGTTATTTGAAAATACCACACAGTATATGGCAGATAGTAGGTGTTAAATAAGTAAATCTCACACCCCAGAATGCAGAGGTAATGATGGATGACAAAAATCGAGGTGAGTTTAAACGAATATTTCCTGGGGCACCTGGGTGGCTCAGTCAGTTGAGCATCCAACTTTGGCTCAGGTCATGATCTCATGGTTTGTGGGTTGGAGCCCCACGTCGGGGTCTGTGCTAACAGACAGCTCAGAGCCTAAAGCCTGCTTCAGATTCTGTGTCTCCCTCTCCCACTGCTCATACTCTGTCTCTCAAAAATAAATAATCATTAAAAAAATTAAAAGAACATTTCCTACTGGGATGATGAAGGCACAGAAGTCATTTCCTTTAAAAAGAGAGGGTTTTCTGGGATCAGAAGCTAGCAGCAAACAGTGCAATAGAAATGAGTAAGTCAGGGCCCTAGTGTTTTCTAAAGCAGAAATCTTTGGCTCTTCTTATAGGCTAGATTGTTGATGAGGGTCCCCAGAGAGAGGTGTTCTTGATGCTTCGGTTTAGGTGTTCTTGTTTGGGGTGGGGGTATTCACAGGGACTGGGTAGAGAAAGCTGAAAGCTTTATCTCTCAGAATAGAATGGGATTTAATAGGATGAGATTTAAGATGAGAATTTTTGGAAGGTAGGCTCCCCTTTCACATAACCAGAAGACTTCTACTGGATTAGGGAAGGTTTTACTCGGCAACACCCTCAGCACAGAAGGACTTCCAGAACAATTTTTAAGAGACAATTTGGCAGCGATGCTGCAGAGATGAAAACATGAGAACAGGGACAGGATGTTAAATCAGTTACTCACTTAAAACCTATTCAGTGCTTGGGGCACCTGGGTGGCTCAGTGGATTAATCATCTGACTTCAGCTCCGGTCATGATCTCCCAGTCTGTGGGTTTAGGTGCGACGTTGACCTCTGTGCTGACAGCTTAGAGCCTGGAGCCTGCTTCTGATTCTGTGTCTCCCTCTCTTTCTGCCCCTCCCTGACTCACACTCTGTCTCTCTCTCTCTCAAAAATAAATACACAGTAAAAACAAAACAAACAAAAACCCTATTCAGCCCTGAAATTCAATGTCAGTGAATGTCCATTTCTAGTCCCATAATTCAGTCTCACAGTAAGAAAAGGAAAAAGGAGGAGGGGGATGGAGGAAAAAGAAAATTAAACTAGATTATAGGAAATTTTGTATCCAATACAATTAATAGCATTTGCATTTTAATCATTTCTTCCTTATAAAATGTCCAAAGTCACCCAATATCATTAACAAACATACCAAATAAACTGTTATTCCTCTTTCCAAAAGAGTTGTTGCCAGAATAAACATATTTATTTAAATCTATTTCTTAGTATATTTCATAGTAAATTTATTTTTTTTAATTTTTTAACATTTACTTATTGTTTGAGAGACAGAGTGTGAGTGGGAGAGGGGCAGAGAGAGGGAGCCACAGATTTCAAAGGAGGCTCCAGGCTCCGAGCTATCAGCACAGAGCCCGACACGGGGCTCAAACTCAGGAACTGCGAGATCATGACCTGAGCTGAAGTCGGTGCTTAACCAACTGAGCCACCAGGCACCCCTCATAGTAAACTTAAAAACATGATTATCTATATAATAAGAAATATATAACCCCCAGAAACAATAAAATCTCATTTAAAAATTCAAAAAGTTTGGGGCGCCTGGGCGGCTCAGTCAGTTAAGCCTCTGACTTAAGCTCAGGTCATGATCTCGCAGTTTGTGAGTTCAAGCCCTGATTTGGGTCAGAGCCTGGAGCCTGCTTCGGATTCTGTGTTTCCTTCGCTCTCTGCCTCTCCCATGCTTATGATCTGTCTCTCTCTCTCAATATAAATAAATATTTTTTAAAAATCAAAAAGTTTTGGGGGGGATTGCTTGACTGGTTCAGTGGAACATGTGACTTTTGATCTTGGGGTTGTGAGTTCAAGCCCCACACTGGGTGTAAAGATTACTTTAAAAAATGTTTGTTAGTGCCCATTGGTGATGGTTAAAAGTTGAATAAAGATTTTTTTTTTTTAGTTCAAAACGCTTTGGAATTACATATCCAAAGGGAAATGGCACTTATGTCCAACTACCTTTCTCATTTTTCTCCATTGCCGTATTTTGATGGCTGGGTTTACAATGAGGGACGTTTATGTCATTAGAAGGACTGAGACTCAGAAGTGGAGTAAAGGCGGTAAGGGCCCCTGGGGTGGCTGCAAGCACAAGATTTGAAGGAGCAGGACAGAATCCTTTCTCCACTCTTGTCACAACCATGAATAAACAAAATGGGATGTAGAGTGATCGGCTGTCAGGCGACACAGCTTGAAAATAATTTTCACTGAAAATGGCTGTGGCCATGAGGGTGACGAGGATGGGTAATGATGCACCACGAGTATCTGGAACTTTCTCACATGCACAGATATGATATAGACCAGCAGTTCTCAAACTTTGTGGTCTCAGGAACCCTTTACAGAATTATTGCCTAGAGTAAAGAGATTTAATTTATGTAAGCTGTATTTACCAATATGTACCTTAGGAGAAATTAAAGCTGAGAAAAAATTTAAACATAAGAATACGCAAGCTTGCATTCCCATCATATCAGAACATCCCACATCATGTAGCCTCTGAAAAACTCCACTGTCTGCTCTTGAGAGAATAGAGTCAAAAAGGCAAATATTGTTATAAAATAGTTTTGATTTCATGGACCCTCCTAAAAGGGTCTCAAGCACCCTCAGGGCTCCCTGAACACATCTTGAGAACTGCCAATATAGACCAAACCTTTGAGTTTTTGAGTCTCCTGAGTACCCCCCAGCTTGGGCTTGTCAGGAAAAGAGGTAAAATGGACGAGCCCATGACTTCCCCACCCTTATCCCACTAGACACACATACTTCATTTTTTCTTTCACATTTTATATATCAGGATTCTAGGTTCACCTTCCTTTTTAATATAGAATTCCATGGCAAAACATAAACAAAAAGACATAGTTTTTAAACCACTAACAGAATGTGTATTGTGAGGTATGGTGGATAATCAAAGAAAAAAAATATGGTCTTCATTTGAAGTATATAGATTGAGGATTGATGCATTAGTCATTAGAGCAGTGCAAGCATTCGATTTCTTAGAAAACCCAAAAAAGTATGTCAAATGAAAAAAGTTCGTGAAATACATTTTAGCATAAAGAACAACTATTTTATAAGTAAAGGCATTTTTTTCAGAAACGATTTACTGGACACCTACTACGTGCCTGTCTCTGGGCTAGGTCCAGCATATATGTACTTTTTGATAATAAAAAAGTCAACGAGTCAGGGCACCAGGGGGCTCAGTGGGTTGGGGGCTCAGTGGGTTGAGCGTCCAGACTCTTGATTTCAGCTCAGGTCATGATCTCATGATTTGTGGGACTGAGCCCCACGTCGGGCTCTGAGCTGACAGGGTGCAGCCTGCTTGGGATTCTCTCTCTCCCTCCCTCTGTTGTCCCCCTCCCTATCTCTCAAAATAAATAAATAAACTTAAAAAGAAAGTTTTAAAAGAGTCAGAGAGTCAATGTGAAGATTTGCAAGGACCAGAGGAAGGAGAGAAGGCAGTCACACGCACAGACTCCACAGGGACACTGCCCTGAGCCCCGGGGTCTCCGGCTTAGAGGCTGTTTTCAGCTGGAAGCCTGAACACCACCCACAGAAACACTGAGTTAGGGGGCAAATCTTAACTGCTCTGTGCTTCAGTTTCATGAAGAGTGCCTAATCACGACTTCCTGTTAGTATAAAGACAATGGGGTCATCAACATGAAAAAGTCTTGGAATTAAAGATTTTGGTGATGAATTAAGACAAAGCGAGTTTTAAAATTTCTGTTGAAGAATAACATACACACGGAAATGTGAACATAAGGTTAGCAGCACCCAGATCAAGAGATGGACCATTACAAAGCCCTCTCTGGCTCCTAGTGGTCGCTGCCCACCCCAGGGAAACTAGAGTAAAATAGTGTACTATTTTATTGAGTTCTGACAGCATAGATGACTTAGCTTTCTTTGCATGCAAGATATGCTGTTTTGAGTCTGACTTCTTTAGCTCAACATTATGTTGCGAGACTCACCCACACTGTTGGATGTAGTTATAGACCATGAGTTCTACGGAACACTCCACTGTGTGAAGATGTCGCAATATATGTCACATTCTGCTCCTGAAGTATGTGAGCCATTTCATAGATGGCCTTTTAGCCATAGAAAAGACCAGAGATTTTCTCTTATCCAGAATGAGGGATCCACACGTTAAAAAAATGAAGAGGAGGAGGAAGAGGGATCCACAGATGAAGTTGACTATCTCTTTTCTTTTTTTCTTTAGAAGAGAATTAAATGTTTATTTATTTTTGATACAGAGAGAGAGAGACCAAGCAGGGGACAGGCAGAGAGAGGGAGACACAGGATCTGAGGCAGTCTCTGTGCTGAAAGCAGCCAGCCTGATATGGGGCTCGATCGCATGAACGGTGAGTTCATGACATGAGGTCATGACCTGAGCCGAAGTTGGACGCTTAACTGACTGAGCCACCCAGGCGCCCCTCACGATCTCTTTTCTATCTGAAATTGGTCTGATCAAAGGAATTTTGGTTCTGTGAAGTCAAGATTAGAGACGGTATTAACAATTTTGATTAGGAATTAGGGAAAGGAGAAGGGGGTTATGTTTTGGCAGCTGGCTCTAGGGGACTTTCTATCTAATTCCAAAGGAAACTGATAGTGACCATTTCTCAAAAGAGGCAGCACATCTGGGGCTTCTGGGAGGAACAGCACCCCACACCCAGAGGATGCCAGTCAATGGGTGGTGACTGATGAAAGAGTAGATGGTGGGTGGGAGGGGAGACGGTACCCAAACAGGATACAAAATAAGGGCACCTGAAATCACCACCTTACAAAATAAAATTATGTTGATTACAGAATAGCATAATTTCTTATTCACACATCCCACCTGTGACATTAATTGGAGCCTTCACCTAAGAGCCATATGTCATCTTTTCCACCCCTAGTAGTTTATAGATTTTTTTTTTTTTTACTTTGAAGTGGAGGAAGAAGAAAAAGAACCAGAGCTGCCCTAAAAGGAATGAGGAAGTGAGAGCTCTCCAGTGTCTGGCTGGCTATGTCTGTGTGACAACCCATGATGTTCTTTCCGGTCTCAGTAATATTCTGAATTTCCACCTGCCCGCCCCCCTCGTTTATAATGCGGGACATGTGAAGCGAGTGGTTCAGTCTTGCCGTCTCGACCAGTGGATTAGTACGCGCAGAGCGTCATGCTGTTTTTCCTATTTCCCACAGTCCCCCGGAGATAAGACAAGTCTGGCTGGAGACCCTCGGAGGGTGAGTACCATAAATTCACTTCACTAGAGAATAAGCTAGCTAGCAAATCGCTGGTGTCTGAGAGCACTTCCAACAGAAAACAGCTGTGCCGCAGAACATGCAACACATAATGTTATGAAGACTCTGAACGCGCAAAGCTTTGCTTCAGTGTGAAGCCTGAACTTTTTTGGCATAGGAATTCTGTAACAGTTAACTTTGTTTTGTGTTTACTGCAAGCAGCATCTTGGGAATAAGTTTTTGACTCTGGGGAGTTAGATGAAGTCATCAATGCGAAGCACATATTAATACAGTACCTGACACCTAGTGAGCTCTACCCCCTCTCCCAAAAAAGGGGTATATAATTATTAAATAATTAGTCAGAGTATCTCTTGATGGGAATGGAATAAATGAATAAGTGTGGCATGGTAAAGATATCAGGTTTAAATAATTTAGAAATAAGTGTGTTCAGGTGCTGTTCTTATCAGCCTCAGACATCTGGCAACATATCACAGATTTAAAGGAACACTTTTCTACCTACCAGTTTCAAACTTTGTGTTTTGGCACTGAAATCGACCAACTTATTATGTGTCTCTCTCCTCACTCTTTCTCACGTGATTTGTCATAGGCAGAGCTGAGGCCACACGGAGGGAAAGTCATCGCTGGACAGTCAGCCCAGGCTCTAATGAAGTTGATAAGCAGCTGCAATGCCGTACGTCTCCCTCTTACATTTATTAATTCCAACTTTCCAGAGTCAGAGTCAAAAAATCTTTACCTACTTTTGGTTTTTCTCTTTTAGGCAAAAACACTAAATGCCAATAATATGGAGACATTGATTGGATGTCAGTCAGAGGTAAGAGAGCAATTTTTAAAACTTTTTATCTGCACGGTGAGAACCTGGGACACTGTGTTTTAATGGAATATTGTTTGGGTTATTTCATTGTCAGAGTAGAAAATTAACATCATTTGTGCAGTACATTAAAAACATTAATTGAGACCTTCTGTGATGATAATCAATTGTTGATTCTAGAAGCTTGAAAAAAAATCAGTGAACTCTATTGACTAATTCCTAATACGAATAAAAGGTTGTATGTGTATTTTGTGGGGCATGACTGGGTAGATCTCTTCAGTCATTTTTAACTAAAATGAATATATTTTTAGGGTGATATCAAGGAACATCCTCTGTTGGCATCATCTGAGAGTGAAGATAATATTTGCCAGCTAACTGGTGAGTTTTGAAAACATACTGATCTTTTATGTAAGTGCTAACAGCAAATGTTCTTGGTTTGCGAAACCACAGTACTCTACCTTACTAGGAATCTCTTTAAATAAATGTTCTTTTAAAGACCGCAGAACATTAACACTTAGATGGCAGGCAGGCTCCAGCTCACTGGAGAATCAGGGCACTCTGACAGAAAAGATCCTCTCGAGAGCCAACCCCCCTACCGTCCAAGGGGTTTTTAGTGGGGTCAGATCTCCTAGCTGCTTCTATTTTGACAATTATAGCACGCATACCTATGAAAAAGAGACCGTTTCTTTTCCCTTTTCTTCCTTCTCTAGCCATCCACTTCCACTTGCCAGTGTAGAAACATATGGCAATGCGTTTAGAAAATAGAGCTTTTATATTTAGGGGAGAACAAGAGAAGGAAGGAGACAGAGAAAACAGAGAAAGAAGGAAACTTGCAAGATGCGATAACTGTTGCATGCACATCTCCAGGATTTTGCAAAGATAGAATATGTTGCTAATGTTTTACTGATAGTTCCCAACTGTCAGGTCTAGGTTCAAGTCTTCCTGGCAATTTGTGCCAGCCCTGTCATAAAGCAGCCACCAGAGAAATCCTCAAGGGGACTGCAGACAGCCTGTTGTGGCTCCTTCTAGTGGCTAGTTGGTGCTAGTGCGGCTGCAGAGGTTTACCAGCCAGCCCAGCTAAGTGTCAAAATGATACTGAGCAAGATTCCACTTTTTAAAGGCTCAGTAGTATTCCACTATTTATAGACCACATCTTTATCCACTCATCTATCAATGGATACTTGGGTTGCTTCTATATCTTGGCTGTTGTAAACAATGCTGCAACAAACACAGGGGTGCATATATCTTTTTGAATTAGTGTTTTTGTTTTCTTTGGGTGAAACCTAGCAGTAAAATTACTGGATCATACAGTATTTCTATTTTAGTTTTGTGCAGAAACTCCATATTGTTTCCCATTGTGGCTGAAATTAATGTAATATTCTGTTGTCGACTATACTTCAGTTAAAAAAAAATATCTTGAGCAAGTCACTTCCTCTCCTTTCAAGTTTCATTTTCTCCTCCAATGAAAAAAAATTAAAATAATCTATTTCACATCAGAAATGCCCACCATAGTTATTAAGGTCAATATGTTAAGACGGTTGTGTGTGTGATCTGCTTGGCTAGGTTTTTCTGATTTTCTGTAGCAAACAGCCAGTGAAGGGTAAAAACAGGAAAGGTGGAGACTTTGAGGAACACTGGTGTTGATGTTTAGGGGTTCGTTGCTCTGGTAACAATGTGGTTGCTTTTGGGGTTGTTTTTCTAGATTAAAATTGACACCCTTTAGTTTTTCAGTTTTTCAAAATTATTCCTGCTCCCCCCGCTCATGGCATCTATAGATGACATTAAGTGGCTAATGATATCCATTGTCTTATATGGGTCTTTATTGATTAGTAAGTTAAGTCTAATTTTTCTCTTTGCCTTGTTTTCCTGGCTGTAGAAATTAAGAAGAGAAAGACAGTGTTGTCCTGGCTTTTTCTCATGAGAAGGCTTTTTCCTGTGTCCAGTTTTCCCGGGGCTTCAGAACCAGAACTGAAAACGCCACTATTTGATCAGCCCTTATCAATCATCTGCGGTGAGGACGACATACTCCCCAGACCCATTCAGGTAGGTGTGCATTTACTCGTAAACCTACTTCAGGCTTTTGTCAGACGCAAAAGATCCTGGGAGCTCTAAATATCATTCTCATGCTAAACTTGCTGGGGCCAGTCTTAAGGGTTTTTTTCCACTTTTGGAAATGGTGTTTCCACATATGAGTACAGTCAGGAGAGTACCTGGCTGCTGACATTCTAGAAATTAGTTCTACTTGCCCCATCCTTCCATCCTCATGATCTCTTGGGGTTAAGATTTAAAATGTGTAGCTTCTGAAAAGCCAACCGACAGAGATAGGGCCTAAAGTGTATGATCAGAAATCCAGTGTTTCTTTGGAATAACTTGAAAGGAGGGAGGCCTGAAATAATTTTAGAATGTGAAAAATCAGATCTTTCACCATTTATCCCCTCTTAGAAAAATAGCAGAGATGAAGGAGACAGTTGATAGCAATGGGGCTGTAAAGAAAAGCTGGTATTAACGGTCCCTTGTTAAGAGCATCTCAGTATTACAGAGGACTATTTATGGAGAGGATATTCTTTTTTTTTTCTTTTTCTAGGAGAGAGAGAGAGAGAGAGAGAGAGACAGAGTGAGCAGGGGAGGGTCAGAGAGAGAGGGAGATACGGACTCTGAAACAGGCTCCAGGCTCTGAGCGGGCAGTCAGCACAGAGCCACGAACCGCAAGAGCATGACCTAAGCGAAAGTCGGACGCTTAACCGACAAAGCCACCCAGGTGCCCCATATGGAGAGGATACTATATGACTCATGAAGTTTGCTACTGTTCACACGCACCATTTTAATTCTTTCTCCTACCTAAACATAGATTTTTCATGTATTAGTAGTACTGTATGGTTTCATGTATTCAAACTAAGGGTAACCATTTCCTATTCCTACCCCTCTTTCCTATAGGATATTCTCACTATTCTATGCAATAAAGGACCTTCCACTGAAGGGATATTCAGGAAAGCAGCCAATGAGAAAGCCCGCAAAGAGCTAAAGGAAGAGCTCAACTCGGGAGGTGTGGTGGATCTGAAGAGTCTCCCTGTGCACCTTCTGGCTGTGGTCTTTAAGGTAAGTTCACAACATTGCTGCCAAATCATCTGCCAGCAGGCTCTGACACATTAATTCTCAGAAAATAAGAAATGGGCTCTTCTGCCTACAAGTCACAGTACACTGATCCCGGAGTTTAAGTTTTTTAGATAAGCTTTTATTTTCTTATATAAACATTTGTTTCTATGATCCCAGATTCCAACAGAAAGTTGGAATTCTCCCCAAATTCTGATGAGAAAAGGTACTTAGACTGTCCCATGGCCAAGTCCGTGCCCCTGAATCTGGTGTCCCCTCAGATGATGGCCTTACTGTGTGCACATTGTTGGGAAGTTGCTGAGAGAGATCTCCCTAGAGTATTCAAATGCATGAAGGAAGAGGGTGCGGCCTGTGGTAAGATGATCAGAGGGTCCTTGGGACAGACTAGACAGGGGGAAGATGAAGACACCAGCACGTTATGCAACATAAATAGGACAAACCACCCCCTTTCCTCCTCCAGGACTTCCTCAGAAGTATCCCCCTGAAGCTACTTTCCTGTGACCGGTTTGAGGAGTGGATGGATGCCCTGGAGAGGCAGAATGAGGAGGACAGAATTGAGGCCCTGAAGCAGTAAGTTGTCAGCGCCATTGCCAGAGGCCAAGGCCCCATGGTCTCCATTTTTTGATTTGTCACATAATTCTCTGAGTGTTTCATGAAAACTGAAGTGTGTAGAGAATCAGAGTGGAATTGTTGACTCCCAGAATAAAAATCACAAGGTACTTTGGAGACTTCTTTTAAAGTAGTTTTAGCCAAGTGAAAGGAAGTGCTTTTTCAGAGTAGAGAGTACAAATCCCGAGACGTGGGGGAGTCTAAAAGCATAAGTTGTTCAAGAAGGTGTGGGACAAAATCTTAGAGGAAACCTTCAAAACAGGCTAAATAGCCAAGTGTAGCAATTTGGGGTTATCCTTAACCTAATAGATTGGTATCAGGCAAGGCAACAATTCTCCCATAAAATATCCTCTAAGGCGTGGTAGAACATAGGCAGGGAATGTTTTGATCACAAAATTCCACAGCATGTTTCATATTCTTATAATTAATTAATCAAAATGAAAACTATATAAAAAAATTCCAAAGACAACAAAGTACATTTGTAAATGAAACTGTAAACTGTTAACGACTAAACAATCATAAACACCTCACTTTGAAATATCAGCACTTTCACCGAAGGCTAATAGATTGTCCCATGCGGCTAAATATTTCCCATGAAATAGTTACTGAACTGAAGGTGTTAGGGTATCTGTCCCAAACTGAAAATCCTAATATTATTACAAGTTTCTCCTTAAAGACATGAAGCTCTTTCATAATAGTGACTTCTTATGAGAAGTGAAAATGGTCCCAAAGTTAGTCGCCATTGCATATTTTGATAAAATGAGGCTTTACAAATCTAATGATTGCTAGTACCAATGTTGCCACTTAAGTGCTACCTTGACCATATTTATGAACATGCCTTTATAAACTGATTTAAGCTCCATAAAGATTTCTCAGAATGGTATAAAAATGGGTCACCTTTGTGTGATGATCACAGATCAAAAAAGGTAAATGACTGTGTTCCAAAAATACCAGTCTTGCAGTGTTAGAAAGACATTCTACCCAGCCAGAGGATTACTCAACAAAACAATTTTCAAGAAGTATTAAACTATGGAATTCATTGCAGGAGTTAAGGATTCCTAATTTAAGATAATCCAAACAATGAAGCGTTGTGTTCTTGGCGTCCTAATTATAAAAACCAGTGTCTTAAGTCTTCAGGATCTCATGGTTAACCAGTTTCATGCCATGTCTGTTACCACTGGAAGTGTCTGAATGAACATTTCACAATCTTACTGTGAAAATGCACCTTCCTCATTTTAAAGGAAGTCTGGGTTAGGCAGAAACTTTCGACTTGATTCACTAAAGGGAGACAGACCACTAGCCTCCTCTAAAACCAGCTTCCCTGAATCTCATTCCAGGGTTGCAGAGAAGCTCCCCCGGCCCAACCTCCTGCTGCTCAAGCACCTGGTCTCGGTGCTCTACCTCATCAGCAAGAACTCTGAGATCAATAAGATGGATGCCAGCAATCTAGCCATCTGCATTGGACCCAACGTGCTGACCCTAGAGAATGACCAACACCTGTCGTTCGAAGCCCGGAAAGACTTAAACAACAAGGTTTGTTCTGGTCCGTTTCTTAGAAACTCCCAATTTATGATCTCACCACTTGTTTGAAAACACCAAGTGATTATAAAAAGGAAGGGAGGGGGCTTGTGGGTGGCTCAGTCGGTTAAGCATCCGATTCTTGGTTTTGGCTCAGGTCATGATGTCACAGTTCATGGGATGGAACTCCATGCTGGGCTCTGTGCTGACAGTGGGGAGCCTACTTGGGAATCTGTCTCTCTCACTCTCCCTCCCTCTTTGTCCCTCACTCAGTCACCTGTGCACATGAGTTCTCTCAAAAATAAGTAAACTATTTTTGTAAAAAAGAGAAAGGGAGGGAGAGAGAGGAAGGAAAGAAGGAAGATTCAAGTGATAAAATGCCTCTGAGTTTCAAGTGACAAAATGCCTCTGAGTTTCTCTGACTAACTCAAGGTCACAGTGAAAAATAAAATGCAAAATGCTTTCGTCAGTTCTGCCCTCTTAGACTCATGCATTTGATGAAATGGAACAAACCTCTTGTCTTGTAGGATATGTGCATCACACTCTGTCAATCCAACTATCAGTTTGGGAAAGTCCTTACTTTAGACAAAAATTACTTTAAAGGATGAGGTTTAATTCTCAAGAACGCATGTCTCAAAGATAAACTTTAATATATATGATATTTACCAATTTTCCGTATGCTCTTTTTAAACACATAAAGATTCCTTATGCTTATTGTGGCACCTCCCTCATGATTGACCCCCATCATATCCCTATTCTTTCTCCTCTTCCTTTAAAAAAAATTAAAGGCGTCTTTAGACTGACAACTTGCTTATTTTTCCTCACAGGTTAAGACATTGGTGGAATTCCTCATCGATAACTGCTTGGAAATATTTGGGGAGAACATTCCGGCACATTCCAGCACTGCTTCTGATGACTCCCTGGAACACACTGACAGTTCAGGTACAAAATGTGCTCTTGATTATGACTGTGGGGGAAAGTTCATGCCAATCTGCCAGTCCATGCCAGTAACGTAAATTATCTCTGGCGTTGGAAGCAAAAGCTACCTCCACAAATCACCAGATCAAATTCATAGGGCACCATGAATATGAAAACCTGCTCTCAAGTTTTCCTGCGGTGTCTTCTCACTCAGCTGACACTCGTCCAGCTTCTTTCAGAATCACAAAGACCTGCTAATTCTACTAAGTTAACTTTAGCTAGAGGGTTGTTTCCATGTAATGGGCTATGGGTCCATTAAAATGGAATGGATCCAATAAAAGAGCTCTCCAAAGGATTACTTTTTAAATTTAAGATCAATAAATTTTCACTGAACTGTTTTCTCTCTTTTCTCATTCTCTCTCGTGTTTCCTTTATCTGCTTCTCTTCTGTACCTCAAACTAGGAAAGAAACAAAATTTTAATGTGGCAAGTTTCATATCGAGCCCCAAAGCAGCTTCACCAGATTACCTAGGGCCATACTTGATATAAGTAGGGAGAATTGTACTAAAGTTTATTTCTCCAAGAAACTAAACCAGAAGCTCAACTGTCCCTTAACTTCCCCCAGACATGTCGACGCTGCAGAATGACTCGGCTTATGACAGCAACGATCCTGACGTGGAATCTGGTGGTGCCATCGGCTCCCCAAACAGGCGGCCCCCCGTGGAGATGGCCAGTAGTTGGGAGTCCAGAGGTCCACAGCTCACCTGGGAGTTGAGTCCAGAGCCAATTGTCAGCACCCTCGCCAGGCTGAAAAACTCCCTCAGTGAACCAGACAGGAGGTACTCAGAGCCCAGCATGTCGTCCTCACAGGAGAGCCTTGAGAGCCAGAAAATACACCAAAAACTAACACGAAGCGAGGAGGACTTCGCCATGGCTCAGGCAGGGGATCATTTGGAAGGTGAGGAAACTGAAGACCCCTTTCCAGAGGAGGTGTTCCCTGCAGTTGAAGGCAAAACCCAGAGGCCACAAGACTTGAAGGTGAAGAACTCGACTCAGGGTTTGGTGTTATTGTGGGGACTGGCGTCCAAAGCCTCCTCCAGTGGCTCTCTGGATGCTTCCTCTGATAGCTCACCTGCGGCTTCTCCTTCCAGTCCCAAAAGAAACTTCTTCACCAGACATCAGTCTTTCACAAAGACCGAGAAAAGCAAGCCCAACAGAGAAATTAAAAAACACTCCATGTCATTCTCCTTTGCCTCTCACAAAAGGGTGCTGACCAAAGCCCCCAGCTGTGTGTCTGTGAAATCCAAAGGCTTTGCCAGAGACCAAGTAAAGAAAGGTTATAAAAAGGAAAGCCAGCTTGCTGGGCGGATCATCCAGGAAAACTTGTCAGAAATCCAGGGTCAAACTGCTCTAGACTTTAGCTCCAGATCCTATGCCCTCTCTTTCAGGGATGTGTTCCACCAAGTGGATCAGAGAAGCCCTGGAAGTCCGCCATCTTATGAAGAGGCCATTCGGTGCCAGGCATTGGACCTCTCGGCCTATAGGGGCCAAACAGTTGGGGGCATGCGGGCCAGAATGCTCAGCCGGGATGCTGAACCTCTCCTGCCTTTTCACCATGAAGGGAATTCAAGAAATATATGCAGTCAAGAGCCACTTGATGGGCACAGACTATCTCCCAGGACTGAGAGTGGGAGACAGAGCCAGACTGTCCATGTTTCTGTAGAAACGAGAGGACACGTGACCATCACAGGGAGACCTGACCTGCACCGGCCAAGAACTGTATCTGAGTCAAAACAGAAGACTAAGCTGGACCATCTAGTGCGGCGATGTAGTCAGCCGGTCTTTGAGGCTGACCAACTCCAGTATGCTAAAGAATCCTACATTTAGGAGGGCAGGCCAGACACTGTGACATTGCTTATGGTGTCTCTGTAAATGCACAACTGTATAAAGAACTGCTATGAACTCTGTTTTCAGAAAAGTCGAGAATAAGCTCCTTTAGAAAAATTGTATAGCGCCCTCCTCAGAGGGGATAGCCATGCAATGGCACTCAGGCAGTGTCTGTGCGTGCCTGCATTTATGCTACATGTAGCAAGTGTATAAAATGTATTGGAGACCAGGTGTTAGGTGCAAAGATGCCTACATGAGTATGTGTATATATTTGTTTGTGAACTTGTAGTCAACTGCATTGCTGTTCTCTACCTCCCGGGGTGCTATTTTGAACACTATTGGTTGGTGTTCAAAAATGACTTCTTTCTTTTTTTATGTTGCCTCAAATGTCATCCCATTTTTCATATTTTCCACAACTCCATTTAGGGGAAAATGTTTAAATCTCTGTGAGAAGTTTCCTCCTGTAAGCGGCTTTGCGATAATTACCCATGATGGTAAGAAAAAAGGAGCAGACTGCAAGGGATAGACTTCATTGTTTGGAGTTCTATCAAAGGCATTACAAGCTCCAGTGAATGAAAAGGTCATAGTTAAAATTTATGAAAAATACTGAAATGCGTTCTTTTAATCACCTCTTTTTCAATTTGGGTAGATTAGTAAAAATGAATCATATCAATATTAACTGATTTATAGCACTTTGAGTTTCTCTGTGGCTCAGTAATGCCTTCTCCAACAGTGTGTAGGAAATTACTTTATATGCATTGGGCATCATATATAGAACTTCAATATAATCTCACTACAATAAATTGCCTTCCTTGTTTCAAAGTAAACATGTTCATTCTTTCCTGATGTGTTTGTCTTCTCTTCCTTGGAGGAACCCACTAAGAAAAGCACTCACACATTGGTCCATTCAACAAGCATCTACTGAACGTATATCCATTACTCTAGATTAATAGGCAGCCGGGGACCTTGTCTTTAGAAAGAAAAGACAATCCCTCTTCTCTGGTAGTTTGCAAAACCATAAAAATACACCTACTTGAAGTCATTTTTTTCAATAGTCACTCAGAGGCCAGAAAACTTAGTATGCAAACACAGGGTAATATAACCAATATAATATTTCCTGGTCTTAGTGAATTAAACTCTTCATTGCCTTTACAAACCTTATTTTTATGATGCTCAGGTTGCTTATTCACAAACATGATGGTAAAAATATTTGTCATATGTTAGAAATTTAATGCTCAACGATTAAGATATTTATCTAGAACACTGGAGATACTGGACTTCTATTTTCCTTATTTTATCAACTTCTTTCATAAAACACTGTGTATTTTTTATTTGCTCAAGGAATATTTTTGTGTTGGCCAACCACCAAATGGCGAAGGCTTATTACTCTTTTCAAAAGAGATTTATTGATAATATGGTACAAAGTTAAAAATGTAACCCAGGATGCCCAAAGCAGCATGCTCAGACTTCATGAGAAATGCTTTATTAAGCACACCAAAACTGTATAAATTTCAAGAGGAAGACACTCCCCTCTGACTGCTAACTTCAGAAGCACAATCCTTTTCCAGAGTTGGACACAAATGGTAGTTGCAGTTTTTAGCCTCTACCACATGCCAAGCACTGTTCTAAGCCTTTTAGGCCTAAAACAAGAATAGCAACTTTCTACTGAGAGTCAGAATTCTCATCAATAAAAAACGAAAACTAGGAAGCCTCCCATCCATTCCACTTTACCCCTGACCTGACCTCTGTTGACCCCACTCAGATCACAAAAAAACCTGTCCTAAATTTCCTTAGTTTAAAAAAGCTGGTGTGAGACTGAAAGTCCTCTACCTATTGCGTGTAACCATTACAGTTGGTGGCAGACATTTATGAGCTTCCTGTAATCGAGCAAATGTCATAATTGTTGCTATCTTTGAACAGCAGAGAAAAAGGTGTGGTGACTAACTCAAATGTTGCAGAGCGGTCTTCCCACATCCATCCATGGAGTCCACTGGCTTCTAGCATTGCCCGACCTGGTAGCCAAGCCCATCAGCCACCGAGGGCTACCATAACAAAGTATCACAAACAATCGGGGCGCCTGGGTGGCTTAGTCGGTTAAGCATTCGACTTTCGCTTAGGTCATGATCTTGCGGTTCATGGGTTCGAGCCCCGCATCGGGCTCTGTGCTGACTGCCAGCTCAGAGCCTGGAGCCTGTTTCAGAGTCTGTGACTCCCTCTCTCTCTGACCCTCCCCTGCTCATGCTGTCTCTCTCTTTCTCTAGAAAAAAAAAAAAAAAAAAAAAAAAGTATCACAAACAAGGAATGTAAGCTACAGAAATGTATTGTCTCACACTTCTGGAGCCTGGCACTGAAATCAAGGTGTCAGCTGGCTGGCTCCCTTTGTGAGGGCCACAATGGAAGGATCTTTCCCAGGCTTTCCTTGCTTGTACATGGCCATCACTCTGTATCTCTAGATTGTCTTCCCTCTATGTGTGCCTGTCCCCAGATTTCCCTTCCATGAGGAACACCACCAGCTATACTGGATTAGGACCCACTCTAATGGTCCATTTTATCTCTTCATAGTCATATTCTGAGATCCTGTGAGTTAAAAACTTCAGCAAATGAATGGGGGCTAGAGGCACACAACTCAACCCTTATATCAAGCTTCACAGACTACTACTTAATGATATCTTGATTATGCTGACAATTTTTAATACTTCACCACAACCAGAGGATGCAAGCTTGTGGTGAGATTTGGATAACATTAAAATGATGCTTGGGGCACTTGGGTGGCTCAGTCGGTTAAACACCTGATTTTGGCTCAGGTCATGATCTTGTGGTCCATGAGTTCAAGCCCCATGTCTGGCTCTGTGCTGACAGCTCAGAGCCTGGAGCCTGCTTTAGATTCTGTGTCTCCCTCTCTCTCTGCCCTCCCTCCATTCACATTCTCCTCTCTCTCTCAAAAAATAAACATTTTAAAAATGATGCTTTAGTGAAGGAATCAGAGGACCCAAGCTTATGGTGTGATTTGGATAATATTAAAATGATGCTTTAGTGAGGGACCCAGGAACACCAAATTTCTGTCCTCCATGGACTTTCTAAGGACCACACAATCACAGATGAGACTACTGCAAATGTCTGACACCCCAGTGCAAGGTCTATGGTAAAACCAGGGCTAAATAGGCATTTTACCTAAATCCAGGTCTGATCTCCAGCCTCTGAGCCACAGCCACTGGGCCTCCCCAGCATCCATGCGTCACCTGCCTGGCCCTCTTACCAAGTGAGAGACAAGGAAGCATGTAAAGTTACTGTGCCCACTGGTGAATATCCAGGATTCACCGCCCCGGACTCTGACTGCACAGGCCAGAATTTCTTCCTCTCAGGGAAGACAGAGAGTTTTCTCTCCTATAAAGAGGGGGGGAAATGGGTTCCAGATGCCGTGGCTAGCCTCCCATATGATGCTCTGTGATGACCTCTACAGACACTGTGTCCACCCCTACCCAGTGGTCCAGAAAGGTTGACTTTTGGATGTTAACTAGGCTGGTGCTCACAGTGGAGCTCAGCCAAACTCCAATCACCTCAGAGCCTAGCAAATACAAGGCCTGTGCTACACGGGGTCCCCAAGCAGGTGAAGTGGCAGCCATGGCTTTTACGCTAATGAAAGAAATGGTAGTTAATGGCCACAATGCTTTCCGTGACCATAGACGAGAACATCCAAGGGCAATAAACACTATTCACCCCAGTGCACTGTTACAGGAGTAAATTCTAGCTGTGTTTTCCTGATTGCGATCTTACTGGAAGGACCACCAGTATGTGCCTTCCTCCTGAAGGGTCAAGTAGACAGAAACCTGCATCAGATAGGATCTCACGTATTTTGAGCTTCTTTTTTAATTGCATTATGTAAGATCTTAACTCCTTATCTGCAAAGGCAGAACCACTGAGGGATAAGTTATAAACATTTTGCTAGAGACGGAAGTGAATCACTTTGGGGCCATATTTGAAATGTGGACTGAGACTCTGCATCTCGTCTACCTCAGGGTACAAATTAAATGTGAAGTGGGGAAAAACCACCGGGATGAAATGCTGCCCTTCTCCTACTATAGACTACAAAGAGGGGCCCCTGGGAGACCAGCAAACCTGCAGAGTGCAAAGTCTTGCCGGAAAAAGGAGATGCAAAATGATAACGTCTCTGTAGGCAGGAAAGAATGCGTTGGCATGAGAGTACATGACCCAATTTGCAAGGCCTGAGTCCACACTCCAAATGCACCTCCAGGACCAGGTACTAAACTTGTCTGAGCACCATTTCCTCATCCGTACAATGATGAAGTACAGCACCACATCAGTTGTGGGCTGCACATAACAGAAAGCCCAGGTAACAGAGGCTTAAACAAGAAGGGGACTGTGCTCTCCATTAAAAGGAAAGCAGACAGGCAGTCCGGGGCTGGCGTGGGAGCTCCGGGTCATCCCATGCCCCTGGGCCCCTTCATACCAGGGCCAGCATCATGGGCATGGGACCTGTGCCCTCTCTTAGAGCCCCATGCTTAGAAGGGCCCAGCACTGGGGTCCATTCCTCTGCTTGTTGGCATTTTTTTCATTACTAGTAACTGTTGAATAAAGGCCCGCCATTTTCATTTCATTTCGTGCCGCCCCCTGTAAATTAGGTGGCTTGTCTTGCTCACACTTTGTGGTTTTCTAAGCCACCATCATTTCTATGAGCAAGATCCTACCCTAGCCTTGAACATTCTTGCTCAGTTAACTTCTATCTACATCCCAGCATCCAGAAGTGATTCCCATGGCTACTCTCACCCACAGAGGAGTCTAGGAAATAAGTTTCTCACAGGCACTATGCCTTTCCCAACAAAATCAGTAAGAGTAGGAACTATTAGCCATAGGTACAAAACTCAAAAGAGATTGTGGATATGGTACAACACATACTATTAGTTGCTCTAAAATTAGAAAGCAGGATAAACTACAGATTATTTAGTATAATAAGACAGCTCAAAATGAAAATTTTGAATACGATTAGGGATAAATAAAGAAAAAGCAGATAATAATTTTGGAGTATTTCAATCACTCATATGCACATTGTGAGAATTCTATAATTATATGAGTAGTTTTAAGTAAAATAAATTATTAATGAAATTTAAAGTTAAAATTTAAGACATACTGTATATAAGGAGTCCACCATCTAGTAGGCAAGACAGCCTTGAAGGCAAGGTACATTCCAAATGAGAAATAACATAAAGTGCTGTAGGAGAAATAATTGCCTCGTGGTCCAATTAATTTTAGGATATACTTCAAAATTTTAACGTTTTATTTACTTTTTGAGAGAGAGAGAGAGAGAGACTGTGAGTGGAGGAGAGGCAGAGAGTGGTACGGACAGAGGATTCGAAGCAAGCTCTGCACTAACAGATTGAAAGCAGTGTCCAAGGTCGGGCCTGAACTCACAAACCATGAGATCATGACCTGAGCCAAAGTCAGATGCTCAACCGACCTTGCCACCCAGGTACCCCCAGGATATACTTCAAATTTAAAAGTGCTTCCTATATCAAATTCCAGAGCGGTAATGAAAGATTTCAGCCAAGTGTACAACATTTAAAATAATAATGAGAGGTTCCAGGAAGGCATTCATTTAAGTGATTAGAGCACATCACTGTTGAGAAGGAAGGTGACAACTTCTTTTTTCCCATCCTTGTCAAAAAAGGCATTTCCCATCCAAAATGGTTTTGGAAAAGACAAAGTTCTACGTAAGATAACTGCCAATATGTGGGGTGTTCGTCTTTTCAAAACAACATTTACATCTTGTTACTTTCCTAACCAAAGATCTCCAATGGCTCCCTAATACCATTTTCATCAAGTATAAAGCCCTCCACCTCCCACCTACCAATCAAGGCCCACCTTCTCTAGCCTCATATTTGGGACCCAAACTTCTTTCCTTAACCCTCTAGTGACTTTTTACCATAAATAAGAACAACAGCTAATGTGAAAGATGCATGTGTACACCTCACCTTTTAGAACCTGAAATAAGCAATGTTCAGATGAAAATTCATGTCCTTCTGTAATTATCTTAGTAAGCAAAAATAAAACTGAATGCATTCAGCATACTGCTCATGAAATTAGAAAAGGGATAATAAAAAAAGCTGAAGTTAGTAATTTCAAAACCAGAAAAGGAGTAGAGCTGATTAAAAAAAAAAAAAAAAAAAGCTATAACCATAGCTGTCACTCTGAACACAAAGTGCTGCCTCATCTAGGCAAGGGAAAGAGACATCATAAGTATTCAACAGGAGAAATGATGATAGGAAATAACAACAGAGAATGAAAACTTAAAGAATCTAAGAACTCCTTTGCTGAGCTCCATGCAAATGCATTTGAAAATGTGGATGAGATTATCTATTTCTAGAAAAACATAATTTACCAATCTAACTCCAGAAGAGAGAAAATCTAAACAGACCATCGGTTAACTGTTCATCTCAGCTCAGGTCTTCATCTCAGGTTCGTGAGTTTGGGCTCTGTGCTCCGCTCTGTGCTGGGCATCAAGCCCACTT
Organism: Proteles cristata cristata; assembly: GCA_017311185.1. Classification (NCBI taxonomy): domain Eukaryota; kingdom Metazoa; phylum Chordata; class Mammalia; order Carnivora; family Hyaenidae; genus Proteles; species Proteles cristata. The sequence continues at coordinate 2,920,602 of JAESUZ010002849.1, read as the reverse complement.
AAAAAGTGTTCTTGAAAAAGACGGAAAATTACAGATCAGTCTTATGAATATTGAGGCAAAAATCCTAAGTAAAATATTAGTAGATGGAATGTATGAATGCCAAGTGGAGTTAGGGTAGGGATGCAAGTGTAATTTCAGTGTAGGAAATTTATTAACATAATCCATCATTTTGGTAAGTTACAGGGAAAATATAACCAGCTCCATAGACCTGCCAAAATCTAACCTCCACTACTGAATTTTTTTTTAAGTTTTATTTATTCATTGTGAGAGAAAGCATGCACACACAGGGAAGAGGGGGAGAGAGAGAGAGAGACAGAGAGAATCCCAAGCAGGCTCTGCACTGTCAGAATAGAGCCCAATGAGGGGCTTGAAATCATGAACTGTGAAATCATGACCTAACCTGAAATCAAGAGTTGGATGCTTAACCAACTGAGTCACCCAGGAGCACCTCCACTACTGAATTTTTAAAAGATTCTTAATGAGGGGTGCCTGGGTGGCTCAGTCAGTTGAGCGTCCAAATTCAGCTCTGGTCATGATCTCAGGGTTCGTGAATTCGAGCCCCGTGTCAGTCTCTGTGCTGACAGCTCAGAGCTTGGAGCCTGCTTCAGATTCTGTCTCCCTCTCTCTGTCCCATACCCCCCGTCTCAGAAATAAACATTAAAAATTTTTCAAATAAATAAAAGATTCTTAATGAAATAGAAAAGGATGAACATGATTTTTTTTTTTTTTAGATGTCAATCTTTGATGAAAAGGCTGTACGGGCTTATTGAGGAAACTAGAAATTTCCTGCTGAAGTCAGAAAAAAGTCAGGTTGGTACTATTTCTATTAACTAATATTGTTCTTCTGGTATTGTCTAAAGCACCCATACAAGAAAGAAAACAGAGGAATAAATATTGTAAAAGAGGAGGCAAGGCTTTACTACTTATAGGTTATATAATTGAGTACTTGAAAAATCAACAGAATCGATTAAAAACAAAAACCACTAGAAATAAGAAAACACATTAATCTAGCAAGCTGTGAAATAAATACACAGAAACCAAAAGGCCCATTCAAACTAACAGAGAATATAATGAAAGAAAAGGCTCCATGCACATTAACAACACATTGATAAAATGCTGAGGAAGAAACATAACAAAACCAATTTGACAAAGATTTTTAAATGTTTCTGCAGGACAAAGAAGTAGAATGGAACAAAAATAGAAGAGCTGATTCTTAGAAAGTAAGATTCAAAATCATCAACTTTTCCTAAGTTAATTTACAAACTTAAAACGATCACAAAAAAAACCCCAAAACATCCAGCAGGAAGGTTTTTTTTGGTTGTTTGTCATTACTGTTGTTACTGGAACAACACTAGCTGAATTTGAAAACCACATTTTTTTTAAGTTTATTTATTTGAGAGAGAGAGAGAGATAGCGCAAGTGGGGGAGGGGCAGAGAGAGAAGGAAAGAGAGAGAATCCCAAGCAGTCTCCACCTTGTCAGCACAGAGCTCATCGTGAGGTTTAAACTCATGAAACCATGAAATCGTGGCTTGAGCCAAACCAAGAGCTGATGCTTAACTGACTGAGCCACCCAGGCGCCCCTGAAGACCACTTTTAAAAAATTAATAAATGCTGGGAGCACCTGGGTGGCTCAGTTCAGTTAAGCAACTGACTCCTGATTTCAGCTCAGAGTCATGATCTCTGGTTCATGAGTTTGAGAGCAATGTGGGGCTCTGTGCTGATAGTCTGGAGCTTGCTTGGGATACTCTAAATAAAGAAATAAACTTTAACTTAAAAAAAATAGAAATAAATAAAAAATCAGTAAATGCTAACAGGAAAGAGAACTTTGAAAGGAGGATCCGCGAGAGAAAAGCAACTCAGCTTGATTTTCTGCCATGCTCGGTACGTGAACAGGTGGGTCCTGACCTGTGAACAGACAGCAAACCAACCAGACAGAAGAGAGAGCCCAAGGGGAGAGGCAGATGTATAACATAGGACTCGGGCACATAAAGGGGGTTTATTATTTATTTCAAAGCAGGGGTGGGGGAGAGTATCAGGATGATTTCAGAAATGGTGCCAGTATAAACAGGTGGGCATCTGGGGTAAAAAGAGAGAACATTATCTCACAAGATGTGCCAGGATAAATTTTAGACAGCTCAAAGGTTTAAATGTGGGGAGTGAAAGAAGCAAACTTCTAGGAGAAATAAAGGGAAATTCTTATAATCTCAGAGTGGGAAGGACATTCATAACATGACTTGAAGTCCTGACGGCAGGAAAGAAAACGACAAGTTAAAAACAAAAACACCTGTATGCATAAGACACTATAAACTAGACATAAATGAGAAACTTGGACAAATGTTTGCATCTCAAAGAACAGATAAAGGGCTAACTTCCACAACAGATATAGTACCTGTAAATTGATAAGGGAAATCACAGAACAGTTTTATTTATTTATTTGTTTTTTTGCAAATAGTTTATTGTCAAATTAGTTTCCACATAACACCCAGTGCTCATCCCCACAAGTGTCCTCCTCCATGACCATCCCTCCTCCCCCCCACATCCATCAGTCCTCAGTTTTGTCAGCATTCAAGAGTCTCTCATGGTTTGCCTCTCTCCCTTTCCCCCACCATTTCCCCCCTTCTTCTCCCCCTTGTTCCTCCGTCAAGTTCCTCCTAATCCTCCTATACGTGCAAACATATGATATTTGTCCTTCTCTGCCTGACTTATTTCGCTCAGCATAACACCCTCAAGGTCCAGCCATGTTGCCGCACGTGGCCAGATGTCATCGTTCACAGAACAGTTTTAAAATGTGCCAAGGGTATGAGCAGCCAAAACAGAAAACGACAACAACAACAAATGGCCCTTACACTTTTGAAAAATGCTCAAACTCACTCCTTTTTTTAAAAGGCAAACTAAGACTACACTAAGACACCATCCCTCCCGTCACGTAGGCACAGATGAAAAGTTTAATAACAGTGTGTCGTCAAGGCTGTGGGGAAACTTGATTCGTTTAGTTCTGTTGGGAACAGAAAATGGTACGTCCCCTAGGTAGGACAGCTTGGCAGTATCGGTTAAAATGACAAGCGCATAAATCATTTTCCTACTTCTCCCTCTAGGGATGTGCTTTACAAGTTCTCATGCATACAATGTGAATAAGGACATTTGCTTGGTTCATAAGAGTAAAAGACTAGAAATGACATAAAGATGTATCACCAGAAAATAATGAAACTATGGTTCATTAAACTGTGACCTGCCTATACAGCTCTAAAAATTTCTATGCAGCTGTAAAAAAAGAAATGAGCAAGCTCTTTGGCTATTAATAAAAAAAAATGTCCAAGATATATTAAGTAGAAAAAAGCAACATGTAGGTCAATGTATATTGCATACTATAATTTATCCTTTGAAAAAAGAAATTACTGGAATGCCTATGTGTCTCAGTCAGTTAAGCGTCTGCCTTCAGCTCAGACCATGATCTCCTGGTTCATGAGTTCAAGCCCCACGTCGAGCTCACAGCTGTCTGCACAGAGCCTGCTTCGGACCCTCTGTCCCTCTCTCTCTCGGTCCCACCCCTGCTGTCTCTCTCAAAAGTAAATAAAACATTTTAAAAAAAGAAATTACTAAGAATAGTTTAATGTGTGAGGACGAAGAATAGATGGGGCCAAGAATAAGTATTTCAACAATATATTTCTATATTTTTAGCGTCTGAACTATATAACTATGTATATATACAAATATTAAATATAAAACAATGGTAACTAATATTCAGTGTGCATTATATGCCAAGCACACTGAAATGACCTGAGAACTACCTGTGTGGGGTTAGTGTTTTAACATCTGAATAAGGCTGGTACAGTGGGTCAAAGACAGATTTGGGAGGGCCTTGAGCGTTCCCCAAGCTAGGATTCAAAGCAGAGGAATGGGAGCCACGCAAGGCCTTTCAGGATGTGTTTAAGGGGATTACACAGGACGGTTTGGAGGAAGAGCGATGTGAGACGGAACAGCCGGTTCCGAGATTATTACCCAAACATCAGGGAGCAATTATGCTTGGTCACTAGGAAATCAGGCAGACCGGCAATGCGGAAGGACTAAGTGCCCCGACAGTGAAGGGTGGACAGGACGTGACGGGTGGAGAGGGCGGGCTGGGCACCCCAGGAGGGTGGAACAGGACATGAGCAAGGGAGAGCAAGGGCCCACTCCTGTGAGTATGACCAGCGGGGAGAGGGGGCCGGCTCCACAGAAGGCAGCCTGGGCCAAGATCTTGAATCTCACTGGGGAGCCTTGGGTGGCACAGTCAGCTGAGTGTCTGACTCTTGATTTTGGCTCGGGTCATGATCGCAGGGTCGTGGGATAGAGCCCTGTGTCAGGCTCTGTGCTGAATGTGGAACCTGCTTGAGATGCTTTCTCTCTCTCTCCCTCCCTCCCTCTCTGCACCTCTCTCCTGCTTGTGTGCTCTCTCGCTCTCAAATAAAAATTTTTAAAATATTCTATAAAAAAATCTTGAATCTTATCATCATCTCTTTGTGCCTGCATTTCCCCATCTGCAAAATGGGGATAAGAGTACTCCTATTCAGCAGGGCTGACAGGAAGACTACATAAGATCACACGCAGGAAGCCCTTCGCCACACCCACAGCACAGCTGGTATTCGATAAATGCTAGTTTTCTCTGGAACATAAAATTTAGATGATTTCCTAGGAACTCATTTTTTTACATTATCAGTTTCTCCTAAGTTCAAGTGAAGTATGCTCTATGAATTCAGATTCAGATTCACAGGGAAAATTTTTAAATTTCTCATTGTGATTTTTTGCTATTTGAACACAGGAGCTTTTCAGAAATGTAACCTTGCAGTTCAAGCCCTTACTGTCCACCATTATGTATTAGAAATCCTGAAAGGTGACATGATTTCACTTCAGTTAGATAGCAAAGGATGGGGATGCCTGGGTGGCTCAGTCAGTTAAGCGTCTGACTTTGGCCCAGATCATGATCTCATGGTTTTTGAGTTCAAGCCTTGCACTGGGCTCTGTGCTGACAGCTCAGAGCCTGGAGCCTGCTTCAGATTCTGTGTCTCCTTCTTTCTGCCCCTCCTCCTTCTCTCTCTCTCTCTCAAAAATAAACGTTAAATTTTTTTTTTAAAAAGATAAAAGCCTGGTGAACTCATATTTAAGTAAGTGCTCCTCCCTTGAATTATCTTTCAATTTTTTCTTACAGTGGAATCTTCACATTAACATCAAATATAATGTGACAACAATTTAGCACATCACGAATTTCAAGATGATAAAAAGCCTTCTTAGAGAAAAAAAATCAAATTTCAGTGAACTTATTTTTAAGCCTAAGGAAAGCAAAGAGAAAATACATGTAAAATATATACGGTATTAAAATGTTAAAAATAATCAGCTGGAAAGAAATTTGGCAAATTTACATGTTAATTCTAAAAAGCATTGACTCAACACATTCTCTGCATTTTCTGATTCTCCATAAATTCTTTATATACTTTTAATCTATCAACATAATTGAAATAGGTCCCAAAAAACATTCACCCAGAAACTGAAAGGAAGAGATGTATCCAAAGTTCTTTATTCACATCCCTTAACGGTCCACAGTGTAAGTCACCTGGACTTTCTATTTCCATATATGTCCATATAATTCAAATTGACTGTTACAGTTAAGGAAGAGAAAGGAAATGAGGAAGCTATTTTCAAAGATGAAAAATGTTCAAGTTAAAAGCAAGGCATGTCTTAAGTACTTAAGTACTGTGGGGAAGTGTTTTGACACCACGGGTTGGACAATACTAAGGGTCTGGATTACAGCAGATCCATTCTTAGGACACTTATTTCCCTTCTTGCTTCTTCCTGTCCTTCAATCCTGCATTCTACACTCAGCAGCATGATCTAATTGGAAGAGAAAATAGTCTGGATTGAGAACTAAAATCTGATCCCAGCTACACTTACTACTTTAGCAAGTACCCAAGCATCTTTACATCTTGGTTCTTCATTGGGATAATAAGTTGTTATTCTTCCATAGGCTTATTTTTTTAAGTTAGCTTCATTGAGATACAATTTACATACCTTAAGGTATATCCATTAAAAATGTACACTTTGGGGGCGCCTGGGTGGCTTAGTCGGTTAAGCATCCGACTTTCGCTTAGGTCATGATCTCGCGGTTCATGGGTTCGAGCCCCGCGTCGGGCTCTGTGCTGACTGCCAGCTCAGAGCCTGGAGCCTGTTTCAGTCTGTGACTCCCTCTCTCTCTGACCCACCCCTGCTCACGCTGTCTCTCTCTCTCTCTCTCCTAGAAATAAATAAAAAAAACATTAAAAAAAATTAAAAAAAAATGTACACTTTGATTAATTTTGCCTTATATATAAGTTCATGAAAATACTACCACTGCCAAAATATGAAACACGTTGTTGGTAATACTTGGTGTTGTCAGATTTCTTTTGGCTTAATATATCCTAGTGGGTTTATAGTAGTATCTCACTGTGGTTTTAATTTGCACTTTCCATTGGCTAGTGATAGCATCTTTTCATGTGTTTACTTGGCCATTTGTGACATATCCAATCCTATGCCCTTTTTTAAAAAAAAAAAAATTAAGGTTTATTCATTTTTGAGAGACACAGAGAACAGAGCGTGAGCAGGGGAGGGCAGAGACAGAGGGAGACAAAATCCAAAGCAGGCTCCAGGCTCTGAGCTGTCAGCATAGAGCCCGACATGGGGCTCAAACTCACTGGCTATGAGATCATGACCTGAGCCAAAGTCAGACACTCAACCGGCTGAGCCATCCAGGTGCCATCCTATGCCCATTTTTTAAACTGGGTTGTCTTTCTTTTAAGAATTGAATTCTAGGGTGCCTGGGTGGCTCAGTCGGTTAAGCGTCCGACTTCGGCTCAGGTCATGATCTCACGGTTCGTGGGTCCGAGCCCTGCGTCGGGCTCTGTGCTGACAGCTAGCTCAGAGCCTGGAGCTTATTTCAGAGTCTGTGTCTCCCTCTCTCTCTGACCCTCCCCTGCTCACGCTGTCTCTCTCTCTCTCTCTCTCTCTCTCTCTCTCCTAGAAATAAATCAAAGTATTTAATAAATAAATAAATAAATAAATAAATAAATAAATAAATAAATAAATAAATAAATAGAATTGAATTCTAAGAGTACTTTACATATTCTAGATATAAACACTTCGATGGATCCTTGTTTTGCAAATATGGTTTTCCCAATCGATGGCCTGTATTTTGGGCTTTGTTTTCTTACCTATGTTCTTTGGAAAGCAAATTCTTTTTATTTTAATAAAGTCCATTCTAATGTGTCTTTCCTTGGTGCTTTTCATCTTCTGTTTAGCAAATCCTTTCCTCATCCATATGAAGAGGTACATAGAGTGAGGTCTGGAATAATGCCAAGTACAGAAGCTATTGTGCCTGTGGAGTTGGGCTGTGTTACTCTTCCAGTGTGTAGATGCATTCACCAACCTGGAAATTCTCTGAATCCAATACTTTGGGAATTTTTATGGAGGCTTCCTCACATAGGCTTGATCAATCATTAACTCTATTTCTAGCCCTTCTCAAGAGAATGATATTGGGGTTAAGCAGCCTGAACATTTCAAACTTCTAATCATTGCTTGGTCTTTCCTGTGACCAGTGCTTATCTAGGAGCCCAGTCAGAGTCATCTCATTAGAACAAAACCCATTCCTATCACTCAAGAAATTACAAGAGCCCTGCGTCAGGAACTATGTTCAAAGACCATATAGAACTGAAGGTTGCTGGAGGAGAGGTGTGAGGAGGTATGGGTTAAATGGGTGATGGATATTAATGAGGGCACTTTCTGGATGAACACTGGGTGTCATATGTAAGAGATGAATTCATTGGGCTCTACTCCTGAAGCCAAGACGACACTGTATGTTAACTAACTTGAATTTAAATTTAAAAAGAAGAAATACTTAGTACAAATATAACAAAGTAATGAGTAAAACTACAAAGTCTGATGAACAAAATCAAATAAGAACTAATTGGAGAGGCCTTCCATATTGATGGATAGGAGGACTCAATATTGTCAAGACATCAATTCTTCCCAACTTGATCTATAGAGTCAATGCAATCCCAACAAGTTATTTTGTGAATATCAACAAACTAGACTTTCCATTGCAAGGCAAAATACCTAGAATAACCAACATAATACTGAGGAAGAAGAAATTGAGGGAATGGTATTACTTGACTTCAAGATTAAGTACAAAGCTACAGTAATCAAAATAGTGTGGTATTAGTGAAAGAACAGACATATAGATTAATAGACCAGAATAGAGAACCCAGAAATAGACCCATATATATAGTTAACTGATCTTTGACAAAAAAAGCAAAGGCAACCCAATGAGCAAAGATAGTCTTTTCAACAAATGGTGCTAGAAAAACTGGACATCCACATGCAAAAAAGTGAACCTAGAAACTGACCTTAAAATATAGGCCAAAGATCTGAAAAGATGCCTCACCGGAGAAGAAATACAGATGGTAAATAAACTTGAAAAGATGCTTCACATTAGGGAAATGTAAATTAAACGAGATGCCATGTCACACCTATTAGATTGGCCAAAATCTCGAACACTGACAACACCAGATGGGAGGAGGATGTGGAGAAACAGGAACTCTCATTTAGTGCTCATAGGCGTGCAAAGTGGATAAGTCTCTTTGGAAAACAGTTTGGTGATTCTTATAAAACTAAATATACTCTGGAACCAGAAAAGACTCTGAATAGCCAAAGCAATCCTGAAAAAGAAAACCAAAGCTGAAGGCATTACAATTCTGGATTTCAAGCTGTATTACAAAGCTGTCATCATCAAGATAGTATGGTATTGGCACGAGAGCAGACACATAGATCAATGGAACAGAACTGAGAATCCAGAAATGGACCCACAAATGTATGGCCAACTCATCTTTGACAAAGCAGGAAAGAGTGTCCAGTGGAAAAAAAGCCAGTCTCTTCAGCAAATGGTGTTAGGAAAACTGGACAGCAACATGCAGAAGAATAAACCTGGATCACTTTCTTACAGTGGACACACAAAAAAAATTCTAAATAGATGAAAGACCTAAATGTAAGACAGGAAGCCATCAAAATCCTCAAGGAGAAAACAGGTAACAATCTCTTTGACCTCGGCCACAGCAACTTCTTACTTGACACGTCTCCAGAGGCAAGAGAAACAAAAGCAAAAATGAACTATTGGGACCTCATCAAGATAAAAAGCTTCAGAGCAAAGGAAACAATCAACAAAACTAAGAGGCAACCAATGGAATGGGGGAATATATTTGCAAATGACATATCAGATAATGGGTTAGTATCCAAAATCATAATGAACTTACCAAACTCAACATCCAAAAGACAAATAATCCAGTGAAGAAATGGGCAGAAGACATGAATAGACACTTTTCCAAAGAAGACATCCAGATGACCAACCAATACATGAAAAGATACTCAGCATTGCTCATCATCAGGGAAATACAAATCAAAACCACAATGAGATACCACCTCACACCTGTCAGAATAGCTAAAATTAACAACTCAGGCAACGACAGATGTTTGTGAGGATGCAGAGAAAGAGGATCTCTGTTGCACTGCTGGTGGGAATGCAAACTGGTGCAGCCACTGTGGAAAACAGTGATTTCTCCAAAGAATAAAAGTAGAACCACCCTACGATCCAGCAATTGCACGACTAGGTGTTTATCCAAAGGATACAAGAGTGCTGATTCGAAAGGGCACATGCACCCCAATGTTAATAGCTGCACTATTGACAATAGCCAAAGTATAGAAAAAGCCCAAATGTCCATTGACTGATGAATGTATAAAGATATATATATATACACACATACACAATGGAATGCTACTCAGTGATCAAAAAGAATGAAATCTTGCCATCTGCAATAACGTGGATGGAACTAGAGTATATTATGCTAAGCGAAATAAGTCAGTCAGATAAAGACAAATACATGATTTCACTCATGTGGAATCTGAGAAACTTAACAGATGAACAAAAGGGAAGGGAAATAAAAATAAGTTACAAACAGAGAGGGAGACAAACCATAAGAGACTCTTAAATACAGAGAACAAACTGAGGGTTGACAGAGGTGGGGGGTTGGGGGGGACAGGGAAAATGGGAGATGGGCATCGAGGAGAGCACTTGTTGGGATGAGCGCTGGGTGTTGTATGTAAGTGATGAATCATGGGAATCTACTCCTGAAACCAAGACTTCGCTGTATACACTATATGTTAGCTAATGTGACAATAAATTATTAAAAAATAAAAAATTCAAAATAAAATACATACATACATACCAGGGAGCATTTTTTCAGGAAATGCATTTTTCAGTTGCAGGAAAACTGAAATGGAGGAACTCTACATGCATATTGCTAAGTGAAAGAAGACAATCTGAAAAGACTACGGACTGTATGATTCCAACTATATAACCTTCTGGAAAAGACAACACTGTGGAGAGAGTGAAAGGATCATCGGTTGCCAGGGTCTGGGAGTTGGAGCTGAGGGGAATGAATACACAAAGCACAGAGAATTTCTAGGGCAGTAAAAATACTCTGTTTGATACCTAATGCCGGATACATGTCCAAATACATTTGTCCGATTTCATAGAACATACAACAGCAAGAGTGAACCATAATGTAAACTATGGAATTTGGGTGATGATGTGTCAACATACGTTTACCAATTGTAACAAATATGCCGCTTAGGGATATTGATGATGGGGGAGGCCATGTATGTGTGGGAGCAGAGGATATGAGGAGATCTCTAGCCCTTTCCCTGAATTTTGCTCTGAACCTTAAACTGCTCTAAAAAAAAGTAAGTAATGTCTAAATGAAAACAACTAATTTTAAAATCAATTAGGTCAAGATGATTGCTAGTGTTCAATCATCTATGTATTTACTGATACTTTGTTTAGTTATTATATCAATTGCTCTGTAAGAGATGTTAAAATTTCCCACTATGATTATGATACTATTCCATCAATTTTTGTTTCTTTTATTTAGAGTCTCTGTTTTAGGTGCATACACATTTATGATTGTTTTATCATCCTAATAAGGGTTTTCTTTCATTAAGTAATGTTCCTATTTATCTCTGGTAACACTCTTTGTTTGGAAGTCTATTTTATCTGATATTAATAAGGCCACTTCAATCTTCTTACGGTTTTTCCCCCCATAGGATATGTTCTTTTCCATCCATTTCTTTTTCAACGTTTTTGTCTTTATATTTTTTTATTAAACATATTTTCATTTCTAACATTTTCACTTCACACATTTTCAGTTTCTCTTGAGATTTCCTGTCTTCTCAATTATTAGAAGCATTTTCTAAATCTCACGGAGCATAATTATAACAGCTACTTTAAACTTCTTGATTGTCTTCTGTCTTGCAATTAGGTCAGTTTTTTCTGCTTCATATTTTGAATAGTTTTGAATTGTATCCTGGACATTGTGAATGTTTACAGTCAAGACTGAATTTTATAGTATTGATCTCACTGTTGATATGTCTTTTTAACAGGAAATTGATTTGGTTAGACTCAAACTCAAACTCTGCTTCACCTGCAGTGGATAGCAGTTAAATCTCAGGTCACCACTCTAAACCTCAGCTACAAGCTGCTTTGGGTCTGCCTTGTGCGGTGTGTGTGTCAACTAGAGACTTGGACAGAGTTCAAACACAGGTCACTCCTCTCTGAGCAATCCCTCACTCTCTCACGGTTGACCTCCAGGTCCCCTGGTTCTTTGGGCTAGAAATAGGACAGGCTTTCGGTCGGAATTTTAGCCACCCACACAGTCTGCAGCCATGACCTGTCCTCTGGCCGAAGCTGAAAACTAGGAAACTCACCTCCCCCCAAGTTTTAACTCCCCTCTTCTTTTGTTCACTGACCAAACCCCTTAGGTAGTTGTTTTTTGTAGTCTGTCTCGAGTTTATAGTTGCAATTTGTGAAAGGGTTCATCTGTTAAGAGCCTGCTCCACCATAACACTGGGTATGTTCCTTCAACATTGTGTACGCATGACCTAGTGAAAAGCTCTCAACATGGACTGGTGTCCCTGATCCCCAACACACTTATTCAAAGGATAAAATGTGATCATGCCCTGGAAAATTCCTTTGGCATGTTAATGCACTGTCAGGTAAAAGGAGGCATTTAGACATACTTAGAAATTGACCAGTTTCCAAAGATACAAATATGGTCCAAACAAATGTTAAGAAAATATATTAAAATTTTAAGGAACCAGAAAGGTGGGTTGGGGGAGATGCTCACTGTAGAGTGATAGGGAAGTCATGTGGTCGTTGGATTCATGACTTCAATTATTTTTGTCTATGACTCTAGCAAGAAGTGATAGGTTTTCATTGTGATTGGAAATGAGAAAAACTGTGGCTTGGTTTCTGGCAAATTTGTAGATGTGACACTTGAGTTGCATACACTTAGTTCCTATGAAAAGTTTTATATGGCAAAGCTTAGACGTCTAAACTAAAGCTTAAAAGACGGCAAACATCTCCAGGCCTCAGAGTATACTGAAATGCACACAACCTAACTACATTCCTTTCAGGATTTCTAATTTATAGAAGTTCAAGAACTGCTTTAAAGATACGGTTAGGGTTAGGGCTAGGGTTAGAGTTCAAATATTACAGCAGACCCAAGCAGTAAAACAATCTGTAAAATTGGTCACTTTGCTCCAAAAGAGATCCCGTCTCAAATTGCTAACTTGGAGTTGCTAAATCTAGCAGTTCTTGCCCAAGAATTTTCACAGGTGTTCATTTGCATGTGTAAGATTCCTCTTGCTACATAAGTGTTTAAGTCAGTTTAAGTTGTTTGAGTCTAATTTCAAGTCTAATTTGTGAGCACCGGTGTCTGACTATCCATTCATATAGCAGAGATAGGAATTTTTCTAAATTTCTAGCCGTTCCTAGGATTAGAGAGTTAGAAAATAGAAGGGCAAAATTTAAACCTCAATCTACTGGTCCCAACTCATATCAAATTCCCAAGCTTAAAAAATGTCAGGGGTGCCTGGGTGGCTCAGTTGGTTAAGTGTCCAACTTTGGTCATGAGCTTGCAGTTCGTGAGTTCGAGGCCCACATCAGGCTCCGGGCAGACATCTCTCTCTCTCTCTGCCCCTCCTCTGTTGATGCTCTATCTCTCTCTCTAAAAAAAAAAAAAAAATAAGCATTAAAAAAATTTTTTTAATGGCTATTTAATATCCTTGCCTCAACTGTCTTCCCCAGGCAATGAGCCCCACTTCCTCATGTTTACCAAAACCATCAAATCCCACCCTCTCGCCTGGTCCACTAGAGGATGTCAGTTTGTTTGTGGCATCCTTTCCACAGCCACCATTCCTCCTGGATGGGGACCCTCAGAGCCCTGCCCCACAGCATGGCAGGCTAGACCCTCCATCATTTGACTCTGCCTATTTTCCCAAGGGCACCCTGCACCCCTCCACTTGCCCTGCATCCAGCTCCCCCACGCAGGCAAAGCCACACCTATGGCTCCGCTCATTCCAATGCCTCCACTTGGCCCATCCAGTCTGTACTCCCCCAACTCCGCGGCTGTGCAGACACCTTTTCTCTTCCATGAAGCCCTCACAGAGCCCCTCTCCATTCCAGTGTAAAACTGACCTTTCCTCTTCTGTACCCCAAATCTTAATGTCCTTATTCTTTCATGTTTCTCTCCCCCTAGTAGACTACGATTGTTTGAGGGCAAAAACGGATCACATTTCTTCTTTGTATTCCCCAGTTCTAAAAATCATCCTCATGTGTGTTAAATGTATTTAATGGAAGAGCAAGTATATGAACATATGTTCTTTAATTGAAACAGGAAAATAGTACAGTGGTTCCCTACATACAATTTACCTCCTTACATCTCAGCTTTACACAAAACTTTCTCTGAAGCAGAATTTCTCCAAACTACAATCAGTCATCTTTCTACCACTTCCTTTAAATAGTCATCAACTTCAAAGGTTCCATGACTTAACCCTTGCACTTTGATCCTTCTTTCCTATTATACTCTAGATCCTAAACTCCTCGGGAAGACAATGGAGGCATTATCTTTCTTTTACTTCAAACATTTACTGAGCTTCTTCTTTGTACCAGATGCTAGCACTAGATGGGGACCTGGGGGATTTATCTCCTGCCATCTCAGTTAATCTTCACAATAGCTGTGTGTATTAACATCCATGTTTGTACAGATGGGGAAACTAAGTAACTTTCCAAAGGTCACATGGTTAATGAGAGATAAAGGTGGCATTCGAACACAGATTGACCATATTCTGCAGACACATCCCTTTCCCCCATTCTATCATGGGAGATAAGGGACAAATATTCAAGGCTGGATACTGGTTTTATGTCCTTCCTATAATACATCTACTATATTTCACAGATTTGAAATATTTTTGAAACCACAGAGTAGTTCCCATCAAAATGGGTAAAACTTACCTTAGACAAGAGATAAAAGCAAAGAAGCTTCTGGCTTTAAGTTAAAACCGCATGTATGCAAAGGTAATTTTATTACTCAAGACCATTCTTCCTCTGTCTTTGGCTGCAAGACACCCAGGCACAGTGGGTATGGAAGCTGAGGGGCTTCCCCAAGGAAAGATCATAGGCTCGTGGACTTTTACACGGTCTGCCAAATTCACTTCAAAAATCGTTATTCAGGTCTCAGATCCTTTGACAAAAACAATTCTTATTTTTAAGAATTGGAAGAGTTGGGGGTTTTTTATGTCTTCTTACAAGAAATTTCCATCCATTGGCTTTTAATTTTACTTTTCATTCAAAAGCACAGCCTGTTTTTATATTGAAAACTTCCTAGGAAGCGGAGAGCCATTTTCTCACACTCTGAGTCACGGTTTTGCTCTGATGAGGTAAACACCGTGCATCCTGAAACTCTTACTAGACAGAGCCACCGAAACCTCTTAGATCAAAAGGAAACGAGGGGTAAATATTCAACTCTGGGTTCTTCTGTAGGAAATGGAAAAACAGAGAAGCGGTAGTCTCAAACATGGCATTAGGTTCAAATAACAACTTTACAGAGGAACAAGAGCTGATCTGGAAATGGGTTCTTTCAGGTCAGACCCAGGGTTTGAGGGGCCTGTCGCTTACAGTTTTAGAAGCCCCCTGTAAGAAAAAGAATGCAAACTCAGAACACAGCGGCATCTGGCTGGCTCAGCTAGTTGAGTGTCCGACTCCAGCTTAGGTCATGATCTTGCAGTTCTTGGGTACAAGCCCCACATTAGGTTTGCTGCTGTCAGCATGGAACCCACTTAGGATCCTCTGTCTCCCTCTCTCTGCCCCTCCCCCCCTCAAAAATAAAAACTTAAAAAAAAAGCGAATGAACACAAATATTTACATGAGAGACACAATCACAAATTATAAGCCTAATGGAGAGACATTAAATAAATTATAAATTTAATGAAGCTGTGGTTTATCTAACAACTAGTAAAATCTGCCCCCTCAAAATTACATAGTATTTTTATTCACAACCTCCTGTTGCATTTCAGTAATGTTCCTTTTCTTATACTTTTTGGCTGCATACTTCTTTTTTAATCACTTCTTCCTATAAATATTTGGTATCATTTTTTGTAGAGAGAATAAAAGTTAATTCTGGGGGGGGTGTTTTGCTTGATTAAAATTTGGGGTTCTTCAACATTACTAACTTGGAATAAATTTCAGCTTCTCAACTCATTGTTAATATAAATTTTTAAGACTATCAAATTTGGAGAAATCTCCATCAAGTTTTGTACACGAGCTGTAAGATTTGGGAAATTTTTGCACATACAACCTTCTGGCTTCACATATATCACATCTTAGTTCTCCCCCGCTACCAACCTACTTTCCGGGACAGGTTCTGTAAAAAACATTCTTATATGTGTTCTTGGGGGTGTTGAAAGCTGAGTGAAAAAGGCACAGTGGTCCGTGGGACTATTCTCTGGAAGCCTTTCCTACTCCAAGAGAGCTATTATTCAGGGAAGTGACTGCAAACCTTGTAAGTAAATCTCACAGAATCCAAATTAAAAATGTCTGTAAGTCAACTTTCCTTGAGCCCAATCCCCAAATCCACATGGCCACTGCAAAGGTGGTGGGTGAGGGGACACACGGGGTCGGAGTAGAGAGACGGGAGTCTTTTTTTTTTTTTAATGTTTTTATTTATTTCTATGAGAGAGAGAGAGAGAGAGAGACAGCGTGAGCAGGGGAGGGTCAGAGAGAGAGGGAGTCACAGACTGAAACAGGCTCCAGGCTCTGAGCTGGCAGTTAGCACAGAGCCCGACGCGGGGCTCGAACCGGGAGATCATGACCCAAGCGAAAGTCAGAAGCTTAACCGACTAAGCCACCCAGGAGCCCCTAGAGAGACGGGAGTCTTAATCGATCATAGTTCATGTATGTTTTTCCAAATTCTATAAACCACACCACCATGTGAATCCATTTTGGACCTTAACCCTTTCCAAAGCCTTAGAAGGGACCTGGGTAAGAGACAGGCCCTCAGCTCCAGCTGCCTTTACTTCACAGTAAAAGCCACCTCTGGGCTCCCTAGCTTTTTAAGCCCTCAGCCTGCCACCAACAATCAGTGAAAAGACATGCATGAGCTCCGCAAGGACTTGAGTGTTCCCGCAGCCCCTCCACAGTCAGTCCTGGAGGCTGTCAAACACGGCGCGGAGGGTGGAGGCAGAGTGCTGCCTAGCCGCCACAGACGTCAGGCATCAGGTCGGAGGGTTCGCGTAGATTCGTTCATTTATTTCTCACAGCAACACTGAGGGGCACCACGCACCCACGTTCAGATTGGCAAACAGGCTCCGAGTCTCTCAGCAGCAGAGCAGGACCCAGCGCAAACCCCCTGAAGCCCTTCTCCTGCTTCGTTCAGTGGCTGCTTCCTGCAGTCTGTTTTCCCACCCTGACAAAGTCACGCACATACAGTATAGGAAAGGTTTTAAATACAGAGACCAAGAAGGAATGAAAAAAAAAGTTACCTACAGTCGCGTTACCCACACACAACCTTAGTAAGATTCCAGTCTATTTCCATGTTTTATGGAGCACAGACATTGAAATTATTATATTAAATAAACCCATTTTCCCTCATTTTTCAAGAAACATATATTCCTTGTCAAAAATATGAAAAATATTGAAAAGATACTAAAAAACATCTGTATTAGTTTTCTAGGGCTCCTATCACAAAATCCAACACAAGGGGTGGCTTACACCACAGAAATGTATGGTGTGGTTGTGAAGGCCAGAAGTCCAGGATCCAGCCATTGGAAAGGCTGGTTCGCTCTGAGGGCTGTGAGGGAGAGTCAGTTCCGTTCCTCCCGCCCAGCTTCTGTGGGTTCACTGCCATCTGCGGCATCCTGTGGCTTTGAGAGCATCACACAGATATCCGTTTTTATGTCCGCATGGTGTTCTCCTTATGTGCAGATCTGTGTCCAAATTTCCTTTGCTTAAAATGATTCAGGGGCCCCTGGGTGTTGTGGTCAGTTAAGCATCCAATTCTTGGTCTTGGCTCAGGTCATGATCTTGCAGTTCCTGAGTCTGAGCCTCGCATCAGGCTCTGAGCTGACGGCACGTAGCCTGCTTGGGATTGTCTCTTCTCTCTTCACATCTCCCACTTGTGTGCATGCTCTCACTCTCTATCCCTTTCTCAAAATTAATCAAGTAAATTTTTAAAAACAGGACATCAGTCATGTTTTATTAGGGTCCCACCCTACTTCAGTATGACCTCATTCTAATTTAGCTGATTACATCTGCAGAGATCTTGTTTCGAAATAGTCACATGGCTGAGGGCTAGGACATCCACATGTGAATTTTAAGGGGAGACAATTCAACCCATCACACCATCCCCAAACCTGTGAGTGACGGAAAGCCAGTATTGGCAATTTATTATTAGGTAGTTTTTTAAAAGTACGGCCACAAACTATTTTGACACTGGAAGTGGGAACCATGTCCCCCTTCCATGCGTCTGGGCAAGGCAGGAACAGCTCTGCTCCGCAGAGTTGGTCTTCAAGTCATCAGAGCCCAGGCTCTAGACAGGGGAGTGAAAGGGCTTCCAGATGTTTCCAGCCCATCCCCAGTTTGAGCCGTACCACTTGAGGTCCCAGACCTCACCACGTAAAGACAAACCCTCTTCACCGTATCCTGTCTCAATTCCTGACCCACAGAGCCTGGGAACACAAGAACATGGCTACTGTTTAAGCCACTCATTTCCGGAGCAACTAGTACCTAGAAATGTTATAGTTCTTAGTTTTTCTTTCATGTGCCTTTAAAAATATATCTCACTGAAGTGAGTCACTGACTTCTTAGATCAAAAGGAAATGATAAATCATTTATCTGATTCTGAGATTTTCTTTAAGAAATAGAAAAACAGATAAGCTACATTTCTAAACATCAGCATTGTATGTAATGAAAATAACGATTCCAACCATAGGTAGCATGGGGACATTCCCAAGTCCCAGGTGAAGAAGAGACTGAATGAAGCTTAATTTTAAATTCGATGGCTGCTACACATGGTTTACTCATCTCACCCAATTAAAAGCCACAAGTCAGAGTCTTACAGATGCAGAGAATATGTGACGCTCTTGGAAATGAAAATGATCACTATGCCACATTATCTGTTGCTTATTTTTGAGGAAGGGGGAGCTGTTAGTATCTCAACCAGGTAAATAGTTAAGCCAATATTAACACATACTAGAACTGAGTCAGTTTAAGTGGTCACCAAACATTTCTTCTGAAACATGGGGTAGAGCATATGGCCCAAGAAAGACATTGTCTGGGCTCAGGGGGAAGAGCTCAGGGAGGCTCCGCATACCACGCTTCACCCCCTAGATGCAGAACTGAGTTTTTTGTTACTGAGTTTGACTGCTCTTTGGGCCACCTTCCTCAGGGTGGTTCTTGAAATCGCTGATTTGATATTTGACAATATCATCCAGCATGTAGATCGGAATTCTGTTATTGTATCTTTAATTTTCTTTAATCTATATGTCTTGATGCTCTGCCTCGAGATCCGGTTCAGACATGTTTAGCTCTCAACTCCTCAAAATTCTAAGCATCCTCTCACCTCGAAGTCTTCACACATGGTATTCTCTTTCCCCAGAACACTCCCCCCCTCACTGCACCTGGTAAACTTCATGTCTCTCCTCTTCCTCCTCTCCCTCATCTTCCAAGGGAAAAAATCCACGCCTGGATTTGTCAGCAGACACAGCAGCATCATGCCCCTGGCCTCACTCTGCCTATACCTGGGTGAGTTTGAAATCTCCTTCTCAAGCTACAACCCAGCCTGCTCTGCACAACTCCTGTCTTCTCTCCCCTTGTCTACACCCACTACGTCCTTCCAGACAGAAATGGAACACGCTGTGTCCCTGCTGCCGTGGGTATTTAGTCCAAGGTTAGAAGACTTTCCCCCTTCAGTCAATGCCATTGTAAACCAGGAGTCCCTGACACTGTCTTTTTAAACAAATACATAAGAATATGCACAAAAAGCTAAGTCATATAGACAATAAAGCACAACTCCACCAATGTTATTAGTATGCCTCCCAGGAAAGAGAATGGTCTCTACTTTCCAGATGTTTCTAGATGTTTCCCTTTTGGCAGGCAGCTTAAAGTAACAACAAAAAATGTTGTCTCTATCAGTGAGACAAAGAACATTCCGATTTTGCTTAAGGTTGCACAGCTACAGGTGCAAAAGTGGAGCTGAGCTTGAGTCTTCTGACTCCACATCCAGGGCTCTAAACCCACACCCTGGTCTGCAGGTTCCTAGCCTGCTGCTCAGCACACTACTCCACACCCTTGCACACACGACTATACACGCATGCATGTATGTCGAATATGCTACAGAGACTGCCTCTTGAAAGGAAATCTTTCCACAACTACTTTCTAATTGGTCTATTTTGTAAATGTGATTCTGTGAAACAGCATCTCCTTAATGCAAGGAATAACTTGTGCAGCTACTAGTTTACTTACTAAAAGCTAATAAAGAACTAGCGACACCTTGTGGCAAAAACGTATTACTTCATGTTCTACAACCACCCGTTTTCACTTGACTTGTCCAAAGACCTTATTAAGTAGTTAAAACAGCAAAAGTTCCGGAAAGAATAATCTAGGTTTATAGATTCTCCTCATAACTAGATCTCTCTTCAAATTACTCTACTTGGTCTTTAGTCCCCGTTTCACAAAAACTGCTGTTGTTGTCAAGTTCACAGATGCCTTCCATGGGGGCAGACCCAATGGTTATTTCTCACTTTTCATCTTACTTAAGCCCTCACACTATTTGACCAGGTTGACCCCACTGTTCCTGAAACCCTCCCAGTGCTCATGAGCACCAAATGTATACCCCTGGCCTCAACCTTTCTACTGAACTCCGGACTCACATCGCCAACCTACCAATTTGACACATCCATCTGATGTCCAGTAGCATCTCAAAATTAACATGCCCCAAATGGGATTCTTGATCTCCTACTTCTTCCACCCCAGCAACTACATCTCCATAAATGACATGATTATCACGTTATTTTGTTCAAGTCAAAAAACTCAGTGGTCATCTTTTATTCCTTTATTCCTCAGCCCTATCTAATCAATCAGTAAGTTATCTAGATCTATTCTCTAAAATGTCCCCAATGTCCCCCTTCTCTCCATTTTCTCCGTGATCACCCTAACTCAAGTCACCTCCTCTCAGCTGCACCACCTTCCTGACTAGAGTTAGTCTTCACCGCTTGCAATCCATTCTTCACATGGCAATCAGTGATCTTTGTAAGAGAACTCAGAATGTATCATCTTCCCACCTTAAAAACCCTTGAATGGCTTCCCATAATCTAATCCTCCCCATTCTGTAAGGCCCTACCTGATTGGGCTCCTCGCTACCTCTAAAAACTCACTTCCAACCACTCTCCCCTTTGCTCTCCATGTCCTGGCCACATTGGCCTTCCTTCTGTGACATAAACGTGACAGCTGTCCTTCTGCCTTCAGGACAATGCACTGGCTGCTCCCTTCTGCCTGCGCTGGTCTCCCCCACAACCTGATGTGGTTGGCTCCCTCCTAGGGCATACAGGTCTCAGGTTAAACACTGTCTTTGCAGCCTTTGTCTGCAGTCAGGCTAAAGGGGCCGCTAAGGTACTCCCTCTCCTAACATCCTGTCGTGTTTACATCACAGCTTTTATCATTCCACGAAACTTTTTTCTTTCTTTTTCAACTCATGTGCCTATTGGCTATCTCCCTTCACTAGAATGTGAGCCCCACCTGTCCCTAGATCTTACAAAAGTGCCCAGAACACGGAAGGTGCTTGATATTTGTTAAATATGAGCTGCCGTAGGTTCTTATACTTTCTTACTATGCTTAGAAACAGTTCAAAAACTATGGCCGTCCACTCATGTTCACGCTCTAGACAGAGAGACTCCCCCTTCTTTTTCCTTGGATAAACCCTACACATGTGCTATTCACTCATTCATTTGTTCATTTAATTAACTACTAGAGCCAAACACTAAGCCATGGATAGGGCCGAAAACATGAATAGGGCCCAATTTCTATGCTCAAGAAGCTTGCGGCCTAGTGGTGGAGGAACACATGCCAACAAGTTGTTATAAACACCATGTGGCAAATAAAAGATGGAAATAGGAGCGAGGACTATGTGAGCCCCAGTTAGAGGAGAAAACAACAGGAGCCGAGGCTTAAAGGATGAGCAGAAAATCGGCCAGAAGGGATAAAGGGAACGTATAAATCGCAGAGGCAGAAGACGTAGTCTGCACAGAGTTGGACTGCGACGGTTCAGCTAGTCTGGGGGACAAGGTGCACGGAGAAACTGGCAAGGTCTCGGACTGGCTAAGGAGGCAGTAACCAGGTAGAGAAGGGCCTACAGCACCTTTAAGGAGCTTGAACTCACACGGCAAAATGGTTACAAAAATGGATGAGGGGAGACTGGCAGGATCGGAGGTGCATTTCAGTTCCACTGTGTGGCTGCACAGAAGAGGCAGCTCGGGCTGTCCGGATCAGGTCAAGGCTAGCATGGACAGTAGGGATGCATAGAAGGTTTCAGAATCAAGGAACATCTAGGAGGTAAAACGGGTGGGGCTCGGTGATTATTGGGGATATGGAGAATGAGAGAAGGAAAGGGGGAAAGAGAGAAACATAGCAAGAGAGGCTTAAGGGTAGGAAGATAATGAACATCATATGCTGATACTTCAGTGTATAAGTTCTAGCATCAGGGAGATAAGGGTTTAAATCTGTATTGTCACTTACTTGCTGTATGACTCTGCTAAAGTACTTTAACTCCTTCAAGCTTTGGTTCCCTTATAAAAACAATCTGAGAACCTATGTCGCAGGGTCATTGTAAGAACTAAGTGAAATCAGTTCTGTAAAGTGCTTAGTGCAGTGTTTCCTGTATCAGAAACACCTATTAATTATTAAGGGATTTGAAAATTATTATGTACCCACCTACCTGTATCTGTGGTCACGTCTACCTTTTCTCCTACTACCATGAATGAACCATGCGTGATTCCACGCAAGCCCAACCCCTCTAACTGTGCACAAGATTTCATTCTTTCCGGCCTACATCAGTCCATCACTTCTTGGCTCTCTCCCCTCCATGGTCCATTCTGCCCTCTCTAATCACTCCTATGAGCACACATATACACAGTCAAGTCTCCCATTAAAAAATATAAATAGCTTTCTCATGGCCCAATTTCCCCCTGGCTACCATCCTGGTTCATTCTTCTCTCTTTTTTTTTTTTTTTTTTTGCAGCAAACCTCCCTAAGTCACTCTCTCTTCCCCCTCTCTTCAAAATCTGTAACTGAACTTTCTCCTCCCTAACTCCATCACAGTCAGTTTGCTCAATCACCAATGACCTCTGTGTTGCCAGAACCAATGTTCACAACTTGCCTGACCCATGAATTGCGTTAGCCATCCTTACTCCCTTCTCCTTGAAACACTTTCTTGGGGCGCCTGGGTGGCTCCATGGGTTAAGCGTCCAAATCATGGTTTCAGCTCAGGTCATGATCTCATGGATTGTGGGACTGAGCCCCACCAGACTCTGCACTGAGAGCATGGAGCTGAAATGCCCAGAATTCGAGAGAACCCCAAAATCAGACCACCAGAGACCAGAGTCAAAGCCAAGCGGCAAGGGTTGTTTATTTGCAGGTTCGAACCCGGTCCTCCGCGCACTCGTTGCCGGTGACGCTAGGAGGCCCTGAACAAAGCCTCTGCAGCCTTTTTATAGACAAAAGTAAACAAGTCATGGGGAGGGACAGGAGATTTCCATGGTTACAAGTTTGCCATTGGTTAACATTCAAATATGAACATTTACCGTATTTGATTGGTTCCCGCCATCAGGTTTTTTGCGGGATCCAATTATAACATTTGGGATACCTTTGAATTCAGTCTATCATAGAGCGAGTTTAAAGTCTTGTTTGGCGACTAACAGGTTAACATCTCTCTCTCCAGGCCCTTCCCTCAGCAAGGTAGGGAGTAGCCGCTGGCCTTTTGGGAGTGGCTGCCGCCAGGAGGCTAGTCCCTTGGGCAATCCGGTGGCGGGGAAGCAAGCCTTAAGCGTTGTTACAGAAGCAGAAAGAGCTGGTTAGGTAATAGCTTCCCGCAGCGCAGGCATTTGCTCAGAAGCGGAAAAGCTGGTTAAGTTTATTTAGGCCTCTCAGAGCCTGCTTCAGATTCTCTCTCTCCCTCTCCCATGCACTCTGTCTCTCTCTCTCAAAATAAATAAACTTAAAAAAAAAAAAAGAAAGAAACTTTCTTCACTTGATTCCTGGTGACCAGACTTTCTGCAATTTCTTCCATCTCCCTGGCCATCTTTCTCCAGTATCCTTTGCTAGTTATTTTTCATGTTTCCAGCTTCTAACTACCTTCAAAGGCTCATCTGTCTTCTCACTACACTCAGCAATCTCATCGAGTCACATGGCTTTAAATACCATCTTTCTAGCCTAAATGTCCACCAACTGACGAATGGATCATTTTACAATGGAATACTACTTGGCAATGAGAAAGAATGAAACCTGGCCATTTATAGCAACGTGGATGGAACTCGAGGGTGTTATGCTAAGTGAAATAAGGCAGGCAGAGAAGGACAGATACCATATGTTTTCACTCATATGTGGAATAGGAGAAACTTAACAGAGGACCATAGGGGAGAGGAAGGGAGAAAAATAGTTGAGAGGGAGGGAGGCAAACCGTAAGAGACTCTCAAATACTGAGAACAAACTGAGGGTTGATGGGGGTGGGGGAAAGGGGGAAATGGGTGATGCGCATGGAGGAGGGCACTTGTTGGGATGAGCACTGGGTGTTGTATGGAACCAACTTGACAATAAACTATATGAAAAATAAATAAATAAATACATACATACATACCATCTTTCTGCCACTAACCCCAAAATCCCTCTCTACTCTTGACCAATCCCCTGAAGACTCAGACCCCCAGGTCAAACCGTCTGCTCAATATCTCCACTTGGATGACTAACATGCTTTTCAAGATTAATGTGCCTAAAACTGAACTTCTAATGTTCCCTCCAAAAACCTGCTCCTCCCCAGCGATCCCTGCATCAGGAAACAGAAACTCCATTCCTGGCATAGCTTCTGCCTAGGACTGAGGAGTAACTTGAATGAGACAACCCTCCTACAAGAATAACTGTAAAAGCTGAAAATAATAACAAAACCAAAAACCACCCAGGCTCTGTGAAGGCCCTGGAGAACCACCAAACCAGAGAGGACACGAGGGACTGGGATCCCAGAGAGGAAGAAAATACATAGGGATACACAACTTCTCCATTGCTTTTTTTCCAGGGCACCTGTTGAGTTTCGGAGCAGGGCATTTAGGGGCAAGCAGAAAGCAATGGTTTAGAGATGTCAGATCTCGGGAGACAGAAATTAGAGTTGAGAAATGCAGACAGAACTTGAAGGGACAAGATCTCTGATGAGGGTGGATCACAGAGAAGTTAAGCCTGACCATTTGTTTGGCTTTTATCCTTAAAGCATTTGCAGAATTCTAAGCCACAGGAACACTAGAAATAAGAAACAAAGGCGCCACAAAGTGGCTAAAACGGTTAAGCAGACCTTTCAATAACCCCACAGAGCTGGGAATACAAAAATGGGATTCAAGGTCCCCCAAAGACGGGGACCTATCGAACACCCCAGGCTTTCTGTTGAGATTCCTAAAGGCCTGTGCTCTGGGAGTAGAGCAAACTGGAAAGCAATCAGCCCTCCCAAAGCCTGAATCCTTGATTAAAGGTCATCTGCTCCTACTCTAACTGGGAGCCAGAATAAAATGACATCCTTTAGAGAAAGAGAACATCGGCCGGAGCCTCTCTGCAATTTTTTTCTACACAATCTTCAACATTTAGTCATAAACCTTAGCGAGATCTTTAACTCCTTTCTTTCTCTACTGCCTGCCTTTTTTTTTTTTCCTTGTGAATTTATTTTTATTGGGATATAGGGGGTGGGTTGGGAAATGTGGGTTATGCCCCACCAGATAAATGTCCTGGGCTAACTTCTGGAGCTTCTTCTTGTTCTTGAGCTCCTGTTCTTGTTGCCAGTAGCCTCTTCAAGCCTGCTGCTGAGTGGCTCCTCCTCTGAAGAGAATTTCCTCTTTTTCTTGGGGACGCTCCTATTTCCTGCCTGTTCAGCATCACTAACTGGTTCCCCTTTGGTCTAGTGCCCCATTTCTAATGCATCTGTGTCTATCTCCAAAGTAGATTCAGGATCTCTCTGACCACATCTCACCTTTCCATTGCCTGGTCCCTGATCCAAACCACTTTCTCAGCTAGGCTTACTGGTTCGGTTTGGTGTCTCTGCTTCTCTTTGCCCCAGTGCAGTCTATTCTCAACCAAGCAGCTAGAATTGAAATGCTTTTAAAAAAAAAAAAATCAAATTATATCCCAATAATCAAAACCCTCTGGGGCTTTTAACCTCAGGGTAGAAGTTCATCTTTACGCTGACTTACAAGGCACAAAGATCTGAACTCAGCATCTCCTGATGCTCTCCTCGGCTCCACCCACCCTAGCTTCCTAACTCTTATGCCTGAACACGCTGGTTTGTACGCGCCTTAGAACTCAGCACTGACTGCTTCTTGGAATGTTAGTCTCCAGATCCACTGCTTCACATCCTTCACATCTTCATTCAGAGGTTACCTTCTCAGAGAAGCCTTCCCTGACCAATCTAAAATCTCTGTGTCCCCCTCCACCTCTGATGCCTCCTGGCTTGTAGTTTCTCCTTAGCTCTTAGAACTATCAAACATGTGTATTTACTCACTTAGACTTCTCCAAAGACCCCTGGGGTTTTTGAGCCGTTGATCAAGCCATTCTGAATTCATTTCCCCCAAGACCTTCGCCTGTAAAAACACCATCACCCATCAGACACGATTAAAATGTCACTTTCTCTTGTAATCCTTATCCTTTCATAAATTGCCACGAAATTAAGTGATGAGATCATAAATCTTCACGCAGTATTTTTACCTCTAGCATTTCTTACACACCTCTATGTTAGGATTATTTATACAATACCTGCACTAGCTTTAGATCTTAATCTTCAAAGTACAGGAGGAATTTAGATCTTAATATAATGGCTTATCAGACACAGTTCTAAGTGTTTTATACTTATCAACACTTTTAATCCTCGTGACGAACCCTTAGAGATAAATTCTCTTACCCTCACTTTACAGATGAGGAGAATGAAGCACAAAAGCATTAACTCGCTAGAGGTTGTAGGCCTCATACACGGCAAAACCTGCCTTCACCCCCGGACAGCACTTAGCTGAACTGAAGGAGTAAATGCACGTGCAAATAACTGAGCTTTCAGAGATACATGCACGTCACTTACACGAGCTCTAATATGTTTAACATCGCTCATACTAAAACCAAAGCACCTGCATTTCTAAGTGCAGACCCCACCCCATGATGCTTCGTTCTCCAGAGCCTGGGGCCAGGCTGATCATGATATAGGAGGCCTAAATGAAAGACTCAACACAGCACCCACCCTCTGCCAAAACTAGAAGTCTGAGGGGCGGCCCCTGCAGCTCCGTGCGTCCGAGGGTCGTCTGGGGTGCTAGCAACCGAGCGGCAGGCGAAGACTGCGGGAAACGCAGGCACGGCTGCGGTGCGCGGCGCCAGCCCGCCTCGGAGGCGCAGAGGTGGCGGTGAAGGGAGACACCAAGAAGCCCTCCCCCGACCCTGGCACGTAACAGAGCCGGGAGCCCGGGTGCCACGGGTGTGCGATCACAGGTGAGCAGCGCCAGGTCAGCGGCGCGGCGGGAGTAGAAACAGCCGAGGGCGCCCCTGAGAGAACGGGAGCACGTGGGCCCGGGAGAATGGCGCCGAAAAGCCAGACTCCAAAGTCGGGACGAGGACCGCCGCGGTGCCTGCCAAGATGCCCGACCCGGCCGGGAGAGCGCCCCTAACCCTCAGACGCCCCTTCCGGGGAGGCGCGGGAGGGAGGAGGCAAGAACCGGAAGTTCCCCGGAGGGCCAGCCTTCCCGCGAAACCCGCCGGCCGGAACTGCCAGGTGGTCCCGCCCCCGGGCGGAACTCCGGGTTGCCGGGCAACCGCTGTGGGCGCCGTCGGCTGCCTCAGCGTTCCCGGGAGCGAGCAGAGTGTAGCTCCCACCTCCTGTCCCGGCAACTTCCCTTCCCGCCCGCCTTCCTTCTTGCCGCCTGTCTTCGCGTCGGGGAGTCCCTGTCCTTGGCACTACGCACACCTCTCAGGCTCCCAAGACCGCTTAGCGCCCACCTGCGTGAAAGCCAGTGTCCACCCGAGGCGAAGCGCCCTGGCCCGGGACGTGGCCTCCACGCTGACCGACCGCACCTCCCTGGCCATGGGCACCTACACTTACACCAGCCGGCCCCGAGCCCTGCCCTGCCAGCGCCGCCGTTATCGGGACAGCCTGATGCAGCTGTGAGTGAGCAACCAGCCCCCGTGTGGCCTCCACCTGCCCCCATCCCGGGACCGCGGGGTTCCGGCCCCTCCGCCCTGGCGACTCTGCCGACGCTGCTCTCCCCACTCCACGTCCTCCAAAATAAAATCTTTTCCCTAAAGACCTCTCCGGTGGCGTGGGGGAATGAAGCAAGAAGGGCCACGGGTGGCCTCCCTTAGTTAACCTTTAGTGATAGTGAGCTGCCGGCGTGATCAGTCACGTGTACATGAAAGCCAACTGTTGTTGGCCGACTCTACGCACCCCACCAGGGGCATTCATGTACGTGTTCGTCCTGAGCCCACAGGCCTGTGAAGTTGGTTTTGCAACTTCATTACGCACACGAAGAAACTGAGAATCAGAGCCAAGTAAAGCTCTTTCCACGCCAGTCTTTGGTCGGGAATCAGGTCATCCTTCCGTGCTGGACCCCAAATTGTATTTTTACATTAATGAGCTGATTTGCAGATATTCACACATCTATGTGTATTATTATCCACAATAACGTTGACGGCCCTTTCTAAAGCGTATAGTTCTTTCTAGAAGTTTCAGAATTTGGAACCAGCAGGACTGCGCAGAAGCGCAGGACCCCCCATCCTCCCCCCACCCCGGGAAGCGGAAACCTTTGTGTCTTCTGTCCACCTGGGATTGTGCCTGACGCACAGGAAGCACTCAAAACAAATTGTTGAATTAATGATTGAACATATCAGCTACGTTACTCTTGATGCTTACTTCAAACACTGAGTCTAAATTTATAATTGTCTTATTATGACAAATAAAGACCTTTTTAAAATAAGAAATGCCTATCCTGGGGCGCCTGGCTGGCTCAGTCAATGGAGCATGCAACTCTTGATCTCAGGATTGTGGGTTTCAGCCCCATCTTGAGTGTAGAGGTTACTTTTAAAAAATAAAATCTTTAAAAAATAAAAAAGGAAGGAAAAAATTCCTGTCACTTTAAGGAAACCAGAAAATTTAGGTTTATAGATAGATTATTGATGCTGTAAAAGGATTCAACTGAAAAACACTTTCTGGTGTCTTTAAGTGGTCGCTTACAAATCATTACTATTAAATGACACCAACAATGAAATAAGAATCATTGGTGGTTCATTAGGAATGGTTTTGACTTCATAGCTAGTTGATCAGCAACTTGTAGGGCCTTGTTTATATTGAAGCAATCCATTGGTTACCACCATTGGAAGGAGTGTGTCTTGTATGTGCAGGTATTTGATTTTTCAGTTTAAAATTATCGGTGGTGATTTTCAATTTATAAAATTAATGAATGCCTGTTGAAGCAAATGAAAAATACAAAATAAGAATGAAAAGGCAAATTAACTCCCACCCACCTCTATTCCCACTTCCGTTAACAATCTTATTCTTTTATACCTCCGTACTTGAGCATATGTACATTATATAGGAGATTTATTTCCAAAATAGAATCATACTATACGTTAGTCTGCAATTAGCTCCCCCCCCTCGTTTTTACAACCTCTAATTCTGTTTTTTTCCTAATTTCTTTATGTATACATACATACATATATTTAATTTTCTATAAATTTCTTGAGTACATTCTTAGTGCCCAACCCTCTTCCCTTGTAAACATGCTCTTCCCCTCCTGCCTGGAGGGTAAACCATGTTAATGACCTTACATGAATGCTCCTAGACTTTTCTCCACATTCACGTGTTTATGTACAAATACATCAGTGGATACATACAAGTACACACGGGTTTTATCTACTTCATAGCAATGGTAACATATACAATTCTCAACTTCTTGCTTTTCTCACTTAATTCTTTCTAGAAATCCTTCCAATTATTTTCAACAGCATGATATGCCCTGATGATATGTACAACGTGTTATTAAAATTTTCCACTATCAGCAGATATTTATTCAGTTTGCTTCAAGTTTTTGACACAAAGAGGAAGGTTTCAATAAACAACTTCACGTGCTGGCCTTTTAATTTCTATGAAACAGATTCCCAGGATGGGATTGTGAGGTCACGAATGTTTTTAACCTGAACGGATGGAACAATATGCCCTTCCTTTAGGAATGTTTAAACATATCTTTTTCCCTACATCCTCACCAGCAATAGGTGTATGGATTTTTCTTTCTTTTTGGCTTTTGACAGTGTAAAAACAAAACCAGAATGTTTCCTCATTACTATATTAATTAGCATTAGGAGGTTTTAATCAAGTAAGCATCATGTTTATATTTTCCTATTTTAAAAGACCAGAGGATACAATGTACAGAACAGACTGAGGGAGAAATGTCCTTCCAGACAGTTCAGAGACTGAGAGCCTTTTGCAGTGGTCCCGGGGTGGCAATGAGCGATGGATAGATGTGAACAAGATTTGGGGAGGAGAATCGATAGGACTTGCTGGATACAGGGAGTGAGGAAGAGAGAGAACCGCGGATGACTCCCAGGCTTCTAGATTAAGCCAGTTGGGTGGTCGGTAGTACCATACAGTGAAACAGAGAACACTGAAGAAGTAACAAGTTGGAGCGGGATAGTGCTAATTAGTTCAATTTTGAGGTTGCTTTGAGATATCTCAGTGAGATGTCACTGAGCATTATCAATTGGATATACATTCCTAGAGCTCAGAAGACAGTTCTGAGGTAAAGGTGAAATGAAAGTAGGAGTTTTAGGTACAAGGATTATGAGTGAAGTCTTTTGAGAATGGATATGGTCAACAAAGGCAAGAGAAGGCTGAGCCCTGAAGAAATCCTTCAGTATAGGAGGAGCTAGCCAACACAGGCTGAGAAAGAGCGGTTAAAGAAGTCCTAGGGAAAACAATCAGAAGACCAAGGTAGTACCACAGAGGCTGGAAAAGAGAGTTCTTCAGTGGAGGAGTGGCCAGCTGAGTTGAGCACTGCCCAGAGGTCAAGTAAGTTGAGTCGTGTAACAGGCCTGGGTTGCAAGTAACATGAAGTCAGGTTATCCAACAGTGGTTTCTTTTTTTTTTTTTTTTAATCCCTATGATAGCTTCTCAGCTTTTTTTTTTATGTTTTTTTAATTTATTTCTAGGAGAGAGAGAGAGACAGCGTGAGCAGGGGAGGGTCAGAGAGAGAGGGAGTCACAGACTGAAACAGGCTCCAGGCTCTGAGCTGGCAGTCAGCACAGAGCCCGGCGGGGCTCGAACCCACGAACCGCGAGATCATGACCCAGGCGCCCCATCCAACAGTGGTTTTGATATATGATAAAAAGCAGCTTACTACCCCTCTCAAAATCATTTCTGGCGGAGTACTATTATTATATAGGTCAATATTTTGTTTCATAGCTATACATAGGATATCATTTTAAAGAACTTTGAATTAGGGGCATCTGGGTGGCTCAGTTGGTTAAGCGTCCAGCTTCAGCTCAGGTCATGATCTCACAGTTCGTGGGTTCGAGCCCCGAACTGGGCTCTGTGCTCATAGCTCAGCCTGGAGCCGGCTTCAGATTCTGTGTCTCCCTCACTCTCTGCCCCTCCCCCACTCATGCTCTATCTCTCTATGTCTCTCAAAAATTAAACAATGAAAAAACTTTTTAAAGAACTTTGAATTAAAACACCAACTGCATATTTTTCCGCTATTCACTATTGATATTCTGATCCCTCAAATTAAAATTTTATTAACATTTAAAACAATATCATTTTACAATATATCTTTGAGGTTAAAGAACAATGAGAAATTTGACTTATTTTTTAAACCTGATTCTGTGACTCCTTTCAACGCTTGAATCAAACTATTGTCAGTATTTGAAGGCAGACCCCTTTCCAACTGGCCGTTTTCACAGTTGTCAAGTAGCCTAATAGATTTTCAGCCTAAATCCACTTACTGGCTAGGTAACCTCAGGCACATTCCTCTCGGTCTCCTTCCTTTTCTGGCAATTGGGAATCCTAGTTCCCATCTGGAAGCTTATTGTGAGCAATAAATAAAATATATGGAGGGGCTGATAATGATAATGATAAGCATTGAGTAAGTGGTAGTCCTTCATCATTGACTGCCAAAACGAAAATCTATTTTCTTAACATTTTTATCTTAGTCTAAATCCAATTAAAACTGAGTTGGCTGGGGCAACTGGGTGGCTCAGTCAGTTAAGCGTCCGACTTCGGCTCAAGTCATGATCTCACAGTCCGTGGACTCGAGCCCCACTTTGGGCTCTGTGCTGACAACCAGCTCAGAGCCTGGATTCTGTGTCTCCCTCTCTCTCTGACCCTCCCCTGCTCATGCTCTCTCTCTCTCTCTCTCTCTTTTGTCTCTCTCAGAAATAAATAAAACATTAAAAATTTTTTTAAACTGAGTTGGCTACATAGACCAACACTCTACTACAGTAGTTACTTAGACTTTGCTGTTTTACAGCCCTGAAGAACCTGTGCGTTATGGAAACATAATGTATGACAGAAGGGTGATCCGGGGCAATACTTACGCTCTACAGACAGGACCGCTGGTAAGTACAGTTTGAATATTCTAACACAGAGCTTTTCAGACTAACTGTTAAAGGACCAGTTTGTTTTCATTTCTAATTTGTTGCTGACTAACACTTTTATAAAATAAAATACTGATACACTACTAGAAAAATGAAATCTAAAGCTAAAAAAAAAAAAGGACATGCAAAATACCAGGCTGCTGGTGATTGCCCGGGGCTGGGGAAGTGGGGATAGGGGATTGGTGTTTACTGGGTGCAGAAGCTCTGTTTTGCAAAATGGAAAGAGCCCTGGAGATGGACGGTGGTAATGGTTGTACAACAACACAAATGTATTTAATGCCACTGAATTCTACACTTAAAAATGGCTAAGATGTAAATTTTACGTGTACTTCACTGCAATTAAAAATAATAATTAAATGATACAAGCCCAAAATTTTATTAGATTAACAGAACTTTGTAACACTGCTCTAAAAGTTTGTAAACTTTTGCTCTCAGTTTCTGTAATTAAAGTTTTACAGACCAAACAGTTCAGAGGCACCAGTCTAACATATTTAGGTGTGTTTAAATTATTTCATACTATAATGCTATTTTCATTATTTAGCCAAAAGCTATTTTCTTTAATTCATTCAATAAATATTTATTGAGTTTTAGGTCCTGTGCTGAGTATCTAGGATACAGAGATGATTAGGATGTGGCATGGTATTAAAAAGAGTGATGATTTCTTGGCACAGAAATGAAATATATTTAACCTGTAAACACTGTATGATATATATGTACCTAACATCACATGGCAATATGTGGAATATTAGACATTCTGAAGCATATACACCAAAACCACCTAGAAAACTCACTAAAAATATGTATGTTTCAGCTATACCCCAGGTGTACTGCATTAACCCCTTCAAGGGTTGGACACAGGAATGTGCATTATTAGGAACTTCCCTAGGCGGTCCTGGTACAGCCAATCCAGGGACCAGCATTCGAAAACAACAGCTCAAATATGCAGTATGGATATGTGTTCCAGCATCTTGTGGCAGTGAGAATGAACCCTCGCGCATCTAGAAGTACGGCAGAGAATCACCATTTTTTAAAGTTTTTTTTAATTAATAATTTGACGATTTGATATACTTTTTCTTAGTCCTCTAATCAGTTATTCAACAATTTAACTAAAAAGTCTCTATGCAGACTTCCAGTTCCAGACAAGCAGGAATTCACCAATCCCTTCCTGTTCCTCCCTCTTACAACTGAAAAAGCCCCGCATGTAGCACAGTAAGCAGACATAGGAAGACTCTGGAAACGGAAAGAAGCAAGGGAACGGGCTAGGGTGCTCAGGATTTGGGTGACACAGTGCTGAGTCCCCTAAGTCGTCTTTTTGCCTCCTGCATATCCCGTTCAGGGCGTTGGAGAAGCCTGCAGCCCGGAACCACGAACAGGCCCAAGCCCACCCGCTCCCTCTCTCCAGTAGACTGGGAAAGGGTAACCGAGCAGAGCAGAAACCTTTTTACTACCCGTCCTCAGCCAGACCCCAGCGGAAAATGGTCCTGCCTTCCCAGGGGAGGCAGCAGGACTGAGCTGGGCAACTGGACTTGCAGCCCTGCGTTTGAACAAACACCCCGGTACTAATCAGTGATTCCCTCACTGAGCTGGTGTCAACAAGGATGGAGCAGGAAGCCGAACTTCCACTCCTACCCAGGGGCAGGGAGGTGTTCAGAAATGGTGCAAGTTGATGCCTACGTTTGCTGGGCTGACGGTAGCAGAGCCACCGGAGGGAGCTGAATTTTCAACCCTGTCAGCGACAGAGCGGCACAGGCGGGACGAGGCAGTGCTGCTCAGAGCTGTGCTCCTCTGCACCCCAGGGCTGGCGGCAGCTGCTCACAGCAAGGAGCCGACCTCCCACCGCACCGGGCGCCAGTGAGGTGATAAAAGGTGGCCCTCCGCGTTTACATGGGGCCTGCAGGGGGCTGGGCTCCCATCTCCACCCATGCCTGTGTGCTGAAACAGGAAAGTGTGACTTCCTGATAAACAGATTAAATAAGATCCAGAGTCTCACATCAGAATACCCCAAATTTCCAGGATATGATTAAAAAAATCACTCATCCTACTAAGAACCAAGGCAGTCACAACTTGAATGAGGAAAATCAATCAGGAAATGACAACACCAAGATGACTCAGCTGTAGGAATTGCCTGGTGAAGATTTTAAAGCAACAATCATAAAAAGTGCTTCAGTCAAAAGTGAATAATTATGACCATTCTTAAAACAAATGAAAAACAGAAAATATTAGCAAAGAAATAGAAGATCTACAAATGAACCAAATGAAAACTATAGAACTGAATTATACAATAACCAAAGTTAAAAACTCATAGGACAGATTCATCAGAGATGACATAGGGAAGAATCAGTGAGTTCAGAGTCAAATCAATGGAAATTACCCAGTTGGAGCAATGGAGCAACAGATAGGAAATAGACCACACACACACACACACACACACACACACACGCCTCACAGCTGAGAAACTAACAAAATATCTGACATTCATGTTATCTCAGTCTCAGAGAGGAGAAAAGGCATGGAACTGAAAAAATAGTTGAAGAAAATTCCACAAATTTGGGAAAAGGTAAAAACTTACAGATCTGAAAAGTCAGTTGAACCCCAAGCAGGAAAAACCGAAAGAAATTCACACCAAGACACACCAAAATCAAACTTCGAGACTAAAATCAAAATATCTTGAAAGCAATTATAGACACATGATAAATTACCAGAAAGGGCAATTATTTTAATAACAGTGGGTTCCTCATTTGAAATCATGGAGGCCAGAAAAAAGTGGCACAGTATTTTGTAAGTCCTGAAAGAAAAGGACTATCAAGCTCTAATTCTAATCCAGTGAAAATATTCTTCAGGAATAAAGAGGAAATCAAGTCATTCTTAGATGAAAGACACCTAAGGGGATTTGTCCCCAGCAGACCTACTTTAAAGAATAGCTAAAGGCAGGGCGCCTGGGTGGCTCAGTTGGTTAAGCAGCCGACTTTGGCTCAGGAAATGATCTCGAGGTTCGTGAGCTTGAGCCCCACGTTGGGCTCTGTGCTGACAGCTCAGAGCCTATAGCCTGCTTCAGATTCTGTGTCTACCTCTCTCTCTGCCCCTCCCCTGCTCACACTCTGTCTCTCTCTCAAAAATAATGTTAAAAAAAAAAAAAGAATGGCTAAAGGAAGCACTTCAAGTAAAAAGGAAATGGTAACAGAAGAAGGCTTGGAACTTCAGAAAGAAAGATAGAACAATGGGTGGGAAATACAATAAACTGTCTTTCTCTTGGCTTTTAAAAACTGTATTTGGTGGTTGAAGCAAAATTTTAACATCATCTGATGTAGTGGTTAATGTATGTAGGTAAAATATTTAGGATTATTATATTTTGCTTATAGTTTACAAGTAAGGAAAATAAGGTATCTAAATGGAAATAAGGCTTCTGCCTTTCACTTGAAGTGCTACAATGTTTATATAAACTGTTGGCTGTGATCAGGTACATAGTATATTGTAAAACCTGGACCAACCACCTTTTTAAAAGTATGGAAAGAGATATGGGGTGCCTGGTTGGCTTAGTCGGTTAAGCGTCCGACTTTCGCTTGGGTCATGATCTCGCGGTTCGTGGGTTCGAGCCCCGCGTCGGGCTCTGTGCTGACTGCCAGCTCAGAGCCTGGAGCCTGTTTCAGCCTGTGACTCCCTCTCTCTCTGACCCTCCCCTGCTCACGCTGTCTCTCTCTGTCTCTCCTATAAATAAATAAAAAATATTTAAAAACAAAAAAACAAAAAAAAACAAACAAAAAAAAAGTATGGAAAGAGATATAGTCAAAAGTATTCCAGATAAAAAAAAAGAATTTAACAAAATGTTCAAATAATTCACAGGAAGGAAAGAAAAAGAAAACAAAAAAATGAAAACCAGAAAGCAAAAAGTAAAATAGCAGACAGCCCTGACATGGCAATAGTTGCTTTAAATGTAAATAGTCCAGGGGCCCTGGGGGGTTCAGTCAGTTAAGCTTCTCTTGATTTCAGCTCAGGTCATGATCTCACAGTCATGAGATCAGGCTCTGCACTGGGCATGGAGCATGCTTAAGATTTAAGATTTATTCTCTCTCTCTCTCTCTCTCTCTCTCTCTCTCTCTCTCTCTCTTCTGCATGCTCACTCTCTCAATCAATCAGTCAATGTAAATGGTCCAAAGACCCATTTAAAAGACAGAGATAGACAAAGTTGGTAAAAAAAAAAAAGTGACCCAACTGTATTCTGTGTACAAGAAACTCATTTCAATTATAGTGATGTAAGTAGGTCGAAAGTACAAATGGGAAAAGATATAGAAATTAAACATTAATTTTGAAGAGGTAGTTGTGGCTATATAAATAATAGATAAAATAGACCTAAAAAAACAAAAACAAAAACAATACTACCAGGGACGAAGAAGGACATTACATAATGGTAAAAGGGTCAATATACCAAGAAGATACAACAGTCTTAAGTGTGTATGCAGCAAACAACAGAGCTTCAAAGTATGCAAAGCAAAAACTGATAAAACTGAAAGGAGAAAATTTTAGAAAAATTTTAGAAAAACTAAAATCCAGAATTTTAGTTGGGGACTTCAACATCCTTCTCTCAGACAGTCAGCAAGGACATAGAACTACGTAACACCATCAACCAATAAGTTATAATTGACATTTATACAGCACTTCACCTGATGCAACAGAAGACATATGGTTTTGAAGCACCTGTGGATATTGACCAAGATAGAACATATTCTGGTCATAAGACAAATCTCAATATATTTAAGATATTTTAAATCATACAGAGTATAATACTCTTACCATAATGGAATAATGTCTCTTTCAAAATTTCAAACTAGAAATCAATAGTAGAAAATAACAGGAAAATCTTCAGACACTTGAAAATTAAGCAGTATGCTTCCAAATAATCCATAGTGGAAGTATTAAATAAAATTTTGAAAGACTACTTAGAACTGAATGAAGATACAACAAATCAATATTTGCAGCCAAAAGAGTTCAGAGAGGGGAAAAAGGAAAGACCTCAAATCACGAATCTATGTTCCTACCTCAGTAAATAGGAGAAAAGGGAGCGTGGGTGGCCCAGTTGATTAAGCTTCCAGATTTCGGTTCAGGTCATGATCTCACGGTTTATGAGTTCAAGCCCCGCAATGGGCTCTGTGCAGACAGCTCAGAGCCTGCAGGCTGCTTAACATTCTGGGTTTCCCTGTCTCTCTCTGCTTCTCCCCCACTTGCGTTCTGCCTCTCTCTCAAAATAAACATTAAAAAAATTTAATAATAACTAAATAAATAGGAAAAAGATGAGCAAATAAACCCAAAACAAGCAGAAGGAAGAAAATAATCAAGATAAAAGCAGAAATTAGTTATATTGAAAACAAAAACAATAAAGAAAATCAATAAAACCTAAAGCTTAGTTCTTTGAAAAAAAAAATCAATAAAATTCATCAACCTCTAGCAAGACTATCAAAAAAGAAAAAGAGAGGGGCACCTGGGTGGCTTAGTCGGTTAAGCGTCCGACTTTCGCTTAGGTCATGATCTCGCGGTTCGTGGGTTCGAGCCCCGCGTCGGGCTCTGTGCTGACTGCCAGCTCGGAGCCTGCCTGTTTCGGTCTGTGACTCCCTCTCTCTCTGACCCTCCCCTGCTCACGCTGTCTCTCTCTCTCTCCTAGAAATAAAAATATTAAAAAAGAAAAAAAAAAGAAAAAGAGAAAGAAAGACACAAATAGCAAATATCAGAATGACTGTCAGGGGATATAACCGCAGATCCTGCAACCTTGAAAAGATTAAAGGCCATTTCTTGTCTTTGAAAAGATCAATAAAATTGATAAACCTCTAGCAAGACTAATAAAGTAGAAGAGAAGAAACAAATAGTAAATATTAAGGATAGAACTACAGATTCTACACCTATTAAAAGAGCAAAAGGATAAAACTGGAATATTACAAACAAATCTGTACATATAAAGTCAGCAAAATAAATGAAATGACAAATTCTCCAAACTACAAACTATCAAAATTCACCTAAATGAAATAGATACTCCAAATTGTCCTTCAACTATTAAAGAGATTAAATTTCTAATTTAAAGGCTTTCAAAAAAGATATCCAGGCCCATATGGTTTCACTGGGAAATTCTACCAAATATTCCTCATTCTACCAAAAAAAATCCTCATTGATTTTACACAATTTACACAATTTTGCACAGTCTCTTCCAGAAGATAAAAGAGGAAGGAACACTTCGGGTAATCAGCATTACTCTGATACTCACATCAGACAAAGACACTAAAAACAAAACTATAAATCAATAACTATCATGAATGTAGATGCAAAAATTCTCAAAATATTAACAAATGTAATCCAGCAATATATAAAAAATCATATGACTAAGCAGGATTTATTCCAGAAATGGCAAGGATGTTCCAACATTTGTAAATCAATGTAATCTACCATATCATACAGGTTAAAGAAGAAAAAAAATCCAGTGATCATATTTATTGATGCAGGACAAGTATTTAACAGAATTCAATGCTCATTCATGATAAACACAGCAAATTAAGAATTGAGGAAAATTTTTTCAACTTTATGAGGAGCATCCACAAAATATCTAGAACTTACCTATCATACCTAACGAAAGAATGAATGCTTTCCCCCTTAGACTGGGAAAAAAAGGCAAGAGTGTCCACCCTCACTACTCTTATTCAGCATATTACTGGAAGTTCTATCCAGTACTAGATCTAGATCAGAAAACAAAAAGTAAAACGGTCCCTAATTGCAGATGACATTTTTACATACATAGAAAATCTCAATCTACAAAAAAAAAAAAAAAAAAAAAAGCCCTAGAACTAATAAGTGGGTTGAGTAACATCACAGATACAAGGTCAACACACAAAAATCAGTCAGAAATATAAATCTAGAAAGGAACACATGGAAAATAACATTTTAAACACAATACCATTTACAATCACTTCAAAACACCTGGAATACCTAGTAAATCTCACACAACATGTACAGGATCTATAAGATAAAAGTTACAAAATGATGAAAGAAATCAAGACAATCTAAAGAAATGGAGAGATACAGCATGCACCTGGCCTGGAAGAGTCACCACAGTAAAGATGTTAATTCTCCCCAAATTGATCTGTAAGTATAACACAATTTCTATCAGAATTTCAACAAGATTTATGCAGGCCTAGACAATCTTATTCTAAAATTTGAAAAAGAAGAATAAGGTGGTAGGAATTGCTCTACCCAAGGTTAGGACTTATTATATATGATATTAGTAATCATATTAAGACAGGGCAGTGGATGAATAGATATAGGGACCAATGAAACAGAATAGAAAACTCAGATATACCAGCACAAATACACTTGACTAAATTTTGACAAAGGGATAAAGAAGTTCAATAGTGGAAAGATAGACTTTTCAACAAACAATGCTGGAACAATTGGACATCCATGGACAGAAAAACTACATAAACTGCAACCTAAATAATACACCATATACAGAAATTAATTCAGATGGATCATGGACTTAAATGTGAAATGTAAAACTATAAACTTTTAGGAGAAACACTTCAGAATCTAGGGCTAAGCAGAGAGTTCTTAGATATAATACCCAAAATATAATCCAGAGAAGAAACATGGTAAATTGGACTTAATCAAAATTAAAAACTTTTGAGGGATGCCTGGGTGGTGCAGTCAGTTAAGCATCTGACTTGGGCTCAGGTCATGATCTCATAGATTGTGAGTTTGAGCCCCATATTGGGCTCTGTGCTAACTGATAGCTCAGAGCCTACAGTCTGCTTTGGATTCAGATTCTGTGTCTCCCTTTCTTTCTTTCTGCCCTTCCCAAGCTTGTGCGCTCTCTCTCTCTCTCTCTCGCTCTCTCTCTCTCTCGCTCTCTCTCTCTCTCAAGAATTCTAGTGTTCCAATTGCTCCACATTCTCACAAACATTTCTTACAATTAATTATTTTAATTAATTATTTTTAAAAATAAACAATTTTCTAGAGCGAACGTACCATTTTACATTCCATCAACAATGCAGGAGAGTTCCAATTCAGGGGTGCCTGAGTGGCTCAGTTGGTTGAGCACCCAACTTTGGCTCAGGTCCTGATCTCGCAGTTTGTGAGTTCAAGCCCCGCATTGGGCTCTGTGTTGATAGCTCAGAGCTCGGAGCCTGGAGTGTGCTTTGGATTCTGTGTCTCCCTTTCTGGCCCTCCCTCTCTCACACTCTGTCTCTTTCTCTCTCAAAAATAAATAAACATTAAAATCATCATCATCATCATCATCATCATCATCATCATCATCAGTGAGAAAACAGCCAAAATACATGAGCAGATATTTCAGCAATGAAAAGATATGGATAGCATAAGCACATTTTGAAAAACAACACTATATTAACTATTAAGGAAATACAAATTAAAGCTATAATGATATAACCACCCACGTGTTAGAGAAGGCTGAAATTAAAAAGAAAAGCTGAAACGTTTAAATAGTGATTATAAGAAATGTTTGTGAGAATGTGGAGCAATTGGAACTCTCCTGCATTGTTGATGGAAATGTAAAATGGTACGTTTGCTCTAGAAAATTGTTTAGTAGCTACTTATTAAAACTAACGAACTCTTACTGTTTGACTCCACAATTTCTCATAGACATTATCCCAGAGAAATGGGAACTTATATTTACGTATAAACCTGTACAGGGCACCTGGGTGGCTCAGTTGGTTAAGCATCTGACTTCAGCCCAGGTCGTGATCCCACAGTTGGTGGGGTCAAGCTCCACATCAGGCTCTCCATTGTCAGCACAGAGCCTGCTTCAGATCCTCTGTTCCCCTCTCTCTCTACCCCTTCCCTGCTGGTTCTCTCTAAATAAATAAATAAAACAAACAAACTTTTAAAAATTTAACCTGCACATGAACAAACATTCACAGCAGCTTTATACATAATAGCCAAAAACCAAATACACATCCAAAGTGTCTTAGAATAGGTAAATGGCTAAAGAAACATGGCACTTCCATGCAATGAGGTACTACTTGGTAACAAAAAAATGAAGGAACTATTGATACATGTAACAACCTGGATGTCAAGGACATTTTGCTTCGTGAAAAAAGCCAATCTCATAAGGTTATATACTATATGATTCCTTGCATGTAGCATTCTCAAAAAGACAAAACTATAGACAATGGAGAACAGATTAGTGGTTGCCAGGGGATAGGAGTAAATGTAGGACTTAAGAAATATAAAGGAATACCCAAGAGAGCTCCTTTGTGTGATAAAACAGATCCCTCTGTTGATTGAGTAATAGTTACATAAATCTATATTTGGGATAAAAGCACATAGAACTATATGCGCAGACATAAACAAATCAATGCGTGTGAAAGTTGTGAAAACTGAATAATATCTGTTAATATTTTACCAGTGTTAGTTTTCTGCTTTTGATATTGTGCTGAAATTATCTAAATTATATATTGCAGGAAGCTGAGTGAAGGGTACAAAGGACTCTATCTACTCTTTTTGCAATCTTTGGTAAATTATTTCAAAATAAAACTTTAAAAAAAGTTGTTTTATAAAAAATATTTTTACTAGATTGTGAAACAGTTAAGGAAGGCAATGTATTTCTAAAATGAATTTATTGTATTTATGTTATCCCAAATCTTTCCAGAGCTGACATTAATAGTTCTGTTCCATTAAGAAAATGGAAATAAGTCAAGCATGATATTTAGAATAATGTAGAGGGTATACACAGGAAAAAAAGCTTTCACTAGATGATCCCAATAATAATACTATGATATTAGTAATTATATTTTAAAAAATGGAAGTATAAGTGATTCTTTTTTCTTCTTTTTTAATGAAATATGGTTAAATTATTTTATAATAAAAGGAAATGGTAACTGCATAGAGGAAGAGCTTTTCTATGTCAGGCATTATGTTAGGCTTGTTACATTATCTGATTTGTTCCTTGCAACAAAAACTTTAGATAGATATTATTGGTATTCCTATTATATAGAGAAAACAGGATATCTGAAAGCTTAGGTTGTTAGTCTAAACTTTACTAATCCTAGCAATTAATAAACTGAAGAGTTGAAATCTGAGCTTCAGAGCCCAATGGTTTTCTTTCCACTATTTAATGAACATACGGGGAAAGTTTATGACAGTAAGTTAGGAAAAACCATATAAAATGTATGATTATCACAACTTCAAAAACCTCTATGCATTTAAATGACAATAGCCATTGTATTAGGGAAATGGGATTATGGGATATTTTCTTTTTAAAAATTTTAATGTTATTGTTATTTCAGTTAAAATGTTTTTACAATTCTAATTTTAAATATTAAAAATGTTTTCATGCATAATACTTTCATATTTCCCCTTTCTTCATATTTACCTTGAGATAAGACAAGTTAGCTATATGAAATGGCGACAGGGATGCCTGGGTGGCTCAGTCAGTTAAGTGTCCGACTTTGGCCGAAGTCATGATCTCCTAGTTCATGAGTTCAAGCCCCGTGTCAAGTTCTGTGCTGACAGCTCAGAGCCTGGAGCCTGCTTTGGATTCTGTGTCTTCCTTTCTCTCTGCCCCTCCCCCACTTGCACTCTGTCTCTCTCTCTCTCTCTCTAAAAATAAATAAACACTAAAAAATATTTTTAAATGACCGGAAAATGAGATATAGATATGAAATCAAGGACCTCCAAATATTGCAGAACTACTGTGAATAATTATATTTCTAATGTCTTAGTCACCTATTGTTTCGTGCCCTTGGATAGGCTTTGTTTGGACTAAGGATTTTTCTTTGTGAGCTAATATATTTTTTAAGGAAATTTTGTCTAAATGAAATTCAGATTTTTTTTAAAAATCCTAGTGCTTTGCAGTTCCTTAACTACTGAGTAGTTATATAGTATACTAGGTTACTAAACATACAAGAAATTCATGGTAAAAATGATTGAACGAGGGAAAACAACTTATCAGATAGGATTCTGCCGCTATTTATTCCAGTTAACAGTCATACTTTGAAGTTACTTAAGTGCTTCATCAGATAACTTTATAATTACCGGACAGAGTTCAAATAGAATTTTAATCATTAAATCAGGAAGCATTATATGACAGATACTTTTACGCTATCCAGGAATCACTTCTGCAATAGCAGTTCCATATGCTTTGAGAAAGATTTTCTAACTTGTAGAAGCCTTTTCTGTCACTCAGTCTGGGCAGCCTGATCCTCTAGAGATTCAGAGACAGCAGCGGGCTAAGAGAAGGGCTCTTGCCAAAAAACGAGCCCAAGAACAGCTCAGACCACGAACACCCGAGCCCGTGGAAGGCAGAAAGCACGTGGATGTGCAGACAGGTATGTGGCCGTGTCATTGACATCATGACTCCTTGGTTTGCCCAGTTTTCCAAGTCCGTTCATTTTTTATTTGGCTTTTACATTACTTACGTATCGGTTACGCTATGCAGTACTGCCCTGATCACATGGTAGTAGGAGTCCTTTCGTTAAACAAATTCATAGACTGTATTATTATATCGGGTATGAGATGGGGTTAGAAAAGAATTGGATGACCAAATTAATTCTGTCTTAGCCCTTTTCCCATACTCATTTCTCAGTGATTATTTCTCACTTTTTCATTGTATAGCCCGACATGAATCACAGCTGGACCTACACGGGAAGAGAGAGTGCAGTTCTGTCTTGGCATTTTGTCTGTCTTTTAAGAGGAGTGAACTCATCCAGATCTGAGTCCTCCAACTCTCTCACCACGGTCTTTTCTGTTCTTTCCTTTTAACCTCCCTTCACTGCACGTACTCCCCAGGCCACACTGGCTCCACTTGGCCAGTGCCAGGCTTTCCTGCTTGTCTGACTGTTCTGAGCTGGGGAGGCTTACCTGGACCCAGAGGTCCTGGCTGTGTTGTTGTCAAAATCTTGGTAATCAGACAATACTTGGTATTTTCCTTGGACTGATCTAACTATTAAGGATTCACTTGGCACCTTGCCAAGATGGTGAGTGGCTTCATCAGTTATTTCTGGGTAGTTAGGGCAAAAGGAAGAGAACCATTCCTTGCCTTTTCCCCCTGCAATGGGGCCAAGTCTAGAATGAGGATACGTCAGTAATTAGCCAATATAGTTGTAAATCACTAAGAGCTAAATTTTAGTGTTTCTTTATACCATCAGAATATTAAGGGTACAAGAGCAGCCACCTTGTGTTGGGTTTCCCTACCTCTCAGAAA
The DNA here is from genome assembly GCA_017311185.1 of Proteles cristata cristata. Lineage (NCBI taxonomy): Eukaryota > Metazoa > Chordata > Mammalia > Carnivora > Hyaenidae > Proteles > Proteles cristata. The sequence continues at coordinate 2,876,103 of JAESUZ010002849.1, read as the reverse complement.
CTATTCCAGTCCTCTACCTGTGTATCTCCTTTCTTTCTTATTAAAAGGACTCCTTGTGATGGATAATTATGATCCCCTTTAGAGATAAAGAAACTAAGGCTCTCAGAAGATGTAACTTGATTAGGTCCTATGTTCAACATCTGACTCCAGTTCTCATGTTCTTTGCATGATAACCGTACTGCTCTTGCCTCACATAAATTATTCCTAAGTGAAATTTGTTTTCGTATATCTGTTTATAATCTATAGCCTAGAGGGAACATCAAGTAAGATAGGGACCTGATGCATAATCATTTAAATATCCAGGAATTTTCAAATCTTTACACATTTACTATCTTAGAAATCAGTTATACAAATGGATTATTAACTTTCCATCCCCAGTTATACTTTGCATCTTACAAACATCTAGGCTTCATGTTCTTCTTTAGTTCTGCTTCAGGTACAAAGCTCAGTGTTATTTCAACATTCGATAAATGTCCTAGCCTGACTGACTCTTTGGTCTTCCAAATACCTAAAAATGCTTAGTACAAGATGTGAATTTAACCCCACATTTGAGCACTTCTTTTCTGATCCATTTAATTCTGTTTTGAAAGAGCTAAAGCTTCAATACACATCCATGCTTGATATAGACCAGGATTTCAAACTCAATGTATATGGTATTCCCTTAGAAATATACCTTGAAGAAATTGCTGACCGCATAATAGAAGTTGACATGGAATGCCAAACAGATGCATTTCTGGACAGACCACCAACACCACTCTTTATTCCTGCCAAAACTGGCAGAGATGTGGCCACCCAAATACTGGAAGGAGAGGTACAGTACATTCTCTGGACTTCCCTCTGTCTTCTTTATAAAGATCAAGTTAGGTTTACTTAAAAGCTTACAAAACACTTCTTAACCGGAAAGATTCCGCTTATCGGATTTCTTTCCAAATGTACTTATAATAGTTTTATCCTGAAATACCATATTCTGATTTCCCCTCTTTGCTGATCAGAAATAAAAATCATTAGAAATATTTTTAGAATATCTGCACTTTGCTTTTTGTGTGTTTGCATACTTGATTAATGTCCGAATACAAGCTAAATTTGTACCAAATAAAGAAAAATGGTATCTCTATTTTTATAATAGGTCCCCTGTTAGTTGCTTGTAAATTACACAATTTTCATGAACATAATCTATGTTAGAAAAAAATTAAATAATTACATTTTCGTATCAATGTAGAATGCATAAATAAGTCAGTTTATGAAATGGAGGAAGAGAAGCAATGCTTATGTGCATAATGACTTGAGTGAGATTTAAGACTTGAAGGAACTTGAAAGAACTTCCACTGAAATTGGGAAATAAAATAAGTCTTCACAAACTACATCAAAGGGTATATTTGCCTGTAAACCCTGGAGAGAAATCACCAAAATGCCCTTTATTCTTGTTCCTTAGTTCTTCAAAGTGTTAGTAAAAACAAACCAGTAAAAATTGAGTAGAAAGGGCAAAAAATAAGAAATATAAGGATAATTCTTTCAGGTTTCAGAGATTGGTCTTAAAATTGTTAAGTATCAGGGTTCATTTTTATGACTGCGTATGTCTTCATATAATTTTGACTCAAAATGATTTTTGCCTGTAAACGAAATGCTTATTCTGTGTGCCCTGCTGAGTAGCGTTGAGTATTGGAAACCATTAAGAAAAGCACCATCACAGTATCTAGCACACAGAAGATCCTCAGTAAATAGTACCGTCATTACTACTTTTCTGGATATTGTTTCTTTGAGCATTTGGTTCATGATTAAAATTTTAAATTTGCTTTGTTTTGTGTGTTTAAGCTCTTTGACTTTGATCTTGAAGTTAAACCAATGTTAGAAGTTCTGGTTGGAAAGACCATTGAACAGTCTCTTTTGGAAGTAATGGAAGAAGAAGAGTTGGCTAACCTGCGGGCCACTCAGTATGCGTATGAAGAGTTACGCAATGTCGAACTTGCTGAAGTTCAGCGACTTGAAGAGCAAGAGAGACGACACAGAGAAGAAAAAGTATAGAATCTAGTTTTCTTTCTTAGACAGTTTTTGGCTATTTAACAGATTACGTTCTGAATCACATGTGGTATGTCATAGAGCTCAAGGTCTTCACAAATATGTTAGAACAGAGTGTGTTGCTCAGTTATCTCCAATAGACCACAGATCTTCTCCGCACAAAATCACATTCTTTAATACCAGCTTGCATAAATGTACCTAAATAGAGTTCCCAAAAGTTTCTAAATGTAATTTTAATTACATTTATAATTACATTTAATTTCATTTGTAATTACATATGTTCCAACTGAAAGGCACTCTTACATATCAAGATTCGTAGCAAAGGAAATGTATTGCTTTTGCCATAAATTGCTAGCAGAAAAGTGGAAGGGAAAGTGGACTAGATTGGGGATGGGTGGGGTGCAGAAGCAAAGGATCAGGATAGAATTCTGGGTCTTTTCTCTCAGTGGCCAGGCCTCTCTCTATGCCCTAGGGATTCTCCAGAACTTCTTTGTAGAATATTGCTTTACATTACAGGTTTTTAGAGCTTTAATAAGAAAAGTTTTATAATCTAGTTTTTAAAATATGCCAATAAATTTCAGTTAGGAAACACTAGGCTCAGTAATTTTTAAGTTTTTCTGGGTCTAGCAATAATTGTCGCCCTCTGTTGGACACCGAGTGGATAAATTATGTAGGAGTGCCTGAATAGTTTCCCAGAGTCTCACAGCACAGAATAGCTTAGTTGTTGGGGTATTCCACTCAATACTTAATTAAATGGACTTTCAGTTTTTCTCCAAAATGAATCACTAATTACATAAAGAGCATTGGGCTTATGGTAGAGGTTATGCAAATGGAGACCATTTGTTTACAAATATAATATGAACAGTGGCAGTATTAGCTTTGTTGAAATAATCAATGAAATGCTTATCAAAGGAAACTTCTTGTTTATTTACTATTAGGAAATACTATGAAAATAATGAATACAAATCATCTAAATTTATATTTGCTTGACCTCTGAAAATAGACTTAATGAGAAACCTACATTAAGGTTCCCACTTCCACATGCGAGTAGAGAAGATGGTTCGCTAGCTCTATAGATATCCTATGGTCTACAAGAAGCAACAACAAAAAGAGGTTTATAATTTTCAGATCTTTATGAATTCAAAGAATCATTACAAATATGATAACTTGTTGGCCCAGGTGCTTTAACTGAAGATGTCCGAGCAACTATAATTTTCATATTGGTCATTTATTATAATACTAGTTACTAATGATAGTTATATATTATTCTTTGCTATCACCCATACAGTCAACCGTGTGCCTCTTGAGATTCTTTTACTTAAATGTGGATCAGGAGATGCATTTCACCTTAAGCGCCATCCCTTTTTGAATTCTTTTTTGAAATTCGCTAAAGCCTTGATGAAAAACATGAACCATTGGTAGACTCCTGGCTGTCCCTCTGCCCAGTGACCTTGACCCCTGTCTTGTGCGTGCAGGAGCGCCGGAAGCAGCAGCAGTGGGAGGTGGTGCGCCAGCACAGCGAGGTGGCGCAGAAAGTGGCGGCGCACGTGTTCGCACAGCAGTACCTGGCCGACCTTCTCCCCTCCGTGTTCAGCAGTCTCCGGGACGGCGGCTACTTCTACGACCCCATTGAAAGAGGTTCGTGGAGGTGTTGTTACATCGCTCTGCTGCCGTCCGCTCCCTCATAACGCTTCCGAGGAATCCCGTGCCCGTTTCTGTTTTGAATTGGAATCTCTTTTTGAAACAAACGTTGAAAGTCCATTAGAGTTGTTCTAAGTAAGTACTGTTACCGGTGAGAGGTATGCTATCAAGATCCGGACTTGCCTTTACTGAGAAGCAGCACTGGGCAGTAGGAAGAAATAGGACTTGATGTCAAAAACTTGAGTGTGGGCCCCCGTTTCATCATCAGTCAGCTATGTAACCTTTAATTTCTTCACAGGTGAAATGAGGATATTTAGGGGGCACCTGGGTGGCTCAGTTGGTTAAGCGTCCGACTTCAGCTCTGGTCATGATCTCATGGTTCATGGGTTTGAGCCCCCCATCAGGCTCTGTGCTGACAGTTCAGAGCCTCAAGCCTGCTTCGGATTCTGTGTCTCCCTCTCTCTGCCCCTCTCGTGCTCACACTGTCTCTCTCTCTCTCTCTCAGAAATAAATAAAACATTAAAAAAATTAAAAAAAGAAATGAGGATATTTAGGAGCTAAATGTCATAATACGTGTGGAACGAGATGTATAAAATATGTGCATAAGTACGTGTTAACTGTTCCTCAGCTGACTTCAGGTTCTACTCAAAAACCCTTAGAGTCATCATTCAGTTAGGTGTGTATACTATCCCAGGGCCTGTGTTAGGTGTGGGAGAGAAAAACAGCGAGACCTGTCTCTGCCTTTAGAGAACCCACACCAGTCAGCTCTCTATTCCCCACCCCCATCCCGACCCACCCTTCGCTAGTCAGGCCAAATGAACGTCTTCTCACCACCGCCTTCCTTCCTCAGGTTCAAAAGCATTTAAACCCGCGGAATGTGTATAGGTCCTATTTCAAATGGCGAATAGTATTTGGGAGCAGAGTTTAGTAATATCAATTTTCACTGGAAACAGATTCAATTCAGTACACATACATAAGGGACCAGATTACAGACACATATTACTAGTTTACATTGTACTTTACCATTTCTGTAGTATTTTTCATACACGATAGCATTGATACCAGTAACCCTGGGGGGCAGATAGGGCAGATTCATTCCCATTTTTCAGAAGTAGAAACTGAAGCCCAGGGGAGTTCAACGCTTTCTCCCAAACAGGCAGGAAAGCCATGCGGCCGAGGACTCTGACCCCAGGTCCAGCGCCCCTTCTGCGCATCACTGCCACCTCCCTGAGGCCTCACGAGACCTCTGCCGTTAAACAGGCTGGCAACCTTTTTTCCCTCATGAATTGCTAAAAAGAGTTACAGACCATTTAGAAGCTTGCAAATGAGATTCATGCCTAGAGTAAACAATTATTTATAGCAGTGAATATAATTTTCTGTTATGCCCTCTATAGTCACTCCATTGAAAAGTAACAGATGCCTCCCCCCCAAAACTATTTTGAAACATTAAAATGTATATTGTAATGGATCATATTTTTTAAAGGCTCACACAGTAGAATAGATTTCCATTTCCGTTTGAACAAATTTATTACTAAGGAAGCACCTAGTTTCTGACCCATCTCTAGATGGCCTTGTTTTCAGATGCTTTTTCTGACCCTCACCCCTGACCCTTGGTCAGCTCGCCGTGGGCCTCGGGCTTCAGATGGGAGCATTCTTTTTGTCACCTTAGTTCAATCCGGGATTTGTGCTGCATTTGGATGGTGTTCTGCTCCCAGACACACATCTTCCTTCCCATTCCTGAACCTGCTCCCTACCCCGTCCTTTCCTCTACTTCAGGTTGTATCTGTGCAGTCAGCTCCAAAGGCTTGGACTCCAAGGAAGGCTTCATAGTTTTGAAAATACTATTTTTACAGAAAAATAGTAAATGGACCAGAACATACAGAGAGAATGTGGCAAAATTAATGCTGTATAAGTCTAGTTGATACTTTGTAATAAGAAAACAGTGCGGTGGGGGTGAGGGGGAGGGGAGGCTGGGTGGCTCAGTCAGTTAAGCATCCAGCTCTTGATTTCAGCTCAGGTTATGATCTTGAAGTTCATAAGATCGAGCCCGTGTTGGGCTGTACACTGACAGTGCAGGGCCTGCTTGGGATTCTCTCTCCCCCTTTGTCTCTTTGCCCCTCCCCTGCTCTCACATGTCTTTTCTCTTTCTCTCTCTCTCACTCAGAATAAATAAACTTTAAAAAATAAATAAATAAAACTGTGTTGATGAGTCTTCAACATTAGGGGGAAACACAGATTCTTCCTGTCAATAATGATTTATAAATATCTTTCTAAAAAAATCTTTCTAATTATTAAAATGGAATTATAATGAATTTCCTTACAATGAAATTAACTTTTTTTTATTATAGATATTGAAATAGGATTCCTTCCATGGCTGATGAATGAAGTTGAGAAAACCATGGAATACAGTATGGTGGGAAGAACAGTGCTTGACAGTAAGTTCTTTTATTTTATGTAAAAGTCATTTCTGAGGTTCCTGGCTGCCTCAGTCAGAGCATGCAACTCTTGATCTCGGGGTTGTAAGTTCAAGCCCTGTGTTGGGTGTAGAGACTACTTTAAAAAATAAAATATTAATAAAAAAAAGAAAAGTCATTTCTGAAATGTTGCAGTAGAAAGAATGAATAGAAGAAAGATGTTAAATTTTATAGTTTTTAAAGTTTCATTATATCAAATATATTTAAAAAGGTGTATATTTTTACTCTCAATCATAGTTTTGGTTGTTGTATAATTTGGTCAGAATCAAGATCTTCTGTCATTACTTTATAAACGATACTCTGCTAAAACAGGCATTGAATGTAATTCATATTCAGTGTGTTAAGTGGCACAGAAGTTAAATGTGCCGACGTTGTGTAAGAGGTTGCAGTACAGCGAAGGGAAGAGGCCTGGTGAGTGCGTTATAGTCCTCTGCAAGTCAGCATTGTAACTACTCAGATCTGAACAGTCGGTGATTTTTGCGCTTAAAATTTTTCAGTGTTGATTCGTGAGGTTGTTGAGAAGAGACTGGCCATATATGAGCAGAAGGAGGACCAGCCCCCGGCCAGGAGGCCTGCGGACGAGCTCGGGGGCCCCAGGGGGGTGACAGAAGCGCCGGTGGGTTATGAATTCCAGGAACAAAGCACAGCACAGCCACAGAGGCCACTTGTGGACAGAGACCCGCTAGAAAGAATACCAGATGATGGAAGGTATACGGAGAATGTGTTATCCCAAGAAAGGAAGCTTATGGAAGAAGAAGAAGAGTATGAGCAAACAAAAATAAGGAAAACCTCAGGGAGAGAAGTGCTACAACCAAGGGGAGACTTGGAGCCATGAAGCCGGTCAGCGGCCGGTGAGCATTGCAAGCAGTCAGGTGATGGCGCGCGGGCCCCACGGGTCATGGAAGTCGCGTTGCGTTTACTCAGCCTGTCTTTTTGTCTAACGGACTGGGCAAATCAGATATGTTGAAATAATAAAACTAGTTAAAAATGCAATAATTCATTTATTTACTGGTAGAGTATCTGGAAGCTATACTGTAACTCCAATGAGAATCATGTCTATTACAAACTTTACATAACCGCTAATATAACTAACAAATAATTTGTTAATTTTTCTAATTTTGTGGGTTAGTTTGTTGGTTTTTTTGTTTTTTTGTTTTTTTGTTTTTTTTTTAGTATCATATTTCATGTTAGATATCAGTGCTGTCAGCCAGTGAGCCTTTTTCTTCTCTATGGGAAAACCATTTAACCTACTCGGTAAAAGAATACCTGTTGCGTCACTGAAAGCTGTAGTGCCCCCTCCTGGCAAGGATAAGAAATATACCCTTATTTGTGTAAAACTAAACAGATGCAAGATTCAAGTAAGGCTCCAGAGTCTACGAACTGATATGCACTTGTCCGTTTTTTTCACGTTTCTATTAACAAATTTCAAGCAATACCAATAAAGCGAGATTCTCGACTTGCTCTTATGCAGTTCCACTTCCATCCTCAGTATAATCATCATCATCACTGTTATAATTAGGTGAATACCTTCTAGGCCTTTTTCAAGATATACATTTGAACACCTAGAAATATATGGGTTGAGTTTTTTAATATAAATATAAATGTTTGGTTTGCATTTTTTCACCTAACAATATATCATCGACTTTAAAGGTTAGGACATACAAGTCTCTTTTTCAAATATGGTAAGATCTTATGTATTATGATTGTATTATAGGGAATGTATTATAGGAAACATTTGACTTCTTAATCTGAATTGTCTGAAGAGTTTACCTGCACTATTGAAAATCACAGATATTTTATCTCTGAAGTCAGATTAATGTTAAGCAGTCATTGAAGCCCTCTGAAGCTTTAGGTAGATACAGCCTATTTTCCTCAGAGTATTTGTAATGAGCTGTAGTGAGTTGAAATAACTTGCAGCTGTTAACATATTTACCTTAGTTTCTTTTTAAGATAGATACCAAAAATGTATCCATGTTTTAAAAATGGGAGAAAGAACATCTTCCTCCGTTTGTAGAAAGAAATGTACCATATGTCTACATAGCATCATATGGTTCTCAAACAATTTTCCCATATGTTATACCACTTTATCATTTTAACCTTGGAGCAACTGAGGTATGTATGACAATATTTTTATTTTCATTTTTTAAATGTTTTATTTATTTCTGAGAGAGAGAGAGAGACAGTGTGAGCAGGGGAGGGTCAGAGAGAGAGGGAAACACCGAATCTGAAGCAGGCTCCAGGCTCTGAGCTGTCAGCCCGGAGCCCGACACGGGGCTTGAACCCATAAACCATGAGATCATAACCTGAGCCAAAGTCGGACACTTAACCGACTGAGCCACCCAGGTGCCCCTTATTTTCATTTTTAACAGTCTTATTAGGTGAGCCTGCAAACATTAACTGCGTGCCTGCTGGGTGTTGGGCCCTGTGCCGATAATAGCCTAGCAGTGGGGCTAAATGAAGTAGGGGTGGGAATGAGGAAACCAGAGCTCAGGGATTTTAGGTGATTTGCCATAAGTCACAAGCCTTGTAAGTAATGGGATGGAAGCTGGAACATAAATCTTCTTCCTTCTAATCTACTGCACTTTCTTGTAAACAACCTTGAGCCCTTGTGAGGTACAAAGAATAACTTAAATTCTTAAATATATTCAAAGAATAAATTATGGCATCAGTAGCATTTCTAAAAATTGGAATCACGCCTGTTACCATCACTAGGTTATTCCATCTTGTTAAAGTCTTTATGAGCACCCTGAAGTACACAAGATACTAATTTTGGAAAGAACAGCAAGACATTTTTTTTAGTTGGGATCACTGTGAATCATTATTGTTATTGGTTTTAAAATACCTTCAGTTATGAGAATGCTTTCATATGGATTGGAGGTTGATTGTCATTTGCAGTTCGAATCCTCCCTTACAGTAGCCTGATCCATTAAACACTTTGCAGATGCTCCACAAAACATCCAGACCTGTGCTCTAGAATTCCATGAATTGAGTTTATCAAATACATGAAAATCTTTTAGACCCCACACCGAAATCAGTTAAGCTAAACTGCCATCCTATTAGATGCAACAGAGAAACAAGAATGATTAAGAGGTTAAGTCACTGTCCCTGTGTGAAAACTTAGAGAAACGGGTTATATATTATCTGGAGAAAAATTATTGAATGGAAACTTTAAATCGGCTTTCTCTGCATTTGCTAATACTCTTCTCAAGAGTCCTTTCCCTTTCCATTGTTTCTACTAACATTGTTTCTACATTGTATCTACTAACATGCTAAATAGTAATAAAGTGGGTGCTATGTAATACATTTATAGAGACTGCCATCCCTGATAGTGATAAATTCCCACATCACCAAAAAAGGGCAGAGAGCTCAAAGTTGTTTTCTCCAGCATAGACGTCATGGCGTTCAAGTCCTGACTTCTGTTCAGTCGAGGGATATTGGCATGGCCCGGGAAGTCACTCGGGGCAGCTCAGGGTGGTGAATAGAAACCTGGACGCCAGAGCCAGACCGCCAGGGCTTGCTTTCTCTCCTGCAAGGGTACCGTCTTCACCACGCAGTAGGTGGGTTGCCTTTGTTATTAGGAAAAAGAACTGGCTTATCGGTCGTGTTTTATTTTTGAAATGTGGCAGCGTGGCAGACCTGCAGGAGGCAAAAGTATTTGGAGATTATAATCCCTTTGAAAGTCATAACAGGGATGGGACAATTGGCATTTTCATGTCCTGTCAGAATGTTATGGTACCATAACCATCAACATGTTAATGATGCCCATTTCTTCTCTCCTAGAAGGATTTCATTTTCTTATCATGGTGTTAAAACATACCAACCGCAACAGCTACATTTTTTTCTATAATCTTAATTTTCATATGCTTCACTCTCTATGAAAAATTTGGCACACCCTGCTTTTCTGTTTTGTTTAGAAGTGAATTATAGAAAGTATTTGTATACATTCTATAGCTTAATAGCTGTAGCCGTTTATCTTAGTTTATTTAGCATAAAGACATTCTGGAGAGGTCCAAAACAGGGCTTAATTTCTCCACAGACCAATTAGCACTTATTGCTTCTTAGCCCGAATTCCCAGGTCTAACCAACCTTCTCCTGGCTTGTCTGTCAGAAGCACAAACAACAATGTTGCAGATCAGGTGTCACAATGATAAAAAAAAAAATACTGTTAGTGATATTGGATTGGTGTCTATAATTCTCCCTTTGAATTGAAGGATATTTACCTTTGGGTGTTAGTGACATTAACTTACAGATTAAAATTTAATGAACTGGGGTGCCTGGGTGGCTTGGTTGGTTAAGCGTCTGACTTTCGCTTAGGTCATGATTTCGCGGTTCATGGGTTCAGGCCCCGTGTCGGGCTCTGTGCTGACTGCCAGCTCAGAGCCTGGAGCCTGTTTCAGTCTGTGACTCCCTCTCTCTCTGACCCTCCCCTGCTCATGCTGTGTGTGTGTGTCTCTCTCTCTCCTAGAAATAAATAAAACATTAAAAAGTTTTTTAAAAAAATTTAATGAACTGATAGTTTAGATGATTTTTTTTTTATAAACCATGAGGATAGTATACCTGAAATATGGGAGAAGATATAGTGACGACACTATCATTTTGCTTAGAAATAAAATCTATGAAGATATGGAAGATAATTTCAGAATAAAAATATCGCAAAGATAACTTTTAAACAATTTCAAATCTTTTTTAAACTTGTATTTATTTCTGAGAGAAAGACAGAGACAGAGCATGAGCAGGGGAGGGGCAGAGAGAGGGAGACACAGAATCCGAAGGAGGCTCCAGGCTCTGAGCTGTCAGCACAGAGCCCGACACAGGGCTCAAACTCACAGACCACAAGACCGTGACCTGAGCTGAAGTTGGATGCTTAGCCGACTGAGCCACCCAGGTGCCCCAAGCAATTTTAAATCTTTTGAGAAGAGTTCAAAGTATGAATAAGTTTTGGGGCACCTGGGTGGCTTAGTCGGTTAAGCGTCTGACTTTCGCTTAGGTCATGATCTCGCGGTTCGTGGGTTGAGCCCCGCGTTCGTGGCGGTTCGTGGGTTCGGGCCCCACGTCGGCTCTGTGCTGAATGCCAGCTCAGAGCCTGGAGCCTGTTTCAGTCTGTGACTCCCTCTCTCTCTGACCCTCCCCTGCTCACGCTGTCTCTCTCTCTCTCCTAGAAATTAAAAAAAAAAAAAGTATGAATAAGTTTTTATCAGTATATGCATTAATAATTTTTGTAATTATTATATTAGCTCTTTTTTTAAGTTTTATTTTTATTATTATTTATTTTGAGAGAGAGAGCAGAGCAGGGGCAGAGAAAGAGAGGGAGGGAGAAAATCCCAAGCGCAGACCATAGCATGGGGGTCGAATCCACAAACCATGAGATCGTGACCTGAGCCAAAACCAAAAGCCAGACACTTCACCAACTGGGCCACACAAGCACCCCAATATTAAAACATTTTTTATTTGCTCTACTGTATATATGGTCTTCTAACATTTTAGAGTATACTGATATCCGTATCTACCACCAGGTGTCAGTAAAACTCTAAGGTAAAGTTAACTTGCCTCCAGCTTCATATGAAATGACCAGAAAGAGACGGCCCTTGGTAGACAGAGTTCAAAAATACATTGTATTCATTGGAGACTCTAGACTCACAGTGAATTTTTTATCTTGCCCTAAGTTCGTCTGCCAGCTCTATAGAGGTGCCAGTGGACTTCAACCTATATCTCAACCCTTAAAATGGTAGTTGTAGAGTGGACCTTAACTGTCAGATACTCTAGTCTTCTATCCAATACAGTATGTTTAACAGATGATCATCTAGTCCTTGTTTAATCACTAAGGATGGAGCTTTCACTTTATATCCTATTTAATTTTGTCTCCCCAGGCCCAGGCTATGGTAAATAAATGCTTAGTCAGTTACATTATTGGATAGTTCTCATTATCAGAAATTTCTCTTATACTGAGTCAAAATCTGTTCTAGTGTAACCTGTGCTTTTTGGTCATAATCATACCATTTGGCATATGTATGGTTCTGGGAAACAGAATAATTTTACTACCATGTTACCTCTGTCCTACACTCTAATTAAAGTTTTTCCTTTCTTCCAAGCTTTTCTTTCTCTGAATGAAATATCACCACCACTCTTCCCAATTATTCCTCGTATGGCATAGTTTCAGAACTTCCTCATTCTCCATCCTGGTTACTGTACCTTGAAACTCCTATTTGTTCAACATCATCTTAAACATGTTTCCCAGAATTAGATATACCACTACAGATGCAATCTCACTCAGCAAGGAGTACTGTGGCACTAGGATCGCCCATGATTTGGACATCACCAACCCACCTATAAATTCAGATATCTAGAAACCTCACTTTTAAAACTAGGAGAGGGACGCCTGGGTGGCTCAGTCGGTTAAGCGTTCGCCTTCGGCTCAGGTCATGATCTTGCTCGTGGGTTTGAGCCCTGCATCAGGCTCTGTGCTGATGGCTCAGAGCCTGGAGCCTGCTTCAGATTCTGTGTCTCCCTCTCTCTGTCCCTCCCCTACTCACACTGTGTCTCTCGCTCGCTCAAAAATAAATGAACATTAAAAAAAATTAAAAAAAAAAAAACATAGGAGAGAAAAAGCCAAAATGATTTCTAAGTAGTCACAATGTCACAAAGTCCACACACTTTACAGTGGAGCATCCAAAGCTATTTTAACATATTGCTAACCAATTTGACTATTTGATTATTAATGCCACGACATACTGAAAATAGTATATTAACAAGGAAAAGGGGACTGCTGTGGGAAGACCCATACATAGGCTAACATTTATAAGAAAAAGGCAGGAGGGGCACCTGGGTGGCTCAGTCAGTTGAGCATCTGACTTCGGCTCAGGTTATGATCTTGCAGTTCATAAGTTCAAGCCCCACATTGAGCTCGCTACTATAAGCTTGTCAGTGCAGAGCCTGCTTTGAATCCTCTGCCTGCTTTCTCTATCCTTCCCCCACTTAGGCTCTCCTAAAAATATATTTTTTAAAAGCAAGAAAAAAGATAAAAAGCACAGTTGTCTGGGGCCAAAACTGAATATTCCTCAGCATGCCCTGAATACATCATTATATTACAGCACAGTACAGAGATTAATGCTTATGGAGGAAACACTTGAATGGTGGAGTAAGGACCTCTGAAAATCTCCTCTATAAAGGCAATGAGAACACAGGCAAAAATTGTCAAAAATCAGTATTTTTGGAACTCTGGAAATTAACCAAAAGCTTGCAACAATGAAGAACATTTATTCAAGAAAAATGGCTGAATCTCATTAAGAATAGTAAAGCTTGTGGCATTTTACCTTGCTCTGTTCCCATCTCATTTTTCCCAGCTCCACGATAGTCATGAAAACCAACAGACCCAGAACCACAGTAACTGAGAAATGCAGCAGCCTATCAGCCATTGAAAAGAAGCAAAACCAGCTTAGAACTCCCCAAAAGCCACATCCCCAGAAAATCGTCAATGTTTGACCAGTCTGGCAGCTCCCTAGAAAAGGCCATTTATAGGGCTTATCTTTATTTGACCTGACTCAGAGCTTGCTCTGAGGAAAGTCCTAATACCAGGGTATTTGTTTAAAAAAAAAAAAATAGCAACTGTTTAACATCACAGCTGCCTGAGGCAGAAATACCCATTGAGCACAGCAAGCTTAAAGGGAAACCTGGGGAATGAGATGACCACAGGGAAATGTGAAAAGCTTCAAAATATTACTGCAAGTATATATGTGTAGGGTGCTTTGTAGGGCTGTTTGCTTGCCCAGGAAAGACCTGGGAACACGTTAATTTCTCATCTCTGTCTCACCTTGAGGATCTGCACAAGCAAGCAAGAAAAGCGAAGTCAGGGTTGTAAACTGCAAAAATACTGAAGGCATGTTTCAACATACATAGAAGTCCCTGAAGCAAAGGGTGGAAGATTACCGGTTCAGGGCATTTAAGGAAATCTCTGTCTAATCATTAGTTGACCAGGAAGTTAGCTGAGCTTAGACTTCAGAGTTAGCACACAGCAAAGAATCCAGGTCTTACAGAATTTATTCAGGAAGGTCATTAAACAAACAGCAACAACAAAATCCAGGTTAGAGGGGTGGGACAAGAATCTGATCTCCAGAATTACCATATTTTCATTATTTAAAATGTCCAAATTTCAATTAAAAAAAACACAAGACATACAAAAAATAGAGAAGTATGGCCCATGCAAAAGAAAAAAAGCACTCAATAGAAACTGTTCTTGAGAAAGTCTAAATCTTGAGCTTACTGGACAAAGACAATAATCAGCTAGTATAAATATGTTCAAAGAACTAAAGGAACCATGTCTAAAGAATTAAAATATGAAAATGATATCTCACCATACAGTGACTGTCAAGAGGTTAGAAATCATTAAAAAAAAAAAAAAGCCAAATAGAAATCCTGGTGTTGAAGAACTCAACTGAAATGAAAAATTCACTACAGATTTGACCTGGTAGAAGAAAGAATCAATGAAGTTGAAGGTAAGTCAATTGAAAGAATCCACTCTAAGGAACAAAAAGAAAAATGAGTAAAGAAAAATGAACAAGCTTCAGAGACACGTGGGCACCTTAAGTATACTAACAGACACATAATTGGAATCCCAGAAGGAGAGGAAAAAGAAAAGTGCAGAAAGAGCATTCAAAGAAACTGTGTCTGAGAACCTCCTCAATTTAATGAAAAATGTTAATATTGACATCCAAGAACTCAATGAATTCCATGTAGTATGAATTCAAGAGATCCATAGTTATACACATCATGGTCAAATTGTCAGGAGACAGAGGCAAAGAGAATCTTGAGAGCAATAAGATAAAAATAACTTGTGTGCAAATACTCCTCAATAAGGTTAACAGCTCAGTTCTCATCAGACACCATGGAGGGCAAAAGGCAATGGGGTGGCCTATTCAAAGTGCTAAAAGAAAAAGACTGCCATTCAAGAATTCCAACAAAACTGCTCTTAAAAATGAAGGAGGAAATTGACGATCTGAATAGCCCAATATCTACTAAAGAAATTGAATAAATAATGAACTAACCTTCTAGAAGAGAGCTCCAGGCCCACATGGGTTCACTGGTGAATTCTACCAAACATGTAACTAAGAAATTGTAAAAGTTCTCTATCATTTCTTCAGATGACAGAAGGAAGGGAAATACTTCTTAATTTTTTTTTTTAATGTTTTATTTATTTCCAGGAGAGAGAGAGAGACAGCGTGAGCGGGGAGGGTCAGAGAGAGAGGGAGTCACAGACTGAAACAGGCTCCAGGCTCTGAGCTGGCAGTCAGCACAGAGCCTGACGCGGGGCTCGAACCCACGAACCGCGAGATCATGACCCAAGCGAAAGTTGGACGCTTAACCGACTAAGCCACCCAGGCACCCCATAGGAAAATACTTCTTAACTCAATCTATGAAGCCAACATTACTCTAACACCAAAACCACTCAGACATTATAAGAAAACTTACAGACTAATATCTCTTATTAACCTAGTTGCAAAAATCCACAACAAAATTATTAGCAAATTGAGTCCCAACAATGCATAAAAAGATTTATATACTGTGACTTAGTGAGGTTTAACTCAGGTATGTAGAGCTGGTTTAACATTTGAACATCAATTAATATGATCCATCACATCAACAGACTAAAAAAGAAAAATTGCGTGATTGTATCAATAGATGCAGGAGAAGATTTTGACAAAATTCAACACTGATTCGTAATTTAAACACACACACACCTCTCAGTAAACTAAGAATAGAGGAGAATCCCTCAACCTGAGAAAGAAGAAGCCACAAGCTAACATCAAAGTGAGAAACTAGACTCTTTCCCACTAAGATCAGGCACAAAGCAATGATGTCCCCTCTCATCATTCCTTTTCAACATCATCCTGGAGCCCTAACTAATGCAATAAGACAAGAAAAGGAAATAGAAGGTATACAGATTGGGGAGAAGAAAGAAAATTGTCTTTGTTCACAGGTGACATGATTGTCTATGTAGAAAATGAGTCCCAAACTTCCAGGGAAGATGTCACAGTAGGAGGACCCTAGGCTCACCTCATCCCACGGATACAACTAGATAACACTCACATTAAGGATAAAAATGACCTGAAGACTGGCAGAATAAGCTCCACAATAAAATGTAGGGAAGAGGACACTCTTCTAGGAAAGAGGGTTGGAAATGCACAGAAGCAGTCAGGAACTAAATGGACTCACAGAACTGTCCACAGGAGGAAGGGATACCACAGGCATGAAAAAGGGAGATAAACAGACCCCACACAGGGCACCTGGGTGGCTCAGTCAGTTAAGCACCTGACTTTGGCTCAGGTCATGATCTCACAATTTGTGAGTTCAACCCCCACATTGGGCTCTATGCTGACAGCTAGGAGCCTGGAGCCTTCTTAGGATTCTCTCTCTCTCTCTACCTCAAAAAAAAAAAAAAAAGGAAAGAAAAGAAAAGAAAAACCAGACCCCCACACTGGGAAGCCCACATGGGGAAAATGAATCTCCCTAACATTTGCCTTTGAGAACCAGAAGGGCTAAATTTTGTGAGTTTTCACAACCAGCAGAACTTGAAAAACCTGGAATTAAAAAAAAAAAAAAATTAGTGGGTTCAGCTCTAGAGGAGCCAGTAGGCAGAGGAAACTGAGTCCCTGCCTTTAAATAGTGCTACTAACAGCCCATGGGGATAGAATATAGAAGCAGCGGTTTGAAAAGCCTCTGGGGCATACAGGAGGGAGAGTTATTTACTAATCTCAGAGCATGTTCCAGAGTGACAGAAACCTCTGGGGAACTCTTCCTGAACAAAGGCACTGGAAAGCACCATTTCCCTCCCCTGCACCCCAGTGCAAACACACAGCCACCTGCGGGCATTGCTGCAGGAATTGCCCATCCTTCTTGCGCAGTGCTTCCACCAATCCACCCCTCCAGACAGCCTGCCTCCGTCCTGAACTGCACTATCCTGCCCACAGAGGAATGACTGCAAGCAAAGTTTGCAGGCACCACCCCCCATATCCCGCAAGGATGGTTCCTCAGAGCCACCCTCTTCAGTGCACTCTTAGACAGAGCCCGTAGCAGGTGGTGCTGCAGGACTAGCAGTGCACAGGCAGCGCCTCCAGCGGTCAGCACCACTCCAAAGGGGTTCCGGCCTGGAGTGAAGGAAGGGTAATCACACCTAGCAGGCATAAAGAGCCCTCAGCGTGGGCTGGTGTGACTGCAGGAAACTGGTGTGACTGCAGACCTCACCCACCAGTGAAAACTTCTCAGAGAAAGCACCCTGCAGTGTGGTGCTACTACATCTCTGGCAAATGCCCGGTCTAGCTCACCTCAAGCCCAAGGCAGACCCAGACTGGCCAGGTGACACCACAGGGACTGAACACTCCCCACAACAGGCAGAGAGAGCCTGTGCAGACCCCTGGACTGAAGGAAAAAGCAGCGCAGCCATAACAGCAGGGTGCATGCATCACACACAGGCAATACCCCTGAGGCACCAAGTTCTGGTAAAGACAGGACAATGCATGGCAGGGCACTACAGGGTCTCTTCTTCATAAGTCCATTATTTTCAAATGCAGGAAACATAGCTGTCTTTCCTAACACAGAGAAACAGACACAGAGAGTTAGACAAAATGGGGAGACAGAGGAATATGTTCCAAACAAAAAAAGAGGTCAAAACCATAGGAAGAGACCTAAGCAAAACAGAGATAAGCAATATGCCTGTTCAAGAATTTAAAATAATGATCATAAATATACTGTACTTAAAAAAGGAGTGGAGACCCTTAATAATAAGATAAAAAAAAGCCAATCAGAGATGAAGAATACAATACATGAAATTAAAAATACACTAGGTAGAATAAATAAACAAAGCAGAAGAATGAATCAGTGGCCTGCAGAATAGAGTAATGGAAAGTAATCAAGCTGAGCAGATGAGAAAAAAAAAATATATGCAACATGAGAAAAGACTTAGAGAACTTAGGGACACCATCAAGTGTAATAATATCCCTTATAACATCCTTATAGGGCCCCAGAAGGAGAAGAGAAAGAAAAGGGGGAAGAAAAATTTGAAAAATATAATAGCTCACAACTTCCCAAATCTGGGGAAGGAAACAGAAATCTAGATGCAGGAGACACAGAGATCTCCCAACAAAATCAACCTAAAGAGGTCCACACAAAGACACATAGTAATTAAAATGGCAAAAAGTAGTGATAAAGAATTTTAAAAGTAGCAAGAGAAAAGAAAGCAGTTACAAGGGAAATCCTATAAGGCTATCAGCTGATTTTTCCACAGAAACTTTGCTGGCCAGAAGAGAGTGTCATGATATATTCAAAGTGCTGAAAGGAAAAAAATCTGCAGGCAATACTCTAGATAGAATACTCTGTAGCAAGACTATCATTCACAATCAAAGAAGAGAGAATTCACAGACAAACAGTTAAAGGAATTTATCACCACTAAATCAGCCCTATAAGAAATGTTAAAGGGCAAGAGGAAGGCAAGTAGGAAGCACAAAAGCAGTAATAATAAGTATATCTGTAAAAACCAAAGAAGTTACAAAAATAAAAGGATGTAAACTATAATACCACATACCTAAAACTTGGGGAGGAGACGAGTGAATAATGGGTTCAAACTTAAGTAACTATCAATATAAGCTGCTATACACAGAAAATGTGATATACAAACTGAATGGTAACTCTAAATCAAAAACCAGTAATAGAGATGTAAAAAAAAAAAAAAGAGAGAGAGAGAGAGAAAGGAATCCAAGTATATCACTAAAGAAAGCCAACTAATCATAAGAGAAAAGAGCAATATAAAAAAGGAATAGGAATAAACTACAAAAACAACCATGAAATAAGGAATAAAATGGCAATAAATATATACCTACCAATAATTACTTTGAATGTAAATGGACTAAATGCTCCAATCAAAAGGCATAGGGTGATGGACAGATTAAAAAAAAAAAAAAGACCCATCTATATGCTGCCTATGTGAGACTCATTTCAGACCAAAAGACACATGCGGACTGAAAGTGGAGGGGCAAAGAAGCATTTGTCATGCAAATGGACATAAAAAGAAAGCCAGGGTAGCAATACTTTTATTGGACAAAATAGACTTTAAAACAAAGACTGAAAAAGACACACTATATAATCAACGGGACAATCCAAAAAGAAGATATAACAATTATAAATAATTGTGTACCCAACATAAAAGTACCCAAATACATAAAGCAGGTGATAAAAAACATAAAGTAATCGATAGTAATTTTAACACCCCACTTATATCAATGGACAGATCACTCAAACAGAAAATCAACAAGAAAACAGTGGCTTGGAATGACACATTGAACCAGATGGATTTGGCAGATACATTCAGAACATTTCACTGTAGAAAAAAGCAGAATACACATTCTTTTCAAGTGCACATGGAACATTCTCCAAAATAAGTTGCATATTAGGCCACAAAACAAATCTCAACAAATTCATAAACATTGAGGTCATTTCATGCATCTTTTCTAACCACAATGCTATGAAATTGAAATCAACAACAAGAAAAATCTGGAAAGAACATAAATACATGGAGGTTAAATAGCATGCTACTAAACAGTGAATGGGTCAACTAAGAAATCAAAGAAGAAATAAAAAACTACATGGAGACAAATGAAAATGGAAACACAATAATCCAAAAGTTTTGGGATGCAGGAAAGCTGTTCTAAGAGGAAAGTTTATAGCAATACAGGCCTATCTCAACAATCAAGAAAAGTCTCAAATAAACAACGTAACTTTACATCTAAAGGAGCTAGAAAAGAATAAACACAACCAAAACCTAGCAGAAGGAAGGAAATAATAAAGTTGAAAGTAGAAATAAACAAAATAGAGACTAAACAAACAAACAAAAAATAATAGAAGAGACCAATGAAACCAGAAGCTGGTTCTTTGAAAAGATCAACAAAATTGAAAACCTTTAGCCAAACTTCTCAAAAGAGAGAGAACTCAAACAAAGTCAGAAAGAGGAGAAAAAACAACCAATACCACAGAAATGCAAAGATTATAAGAGAATATTATGAAAAATTATTACATGCCAACAAATTGGACAACCTAGAAGATATAGATAAATTTCTAGAACTATGTAACCTCCCAAAATTGAATCAGGAAGAAATAGAAAATTTGAACAGACTGATTACCAGCAACGAAACTGAACCAGTAATAAAAAACAAAAAACACCTTCCAACAAACAAAAGTCCAGGACCAGATGGCTTCAAAAGTAAATTCTACCAAACATTTAAAGAAGAGTTAATACCACTCGGTTAAGTTTCTGAATTCAGCTCAGGTCACAATCTCACCGTTCATGGGTTTGAGCCCCGCATCGGGCTCTGTGCTGACAGCTAGCTCAGAGCCTGGAGCCTGCTTCAGATTCTGTATCTCCCTCTCTCTCTGACCCTCCCCTGCTCATGCTGTGTCTATCTCTCTCTCTCAAAAATAAATAAAACATTTAAAAAAAGAAGAGTTAATACCTATTCTTCTCAAACTATTCCAAAAAATAGAAGATGAAAGAAAACTTCCAAGTTCATTCTATGAACCCAGCATTACCCTGATACCAAAACCATACAAAGATACTACAGAAAAAGAGAACTACAGGCCAATATCTTTGATGAACATACATGCAGAAATCCTCAACAAAACATTAGCAAACTCATTTTTATTCCCAAGATGCAAGGATGGTTCAATATTCACAAATCAATCAATGTGATCCATTACATCAATAAGAGAAAGAATAAAAAAACATATGATCATTTCAATAGATGTAGAAAAAGTATGTGACGAAGTACAACATCCACTCATGATAAAAACAAAGTAGGTTTAGAGGCAACATACCTTAGTATAATAAAGGTCGAATATGAAAAAAACATAGCTAACAACACACTCAGTGATAAAAAACTGAAAGTTGGGGCACCTGGCTGGCTTAGTCAGTTAAGCATCTGACTTCAGCTCAGGTCATGATCTCACGGTTAGTGGGTTCAAGCCTCACGTCAGGCTCTGTGCAGACAGCTAGCTCAGAGCCTGGAGCCTGCTTCAGATTCTGTGTCTCCCTCTCTTTCTGACCCTCCCTTGCTCACACACTCTCTCTCTCTCTCAGAAATAAATAAAACGTTAAAAAAAGTGAAAGCTTTCCTCTTAAGATCAAGAGTAAGACAAGGATGTCCACTCTCACCACTGTTATTCAACCAAGTACTAGAAGTCCTTGACACAGCAATCAGACAATAAGAAGGAATCAAAGGCATCCAAATTGATGAGGAAGAAGTACAGTCAACTGCTCCTGACAAAAAGCAAAGGGAATACAATGGAGAAAAGATAGTCTTTTTAGCAAATGGGGCTGGAACATCTGGACATCCACATGCAAAAAATGAATCTAGACACAGACCTTACATTTTTAACTCAAAATGGATCAAGACTTAAATGTAAAGTGCAAAACTATTAAACTTCCTTGTAACATGAGAAAATCTAGTTGACCTTGTGTTTGGTGATAATTTTTTTTAATGTTTTATTTATTTCTAGGAGAGAGAGAGAGAGACAGCATGAGCAGGGGAGGGTCAGAGAGAGAGGGAGTCACAGACTCTGAAACAGGCTCCAGGCTCTGAGCTGGCAGTCAGCACAGAGCCCGACGCGGGGCTCGAACCCACGAACCGCGAGATCATGACCTAAGTAAAAGTCGGACGCTTAACCGACTAAGCCACCCAGGCACCCCTGAGATAATTTTTAAATATAACATCAAAGGCATACTCCATAAAAGAAGTGATCAGCTAGACTTCATTAAAAATAAATATTTCCGCTCTGCAGAAGTCACTGTCAAGAAAATGGAATAAAATCAAGCCACAGGCTTGGAGAAAATATTTGCAAAAGACATGTCTGATAAAAGACTGTTATCCAAAATATACAAAGAACTCTTAAGACTCAACAGTAAGGAAACAAGCAACCTGATTTTAAAAGTGGGCCAAAGACCTGAACAGATGCCTCACTAAAGAAGGTGAACAGATAGAAAAGAAGCATATGGAAAGATGTTCCACATCATATGTCATCAGGAAAACGCAAATTAAAACACCAATGAGGTAACCACTGCACACCTATTTAGGACGGCCCCAATCCAGAACAATGAAACACCAAATGCTGACAATGATGTGGAGCAGCAAGAACTCTCATTCATTGCTGGTGGTACAAAATGATACAGCCACGTTGGAAAACCATTTGGTGCTTTCTTACAAAACTAAACATACTTTGACCATATGATCCAGCAATTGCACTCCTTGATATTTACCCCAAGGAGTTTAAAACTTGGGTGCCCATAAAAATCTGAACGTGGAGATGTATGAAAGCTTTACTCATGATGCCAAATTGGAAGCAAACAAGACGTCCTGTAGTAGGTGAATAGATAAATAAATCGGCACGTTTAATTTGTTTTGCATTTTCCATCTTATTTCGTGTTGTTTATAAACATTACTTTAAGTGTGGGGCGCCTGGGTGGCTTGGTCGGTTAAGCGTCCGACTTTTGCTTGGG
This sequence comes from Proteles cristata cristata, assembly GCA_017311185.1. Lineage (NCBI taxonomy): Eukaryota > Metazoa > Chordata > Mammalia > Carnivora > Hyaenidae > Proteles > Proteles cristata. The sequence goes on along the minus strand of JAESUZ010002849.1, from coordinate 2,853,441 downwards.
TCATGATCTCGCGGTTCGTGGGTTGGAGCCCCGCGTCGGGCTCTGTACTGGCTGCCGGCTCGGAGCCTGGAGCCTGTTTCAGAGTCTGTGTCTCCCTCTCTCTCTGACCCTTCCCTGCTCACGCTGTCTCTCTCTCTCTCTCCTAGAAATAAATAAAAATATTAAAAAAAAAAACCATTACTTTAAGTGTAACTATTAGCCTAACATTGTCTTACTATTAGTCATTAAAGAATTTTAGGCTCTAAATACATACGATGTTAACTGCTTTCCCAAAAGATTGGACTAGCTTTATCACCCTTCCATTAAGGTCAGTGCAATTTGGATAAGTTATATTTTTGCCTTCATGTGATAAATCATCTTTTATGCTAAACAACAAATAGGAATTTCCACGTCTTACAGGAATAAGACCTAACTAGAGGACTTCCCACAGAAAACAAGTATAAGCCCCAGACATAATACAAAAAGCAAATACCTCGATGAATTAGAGACTGAGCAGAGCAGACAGAATCTGATGGAGAAGATAAGCTCAGAGGAGGAGAGGAAGAGAGCTGTACAAGTAAGTTCCCTGTGTTCATGGCTTCTCTTCCAGGGCTAAATGTAGTCCACGCAGAGTACATGGTCTTGGAGGGGGCACTAATTGAAAACAGCAGTCTGTTTGGTCAGAAAAGCCTGAAACTATGGAATCATGTCAATGAAGAAAATGAAGGACTCTTGCAAGGGAAAAAAGCAAGAGACAGTTCAAGGACAAGATCATTGCCTGCCGAAACAAAAGAAACAATGATTGTGAGAGCAAAATAACAGAATCCAGAATTTCCACAGTTTAACACTTACAATCTCCAGGATACAATCGGAAACTAACCATCATATGAAGACCCAAGAAAATGGAACATATTCTCAAAAGAGAAGAAAATCAACGGAGTCCAACACAGAATGTTCCGGACACTGTGAGTCACAGACAATGATTTGAAGCAGCTATTAGAACTCTCCTCAGTGAAATAAAGTAAAATATGCTTTCAATGAGTAAAAAATAAGAAATCTCAGTAGAGAAATAAAAATCATTAAAGAACCAGATGAAATTCTAGAGCTAGAAAATATAATATCTGAAATTTTAAAATTCTTAGATTGGCTTATATTATAAATCATATAATCGATAAATCATATAAATCAATAAATAATATTGACTTATTAATAGACAAATGGCGATGACAATGGAAAAACTTAAAGAGAGATCAATAAAAGTTGTTCAGTGTGAAGAACAGAGGAAAAGAAAGAAAAATATAAAATGCTTAATTAACACCAGGCAGAAGAAACAGGAAACATCTTACACTAGCCACAGCAATAGTCCAGCTGTTGAAAGTCAAAAATAAATAGCAAATTTTGAAAGGAGTAAAGGGAAAAAAAACCAAACCATTACATCCTGGGGAGCAACGATCTAATTCACAAATGAATTCAGCTAAAAAACTATTCAGGCCAGAAGAGTGTGGACCAACATCTTTAAAGTATGAAAATAACAATCAACTTGGAATTCTTTGTTGTTCTTTTTTTTTTCTTTTTTTAATCTTGAGAGAGAGAAAGGGAGCATGCAAAAGAGAGTACAAGTAGAGAAGGGGGAGGGAGAGAGGGAGAGAGAGAATCCCAAGCAGGCTCCACACTGTCAGCACAGAGCCCAGTGCAGGATTCAATCTTACGAACAGGGAGATCATGACCTGAGCTGAAATCAAGAGTCAATCGCTCAACCAACTGAGCCACCCAGGTGCCCCAACCTGGAATTCCATATCGATCAAGAATGAAATACAGACAGTTTCACATGAAAAAAGACAGAATCCATCACCACGAAACCTACATGACCAGAAATTCTAAAAGAAATTGTTCATCCTGAAAGGAAATGATACCAGATAGAAAGCTGGATCCTCAAAAAATAATACAGATGATAAAAAATAAACATCTGGAGACATGCATGCGATGGTTTTCTTCTCTCCACTTTTTCCCCTTTTAAATTCTTAAAAGTAATAGAGTTGTTAAAAGCAAAAATTGTAAAAATAGTTTCATTCTTGATAATCAAAAGGTAAATGTTTATTTACTCAGCATATGCTGATGAGTGCCTGTGTGGACAAAGATACATACTTGTTATAAGCCAGGCGCCATATCAAGCCTTTTCCATACTGGTTTCATGTACCACAGTAGTCCTATAAGATTAGAATCCTCTTTTTACATTAGAGGAAATTGAATGAGAACATGGGTGACTTGCTGGCGGCTACCCTGCTCATATATAGCAGAGCCAGGACCTAATTCCAGTTCTGTCTGATCCTCGAGCCTGGGCTCTTAACTACTTATACTATCTTGCCTCTGGAAGAACCAATCTATCTGGTCTATAAGATTTGGGTCTAGGCGTCATGAAAGAGATAAAGAGGAGAAGAGCCTACAGTGTTATGGGAGGAGAGACTGCAGAAAAGTAGGGGAAACCCTCAGCGAAGAGAGAGAGATTTAATACACCTTGAACAATGGTTAGGGTTTATATCGGCATTAAAGCAGGAATAGACAAAAGATTTTGGTGAGGGAGTAACCATATTAGACTTACACAAGTATTTCGTGCTGGAAATGGCTGTGAAATTGGTTTAGAGAGGTAAATTGGAGCCTTGGTTACCAGGTAACGTATAGTCACACATATGGTATGCATATATATGTATTTGTGTGTGTGTGCACATGTGTGTGCATGTGTATCTCACATTAGAAGCCCTTTTCCAACCCCAGACACCCCCCTTGATATAACCCTCTGTCCTTTCCTTCACATCCTCTTCTGGATACATAGGCTGGGCTTGCCCTCCCACCCCTACCTCCTGCTGGCTCGTCAGTCCACGGAAATCTGGATGCTGTCTTCATCATTTCCTGAAATTGGCCATACCAAAGTCTCCAATGGCCTCTCAAGTTTCAAATACAGAGCGCTTATTGTACAGTAATTAACGTTCGTAATCACTCGTGTTGGAAGCAAAAGCTCTTTGTCCGATTCTCTGTGTGCGTCAGCTTCGTGTGCTCTTCTTCTTTCTCTCTTAATAGTTTCTGTTCTCGCAGGTTGTCATCTTTCTGGTCTCTCATGTAGCATTCCTTCTTCCCCCACCCCACCTCCCCGATTAGCACCTGGGACTTCAACCCACCTATTCTCCAACAAGACCCCCCAGTTCTGAGCTCCCAATTTGATTTCTAACCATCTCTGGATGGTTTTGTCCAGAACTGTGAAGAACCTGAGATTTTATCTCCTTCCTGCCAGCAAGCATGCTCTTCTTTCATTCCAGAGGGAGACACTCTTTTTCTTCAAAAGCTGTTCAAGTTTCTTTAGGTTGTTTGCTATACAAATAGCCTTGAAAAGATAGTCTGAAGCAAGAAGCAGTCAGTGCCTTGCTCTCAAGACGTGCAGAGACTCAAGAGACTCGTGGAGAATGGTTTGCCAACAAGTTCCATTTTGCTATCCCACTGGTCTCTTAAATTCAGTGCCTAGTTAAACCAGCCTCATCCCCAATGCTTCTGAAAAGCATTGGCGCTTTTCTGTCCGCATTATATTGGAATAATGGTACTGCCATTGATTTCCTTACATCTCTACATCAGTATAGGCTAAAAGCAAAAAAAAAAAAAAATATATCCAAAAATCTAAGTGGGTTAAATACAATAAAACTTTATATGACTCTTATGCAAAACCCGGTTCAGATGTTCCTGGGAAAGACTCTCCTGAGCAGCTCTCTTCCAAAAAACAAATGAAGTATCTGGGCTTCTTCTGTCTGTGGCTCTACCACCTTGTGGCTTCAGAGCCTCTTTGGCATGATCCCCTGAGTAGAGTCATTCAACCCAACAGGTTTCCCGCTAGACCGTTGCAACAGCCTGCCTTCAGTCTGACAACCTGTCACTTTGGCTACAGCAATCCATCAAAACTCATATCTGATTGTGTCACTTTCTCCCTGAAAATCCTCCATTGTCTTACCATTATGTGCAAAGTAGAAAGTCCAAACTCCTTAGTAGAATATAAAGGCTCCCTTTGATCTGGTCCCTTCCTATCTTGCCAGCATCATTTCCCGTATGATTAACCCCCATGCACCCTTTGTTCTTCCCAAATCCAATTAATAACAGCTTCCTGACTTTTAGTTGCTCTGCTTTACTTCCGTACTCTTGCACCTGGTATTTCTCTTGCCCATATTCATCTCCTCCACCCCACCCCACCCCCACACACACAGGCACACATGTATGTGTATTTGCCTACTTAGCAGACTTCTTACCCTTACATTGTCAGTTGGAGTGTGTCTTCCTTGGGCTCCAGCGTCTGGCAGCACAGAGACCACATATGAAAAACACTTCGGGGAGGAAAACTTAGAGACAGCGTAGCGCCGCTTCCCCATTCACCAGCATGATCGGCGAGGGCTTATAGGGATGAAGCAGAGCTGGCATCTTCTAAGAGAGGAAGGTCAGTCCTGCCTTATTTCATGCATACGAGCCGCTGCACAGTAGGGTAAGTACCAGCTCCTCCCCTGGCACGATCAGAGTCTGGGGCCCCCACCTTGTAGCTGCAGCTGTGTCACAGGTGGATCCGTGGCTTCCAGGCCTGATCTGCCGCCCAGCATCTATCAGGACTGACTGTACTACCTCAGGCATTCAGCTGAGGTCAGTCTGTGTGAGGCAGAGTCCAGATCCCAGTGGTCTGTTCCACACGAGGCCCGCTTCGTCTCCGCAAGGCCACTCTTCAAGGATGAGTCCCGGACAAGTTGACACTTACGTCTCAGTTCACCTCCCTAAATTCAAAGGACACCTCAGCCCATCAGTATTTCACACCATTTCAACCACAAGGACTAAGAGTCCAGCCTTGTCATCACTCTCAAGAGACATCGCAGGACAGACCAGAGGCCATCAGATCCAGATCCGGCCAAGAAAAGAGGTCACAGGGTCAGAGCAGGCTAACTGGGAGCAGCTGCACAGAGCCCACTACTTACAGGGTCTCCAAACTCCGTGCGATGCTCCGCTGTCATGGTCTTGAAATTTTTTGTAAGTTGTGCACTAGGCCCACAAACTAACGTAGCCAGGCCTGTCGCTGTGTTCACCGGGACATCATAAACAACCGCCCTTCTCCCTTTGTATGTAGGAGACTGATCTTTCTACCTGACCATTGGTGTTGATCCATATTCAACGTGACGCGTCAGCCAAGAGGCAGACAAACCCTTGGCCGACAGAAAGTCTGCAGCGATCCTGTTATCTAGAGCTGCCCTGGCCAAGGAGGCAGGCCAGTCAGCTATGGCGTGGGAAGTCTCACCCGCACATTTGCCAAGCATAGCTGACAGATTGGGATTGCTGTCACCTCCACTACCCCATCCAAGAATAAAAGTCACCTGAGACACTGTGGTGCCTCCTATATTCCCCCAGAATATTCTACCGCTGCAGGAAGGTTGCTCACTCACACCGGGGTCAGAGGACAGCTGTCTGGACAGCGCCACGTATAATCACAAGGATCAGTCAGTGGCCATTCTCCCCAGCCACGGACCCAGCGATGGGATGAGAACCGGCTCACCATGCCCCACCACGGTCTGCAGCTTGCAATCATCCCTCTGCCAGCATTTCTTGTCATCCTGGCAGATGGCTGTGGCTTGCTTGGCTCCAGGGCCAAAAGCCCATTGCTGGCTGTTGGTCTTGCTCCAGTTTGGGGTTTGCACTCTCTTTTTCTTTTTTTTTAAATGTTTTTTTATTTATTTCTAGGAGAGAGATAGACAGCGTGAACAGGGGAGGGTCAGAGAGAGAGGGAGTCACAGACTGAAACAGGCTCCAGGCTCCGAGCTGGCAGTCAGCACAGAGCCCGACGCGGGGCTCGAACCCACGAACCGCGAGATCATGACCTAAGCGAAAGTCGGACGCTTAACTGACTAAGCTACCCAGGCGCCCCGTGGGGTTTGCACTCTTAATTAGCCTGTTTCTACCACTAGTCTTGGTCTCTGAGGCCCAAGATGCACTTTGCATTTGAATTCCCAGTGTGCACAGAGCAAGATCGACCAATTTCCACTGCATGAATAAACAGAGGCTGGATTAGCCAGATGATGCCGGCATCGGCTTAAACAGGACTAGTACATCAGGATCACTTCACTTCGCCATTTTCCATTGACCCCTTACTTTGCAGGTACGCGTGCTTATAATTTACCTCAACTCATCTGTCACATTTTGAATGAATAATCGTGACTCAAATGACCAACACCTCAGTCACGTTGTTCATACAGCTAAGAATATTTTTGTGTCAGCCTATTTTTCATGCCTTTCCCATGGCTTTGCTTTTTCCTCAATTTCTAGTATTCAGTCACACGTGTTTATAAGATGAACCAATAAGATACAGGATTTCAGATGCTGCTACTAACATCACCTAAAAAAAATTCCTTTCAAAAGTAAGTTCATCGGGGCTCCTGGGTGGCTCAGTCAGTTAAGCATCCAACTTCAGCTCAGATCATGACCTCGCGGTTTGTGAGTTCAAGCCCTGTGTCAGGCTCTGTGCTGACAGCTCAGAGCCTGGAGCCTGCTTCAGATTCTGTGTCTCCCTCTCTCTCTGCTCCTCCCTCACTCGTGCTGTCTCTCTATCTCTCAAAAATAAATAAAAAGCATTTAAAAAGTTTTTCAAAAGTAAGTTTATCAATTCAGCTATCCAGTGCTTTATTTTTCGTAGTTACCTTGCTGGGTAAAACTTTATTCAAAGCTTTATTCAAAGTTATTCAAAGCTTTATAGGCAAACTTATAAAATGCCACTTGGTTTAGTTTCTTTGCACTAATACAGTCCCGGTTTGCATGGGAGGGCAAACAGGACTCTGTTCTGAGAGGTTAGGCCCAGACTCACAGGCCAAGAAGAATGAGGTGGGCGGGCACTGCGGCCCGGGCAGAAAGGTGCCCCCGCACAGGCCCAGGAGAGGCTGCTAGTCTTCGCCCTCTGAGGCTGTCAAGGAGTCGAGTCTTCTGGCCGGGGCTTGCTTGGGAGTTAACTGGTGTGCTGTGCAGGGTTTAGGCAGCAAAGAGGCTGCCAGCTGACCACTCAGGAGTTGGAGTCGATGCTGTTGAAGGGTTGACTGCAAACTTGAAAGAAATATCTCCAAACAATAAAGAATGGATTGATACACCGTGTCATAAGTGACAAGCCCTTGTAACGAGAGCATTCAGAGCTGTGGGACATTCTGGGACAGGACCTACCCCTTCCCAAGTTCCCATCAGCCCCTTTGACCAATAGCCTGGTGACCTGGGGCATCGCGGGTGAAATTCCCAGCCATGGCCCAGCCGGTCGCTACCCAGGCGGCCTCTGGGGGCACAGCATCTGGTACGGTTGACCCTTGGACAACCTGGGGATTAAGGGCGCCAACTCCCACAGTCGAAAGTCCAGGAGTTACACGGGACTGGGTGGCTCATTCGGTTAAGCGTCCTACTCTTAATTTCAGCTCAGGTCATGATCTCACAGTTCATAGGATCGAGCCCTGCATTGGGACAGTGCTGAGCTTGCTTAGGATTCTCTCTCCCTCTCTCTGTCTCTCCCCACCCCCCATCTGCCCCTCCCCTACTCGCACTGCTTATAAACATTTTTTCAGGGGCGCCTGGGTGGCTTAGTCGGTTAAGCATCCGACTTTCGCTTAGGTCATGATCTCGCGGTTCGTGGGTTCGAGCCCCGCGTCGGGCTCAGTGCTGACTGCCAACTCAGAGCCTGGAGCCTGTTTCAGTCTGTGACTCCCTTTCTCTCTGACCCTTCCCTGCTCACGCTGTCTCTCTCTCTCTCCTAGAAATAAAAAAAAAATTTTTTCTTTTAATCCATGTATTACACTAACTCCCTAAAAACTTAACTACCAATCGCCTGCTGTTGATTGGAAGCCATACGGGTCACAAAAACAGCCAATTTACATGTATTTTTAAAAATGTTTTATGTAGTAAATATTGTATTCTTGCAATAAAGTAAGCTAGAGAAAAGAAAATATTAAAATGTTAAGGAAAGTACATTTTACATTACTGTACTGTGTTGAAAAAGGTTCGTGTGTAAGTGGACCTGCGTGGTTCAAACACACGTTCAGGATCAACCACACTTCTCCCACCAGCCCTGAGAGCCACTCAGAGCACACTTCTTTTCATCAGTTTGGCCTCCTCATGGGATCTTTGAGGAACTCCCTGAAGTTCTCTTTGAGAGGAAAAGCCGAAATCATGCTCCCGCCATCCAGAGGGCTTGTGGTCTGCCATCAGCCCCCGACACAGTCAGAAACAGGCATCCAAAGCAAGTTGGGGGAATTGGGAAAAAAGAGGAAGAGCCGGTGATCCCACCCCCAGCCCTTGGCCACCCCACTGCAGCCCACCAAACCCGAAGCTGGCTGAGTCACAGGAGGGAAGAAGCTTCTGGCTGGATGAGAGTCTGGAGTTCTGACTCTCACACTGCATTACACTCACTTAATATCAGACAGGAGGTCTAAGTACGTTAAGAGTGATCAGAGGGGCGCCCGGAGGCCTCAGTCGCTTAAGCGTCCAACTTCAGCTCAGGTCATGATCTTGCAGTCAGTGAGTTTGAGTCCTAAGTCTGGCTCTGTGCCAACTTCAGATTCTGTCTTCCTCTCTCTGTTCCTCTCCAGCTGTACTCTGTCTCTCTCTCTCTCTCAAAAATAAAATAAAACCAAAGTAAATAAATAAATAGTGATCAGAAAAGCCAAGAATCTGTCCATTTCATTCAAGAAGCAAGGAGAAGCAGGTCCCTAGAGGGGGCTTAACAAACCGGGGAGGGGACGAGGGGGACACAAACAGCTGTGTTCTGCCCGCCCCCCTCCAGCCCAGCTTGCTCCTTAATCTGGGTACACCGCCGAGGGGGGAAATGTTCTCATTAAATGCTATGAAGACTCACTTCTCAGACATTGCCACCCTGTCTGGTTTCTTTGGTTTCATTTCACAACTGTTTATCTTTCTCTGCACATAACACAAAGGAAATGCAAACATATGTGCTTAGAGAACACTGAGTTTCTAAACAGACATAGCACCAGGCCGCCATCTTGCCATGGTCAATTTTAGTGCTTCGGACCCAGCGGGGTCCCTGAATTGTGAGTGAAAAACTACTATAATCAATAGAAAACACAAGCTATCTATTTCACATCGTTTATTCTGATTCCTTTTAGGAAACTCCTTAAAAATTTAAAAGCTTCCCAAAATGACAGGAACCCATACCATTTAGCACAATGCTGAATTGAATGAATTTAGTTGACAGGGTTCTCAATATTTATCTTCAAAGAGCTATATGTAGTTATCTTGTTTTAAAAAACCTATCAGAAAATGGGAATGGAGTTTTTAAACATAAATTAGTAGAACGAAAAGACTTTCCCATAAAGCTTAAGCTCCTTGACAGCTGGACCTAAGAGAAGCACATTAATGGCATACTGGAGTTCGGAGGAGATTCAGGGCGGGGGACACCCAACATGTGGGCTGTGGTGAAGGTACTGCGAGAACTCAGTATCAGGGTGCTAACAGCTCATTAAGCAATGTTATGGCTCCGGCCTATTGTTAGCCTGCTCTTCTAGGACTTGTTTAACATCAGACACTGGAGCAATAAAAATTAGGAGTTTATTTCCACAAGGTCTACAAATTAGGCAAAATTATCCAATAGATTAGCTCAGTCTGATGGGCCATCGAAGCACATAATGTGTGTCTGATGCATGTTAATTTTTAACATGAGAACAATACTGAATAGGAACTATTGCCTTTGACCAGACCCTAAGAAGTGAGTTCACTGTATCTTATGGACAGATGTAGCTCTCTTGCTATAGTAACACCTCTATACACATACAAGGAATGCCATTTGGAGATTGCCTCTGTTAAATAATTATGCAGGGAAATAACATAGTACTTTCAAAAGATAGTGAAACCATATTATGTGTTCCACAGAGGAAACTGTGTGTACCAAATTCTTTTTTCTTTGCTCTTACATCTGAACTGTAGTAACTATTTCCTTCTGGCTTCTGTATTAATGTCTGGGCAAGGATGAAATCTGGGAAGGAGGAGAGAGACGTAGTGGTTAAGAAAGGAATGACATCAGATTTGTATTTTGGGGGTTTTGTTTTTGTTTTATTTATTTTGACGAGGGGGGGCAGAGAGAATCCCAAGAAATCTCCAAGATACCAGTGTCCCTTCACCCCCTGATGCGAGGATTGAACTCACTAACCTTGAGATCACTACCTGAGCCAAAATCAAGATCAGATGCTTAACTGACTGAGCCACCCAGGCGCCCCCCGATTGGTATTTTTTGAAGATAATTCTAGCAGAGCTTCAAAATAGATTTGCAGTAAGATTGGAAACAGCAGGTACAATTCCAGCTGTCTAGATATGAGCTGGTAAGGGGCGCCTGGGTGGCTTAGTCGGTTAGGCGTCTGACTTTCGCTTAGGTCATGATCTCGCGGTTCGTGGGTTCGAGCCCCGCGTCGGGCTCTGTGCTGACTGCCAGCTCGGAGCCTGGAGTCTGTTTCAGTCTGTGACTCCCGCTCTCTCTGACCCTCCTCTGCTCATGCTGTCTCTCTCTCTCTCTCCTAGAAATAAAGAAAACATTAAAAAAAAATTTTAAAACAATAAAAAAAAAGAGCTGGTAAGGCAAGAGAGGGTGAGTGTTGAAAACAAGGGACAGCCGTGAGAGATAAAGCTGAGAGATGTTGGATGAAGCAAAGTCTGTAAATTAACAAGTTGAGAGACGATGAAATCAAGTTCAGGGGAAGAAATTGGACTAATTAATTGCTCCTTGAGTCTCAGTTTTCACAGCTCTAAAATGGGGATGGAACAATATATTCCCAACGCCTCATCACAAAGTTTTCGTAAAAAAAACAGGACTCACTGGGTGTGACGTTTCAGAAGCAATCTACAAATATTGATTATTTTTTGTTATAATTTTTAATGTTAATTTATTTTTGAGAGAGAGAAAGAAACAGAGTGTGAGTGGGGGAGGGGCAGAAAGAAAGGGAAACACAGAATAGCAAGCAGGCTCCAGGCTTTGGCTGTCAGCACAGAGCCTGACATGGGGCTCGAACCGTGAACCATCGACTAAGCCACCTAGGAACCACGCTGTAATTGATTTTTTAAAAATCCATGTGCTGGGGCATCTGGGTGCCTCAGTTGAAAGTGGGACTTTGGGTCAGGTCATGATCTCACAGTTGGTGGGTTTGAGCCCTGCATTGGGCTCTCTGCTGTCAGCACAAAGTCTGCTTCAGATCCTCTGTCGTCCTTTCTCTCTCTGCCCCTCCCCCACTCTCTCTCTCAAAAAAATTTTCAAAAAATTAGAAAAAAGAAGTTTTTTTAAAATTAAAAAAAGGACTGCTTTAAAAAAAAAAAGTCCCATGCAAAAGTGTCATCAACTGATGAAGTTGATGATCACTTGAGCAATAAATATACACCACGGGTTTGCTACATTTGCTCCAAGCACTACTGTTGTAGACCTGACAGTGCAGTCCTTGTCAGAAAGCTCTGCCCTCACAAAGCTCCCGCTTGTATACCAGGCGCAGGAAGAGCCTTTGGGAGCCCACCTTGCGGCTGACAGACAAGGCCGGGGGTGGGGATAGGGGAGACGAGCAGAGCGGTGCTTGGGACAGAGGCAGGGCAGGGACAGGAACCACCGGTTTACAGGGAGGCACGTGGTGGATATGGTGGAGCCTGTTTGGGGAGGCTGTGGGCAGCCGTTCTCGGGGAGGCGTGTGATGGCTGTGGAGACGGAGAGTGTGGGCCGGAGAAACCAGACCCTTTTGGAGGCCCCACCGTCAAGGTGACAGCTGAATCATAAACTGAACAGGACCTCGGAGACTGAGAGCTGCAGAGGGCAGTTTCCACTCAGCAAGAAGGGAGGAGTCGGTGAGGGGATCAGACAATCGGTGAGAAAAAAATGGAAAACTGAAGAAAAAAGATGGTAGAATGGAAACTTGGACTTACTTTGTAAAGAAATCATTGCACAGCTCCTTTAGGCGGCCTTCCATCTTACTGTAAAATTAATTTAACTTGCAAAAATCAAACTTTATACACACTCCAGATACACGCAAGCGGCATCTAAGAAAACCATACCCAAAATTTTCACATTTTCAGACCAAAAAAAGTGATAGTCGTAATAGACTATTAAAAGAATATCAGACTCTCTAAAATGAATATCAACACCAAACTAATTGGTTTTTGAAAGAAGTTGTGAGCAGTTCTTTCTACGATTGACATAACATCACGCTCTATTTCGTCATTCAGAGCCATCTCACCCATTAGAATTTTACTACCACACCTTCCTCCACAAAAGAGAAAGTCAGCCAAGTGGCAGGTTGAATGGTGGCCCCCAAAGATGTCTACACCCTAACCCCCAGCACCTGTAAAGATATCAGTTTCCACAGAAAAAGATGTGATTAAAGGCTCTGGAGATGAGGAGGGGATCCTAGATTACGCTCCTGGGCCCAATACAATCACAAGTGCCCTTATAAGAGGGAAACAGGAGGGCCAGAGTCAGAGATGGCGATGTGATAATGGAAGCAGGGGTTGGAGTGATCTGTGGCACAAGCCAAGGAATGTGGGCAGCTTCTAGACGCTGGGAAAAAGCATAGAAATATATTCTCTTCTAGAGCCTCCAGAAGGAACTGGCCCACTGACACCTTGAGTTTAGCCAACGGAAACTAATTTTTGGCTTCTGACGTCCAGAATAGTAAGATAATGACTGTGTTGCTCCAGAGTCACTGAGTGTGTGGTCCTTTGTTACATCAGTGAGAGAAGCTAACACACCTCATAAACATTTTTAGAGGAAGAGAGACCCTTAAAGTCAGGTGAGTAAATTGTCAAGATTTCTAAAACTCAGGGATTCTTTCCAGAGGCTATCAAAAACGAAAACAAATAACAAAAAGCAAACCTATTCTCTGGAGTACACTAAGAATTGACATGCCCCCTGTCATGTTGCTATTGATGGCATAATGATATGGCCACCATCAAGTCTACTCCAGGAGAATTTTGTGCGCATGTGGCCTCAGAAACCCTTGGGTGTTGACATTTGTTTAGTTTTCCATATTTGTTCAGATTCATATGATACCTTTTCTTCTCCGAAGTTCAAGTATTCTGCAAGAACTTGACGCATGATAACAGAAAACACTGGCTGTGGGCACCAGGTCAGTGATCGCTCCCTGCACTACCCAAGCCGTCAGCACAGCCTTGCACACAGTGGGTGCTCAGTACAGGTCTGTTCAATATATGAGCAGTGTGAGGCACAGCCCCCGGTGCGGAAGCCAAAGCAGGGGAAGGTCCATCAGTTTTCTCACTCTGCCTCGTGCATTTGCCCACTGTGGGCCTCAACAAGAGCACCTGTTTGAAGTCTCCACCGAATGCCTGAGAACCATGGATGACACATCGTGCTGTCTCTGGCTTACTCCTCACCGTCAGTGGCCGATGTAAAAGATGGTGTCGAAAATCCTCCGCTGTTTTCATCTGCGACCTTCCTGCAAATGCCTGCTTTTTAAGTCAATATAAATGTCATGTGCCTCGTGTCTCCTGAACATCCTGCAAGGAAACTTCCTTGCAGGGCGAGAATGAGCAGTGCCATGGGGATCCAGCCATGACAGCAAACGTGCCGGGTCCCTGGCTGCTGCAGTCACGGACGCCTGCGACAGACACTTCCTGATGCCAAGTGCCCAGAGCGTGTGAGGCTTTGTCAAGTGTGGAGGCTGAAAGCTAAATGGGCAAGACTCCCACGCTAAGCTCTCCGCACTCGGTAGGCAGCCTCCCAGACGCCCCAGATTTAGTGGTCACCGTCATCCGCCTTGGTACATGGGGAAGTCACACCACTGAGGTTAAGTAATGTGTCCCAGGGTCACACAACTATTCCAAAGCAGGGCCAGGATTCACACTCGGCAGGCGGGCCCCGGAGCCCCTCTCGGCCGCACTGCTTCCTCGTGAGTCTGGCAATGACAGTCAGCCTCTGATATCAGGTTCTGTTTTTGTGGCGAGGAACACAATGGCAAACAAACACGGAAAGTTGCTACCCTGACGTCTGCATCTCCCAGTAATGGATACATAAAACCCAGCCCCCCTCAATTAGCAAGCTCTGTCAGCCCTGTTACGGTCATGATGAGATACTCCTAAAAGTGCTTTTTAAACAACACTCTTTTCAATGAATGTGTGTTGATTCAGCTGGTCCACGGTGGGGCCTGGGTATCATCTGCTTAAAAGCTCCTCAAGGCAGTGCGCTGTGCAGACACACACACAGTTGAAAAAGCTGAACACCTCTGAGTGTGGTTTCTTCTCTGGGTTCTTTCATAAATGGTGGTTTCTTTGTTCTCTTTTGACCCAGAATATACTTCCCAATGTTACAGAAAAGGTGGAATTGGACGCAGTGAATTAGGAGCTGCGAGCAGACCCTAGCAATTCTTGCCAGTCTCTCAATCGCCCCAGGACGAGGCTGGTGGAGAGGAGGAGCCACACCCACAGTGCTGGGGGGGGGATGGTTACAGCCAACCCCAACCGCCTTCTCCCGCCACTGTTACATGAAGCGGGCAGCTCGAAGCATGAATGAGAAATTGTGTCCACTGGGGGGGTGGGGGGGAAATGCCAAAATTGTGTCTTTATCCTTAAAATAACTATAACCAATTTGTATCTTATTTAGTTTGGTATAGGTAAGAACAATTTTATATAATTATATAAAAATAAAAATCTATCCAACCTTATTCAGAAATTTAGAAGATATCTAGGTTTTAAGAACACGGTCATGGATTTTATTACTATTAATATTGGCCTTGGCCAATATTACCATGGTTAAAATAGTATTATATAATCAAAATCAATGAAGTATTAAAGCTTCAAGTTTAAATAGGAGTTATCTATTTTAATTGATCAGTTCTTAGGGTAATATATATATATATATATACATATATATATATACATACAGATGGATAGATAGATAATTATTGGGGCACCTGGGTGGCTCAGTTGGTTAAGTGTTAAGTGTCCAACTCTTTATTTCAGCTCAAGTCCTGATCTCACAGTTCATGAGTTTGAATCCCGCATCGGGCTCTGTGTTGTCAGTGGGGAAACTGCTTGGGATTCCGTCTCTCTCTCTCTCTCTCTCTCTGCCCCTCCCTTGCTCTCTCTCTCTCAAAATAAATAAATAAACTTTAAAAAAATTAATAAAATTCCTACAATGCTTTTTAAGTCCCATAACTTGCTTAGGTTGAAAATGTAACTTTAACAAGAGGTAGTTTTTGATCATCGAAGCTGATGATGCACTGTATTAGGTCTCACAGCATGTATAGTATGATCTGACCAATCCTGACATTTAGCTTATTGACCTCATATCATGTTATTTTAGCCTCGTATCATGTTGTTTTAAAACTATTTCATAAGTAACAAGACCTCCCAATGCAGAATACAGCACTTTTGAAGATACATTCCCTCCCTACCCTTCAAGAGCTTCCGAATTAAGCAAAACTAAATATTCTCAATTGCTGTCTGGGAGAACTATGGGAAGCTTATAAGTCTTGATAAAAACCACTTATGCTTCGATGGTCTGGAATTTGTCAGAGACCACTAATAATTTCCTTTTCTCCATGTCTTCATTCCTTCATTCCTTCTGCAAACATTTATCTGGCTTCTAGGACTTCTAAACACAAGGATGAAAGACAGACAGGGTCCCTGCCTACACAGAGCTCAGACTACTACCATTGAAAATTGCACCTCGAAATTCAGTTTGTTTTCCTACAGAACAAACCAGGGTGTGCACAAACGCCACAAACACCGGTGAGGTTTAGCCAAAATCCAGCAGGCATTGAGAACTGAATTAACAATGGTAGAGAGTTTTGATTTCGCAGTAATTGTAAAGTATGACCATCTGGAGGCAAAAAGTGGAAAGACTTTTTTGGTAAAATTCAAATTATGCTATTTAAATATCTGAAACTAGCATTAACAAATAACTGCACTTAGGAAGGACAATTAGTTCTTTGAAGAACCATTTAGTACCTGAGCCAGTCTAGCCACACGTTCTTTACGGTGTTTAGAAATAGTGTGGATGTTGATTGCATTACCCCCAAATCTGATCCTCCCCAGAGCCCAGGAAGAGGAGGCATTGTGTTTCACCAATATTCCTTCTTCAGCTTCGGTTAATTCACTGACTCAAGAATCAGTGTTAAGAGACACTATACACCACCTGTTAAACTATTCTGATACTAACTTCAGACGCACCAAGCCCTCCCTAGGAATGGAACACTTTGGTCCGCCCATTGACTCTTTCAGACCAGCGAGGCTGCATCAGGTCAGCTCTGCAGGATCTGGAAACAGAGCAATTAGGCTGCTGTTGGAAGCCACTCAATACTAAACCCCTTTTCGGAGCCTCTGAGCCTCTGGGAAAGAGCCTCACACAATTCATCCAGTTGAATTCAATTTGATCGACAGAACAAAGTTAACAAAAGAACCCATCTAAGTTACCTGCTTTGTCACAGAGGACTCGGCATAGGACCCAGGATGGTGGTAGCCAATGGGTTCCAGGCCCTGAAAATACGGGGGACACAGATAGATGAGCTTCCTGCTGCCAACGAAACCCTTAGGGCCAAAGATTCTGAAATGACGCAATAATGTTTCGATAAATAGTTGAGCCCCCACAGACTTAAAAACAATAGAATCCATTTCACTGACTTATCAACAAGACAGTCTAACCTATACTTTTATAGCAATTTTGTAAACGTCCCATTTAAATTTTTTTGAGTTCTTATGGTTTCTGGTGCCGAATAAAAATGGTCACTGGATTTTGTAAAGAAAGTTCTTGGTCTAGCATTCTTAACTGAAACCAAAGTAACTTGCAAAAATACAAATGAGGCTTTCAGTCCGTTCTTAGGGCTTGAGGCGGAACACTCCCCCGCCTTCCGTCTGCCCATGATTCGTGGCGATACTTACGGGTTGCAGCGAGGGCAGTGCCTGAGGACTCTGAGTGCTTAATTGGAAATCTCATTTGGCCAATCTGAATCATCAGCGCAAAATGGTCTCTATTATAATCCACTATCACATATGAAGGAAAACTAATAAAAGGATTATGTACATTCCATGATCACATTCTCCATTGTGTGATCAGACAATACAAGCAACTCTTTTAAACAAGGATTTTCCTGGAAAATCCAGCAGCTTTACTACACAAACGGATTAAACGTTTATGCATTTTATACCACAGAGGCACTGTACTTCTGAAAGAACACACAAAACTGTACTTTTTTCTCTCCTGACCTACAATGAATTTAAGCTGCTAAAGCTGTCGAAGAAGAAAATATTCTTATCTGATAACAAAGTCATTGTGGGTTTTCTGCTTTTGAGAAACATAAAAGAACAGTCCACACTTGTGAAACACAAGTCCAGTATGCAGACAAAACCATCGATTTAAACACATTTAACACCTACATGGTGGTAGTTGAATACAAAGAGCTTGCTACCTCTGAAAAAGATTTCACTTGAATTTTAAGTTTTGGAAGCTCTGTTTTTATACATATACCAGTTTTCATTGTTTTGCATTATGCACTGTTACTTTTCTCACTGCACTCTTTACATTAGGTGACCTTACCTGAGATTTCCCACACAATCTAAGCAATTTAGATGAGATCAATAATTTTTTTAATGTTTTTTTTTGAGAGAGAGAGAGAAGGAGAGACAGACAGACAAAGCATGAGCAGGGAAGGGGCAGAGAGAGAAGGAGACACAGAATCCGAAGCAGGCTCCAGGCTCCCAGCTGTCAGCCCAGAGCCCAGACGCGAGGCTTGAACCTATGAACCGCGAAATTATGACCTAAGTCGAAGTCAGATGCTTAACCAACTGAGCCACCCAGGTGCCCCAAGATCAATAATTATTTTTTTTAATGGTGGTAAAGTTTCCACTTCTGGCAAAACTGAGATATTTTTGCCAAGAGCCTTGAACAATTAGGAAACCCGGACAGAATATTTTTAAAAAGTGTGTTTGAAGGTATCAAAGCTCTCCCAAGGCGCTGAGTGTCTTCAGAGTCAAGAGAGCTGTGGGGATCCAAGAGAAGTAAGCCCAATATCTGGGACCACTTCTACGCTCGAGGCAATTGTAGATTTAGAAAGCAAAAGCAGTGGCTGACAGGTTAAGAAGCTGAGCCAAGCTTTTGACAACTTAAGTGGTTAAGGATATAACTTGCATTTCTGAGTCTCAGAGGAAGGGCCCTTGTAAGCACCCTCAATTTTTGGTGGGGCCCCCAAATTGCTAGATCAGCAGAAGGAGAGTAAACCAAAACTAGACAACTCTAAAAAGACTGGAGCCCTGGGGCGTCTGGGTGGCTCAGTCGGTTAAATGTCCAACTTTGGTTCAGGTCATGATGTCATGGTTCATATGATCAAGCCCCGTGTCAAGGTCTGAGCTGGCAGAGTGGAGCCTTGGGATTCTCTCTCTTACCCTCTCTCTCTGCCTCTCCCTGACTCATGTTTTCTATTAATCAATCAATTAATTAATTAAAAAAGACTGGAGCCCAACTGTGATTCATCTCATTCTCTAACCAAGGATCTTTCTTTGCCCAGCTGTCTGTCAAGGGCAAGAGGGAAACCTCTCTAGAGGAAGATGACATCATGCAGAGCCTCAAGTTATTCCTAAAAATGTTGTATGTAACACCTGGCATGCATTCAAAAATAACCAGAACATAAGAGAAATCTGGAAAATTCCTTAGCCACATGATCAAAACTGACATCACTAAAAGGGGACAATGTGGAGTCACAGACCTCCTTAGTGGTGCACTAAGAAGGACACAATCACAGTTACACAGTACGCCTACCAAACGAGCAGAACCTGGTTCTCATCAAACAATGAAACCCAAGTGGAGAAACCTTCTGTGAAGCAACGAGCCTGGCCTAGTCAAAACTGTCAACGTTACACAACAAAGAACAGCTGAGGGAATATTTCATATTAAAGAAAATTAAAGAGATGTGACAACTAAATGCAAAAGGCAACCCTGGCTGGGTCACGGGTAAGGAAAAAATAGAAGAGATTGCAACAAAGAACATAATGGGAAAATAGGTGAAATTCGAATATAGACTATATTTCAAACAAAAGGATAATATCAGTATACATTTCTTCAGCTTGATACTCGTGTTGTAGTTATGTAAGTGAATGTCTTTGTTCTTAAAACACATATGCTGAAGTAGTTAGGGGGAAAGGTTGTGACACCAGCAACATATTCCCAAACATACTAGTACTATGTGTGTAAAAAAAAGCAGTACCAGCAATACTATGGCGAGGGAGAGAGAGAGAAATGGTAAAATGTTAACAGCAACATTAGGTGAAAGTTCCATTCTCTGTGTTATTCTCCCAGCTTGGAATTTTTTTCAACAGAACAGCTTAAAAGTATAAAAGCAAACAGTATAAATTAAATATCACTTTCAATTAACCCATGGATCAAAGAATAAATCACAAGGCAACCTAGAAAATAGCTTGAACTGAACTCAAATGAAAATGCAACTTATCAAAATTTGTACACTCTTCCCAAAGGTTATGGAAACATTTACAGCTTTAAATGCTTCTAATAGAAAAATAAAGGCTTAAAATCAATATCTAAGCTTTGACCTTAAGAAAATACAAAAAGGAGCTAATTCAACTCAAAGCAAAAGAAAGGAAATAATAAAGACCAGAGCTGTGGTTGTTGAAAAAAAAAAAAAACAGAGAAAATAACAAAAGACCAAAAGGAAAAGAGTCAACGAAACCAAAATTGGTTCTTTGAAAAGAAAAAGAAAATTTATAGATCCTCAGCTAGATTGGTCAAGAATAAAACAAGGCACAACAGATGGGTGCCCGGGTGGCTCAGTCAGTTAAGTGTCTGACTCTTCATTCTGGTTCAGGTCATGGTCTCAGAGTTGTGAGATCAATCCCCACATAGGGCTGTGCTGAGCATGGAGCCTGCTTAGGATTCTCTCTTTCTCTCACTCTGTCCCTCCTCACCTTGCACACGTGCATGTGTGCTCTCTCTCTCAAAAATAAAAGTAAAAATAAATAAATAAATAAAGACAGACAAAAAGGAGAGAGGACACCACTAAACCGATAATCAAAGAAGATGTTACTGAACAACTTAAAAGTGTAATAAGCAAATGTTATGAAAAGTTTGTGTCAACAAATTTAAAAAATTAGATGGAATGAACAAATTCCTTAAAAGATACAACTTACCAAATTCAAGAAGAAATTTTAAAGTAAACCTATACTAAGTAAAGAAGCTGGCACTCCAGGGGCACTTGGGTGGCTCAGTCAGTTGAGCATCCGACTTCGGCTCAGGTCATGATCACACGGTTCGTGTGTTCGAGCCCCACGTCAGGCTCTGTGCTGACTGCCAGCTCAGAGCCTGGAGACTGCTTCCGATTCTGTGTCTCCCTCTCTCTCTGACCCTCCTCTGCTCACGCTGTCTCTGTCTCTCAGAAACAATTAAAAAATCATTAAAGAAATTTAAAAAAAAAAGAATCTGGCACTCCAGAAATACCAAGGCAGTGAGACCAAAAATGGAGCGAGCCAGAAGCATAGGAAGAAGGAAGTTGAAGCCATTAACAGGACCAAATCATGTTCAGCCCAGAGGGTTGTTTGTGGGATTTCATTGGGTTCCTCTAGGTGAAATGCAGAGTTTATGCAAGATTTGGAGACTAGGAATGACCTATTATTAATTTATTTCAATGGCATGTCAGCATCAGCAACTCCTTAATAAAGAAGATTGTCCAGAGGACCCAACTACCGGGTGTCCAGGTAGAGAAGAGGAAGAGCGATTTGCAGTTGAGAGCTTCTGTCCACCAGCCTACTTCCGGGGCAGGGGGCACAGACGAGGCATCAGTAACCATGCTGCCATTCTGTGATCCTGGGTCTCCTCTGCCACCCCTCCTTTGCAGACACGTCCATAAGAAAAGTGACCCAAGGGAGACACATCACACACGGTCACATAGCAAGCAAGCTGGGATTTTGAAGAAAGATTCTGAAGATTCTGAAGACAGAATGCAACAGAGTTGGCAGTTGCTAGAATTGGTCACATCACAGGCAGGGCACTAAAGACAGGCTTCCGGTGGCCCAGGTCTCCAGAGCTTCCCTTGGTCCTGCCCCTTTCACACAGTTGTTCACATTCCCTGAAATCCCCTGGCCTCCTTCCAGTGAATTCTCCTTCGTTCAAAATAATTACAGAGTCGGTTTCTGATACTGGCAACCCAAACAACCTTAGCACTTACAAGTAGATTACTCCAAAGCTTAAAGACATGAAATGCTGTGAATGCAGAAATTCCTGGGGGTGAGTGGCATCTTGGTTGGTTGTAATAATTGTTTAAATAGTAATTTAATGATCATCTCTCTACCTCCTGCCACTCTCTGCTCAGGCAGAAATGATTTTCTAACACCCTTTGGAGAGCTGAAAGAGTACTTCAAACCGAGCTCACATGTATTCCCCCACGCCGGTCCGACTGAGAGAGCGAGCGAGGGTGCAAGTGAGCAAGGGGCATTGAGAGAGAGAGAGAGACTCCCATGGGGGCAGAGAGAAGAGAAAGGGAGAGAGAGAGGGAGACGTGGGGTTCATGTTTTTTGTTGTTTTTTTACCCAAGGTGGGGCTTGTGCTCACCCAATGTGGGACTCGAATTCATGAACTCTGAGATCATGACCTGAGCTAAAGTCAGATGCTTAACAACTGAGCCACCTGGGTGCCCTGATTATATTTTTTTAAAGGGATTGTCTCGGGGCGCCTGGGTGGCTTAGTCGGTTAAGCGTCTGACTTTCGCTTAGGTCATGATCTCGCGGTTCGTGGGTTCGAGCCCCGCGTCGGGCTCTGTGCTGACTGCCAGCTCAGAGCCTGGAGCCTGTTTCAGTCTGTGACTCCCTCTCTCTCTGACCCTCCCCTGCTCACGCTGTCTCTCTCTCTCCTAGAAATAAATAAAACATTTAAAAAAAAAATAAAGGGATTGTCTCTTAGTAAAGATAGTCTGGCTCCTACAGTTTCATACAATTATTGGCAGGAGTGTATAGCCCCTGTTAGGTTGTTCAGCTGGGCACAAAATCACGCTGTGTGCTTCTCTCCACTTTTGCAAAAGGAAGAGTTTTGACTTGGATCAGAAAAATGAACTGGAACATGCCATCCAAAATATAATGATTTTAGAACATTTGATTTTCATAAACTGTAGCCAAATGATTATCACTTTATGGATCCCCACCTGCTAAATAAAGTTTGTGCTAGATCCATCCTTCTGCCTAATTCAGCCACATCAAGTTGTGAAACATTTTTTAAAAAAATAAAGCAAATACTATTTATTTTAACTGGGTATTTCATTTCATTTCATTTCATTTCATTTCATTTCATTTCATTTCATTTCATTTGCAAGTACATAAGGGTCTTTATTACAAGCTTGAGCAGGGGCTCACCCGCCTACTGGTGCAGCGGCAGCAAAATGAAGCCTTAACTGGGTATTTTAAAATTTGTCATAGTGAGAAAAGGCTACCTCTTATGTTCCAGGACAAGCACAAGTGGGCCACTCCTCAGCACAGAGAATTCCAGCACTTTCCAAACCTCCCCAAAGCAAGAATTATCTGGTTGCTTGTTAACCACACAGCTCCCCAGGCGATTCTGACTTAGCAGGTCTGGGTTGGAGCCCAGGGATATTAACAACTACCTGAGTGGTTGTTCTCATCAGGAAAGCTGGACTTGACCATGGCTCTGTTCCTTCTCTGTTGCTGCTGCTCTTGACAAATTTGATTTTGCAACAGTTGGATGAGGTGTTCTACAAGCATCCAATCAAGCTGGTTGAGAGTGTTGGTCAAATCCTCAATAACATGCTGATTATCTACCTGTTCTATCAATTACTGAGAGGGGCTCTTAGAAAGCTCCAATTATACCTGCAGATTTTTCTGTTTCTCTCTTTTGTCAGTTTTCGCTTCATGCATTTTGAAATGTTTTCCTCAGGCATATATACGCATTTAGGATTTTTAGGTCCCTTTTGCAATTGATCCTTCATCATTATATAATTTCCAACTTTTTCTTTGGTAATACTCTTCATCTTGAAGCCTTCTTTGCATGATACTAATATAATCATGTCAGTTTTCTTACACTTACTGATTACTTGGTACAACTTTTCCTTTGAGTTTTGACCTGGTTCTTTGACTTTGGACCTGGTTCTTTGTATTTAAAGTATGTCTCTTATATAAGGCATACAGTTAAGTCTTCCTTTTTTCCAATCTGACAATCTGTAGATTTTAATAGAAGTTTCTATCCACTTAGAAACTGGGTAATGCAATTGGGTATGTCTATGTAATTGTTGCTATAATTGGCTTTAAGTCTACCATCTTCCTATTTGTTTTCTAGTTGTGCCATCTGGGTTTTTTTTTTGTTGGTTTGGTTGGTTTGCGTCATTTTGTTTGGCTTCCTCCTTTTAAGCCTTCTTTTGGGTTAATGAAATCTTTTTTAGTATTCCTTTTTAATTCCTTCTTGCCTCTTTAGCTGTGCCTCCTTATTTATGTAGTCATTATCCTGAGATTACAATATACATAGTATATTTGCCACTGTCAACTTAGAGTTAATATTGTCACCTTACATAAAATCTAAGATCCTACAAGTAAAATTCCATTTCCTTCCTCATATTTTAGTTCTATTATTGTCATATATATTCGATATCTGCGTATGTATACCCCATAATGCAATGTTATAAATTTTGCTTTAACCAGAGGTCAGCACACTATGGTTATTCTGTATATAAAGTTTGTGTACTGTCTATGGCTGTTTTCTTGCTACAAAGCAGAGGAGAGTAGTTGTGTCAGAGACTGTTGGCCTGCAAGACTAAACTACTTACTATCTGTAAATGACACCAGTGAACACAGCTTTACATAGTTGCTTTTCAATGATTAAGGAAAAAAAAGTGGTTTATATTGACCTGTGTATTTACCATTTCCAGATCTTTTCCATCCCCTCCATAGATCTGAATTTCCATCTGATGTCTTTCCCTTCATCCTTTAGCATTTCTTATAGTATAGGGCTGCTGGTGACATCTTTCATCCATCTGAAAATGTCTTTTTCTTTCCCACTTTGGTTTTTTTTTTTTTAGTTTATTTAGTTTTTTGAGGGGGTGGAGGAGGAGGGGCAGAGAGAGAGGAGACAGAGAGAGAGAGAATATCAAGCAGACTCCTCGCTGTCAGCACAGAGCCCAAGGTGGGGCTTGATCCCATGAACCGTGAGGTCATGACCTGAGCCAAAATCAAGAGTCAGACACTTAACTGAGTACCCCAGGCACACACATACCCCATTTCATTTCTGAAGAATGTTTTGTAGTGGATATGGAGTTCTAGGAAAACAGTTTTTTCCCTTTCATGTCAGTCCATTATTTTTTTATCTCTATTATTTCTCAGGAGAAGTCCACCATCATCTATATTGTTATTTCCCTATATGCAATACATCTTTTTCTCTGTGGCTGTTTTTAAAGTTTTCTCTTTAAAAATAAATACACAAATAAAGTTTTCTCTATATCTCTGGCTTCTAAATGATAGCCTTAAGTGTGGTTCTCTATTTAAATCCTCTTTAGGGTTCCCAGAGCTACCTGGATCTATACATAAATGTTTATCATCAAATTTAGATGATCGAGTCTGTTGTATCTTTGTATGATTTTTCTGCCATTTTCTCTTTCATCCTGCACTGGCAGTCTGATTACTTGTGTATTAGACTGCTTGAAATTACCCTCATGTTACTAAGGCTCTGCTTATTTTTCTTAAATCTTTTTTCTGTATATTCTTTAGAATCGATCATTTCTATTGATCTACTTTCAGATTCAGTAACTCTTCTGCAGTCTTCTGTTAAGTAGTGAAATTTTCATTTTATGTATTGTATCTTTTTGTTTCACGATTTCCATTTGGTTCTTTAGTCCCATTTTTCTGAGTCTCCATTTATGTTCACTCATGATCATCTTTTCCTTTAAGTCTGGCTAATTTTATATAAGTTGCTCAAAGTACATACCTGCAACATCTATTCCAGGGTCAACATCTGCATCAATTTGGAGTCTATTTTCACTGTTTTCTTTTTTCTTAATCATGGGTCACATTTTTCTGCTTCTTTGTATGTCTACTGATTATTTATTGTATGGTAGACATTGTAAGTGATATAGGGAGTTTGAGTTATGTCATCTTCTTTTATAAGATGTTTGAGTTTTATTCTAGCAGGAATTTAAATTGCTACTGTATCTTTTTTTATCAGGATAGGCTAGTATTATTGCTTTTTAGAGAGGAATCTAATTTGGATTTGAATTTAGTCCTGAAGTATCACTCTCACTCTATGACATAGTTCTTACTTCCTAGGCATAGACTTTCTACGTCATGCTTAAATGGCCAAGGGTTCAATGAGGTCCCTCTATTCAGGCCAGGCCAGGACTCCAACATCTCCTATAATGTACAACTCCGAGAATTACTATTCTGCTCTCAGCTCCATAAGAGTCAATTTCTCTTAAGACTAGTGGAGTCTTGCATTGGTTAGGCACAGCCTAATTCTTAGTTAGGAGTCACACAACAGATGTCCACACAAACTTCTGTCCCCAGTTTCTTACATAGCTCCCTCTTCCCTAGTATCCCGTTCTGTAAACTTCAGCTGCTTCAGCAGTCCAGAACCCCAATCTCTGCCTCCTCATCTCATTAAGGTTGTTGCTCAACTTGGATGCCACCTCCCTGTATAGCTACAGGCAGGAAACTGGGGTCACTGGGAAATTCATGTTGTGTGCTTCCCTTATCACAAGACTGCAGTCCTGCACAGTGTTATTCAACATCTAGAAATAGTTGACTCATAGATTCTGTTCATTCTTTATAGTTGTTTTCAGCAGAGGAACAAGACTACTGGGAATTTATCTATAATGGCCAGAAGTAGAAGTTCAGCAGATATGACTATGGTTCTGAAACAGTGATTTTCAACCATGACTACTCACTGGAATACCCTAGTGTGACTTTTTTTCAATTAAAAAAAATAAGCTTAGGGACACCTGGGTGGCTTAGTCGGTTAAGCGTCCGACTTTCGCTTAGGTCATGATCTCGCGGTTCGTGGGTTCGAGCCCCGCATCGGGCTCTGTGCTGACTGCCAGCTCAGAGCCTGGAGCCTATTTCAGTCTGTGTCTCCCTCTCTCTCTGACCCTCCCCTCTTCACGCTGTCTCTCTCTCCTAGAAATAAATAAAAAAATTTAAAAAAAAATATTTAAAAAAAAAAAATAAGCTTAATCCCTATGGCTAAAATGTGGAGTTCAAACTCACAACCTCAAGATTAAGAGTTGCATGCTCTGCTGACTCAGCCAACCAGACACCCCTGATTTTTCTTTTTAATTAAAAAATTTTTTTAAATGTTTATTTATTTTTGAGAGAGAGAGAGAGAGGAAGAAAGAGAGAGAGATCATGAGCAGGGGAAGGACAGAGAGAGGGGGAAACACAGAATCCAAAGCAGGCTCCAGGCTCTAAGCTGTCAGTACAGAGCCTGACGTGGGGCTCACACCCACGAACTGTGAGATCATGACCTGAACCGAAGTCAAACGCTTAACCAACTGAGCCACCCAGGCGTCCCCTGATTTTTCTTTTTAAATCCTAGTGCCCAGAGGACTCTTTACAACCTCTCCAGATGACCTGAGGTGTAGCCAAGTTTGAAAAGCAGTCCAAAGGGCATCCCAATGTTTCTACTCTGGCTTCTCACCTTCATAAATTATAGGCTTCAGTTGTTACTTAATGCAACGTAATCCCCTCAAACACCCTAGCGTCCTTGAATAAGCCGGGAAGAGAGTTTTGACAGCTTATTTTATGGCACAAGGACAACTGGGGACTATCTTTGTAATGAGACTTGCTTGGTCAGCTGCTTCTGGAAACTGTGCTTCCCAGTTCGTGTTGACTTGATTAATAATTTGCAGTCATCATGACTGTTAGTTACTCTGTTGTGGAAGGTCATTTATTTAAACCATACCATAGCTCACATGTTTTAACACAATGTCAACATAGGATTGCTGATTGCTTTGGGGATTCTTTAAGACCCAAGATTGCCCTAATAGAACCAAGACAGCACATTGAATTTGTGTATTAGAGAGCCAATAACTACCTATAGAATAAAACTGGTTCGAGCAGTAAGCCAGGCCAAGTCCCATGAATCCTAGTCACTAGTTGTGGGAGGAGGGTAGCACCCATGGGGTGGGGGAAAGTATCTGGAGAATGAGAGCAACCTCAGCAACATCCCTAGAGTAGAAGTCACCACATTTTTTATCTCATATCCCTATCAGTGGGTTTTCTTAAATAATGTTTTCCTTTATTTTATTTGTTAACGGTACCAAAAAGTGTTTTATCCTCATTGAGAATATTAGTAATATATGTAATACAATAGTAATAGTAATATTTTATTTTATTTTTTTTAAATGTTTTATTTATTTCTAGGAGAGAGAGAGAGAGACAGCATGAGCAGGGGGAGGGTCAGAGAGAGAGGGAGTCACAGACTATGAAACAGGCTCCAGGCTCTGAGCTGGCAGTCAGCACAGAGCCCGACGTGGGGCTCGAACCCACGAACTGGGAGATCATGACCTAAGTGAAAGTCGAACGCTTAACCGACTAAGACACCCAGGCGCCCCAATACTGGTAATATTTTAGAGAGAGCAATGGGATTTAAAATGTTTCATGATTAAATTTTAATTTTTTAAAGTTTATTTATTGATTTTTATGAGAGAGAGAGAGAGAGAGATAACCAGTGGCAGAAGGGCAGAGAGAGAAGGGGAAAGAAGATCCAAAGTGGGGTCTATGCTAACAGCGCAGAGCCCGACGGGTGGCTCAAACCCATGAACCGTGAGATCACGACCTGAGCTGAAGTCAGGCGTTTAATCCACTGAGCCACCCAGGTGCCCCTGAAACATTTTATAATTTTAAAAAATACTCATTTAATACTTTATGATACAACAATTCAAAGGTCTGGTTTTAAGTTCATTTTATTTCATTATTTGCATTTGATGGGTGCCTATAGTTCAAAAAATGTTTCAAAAAGATGAATAGAACCAAATGGCAGATATCATCAACTATGTTTAATTTACCATACTCATGTATCAATCCCATTCACCGATTACACAAAGGTCTTTTTGTTGAAATTCTGCTAATTAAATGTAAACCCTCTTTGGTCCCTATCTGTTGTTCTTGCAAACCAATCAGAGCACATTCCACTTTTATAATTTTACCAAATAGTTTGAAAGCCTGAAATTTTCACTTGGAACATTTTAGGCAGATTAGAAATTTCCATTTCCAACTTCTGAAATGAAAAAATATAAAAATTTTAAAAAGGGTCACACATCATTTTCAATAACAAAATCACATAATGACAGAAATAGTTCCAAGTGTATTTTTCAAATGCTCTCTAAACTTTCTTTTACTTATTTATTTTTTAATATTTATTTATTTTTAAGAGTGAGAGAGACGGCAAGCAGGGGAGGGGCAGAGAGAGAGGGAGATACAGAATCCAAAGCAGGCTCCAGGCTCTGAGCTGTCAGCATGAGCCTGACACGGAGCTCAAATTCACAAACCATGAGATCATGACTTGAGCTGAAATCAGACGCTCAACCGACTGAGCCACCCAGGCCCCCCAGCTTTCTTTTATTTATTTTTGTTTATGTTTATTTATTTTTGAGAGAGAGAGAGAGAGAGCACGAGCAGCGTAGGAGCAAAGAGAGAGACAGAGGACCTGAAGCAGGCTCCACACTGTCAGTGCAGAGCCCAACACAGGGCTCGAACTCACAAACTGTGAGATCATGACCTGAGCTGAAATCAAGAGTCAGGCACTTAAAAGACTAAGCTACCCAGGCACCCCTAAACTTTCTTTGAGAAAGCAATTACTGACAAACTCATTATTAAAATATCTCCTTTAACCATAAAGGATCAGATCAAGCCATTTTTTTTGGTCTTGGTTTTCAAAAATAGCCTCTAGGAATTGTATCTCTGAGAACAATTTGCCATGTCAGTGAATTAGCAAATATGGAATACTGTCTCTTTACCTAAGAAATTTGTGTAACTCGTCTGTAATTTCCATAACTCTTTTATGAGAAAGCTAGTGAGCATCCACAGGGTACAACAGATTTTCATAGTCATTTCCTAGGTCGTCAAAAGCTATTGCAGATAACCCTAGTTTAGATGGGTTTTTTGCTGATACATCTTTATGGAGGCATAACTGACATACAATAATTAGCACATAATTAAAATAGACAATGTGATGGGTTTGGACATATGTATATGCCCACAGAATCATCACCTGAATTAAGATAATGAACACATCTATCACCCTCCAAAGGCTTATCCTACCTGATTGTAATCCATCCACGTACCCCATCCTCGGCAATTGCTGATCTGCTTTCTGACTCGGCTGATGTGTTTGCATTGTCAAAAATTCTATAGAAATTGAGCCACACAATACATAATTGTTTTGTTTGGCTTTTTTCATTCATCCTATTTATGTCGGGGTTCATCCATATCGCTGTACGTCCAAGAGTTGACTCTTCTTCTCTTGGCAAACTGCTGCCTTAAATGGCTACCTCTCAGTTCATTTCTGTGTTTGCCAGTTGATGACCATGACCTCATGGTCAAACCCTTACTTGTGATGTGAGCTTCTGACTCCTGTTAAGTGAGTCAGTCAAGATGGGAAAGATAACTTATTTCCTCCAAGGTGCTGGGGGAATGTTCACATTTAGGAAGTGGGGTGGGAGACATGCCAATATGTAGGGCTGATGTCAAGTGTGGCATAATGTTTCTCCAGACTCCCCACCTCAGCAGAATGGGAACCAGCAGCCTGGACGTTCCCGCATGAAGGAGAGCGTTCTCTGGCAAGTGAGGAGCCATCTTTGTATCCGTCACTGATCCACACTCAGGTGTGAATTTCTCTGGTCCTCTGTGAAGTTGAGCTATTGTGTTTTCTAAACATCTATATATCCTGAAGGGGGGGAGTGTGTGTGTGTGTGTGTGTGTGTGTGTTACAAAAATGTGAGGTCTTTGCTTTATGAGATTCTTATCAGAAAATGGCCAGCTGGCAAAGTTCATGCGAAAATGCCCGTACTTGATTTTGCATGGCCTGTCATGGAATAACCCCTGGGCCCCACAGAATGTACCTAGGATGGGTTCATAATCCAAATGGGTCATTGGATGAAACTGTTTAATGGTCTACCGCAATAAAAGAGTAATCCTAACAGCTCTAAGCTATTTCTAGCGCTGATCTTTACCCTAGAGGACATGACCAGCGGCACCTACGTGTTTCCTGAGGAAAGAGCACAGTTGGAAGACAGCAGTCTCTCCGTTGGCTTTAATCCCTCTGACCTAAGACAAATCTCCTTACCAGAAGCCTGGTGGACAAGCCACAGAAGCTTCTCCTTTCCCTGGGCGGGGAATGACACAGAGGCTGAGTAGCCTGCACTCTCACTACCTAGACCTCTGGCCAGGCTCCACACTTGGGGAGGGGCAACGAAAAGAAGCGGGGTGTGGGAAGGGAGGAAGGGCGGGCGAAAGGCTTCATATGACTTTAAAAAAAAATGTTTTAATGTCTATTTATTTTTGAGAGAGAGTGTGAGAACACAAATGTGGGAGGGGCAGAGAGAGAAGGAGACACGGAGAGAATCCAAAGCAGGCTCCGTGTTGTCATCCCAGAGCCTGACTTGGGGCTTGAACTCATGAACCATGAGATCGTGACCTGAGCCTCAGTTGGACACTCAACCAACTGAGCCATCCAGCTGCCCCTGCAAATGACTTTAAATGCACCTAATCATCTTCTGGCCCAGTTCCTTTTTTTGGACCAAGAATTTATTGAAAAAGAATTTGAAGCCTAACTAAGTATATATTTTAGAGCTCCTACCCCGTGCCCTCATTAAAGCGACTGGAATGGGGATCACTGGTCAGAGATGATGGCACCGCTCTTACTTGTTTGTTTGTTTGTTTTTAAGCAGATTTCTTGCCCAGCTCAGAGCCCAACATGGGGCCCAAACTCATAACCCTGAGATCAAGATCTAAGCTGAGATCAAGGGTCACAGGCTTAACCAACTGAGCCACGCAGGTGCCCCTGCACACTCACTTTAAACACCCATTTAAACCACAACAGCCTTCTCCCTGTGTGTCTGAAACATCTAAGGAGAGGTGCTCTGCCTGGGACTGCATTCAAGTCTCTATGAAGCAACAACTTCTCCTTCCCCCTCCCCCCCACCCCCCATCCCGGCTGGGCTGAAGGACCTACCAAAACCCTTTCCTGTGCTAATGTTCTACGAGGTGCTAGGAAGAGCCTGGGGAAACCGGAAAACAATTCTGCAAAGACATTCTTATGAAAGATGTTGCTCAACATGTGTTCTGTTTCCACCTTGAAGCCCATACACAGAGCGTGTCATCATGCTTTCTTCCCTGCTTCACACACGCACGGTGTGGCCGTTTGAACGTCCTGCTGCCTGCTCGACTGAAGGCCACAGGCTACCTTGTTCATCCGTGTGGCCCCGGAGCCCGTTGCAGCATCCGGCAGCCAGGGGGAAGCCTGCAAAAGATTATAAATGAGTGGCTGAAGAAATTCACTGGATGGAGGTGCCTAACTGACTGAGTCAGAAGAGCATGTAACTCTTGAACTCGTGGTCATGAGTTCGAGCCCCACACTGGGTGTAGAGATTACTTAAATAAATAAAACTTTAAAAAGAACAGGGGCGCCTGGGTGGCTTAGTCGGTTAAGCGTCCAACTTTCGCTTAGGTCATGATCTCGCGGTTCGTGGGTTCGAGCCCCGCATCGGGCTCTGTGCTGACTGCCAGCTCAGAGCCTGGAGCCTGTTTCGGAGTCTGTGACTCCCTCTCTCTCTGACCCTCCCCTGCTCACGCTGTCTCTCTCTCTCTCTCTCTCTCCTGGAAATAAATAAAAACATTTTAAAAAAAAAACTTTAAAAAGAACAAAAAATTCACTGAGTGGATGGATGGGTGGGTGGGCGGATGGATGGATGGATCGATGGATCGAAGGATCAATAGATGGAAGGATGGACAGTGTCTGATCAGGAGGGGCTATGACTTGGGAAGACCCCATGGCCCTTTGGGAGGCAAGATAGGAGAACTACCAGAATCCAGAGAAAAATCAAGAAGACTCTGGCAAAGGGACTGAAGCATAACTTCCCATTGCAATCACTCAGGGGTCTGCCCTGAGTAAGGCACCTCTAAAGCTCGTGCTTTTTTATTTTACATTTTTTTAATGTTTATTTTATTTTTGAGAGAGAGTCAGAGCATGCGCAGGGGAGGGGCAGAGAGAGAGAGAGAGGGAAACAGGCCCCAGGCTCTGAGCTGTCAGCACAGAGTCTAACGGGAGGCGGGGTGCCCAACTCGGGAACAGGGAGATCATGACCTGAGCCAAAATCGGACACTTAACCGACTGAGCCAACCAGATGCCCCCTCAAACTCGTGCTTTTTAACAAAAACACCTGTTATCTGCTAGTCTGAGGGATCTCCCATGTCTCTGACTTCCTGCGCTCAGCTAAGCCACCCTCCAGGACCACCAGACTCCACGTGGGCAGGAATCTTTGTTTTGAGTAGCTTCTATATTTTGCCCACATATTTATTATGAATGCAAGATATTTCAAGGGTCTAGCACAGTGCGCAGCACATAACACATCGCCACTGTATGTTTTTTGAATAAACGAATACAGTCAGAATGAGAAAGTCACCAAGGCTGTGGTGAGAGCCCTTACTCTCTGACCAACCTAGTATTTTTTGTGGTGGAGAGCAGATGCAGATTTTGAAAGCACAAGGCTTCCTGTGACTTAGGTGAATGAATGACTACAAACAGGATCTACAAAGAAAAGCGAGAGAGTGGTTGGACCAGCTTCTGGGCATCAGGCCCAGCTTTCCCCTTAGGAGCCATGTGTGCCTATGTTCCCCAATGACCATGTTGGCTTAAGGGCAGCTCCTTCCTCTCAGCATTTTTATGAGGATGAAGTAAGTCAGTTGGTTACAAGCACTTCGAAAAGGGCCTCTGCATCCCGCTAAATACCATGTGCCGTGTTTTTTAGTGTTTTTTGGGTTCCCTTGAATGTGCGTAAATTATTTGCCATTATTCTGTGAAAGAAGAATGCTGGATTCTGTCACCTCACAACTCCCTCTGCTTGTACTCACAAGGTCAGAGTCCCAGGTGGCACCTTGGTGAGACACGACTGCCTTGTCCCAGCCCCCAGTCCTTGGGTCACCCCTGTATCTAGGTGAGGCAGTTGGGACATTAGTCCATCACCTCTGTACTCAAAGCCAGCCCAACGTTTGGACTGTTAAGAGGTAACACCATACAAAAAATAACACAAAGGAGAAAGGAGTGATTCGCCCGGATGGCAATATAGACATTGAGAAAGGGGCCAGCTCGTTCCCAAATGGCAGGTGAAAATGCCGGGAAAAGCAGCCTCCACGGAGCTTACAATGTTAACCTTGATCTGTTACGGGCATTATCGAAGAAAGGAGCTTTGAGGGCACGTGGCAGCTTTAATCAATAGCTCGCTGTTCCATATTAAAGATGTTTTTTCCTTCTTTAGTGGAATTTTCCATTAGACTCACTGACAGTGTTTTATGTCAAATAAATTACGAATTGAGCCAAACAGTCAAGGCTGCAATGGAGTGATCCAGTAAGAAAGGGCACAAGCCAGTGCCAAAGGCACAGATCAATACACTATTCCACCCCCAGCATATTCAGTCCCCAAAATGCAGTCACAAACATAAGGACTCAAAGGTAAACCCTGAAACTGACAATTCAAGAAAAGTCGGGCATCCTTGGCCCTGATTTAATTGCTACATCTCAGAGAACAAACCCAACCACTAAGAGGCAACGCCCTTGAACGAACTTTTCCAGGGCCCTAAATTCAAACAGCTGGAATTACCATCCGCTCAGGCTTTGAAAATGAGAGATGTGCCTCCTCCTAGGAAATGTACATTTTGTTTCATGGACGGGACACCGTGTTCTGGGCCTCGTTTATTCTCCATATAAACATGCTTTTTTGAGAGTCGCATGTTAGCCTTCACCACGGACACAGGTCACTGCAAATTCATTTCCATCGCAAAAGGTTCTGAGCATGCAGAGGAGGTTAAGAATAAAAGCCTTATAACCAAACAACCTCTGCTCCCACAGTTCCCAAAATTCCAAATAAAGAAAACTGTGGTGTGAAAACATCACTTAATTCCATTGTAAACATCCGAAAATCTTAAGAGACTCAGCTGGGGGAAAGGAAGTATTAAAATAAATGACAAAGCAATGAAAACTTGGTGGCTCAGGTAGCGGAGGGAGAGTAAGTCAGCAGTGTGTGTGCACAGCAGAGCACGTGCCCAGTTTCCTAAATTCTGCTCACATGGAGAAAGTGACATGGAAATCCCTAGAATTTCTAACAACTACAGGCAGGTTTTTATGTTTCAATGTTCATTTATTTTTGAGAGAGAGCATGAACAGGAGACAGAGAGAGAGAGAGAGAGAGAGAGAGAGAGAATCCCAAGCAGGCTCCAAGCTGTCAGCACAGTGCCCCACACGGGGCTCAAACCCTTGACCACGAGATTATGACCTGGGCAGAAATCAAGAGTCAGACACGTAACCCACTGAGCCATCCAGGCGCCCCTACCGGTAGTTTGAAAGGAGGAGGAAATCTTTGCAGAGTGAATCCTTGACACTCAGGCAGCCATATCTTCAAAACTCTGGGGGTCGGGAGCTGGGTCCCAAACAAGAGGTATGATGCACACGTGTACTGCATGCAAAAATACCTGGCATCTATTTGCATCTCTGCTTTCTAAATCAATTAAATATGTCTTGGCCTTGAGCCACCAACCCGGCAGAGAATCCGGCCTGAGCTGTGCTGTGGGGATCCCCCTCTCCGCACCCCTGGGCTCGTGCAGAAACCCCGGGGCCCAGCAGTCCAGAGAACTGGAAACAGGGCCGCGTGGTCGTCATGAAGTTGGGTTGCACTTGCTCCTTCCTGGGAGCGTGAAGATCCAAGCCAAGGCCTGTGGGTCAGGTTGGCTACTCTCCAAGGGCACACGACTCAGGGGACCCATCTAAGACCCTGCGAGTATGCAGGCCATAGTTCTGGAAACTCCTATGGGCCTAAACTCAAGCCATCACCCTGCTGTCCACCCCCTCTTCCTGTCCATGAAGCAGCCTCCTTCCTCTGCTCTCATGGTGGAGGAGGTGTGGGAGCAATTTCAGCCTCCTAACTGCCCTTCCTCAACTAGAGGGTTAGCAAGATACTACAAACCAGATGCCCAAAAGCAAAATTTTGAGTTGCTTTGTCCCTACTGTGTTTGTTTGCTTTTGTTACTTATCAACACTTAAAAAAAATCTAGAACTTTCATGTAGAAATCCAGCTTCCTATTTTCTATTTAAATACCAGGTGCTCTGAAAATACCAGGGTGCCTGGGTGGCTCAGTCGGTTGAGCGTCCTACTCTTGATTTCAGCTCAGGTCACGATCCCAGAGTCATGGGCTAGAGCCTGTGGGATTCTCTCTCTCTCTGCCCTTTTTCCCTGCTCACACACACACTCTCTCTCTCAAATTTAAAAAAAAAAAATTTAATGTTTATTTATTTTTGAGAAAGACAGACAGACAGACAGAGTGCAAGTAGGGGAGGGGCAGAGAGCGAGGCTGACACAGAATCCAAAGCAGGCTCCAGGCTCAGAGCTTTCATCACAGAGCCCAATGTGGGGCTCGAATTCACGAACCCTGAGATCATGACCTGAGCTGAAGTCAGATGCTTAACCGACTGAGGCTCCCAGACACCCCAAATAAAAACAATTTCTTTAAACAAAAAAGTAAAAATAAAAATCAGGTGTTCCGGAAACAGCAGGTGCACATTCACACATCCCATGGCTGGTTGGAGCTGACTAATGGCTTTCTTTGGGACAAGCGTTCCCTGCTTTGCCACAATCTCCACCACTCTCTATTGCTGCACTGAGGCTACTTCACAAACTGACATCACCTACTTGTGAGAACTGAATTTTACAATTCTGATCTAGGCCTTAGGACATAAACGCTTGGCTGCCTTTCTGAGAACAGGAAAAGGAACAATGACATATTCCTATCTGGGAATTGGAAAAGGAACTTTCAGATTTCCCAAAACATAATGTCTCAGCAGCTCATCCCGTCGTTTACGCACAAGTACGACTCCTCCGATGGCAAAGCATAGCACAGCCCGAGCACCAGCAACCACGAGCTTGCCGATCGCACTCGGCAGGCAGCAACTAATTCGCCCATGTGTTGAAGAAAAAAATCATTCTGATACTTGTTAAAGTGATAAGATGGACTTTGTTCAGGACTGTCTCAATAGGTGTGGGGATCACTGCAATGGGCTTTCACAGTAATACAATAAGAAAATGGGGATTTATAGTGGAGGAACCAGTTGGGGGGGAAGGGGAGTCAGTGAATGGAAAGCTGACCCAGTGGAAACACCAGAAGTGAGGACGATTTGGTTAAAATGAGCCAACAGGATCCTTGCTGAAGGCAGGCTAGGTGAGCAGGCATCCATTGCCTGGGGTCTGGGGAGTGAGGAATTTTGTCAAACAGGAAGGACTTCCCCCATCACTACAGGGGAGGGGGGTTCTGGCTAAGCTAGTAACCTAGGCTGGCAGGCCCAAGGGCCAGGCCTACGTGAAAAAGAGTCGAGGAGCCAGACACACACACCCCTCATAGACAGTCCTCTCCCCGGAAGTCCAGAAGGACCACCACCAGCTGGCAATGTCTATAAAATGGCAGCCTTTTTCTTCCGCAACTCAAGGAGCCATGACTGAAGAAAAGACAGGAGAATGTGAAGAGGAGGGCACATTCCCAAAACAGCAATGTGGGGTGTGTGAAAGGCGGCACTAGAAGTGACCGACACTGGGGCAATCTGGCTGGCTCAGTCAGTAGAGCATGTGACTCTTGATCTTGGAGTCATGAGTTTGAGCCCTACCTTAGAGGTAGAGTTGACTTAAAAAAGTGACCAATGGTAACAGTTTATCCCACAGCAGGAAGAGAAGAGCTAGCTCGGAAGTGACAGGGGACATGGGCTCGCACTGCCACTGTCCACTGAGGCTCTGCAACCCGTACAAGTCGGATATCACAACACAATTGAAATCAGGAGACTGCATCACACATTATAGGAAAATACTAGAATGCGTCAAATTAAAGAGTTGTTGGGTAACTGCCCCATATCCATCCATAACCGCCCCATATCCATATCCAACCAGAGTGACAAAGTCCCAGAACTTCTTGGGAGTGAGTTTTCCAGTATACCTGAATCTCAAGGAAAACTTGAAAGAGGAAGAATCCCCCTTCCCTGGGCACCCAGGCCACCAGATATAACCCAGCACAGAGCTCACCCCGTGCCTTGACGCAGTGAACAAAGTGCTAGACCATAACCAGGGTTGTTTGTTCCTTTTATTGGGCAGGCTGACAGAAGTGGGCCACTGAGTGCTGTCACCAGGGATCCACATTGCAGGGAAGACTCCCGTCTTGTCCAAGGAAGACCTTCTCTGTAGACACACCCCAGGAGCCGTGCATTTCTGCCTTTGAAACGTCTTTCAAATTTACAAATTCCATCTCCCAGACCCTTGAGCTGAAGTGCTAGTCTTTAGAAAGCAGCGATTCTAGACAAAATGCACACACACAAATTGATAGCTATCTACCTTCTAGAACCCCACCCCACTCCACCCCACCCCACCCCCCAGGCTAGTCCAGCTCTTCTCCAGCTCCTTTACTTTCTAACCTCCAAGCTGCAGCTTTTGGCAGGGCCGTTGTGGAGACCATGATCCATCACAAAGTCAGGGAAAAGAGAAACATGATTTATTCTCCACCCACCTTCCTCATCCGGGCTACCTGAATTTCTAAAGGTAGAGGCAGAGGGGCCAAATATGCAAGAAATCTCAGTCATCAGAAGTCTTGTTAATAATAAATGACTAAAGAAGAGCTTTTCTTTCTTCAATCCTCAGAGCCGTCTTCCCCTCAGAGAAATCCACAGAGCTGGAAAGATACAGGAGACAAAAGAGGTAAAGAAAAATCTAGGGCAAAAAAAAAAAACCAAAGAAGTGGAAAACCCCAGGACTATGGTCTTGAATGCTAAACCAAGCCCTGATTAATCAAACACTTTAAATGTGAATCCCCCCCACAAAAAAAAATCTTTTCTTTTTCATTAGAAATAAAATATCTACAGTCTAACAGTTTCCAGAACAGATATAAAGTAGAATTGAAAATGTAAGTTCAAAAACGTGTTACACCTAACGAAGCGATTAAAAAAAAAAAAAATGCGGGGAAGTGAAAGTAACTAAAATTGGCTTCCCTCCTGCTTTGTTTCAACATTTGTTGATGTGTCTGCTTCGAACTGAGCCAGAGAAAGGATGGACAGGGAGGGGGGCGGTGTGCCCGCTCGGCAGCGCAGAGCAGTGAGGGCGCAGTGGGAGGGCCCGGGAGGTCGGGGGCTCAGGCCCGGGGTATTACTGGCCCTTCCCCC
Source organism: Proteles cristata cristata (assembly GCA_017311185.1). NCBI lineage: Eukaryota > Metazoa > Chordata > Mammalia > Carnivora > Hyaenidae > Proteles > Proteles cristata. The sequence goes on along the minus strand of JAESUZ010002849.1, from coordinate 2,815,046 downwards.
CACCCCTTCCCGGGCCTGGGCACCCCCACCTCGGCTCTGCCGCCTACTTGCCACCTGCAGAGCTGTCCCCGAGCCAAACTGCCCTTCGGAAGGTCTGTTACGGGGTGTCGTGTCGGTGGGCGTGGCTGGCCAAGCCCCCAGCCTTCCCGGGTTCAATGGCCGCTAAGTCTTTTTAGATGTTAATTTTATGATTGCTCAAAGGCTTTCAAAAGAAAGAGGCTTTTAAGCAAGGGAAGAGTCCGCTGGGTTTTAAAGCCTTGGCAGGCCGGTTCAGATCGTTCTCTGGAAAGGCACAAAAGCATGCGGCAGAACTGGTCTGGCCTGGAACCGAAACCTCGCTCAGGAAAAGCGTCCCACCCGGGGAGGCGCCGCGGCCAGAAGGGAACTTCGCGAGGGGCCCGTTTCCCAGCGTGGCTGCCCTCTCTCCAGAGAGTTCCTCCCTGCCCCGGGAAGAGTCCCCAGATGAAAACTCCTTGTTCTCAGTCCTCAGGATTCGTATCAACGCAGTACCAGTGCCTGCGGCTGAATTCAATTCGATGAAAAACAAATTTTCACCAGTCCTGTCCAAGGCTCGGAATTTGGGGTGACTTTGAACTTTGCCGTGCAATGTTCTCTCCCTTTGCAGGATTTAAGTGTTTAGCAAGTATTCGCTGACCGCGAGAGCGCTGAGACGGAAGGGGGGTGCAGGGGAGCGCCCCCTCCCTCCGCGGTCCCTGCCCGCGCCCAGCTGCCCCACCCCACACAGGCCGAGAGGGGCTTAAGTGGCTTCTTTTCTTTCCTCCCTTTTTAGTTTATGAAATATTTCAAGCATACACAAAGGCATCAAAAGTAATGCCATCAACCCCTTCTGTCGTCCACCACACAGCTTGAGGATTAAGACATTTCGAGACGAGTTCCCAACGTAATCCTAACCTCAACCGAGTTCTCTCCCTTCTAGAAGCAGCTCCTCTCTTGAATTGGATTTTGCAGGGGCCCTGTCGACATAAACAATTTGAGTGGCCCGAGTTCCTGTGTCCGAACCACGCTGGCCGCCCACCCTTGCTCTGCGCCCAGAAAGAACACGAGCAGCCGCCCAGGGCTCCTCCGACCTTTGAGCCCCAGCGTGTGCACAGCGTCCTGCTGTGAGGACGGAGGTCCACGCAGGTCTCTGTCCAAGCGCCGAGGACAGCAGGCACCGGTGGGGGAGGTGGACAGTGTCAAGGAAGGGGATCCAAAGTGCAGGGAGTCCTAGACAGGGGGACCCAGAACGCGGGGTCCCATATTCCCCAGCCTCACACTGGTACTGGCGTCCACAGTATGTATTCTGCAGCTTACATTTCCACTCAGCATTGTGAGATTTAGCCATTCAGTGTGCCACTATTTATCCATTCTCCGGATGATGGAAATTTCATTCGTTTCCAATTTACCACCGTAAAAGAAGCATACTTTTGATATTCCTGTACATGTCTCCCTGTCTTGTGCAAGGGCTTGTGTAGGATATATATGTACTCAAGGGAAGAATTACTGGATCTTATCATCTCTGTATTCTTTCAATTTGTTGCGTATTTTTTAAGTTTTTTTAAAAATTTCTTTTTAAACATTTTATTTATTTTTGAGAGACAGAGCATGAGCAAGGGAGGGACAGAGAAACACAGAGACAGAATCCAAAACAGGCTCCAGGCTCCCAGCTGTCAACACAGAGGCTGACGCAGAGCTCGAACTCACGAACTGTGAGGTCATGACCTGAGCTGAAGTCCCAGGCTAAACTGACACAGCCACCCAGGTGCCCCAGTTTGTTACATATTTAAAAATTATTCTACCAAGGGGTTACCAGATTACACTCTGGAAGGTTTGCTTATTATTCACATCAGTAGTTGATAATCATCAAGGGTTGGAATTTTTGTCCATATCACTAGTTGGCATCATCAAGAGTTGGAATTTTCATCGATCTGAAGGGTATAAAATATTTCATTGTGGTTTTAACGTTCCTTTGCCTGATTACTAGGAACTTCTTCTATTAATTTTTCATTTTGTTTTGGTCTTGAGCGAATTGCCTGCCTTTTCCATTAGGTTTTTGTCTTCTTGATTAACAGTTCCGCACGTATCCTCTATATTAACCTTCTACTGCTGGTACTTGTGGATAAAATACATTGCACATAACTTCTCAGAGTCGATGACTACTCTTTCTATTCCTGAATTTTGTCATTTGATGCAGTTTTAAAATTTAATATCAGGAAGTTCTCAATCTTGTTATTTATGCTTTTTGTGTGATTTGTAAGAAGTTTTTCCTTAACCTAATCTCCTAACCATTTTTTCTTAAGGGTAGAAAAAATGTCTTTCTTATTTAGATCTTTAATCCACCCTGGGATTGATTTTTATTTATAATGTGCCAATGTGAAGATTCAATCTTTTTTTTAGTATGTGTAAAACTTACATTTTTTAAAAAAGATTTTATTTTTAAGTAACCTGTACACCCAGCATGGGGCTCAAACTCACAATCTCGAGATCAAGAGTCGCACACTCTTCTGACTGAGCCAACCAGGTGCCTCTTAGGATTCAATTGGTCTGATTAACCAATTGTCTGGACACCTTTCTTTCCCCATGGATCTTCCATGGCCTTGGAGGTTCATCAAATTTCCATGTACACATGGGTATTTTTCTGTGCTTCCCACTCCACTCCACCCAACTACTTGTCTGTGTCTTCACCAATGCCACTCTGGACCACTTAGACTTAGTAGACCAATCCTAAACTTTGTGCTTCTTCTAACCTAGTTATCCCGGAGCTTTATTTTTCTACAGAATTATAAAATCAGCTTGTCAAGATCCAAGAAAACTCTGGTTTAGAATTTTAGTAGAATTGAATCGGAATTGAATTTATAGATGGATTTGGAGAGAATGGACAACTTTATGAAATCGTGTTTTCCTATTTTCCTCGCATTTATTTTTTCATTTTTTACTTTCAACTCTTTGATGTCTCTTAGCATATAGGTTTGTCAAAATTCAATCTAAAATTCTTTTTTTAAATTGTTTTTTCTCTTAATGTTTTATTTATTTCTGAGAGAGAAAGAGAGAGCGTGAGCAGGGTAGGGTCAGAGAGAGAGGGAGATACAGAATCTGAAGCAGGCTCCAGGCTCGAACAAGCGTTCCGCACAGAGCCTGATGTGGGGCTCGAATCCACGAACCATGAGATCATGACTTGAGCTGAAGTTGGATGCTCAACTGACTGAGCCACCCAGGCGCTCTTTTCCGTACTCATTTTATGCTATCACTCTCTTTTTCTCCTTCTCTACCTTATTTTGGATTAGGAGGTTTGGCTTAGGGAGTGCATGGATGGCTCAGTCTGCTAAGTGTCCAATTTTGGCTCAGGTCAGATCATGATCTCACAGTTTGTGGGTTCAAGCCCTGCATCAACCTGTCTGCTGTCAGCCCAGAGCCTGCTTCAGATCCTCGGTCCCCTTCTTCTCTCTGCCCCTCCTCCCTCTTGCTCGCTCTCTCAAAAATAAATAAGCATTAAAATAAAAATTTTAAAAAAGAAGTTTGACTTAGTTGTTCTCCCTCCACTGGGTTCAAATGTATGTATTTGATTCCATGGTTCTCAAATGTTAGTGGCATCAGAATCACCTGGAGAACTTGTTAAAACACAGTTTGCTCATCTCCAAACCAGTGTTTCTGGTTTAGATTTCTGGGACAGAGCCCAATAATTTGCATTTCTAAAAAATTTCCCAGTGCTGCTGATAATACTGGCCCAGGGAGCACACTTTCAGAAATACTGCTCAAATTCTATTCTTTTAGTACTCAGCCCTTGATTTTAACATTCATAGTTAACAAAGCATAAAACTAATAAGTGTCTTTGCTATTCTTCCCCAAAATATGAGGACTTTAAAATATTTGAAGTCAAATTTTCTTCTCCTATCACACATCTTTTTGTGATCCAGAATTTTAATCTGACCTTGTCTTTTAACTCCCAAATCAGATCCTATTGTAAGCTGAGGTTGTGAAGACCTTCCGATGCTTACCAATTTTATTTGCTCAGTTTTCCTTCTTGCATTTAAGCATTTCCTTCTGGAATTATTTTCCTTCTTGTGGATCACAGGTTCTAGAAGTTCTCTCAGTGAGGCTGTGCTGGGAGTAAACGCTCAGCAGTTTTTGCTGCCTTTGTTTTTTTATATTTGTCCATTTGGTTTGTGGGGGTGTTTGAGCAGGGAGGGTCTGAAAACATCTTCTTTGCACCTACAGTCTTTTTTTTTTAATGTTTTTATTTATTTCTGAGAGAGAGAGAGAGGCAGCGTGAGCAGGGGAGGGTCAGAGAGAGAGGGAGATACAGACTGAAGCAGGCTCCAGGCTCTGAGCTGGCAGTCAGCACAGAGCCCGACACGGGGCTCAAACCCGTGAACTGTGAGATCATGACCTGAGCTGAAGTCGGATGCTTAACCGACTGAGCCACCCAGGCGCCCCGATTGCACCTATAGTCTTGAAGGACGAGTTAGTCAGACACATAATTCTGTTTACCAGCTACTTCTGTGTCTCTGTATTTGGAAGGCACCGCCCCCTCCTGCCTCCACTTCCACTCTTACCTTTGAGGAATCTGGGGTTGATCTCACTGCTCTGCTTTTATAAGGCACCTGTCTTTTCTGTGGCTGCCTGTAGTTCTGTTTTTCTTCAGTGATCTCTGTACCACTGTGCTGAGTCAAGGTGTTTGTTTTATTTATTCTGCTTGGGACTCACTATTATTTATGAATCTAAAGATTCCTACTTTCAGCAATTAGGAAAAATTCTCGGACATTCTTGTGTTGAAAAAAAATACCTTTTACCTGTTCTCCATTGTTCTTATGGAAGTTTTATTAGAAACAGATCTCATAACTCCTGCCTTTTCTCTATCATTTTGTTTTTCTGTGCTGTGTTCTGGAAAATTCTTCAGTTCTAATTCAATTAATTCCCTAAATCTTTCTTTAGATATGTCAAATCTATTTAATGCGTTTGGTGATTTGTTTTTTGAATTTCATTGACTATACTTTCGAGCTCTTGGACATTCTATTTAGGGCTTTTTCAAATCAGCCGAAAACTAATCTGTGCTATTAGAAGTCAGGATAGTAATTATCCTTAGGACAGGTATGGGTAATGACTTACAGGAAATATGGGGGGTGAAGGATTTGGGATGTTCAGATGGTAAAATTTCACCAAGTTGTACACTTATAATTTGTGCACTTTTTGGTATGTGTAATATACTATTATATAGTATCTCTTGTTCCTTTCTTGTGTGTAGTTTTATTATTTTTTTAAAATTTCTTAAAAATGTTTATTTTGAGAGAGAGAGATTGTGAGCAGGAGAGGGGCAGAGAGAAAGGGAAGGAGAGCATCTCAAGCAGACTCTGCACAGGTAGCTGTCAGTGCGGAGCCTGGTGCGGGGCTCATACTCAGCAATAGCGAGATAATAACCTGAGCGGAATTCAAGAGTCAGTCACTTAACCAACTGAGTCACCCAGGCACTCCTCTTGCGTTTAATTTAAATTTAATGAAACATTTTATACCATCTTGTTTTGTATTCTGCGTTTGATAAATCTGGTATCGTAAGTTCTTAAGAGTTTCTGTTAATTCTAACTTACGGTAGCTTGCTTCTTCATCTTTTTAATTTTGGAGTGAGGCCGTATATCCAGCTGGGGTTTGTCTGTACGAGTCCTATATTAGCAAACAGTATGCTTCTCACAAACATTTTGAGCAAAAGGAGTCAGATGTAAAAACTGCATCTTAAAAGAAGCCTAAATTGTGTTTACCTTTTGTGTCTGGGGAGGAGAGAATTCAGGGACAATGGATATTGATTGGGAAGGAACACAGGAAAATTCCTGTGCTGCAAATGTTTCGTATCTTGAGCTCAGATGTTGTCATATAGGAACCCGCAAATGTCAAACTGTACTGAGCTATGTGCTTGAGTGTTCTTCGTGCACCTTTTTTTTTTAATGTTTTATTTATTTCTAGGAGAGAGAGAGAGAGACAGCGCGAGCAGGGGAGGGTCAGAGAGAGAGGGAGTCACAGACTGAAACAGGCTCCAGGCTCTGAGCTGGCAGTCAGCACAGGGCCTGACGCGGGGCCCGAACCCACGAACCGCGAGATCATGACCTAAGCAAAAGTCGGACGCTTAACCACTAAGCCACCCAGGCGCCCCGTGCACCTTATTGTCTCTGAGTTAAAACAACTTAGAAAAAGTAAATCTTTCTGCCAGCGTGTCCCCGCCCCCAAACACCACTTCCCGCACACTGGAGCCGGTGGTCAGTCGCATGTTGGTTGTATGGAGACACAGGTGACAAAGAGGTAGTCTGTGTGGCAGCAACTTCTTTCAGGCCACATTCCTCCCTGAGCTGCCCTAGAGCTATACCAGCTGTCCTGCCTGTAGGGTCCAGCGAGAACCTTCCTTAGCCATTGGATGTGTCTGTCTTCATGCTGAGGTTTGCCTTGGTCTCTGCCCCTATCCATGGGGATGACCCCAGCTGAAATCTTCCTAGGACAAGAAAAAGGCAGAGAGAAGGAGGAAGTGCCCCTGGAGAGGAGGGAGAGGAAGGTGAGGGATGGGGAGCACAGACACTGAAAGCGGGCTAATTCCAGGAATTATTAAGCAGGCACAGTCGTCAAATACTTCTCAACGGGAAGCAGGGAGGGAGGGAGGGAGGGAGAGAAGGAAGGGAAGGAAGGAAGGAAGGAAGGAAGGAAGGAAGGAAGGAAGGAAGGAGGAGAGGAAGGGGAGAGGGAGAAAGGGAGGGAGGCCAGAGGCATCAAAGATTTCAATGATGTGCATTAAAATAGAGTTATGGGGGCGCTGAGTGGCTCAGTCGGTTATGTGTCCATCATGATCGCATGGTTCCATGTGTTTGAGCCCCGCGTCGGGCTCTGTGCTGACAGCTCTGAGCCTGGAGCCTGCTTCAGATTCTGTGTGTCCCTCTCTGCTCCCCACCCCCTCAAAAATAAATAAACATTAAAAATTTTTTTTAATAAAATAAAATAGAGTTATGGATTATTTTATTTTATTTTATTTTTGGACTGTTCAATTTTTTACTGTTGCATTTTGAGAGTTCTTTATCTATTCTAGATATTAGTCTTTAGTCAGATATATGGTTTGAAAATACTTTCTTCTTGACTGTAGTTTATCTTTTATCACTTTCTTTTTTTTTTTTTTTACAAATAGTTTATTGTCAAATTAGTTTCCACATAACACCCAGTGCTCATCCCCACAAGTGCCCTCCTCCATGCCCACCCCTCCTCCCCCCCACATCCACCAGTCCTCAGTTTTTGTCAGCATTCAAGAGTCTCTCATGGTTTGGAGTTATGGATTATTTTAATTATTTGTCTGTATTATCTAATTTTTTCCAGCAAATGTGTATTATTTTTGCAATAAGAAAAAGAGGGTGTTTTGTTTGTGCTTTACAGGACTTAAACAACATGCCCTAGTAGGAAGTGGATAATATGTATCAGTTCCCAACAGCTCCTGTTCAATTTTGATTAAATGTCAGGGTACCTTGATCTTACTTCATCACAGGTCAACCTACTCTGATGTCTATCATCTTGGGCAATTTATCACCTTTAGGATTGTGTAAGAAACATGAATTTGCTGGGAGTCTTTTTCCTGATAACTACTAAAGACGGAGCCAGGAAAAGATGTGATCAGCACGCATATGATCAGAGCGCGCTGGACTCTCTCCAGCACCACACACAGAGCGGATCCCGGCACAGAGCTGGGAAGCCAGGTTTCCAGGCTTTCCATGCTCTTCCTCCCTGTCAACATCTGTTCCCAGGAAAGGCTCTATAGACTCTTTAAAAGCACTTGGAGACCGCTCAGGATGCTCAGAATCTAAGGAGAGATTCTCCGGTTGGAGATTTCTGTAAAAAAATCAACTGCTGCACAGGTATTTCAAGGATGGGACAGGAAGTCTCTGTGATGCCTTTAAGGTCAACCCATACAAGCTCCGCCCACTCTGCCACTCTAAGACCCTGACCCAACTCCATTTCCCATTTATTGCTCTTTCTTCTCTGTTCCTGACCGGGATAGCCTGGGGTTGTTGCCACAATTTTAAATCATGTCAATGTTAGGGTGCCTGGGGGGCTCAGTCGGTTGAGCGTCCGACTTTCACTTGGGTCATGATCTCACGGGTTTGTGAATCTGTGCCCCACACCAGGCTCACGGTTGTCAGCTGAGCCCACTGTTGTCAACAGAGCCAGCTTCGGATCCTCTGCCCCCCTCTCTCTCTGCCTCTCCCCCACTCACATTCTCTCTCTCTCAAAAAATAAATTATAAAAACATAAAATCAGGCCGATGTTGACATAACCCCATTCTACGCTCCGTTTGGTGATCATGTGTTACTGAAAAGCGAGTCTGAGGTGACCGGGGATGCCCAGGGGGCTTCTCTGCAGGAGGTGGGTTTACCAAGCCCTGGGAAGGTGCACGTAGTTGGAACAAGCTAGGAGAGAGTTTGCGAGGGCTTGGAGGCAGGACTATGATGAAACCCCATCTGGCTGGAGCAGAGATTTTAGGTGGAGGTCTCCCCAGAGGCTAAAGAGAAGCTCAAGCTGCATTTACTGATAGGATGGAAGGGAGGGCAGCATCTGGAAGGGCAGCTGATTAATTTGGATTTTATGTTATAAGTGATAATGAGTCAAATAAATACTCTGAGCAGCCCAGCGATAAGCTGAAAATGTACACTCAGAAGACAGATTATGTGCGGGGCAGATAAGGAAGGTCCAAGTGGTGGTGACGCGGCTGGGCTGGGGGCTGCCCCCCAGAAGAGAGAGGACTTGGTGGGGCAGCCATAAAAACAGACATTGCAAAATAAGAGTCATCGGATTTTAGTGCCTCACGGGATGTGAAGAAGGGTCCCAGGCAGGAAAGAATCAGAGTCAGTGCTGACATATAAACCTGGGGGCATCTGATTCGCTCCGCTGCCTCCTTCCCACTCCTTCGTTCACTGCTCATCAATTGAGCATTTACTACGCAGCAGGCCCTGTACAAGAGATGGAGATGGGAAACATGGATAAGACAGACAGCGTCTGCTCCAGAAGCTCGTAGCCCAGTGCAAGAAAAGTTAGAATCCGCAGATAAAAGTGATGTGGAGTTCAGGACTGGCACGTGGCCCAGTATTGCAGAGCGTGGAGGAGTGTCTTTAATCCCTTAGGACAGGTATGCCATCAGCGTCAACACCTCTCCCTCACACTGGCTCACTCTGCCAGGACTTTAGATGGAGGCAGAAGATGCACATTCCCAAAGGGCTGAGGGTGGAGTCCCTGGGACCCGCGTGTAGGAGGAGTGGGTGGGAAGGAGCTCTAGAAGCCTGGCTTCCTTTTCTGAGCACATGGTGTGGTGGGTGGACCCCAACCGTACCAGGTAACCATGTATTTGGTTAGATTGCTGCTTATCTTCTCACCTACCTTCCTCCCACTCTCCTGAAGATAATGCTGAGAATACTGGATATTGGCGTTGGAAAAGAACATTTGATATACACAACCTTATTTTGTAGCTGAAGAAACTCCACCGGCAATTTCCATACCATAGCCCATCTCAAATGCCATGGCCAATTTCACATGGCTCTTCACACCTCTCCACTTGCTCTCACCAACAAAACTTAACTAGGTTGGGTCATCAGAAAACTAAGTGATGAACACACAATACTGTGTTAATGAATCAGAATGGCATTAAGACCTATGAGGACTTAATGTGTTTTTCCTTCTAGGGTCATTTATATTTTAAAACAGAAAGTTCTTAAATACCCTTAACAAAAGACAGGTAAGGAAATGCACGCCCCCAAGTACACAGAATCAAGTGAGAGGAGAAGTGAGCGGGCTAACTGCACAAGGGAATGAGAGGTTCTCCTGAGTTCACCCTCCAAACCCACGTCACCCTCCAAAGCCAGGTGGCTGCCTCCTTGGATGTCTATGAATGCAGCTAATGCTCTACATTCAAAGTCTTCACACATGGACAGAGCTGATGGAGGTAAGATCTAATTGGGAGAAAGGGCAGGTGGAAGATAGCAGTCATGAAAACAAGGGGACACCAAAGAAACAAGACAGGTGTGATGATAAGTCGCTAATACTGGGGTTTATCACCACCTTATCACCACTCCCATTCAACATTGTACTGAAGGATGCGATAAGGCAAGAAAAAGAAAGAAAAGGCATAAATATTGGACAGGAAGAAGTAAAACTGTATTTATTTATAGATGACATGATTATAAACATAGAAAAACTAAAATAGATAAAAATTATTATAATTAATACATTCATCAAAGTCACTGTCTATAGGGTCAATATACAAAAATCATAGTTTTGTATATCTACAATCAAAATTCTGAAATAAAAAATTGAGTACCATTTATAATAGCATCAAAACTATAAGTACCTAGGAGTAAATCTAACAACAACAAAAAATGCCAGATCTCTGTGCTCTAACTGCAACACATTTGTGAGAGAGATTAAAGAAAACCCAAATAAATAGATATTCCTAACATGAAGGAGGAAGGGAGCCATATGGTAGATAGATGTATCTTTGACTTGAAGTGATACTAGTTCTAATTAGACCGTGAGATGTACTTTATAATTCCTAAAACAACCACTAAAAACATATACAAAGATATATAATGAAAAATTCAATAGGAAATTAACATGGAATATTAAAAAATATTCAAATAACCCAAAATAAGGCAGGAGAGAGGAAATAAAGAATGAAAAACAGGGAAAAGAAAAATAATTTTAAAAAATAACCTAAATCCAGACATGTCAATAACTACATTACATATAAAAAATCTAGAGGTGCATGGGTGGCTTAGTCAGTTGAGCGTCTGACTCTGGATTTTGGCTCAGGTCATGATCCCAGATTCATGGGATCGAGCCCTACATTGGCCTCTGCACTAAGCCTGCTTGGGATTTTTCTCTCTCTCTCCTTCTGCCCCTCTCCCCCACTCATACTATCTCTCTCTTGAAAAAAAAATTTTTTTAATTAAGAAAAAAGAAGAAATCATTAATAATCCAAACCAGGGTCTGCAAAGTTTTTCTAGAAAGTGCCAGAGAGTAAATATTTTGGATTCCTGAGTCATACGGTGTCTGTTGCAACTACTCAACTCTGCTTTTTTTTTTTTTTAATGTTTTATTTATTTCTAGGAGAGAGAGAGAGAGACAGCGTGAGCAGGGGAGGGTCAGAGAGAGAGGGAGTCATAGACTCTGAAACAGGCTCCAGGCTCTGAGCTGGCAGTCAGCACAGAGCCCGACGCGGGGCTCGAACCCACGAACCGCGAGATCATGACCTAAGCGAAAGTCGGACGCTTAACCGACTAAGCCACCCGGGCGCCCCTCAACTCTGCTTTTGTAAAGGAAAAGCAGCCAAAGAAAAGCTAAAAATGAATGAGCATAACAATGTTTCAATAAAACTTTAGTTACAAAAACAGGCAGCTAACCAGATCTGACTCACAGGCATAATTTGCCAGCCCTTGATCTAAATACGCAAATTAAGAAGTAAGAGATCTTCAGAGTAGGTGAAAAAACAAGACCAAACAATATGCTGGCAATAAAACAACACACACACACACACACCCTCATCTTAAATATAATGATAGAGGTAGGTTAAAAAAGAAAAGATGGAGGGGTGCCTGGGTGGCTCAGCTGGTTTGAGCATCCGACTTCAGCTCAAGTCATGATCTCCGGTTTGTGGGTTTGAGCCCTGTGTGGGGCTCTGTGCTGACAGCTCACAGCCTGGAGCCTGCTTGGGATTGTGTGTCTTCCTCTCTCTGCCCCTCCCCCATTTGTCCTCTGTCTCGGTCTCTTTCTCTCTCTCAAAAATAAATAAGCATTAAAAAATATTTTTTAAACGAAAAGATGGAAACCAACGTGCCACGTAAACACTAACCAAAAGACTAATATCAGACAGAGCAGACTTCAGAGCAAGAAAACTTACTGGGGGATAAGAGGGGCATTATTGCTGAAAGACAATTCTCTAAATACTCTCATATCTCTGTATACCTTGTGAGCAGATCTCACCCAGAGGCAACGACTGTCTCAGGTCTTTTCAAGGACGTTTTTACAGTCAACAGCACTAGGAATAGAAACATTGCTTCCCTCCCAGGTAAGACAGCGGCTGGTTTGCTTTCAGTCCAGTATAACAGCGATACTATCTCCCTTTGGTGCAAAGGTCAGGAAGATTGCAAAGACTTGGGTTCCTTAATCTCAGGGATCCTCTGCTGTGATGCAACCAACGGCCTGTGCGGGTGCCATCCGGACGCGACTGCCTCATCCCCTGAGAAATGGGGCTTGAGGAAGCGACGCAAACGCTGGGTGTGGCTGCTGCTCGTGGCCAATGGCACGTCCTGAGTCTTCAGCCAGCGTCCAGGAACCTGTGCAGCCTAACGCCGTAGCTTGCAAGTCCCACGGCAGAAATTGGTCAAACGAAGGAGAAATGGACAAACCCAGAATTATAGGTGGAGAGCTCAACACTGCTCTCTCAATAATCAACCGAACAAGGAGCCAGGAAATCCGTAAGGACACAGAACTGAAAAACACCATCAACCAACTAATGCAATGGATACTTGTAGAACAGTTTGCTTAATACGTTCTTCCTGAGGAACGCTGACCAAGAGATGATATCCAGGGCCCTAAAACAAGACCTGATAAAGTTAAAAGAATTGAAATAATAATATAAAATATGTTTTATGACCACCATGAAAGTCAGGTATCAGTAAGAGAAAGATAACTGGAAAATCTTTAAACTTAAAAATTAATCAACAGAACTTCTGGTTTCAGGTCTCCTGGAAGCCCAGTCTTAGAGGGTCCTCACATTTTCCTGGGCTTTATCTCCGGAAGCCCCACCAGGCTTTCAGGCAGGCAAACGAACCATTTTGAAAAACACCCAAAGATGTCTCCAAGTAACAAAGGCCTGCCCTCTGAGGGAAACTAGGAGTCTTATCTGATTTGAAGGAATGGCAATTAGCCAATTCTAGGCCCCTCAAGCCTTCCTGTCTCAGGTAAGGAGAGAGAGAGAGAGAGAGAAAAAAAAAAAAAGGTTAAGAACTGCTTCTAAAGGTCACAACCCAAGGACTCAGGCCCACTAAAAACAGATTTGATTGTGTGATTACTAACACCTCCCTCCCCTCACATCTTACCATCAAATCCACAGGGCTCAAGATACAATACCAGGGATTACAATGGACAGAGCTAGCTGCAAAACAGTGTCTAACTAAGGAGTTCTTAGGGAAACCCAGAGACAACACAAACCTAGAAAAATGAGGAAACTAGAGGAAGCCTCTTGTACCTACAGCTATAGCAACATGAAACACAGGCAACTCCTGGCCAGATTAACATAAAACTTTACCCTAAAAGCCGGATCACCCCAGTTCCTCTTACCTGATACATTATGTCTGGCATTCAACAAAAAATTACCAGGCACGTTAAAAGATAAGAAAAAATACAGTTTGAAAAGACATGGCGAACATCAGCACCTGACTTGGAGACGACACAGAGCTTGGAATGATCAGATAGGGACTATTTAATAATCATAAGTTGAGGACAATGAAAATGTTGACACGTAAGAGCAAATAAGCACACAGTATGGTCCATGATTTTTCACACAGATGCAAAGTCAATTCAGTAGAAGAAAGTCTTTGAAAAGACCTGTGTCCAGAACACATAAATAATTCTGAAAATTCAATAGCAAAAGAAAGAAAAAAGAAAATGGAAAGAATGAAAGGAAGAAACTGAGGGAAGAAGACACGGAGGGAAATGAGAAATGAACATGATCACCCTGAGGGGCGTGGGGAGCATGTCAAAAATGTTCCTGGGCATCTACTGCTATCTGCATCTTCAACAGGGGAACGCTCTGAGCTTTGCTGCTAGGTTCAGTGTTCACAGAGCGGGTGTGTGACCCGGACAGAGGCTGGAACCCAGATGTGTACGACTCAAAGCCTTTTTGTTTCCACTTAATAGCTCAAAAGTCCCCTCCTCCTAGAAAGGTGACCTCGAGAAATGCCTTCCACCCTGAATTGATCTCGTCCCTTAGGGAAGGACGTCTATCTCACTAGCAACGGTCTCGGTCGGGCGTGGACCCTCCTGTCTCCCACCCCCAATTGTGAGCCTGCTCCCGGAGGGCAGAGCCGCGCCCGTCCATCTAAGCCTCCTCGCAGGGCTGAGCGCCGGCCAAATTCACGTGTTCCCGGGCGGGCCCGGGAGTCGCCCTGGAAACTCGGTTGCGGTCTGCTCTTTACACATGGCCCTCGATTACGCAAGCCGCAGGTTGCGGTCGGCGCTTCTTTCCCACTTGGAAACCAGTTAGGAGAACAGTGACGACTTCTATCGAACTAGAGCCCAAACGCCGGGGTGACACGGACACCGCAGGTTCCGCGAGAGCGGGGGAAGCGGCCGACTGCCTTCCGGGCCCACGTCCAGCGGAAGCAGGTGCGCGCCGGCCCCGCCCCGCTCACCTGCGCGCGCGGCTCGGAGACGGCGGCCCCGGCGCGGCGCGCACGCCTTTATACGGCGCTATTTTGGTCGCGCGCCCCGATTGGCCGGTTGCGAGTGACGACACGCCCGCGCGCCGCGGGGCGGAGCCGAGATCCGGGGGAGGGGCGCTTCCGGCGGGACGGGGACCCGTGCGGGGTGTGCGCTCGGCGCCCCGGGGATTCGCCAGTCGCCACGGGTACTCAGCGCCTACGCCTCAATCTGTCGGTTGCGTTATATTATAGTGAAAGAGCCTCTGTGGCCGCGAGGGCTGCTCAGAACCGAGCTAACCACGCTTCTGGGAGGGAGTTGCCAGATGGCGTTACATGTCTTAACAAACCACATGGTGGAAACAGCTCGAACCTTACCAGATGCCAGCCCGAAGCTGCTCCCGTGTCATTTCCTGTCTAGAAGCGCTTGTCAGCCCCATCTGCAGACCTGTCTTTGCCATCCTTACTTCTCCCTTTGCTGAAGCTGCCCTCTGAGGCCTCTGTGCCCCCTCTGACAGTCGCTGGGCCTTCCGTCTTCTCTTTACGCAGTGCTGTCATCTGTCATCTGTCTCAAGCCAGAGGAACAAAACACTTCTTAGAAGTCTCGGAAGGATCTCATTTCCACCATATTCATGTCCCGTATCGTGATCAGGGCCACGTCTGCCCTTTCCTGCTTTCTGGCTGTCCATCAGGCCGCATTACTTAGTTCTGAGTCTCTGGGTTTTTCCGTTTATTTTTGGTGACTGGTTTTGAGCTTCTTTGGTAAAAGTTACTGAGTAAATGCCAAGTGTGGCTCACCGAAAGAAAATCCTTGTAATACTACATAAACAAAAAGGACCATTCGAAGCCGTAACTCCCTGTTGGATGGTAACTAAGCTGGAAAGAGTTTCTGTTAATGAGTTCTGATCCTCCTTAGAATCACCTACCCTCAACTCTGGGTGCAAAGCCCTTAAAGGGTCTGTGATTTCCTTAGCTCACAGCTTTGGTTACACTTGCAGTGGGTATAGAAAGAACATAATTTAGTGACAATTGAACATGAACAACATCATTAAAAATTGTCATTCATTAATTTCAATGTGCCAGGCATTGCCGGTGCTTCAGAGGTGTTTCCTTTAATCCTTACAAAATCCCCACCCATGACTTAGATACCGTTATTATACCCATTTTACAGAAAAGGAAACAAAGGCCCAGACGGATAGAATAACTTGATTGAAGACACACGTTAGTATAAAAGCAGTGCCAGGATTCTTACCCAAGTTTGTCTGACTCCGCTGTTTGTGCCCTTAATTACTAAGTTCTGTAGTTCTTTGATCTTTGTCGTATCTAATTAGAAATCCAGTCTTGGGGTGGCACAAAATTGAATTGAGATCAGTTAGTAAGTGTTATAAATCCTTAGTAAGATGCTGCTGGCTTCAGAAAAGGATTACTACCAAGGGAAAATAATGGTGCCAGGGGTCTTAAAAATCTTGACTTCCCTGAAAAGCAGATCATATGAAACCTACAACATAAAGTTTTTTTAAAAAGATTCTGGATTCTACTGTGCTCTTAATGTGGAGACCGGACTGTTTACAAAATAGTTAACTTAGATCCACTTTGTTGGCTAGGAGCCAAGAAGCAAACTGGTTAGAAGAATGACTTTCAGGGTCGTCTGGGTTGCTGTCGATTGAGTTTCCGACTCTTTTGATTTTGGCTGAGGTCATGAATCCAGGGGCATGGGATTGAGCCCCATACTTAAGATTGTCTCTCTCTTTCCCTCTCCCCTTCTCCCCCACTTGTGCTTTCTCTTTCTCTCTCTAAAACAGAAGAAGGAGAAGAAGAACAACAACAAGAAGAAAAAGAAATGCTGATCAAACATTTTTCTACGCTTTTCTCTATACAACTACCAGAACTACCTAATGGAAGTTTCAAGTACAGCAGACACTGGCAGTGGCCACTCCCCAGGAGCATCTGGGAATGACCCCCGACTACCACTCTCCCTCTCTGGTTAATGCTGTGTGAATTTCCCAATTTCTCTGAAACTCGTTTTCCTTATCTGTAACCTACTTTGCTGCAAGGATTAAGTGAAATATATGACATTCCTGGATTCTTTTGTGGTATATGTAGATATTCAAAACTATTAGTCCTCTTTCTTCCCCTTCCCCTGATGTTTAAGAAGGAAAGCACATAGCTGTGATGATTATGCCTTTATTGCTTCTTCTAGAGAGCTACATTTACCGCACTGAATGTCACAGTCAGGTAGTAATTTACCTGACTTTAAGTAATTAAGACCAGTTTTACTATCCTTAACTTTATTTATTTTTTTAAATGTTTATTTTTATTTTTGAGAGAGAGATAGAATGTGAGCGGGGGAGGGGCAGAGAGAGGGAGAATTTGAAGCAGGCTCCAGACTCTGAGCTGTCAGCACAGAGCCCACCATGGGCTCAAACTCACAAACTGTGAGATCATGACCTAAGCCAAAGTCATTCGCTTGACCGACTGAGCCGCCCGGGCGCCCCAACCATCCATAACTTTAAATGTCCTTATTGAAACTTCAGTAAGATCATTTTCAAGTATCAGCTGCAGCTTTGTGTCTGCCATTCATTTAACAGTTTCTGAAAATCTGTTCAGTAGAAGACATCAGTTATTCTTTAGTAGAGCTTTCTGAAATATGTCAGCAAAATAGCCTGTTTCACAAATAGGCATTAGCCATACTTTTATGGTAATAATGACCTGTTCTTTCTAACCGGTCCCAAGCTCCAACTCTGACTGTAATTCTTAATGAAAATGATTTGGTCTGGGAAGACCAAAAAGAAAAGGAAAACAAACACAAAGAACTAAGAACTAGGCATTCCCAAAAATTAAAGGTCTTCTAAAATATATATATATATATATATATAATTTAGAGGATGTTATTCCCTTTGAAAGTCATTCATTTTGTTAAGTGCTCTTGCATGTTCGATTGTTTTCATCACTGCCAGTTAAAGGGAGACTTTTACATCCTCTTCTCAAGTATAAAACTATAAAATGTGCTGAATGTGTGTGCATGTGTGTGTTGCACAGTGAGGTAGCAGCGAATATAACTTCAGAAATGCAAGCTTTGCAAACCATTACACACCCAAATATGTTTTAAGTGAACTGAGTTTCCAGAAACTCACAAAGCATTAAGTTTAACTAAATTATTTAAGGGTCAGTGGAGCTATTTTTTCCTAACTCAAAAGTGTGTGACTTAGGCAGCATGTTTCTGACATTGAATATCTTTTTGAATTATTTGATTTACTCAGATGAGCGGCCGATTCAATGGAAAAGACATTAGGCAAACCCACTTTGTTAGACTACATTAGCCTTACTTTTAGATATAGTAGTCTTTAATAGAATTGTATTTTAAAGATGAGAAATTAACATACAACTATATGTAATATGATATGAGAAATTAATATATAACATGTAACATACAAAATCTGTATGACAGAAAAACTGATGTTATTAGCTATAAAAATAGTAAAATGAACTGAAATGTAATAATAGATGCTGGCTGCCAATGTGCTTTAATGTAATAGTTTTGATTCATTCTCTTTTTTTAATGTTTATTTTTGAGAGAGAGAGAGCGTGAGCAGGGGAGGGGCAGAGAGAGAGGGAGACACAGAATCCAAAGCAGATTCCAGGCTCTGAGCAGTCAGCACAGAGCTTGACACAGGGCTTGAACTCATGAATCCTGAGATCATGACCTGAGCCAAAGTGGGACACTTAACCCACTGAGCCACCTAGGAGCCCCTGAGTCATTCTTTTTAACTCCTTTCATTGCCAGCAAGAGTGATTTAAGGTGTGGTTCACTCAGATTATTTTTTGCTCCAGTAAAGGGCTGCTTTTGAAAACTGTCTATGCCCTAATGCTTTACTATTACCCCAATACATCATCCTCTGTTGACGAAACCAAGGAACCAAGCAATAGCAGGTAATGGAAGTGTTTCCTACTATTGCTAAGCGAGTGAACCCAACCTCCACCCTGGAATCTGAACCCATGAGGATCTGCCTTTTCAATGGCACCTTTGAAGCATGTATACATTCATTCGCTCATTTATTCATTCAACAGAGAATTCTTGATCACTGTATATATCACAAGCACACGAATAAATCTG
The DNA here is from genome assembly GCA_017311185.1 of Proteles cristata cristata. Lineage (NCBI taxonomy): Eukaryota > Metazoa > Chordata > Mammalia > Carnivora > Hyaenidae > Proteles > Proteles cristata. Next base: position 2,796,509 of record JAESUZ010002849.1, on the reverse strand, counting down.
AGTAGGTCATGGTACCTGTTACCACAGGCTTGCAGTCTAGAAGGGATAAGAGATGAATAAGCAAATAATACAGCTGAGAACTAATTGCTACCCTGGAAGAATGTATGTGTGCAAGGACATAGAAATGGAGAATGTAGGCGCAGGGGCTCCGGATGTGGGGGTGTTAAGAGATGAAAGCAACCAGAAACACAGCAGCCTGAGAGCCACACGAAAGCATCTGACTGCCGTTTTGCAGATAGCGTGGAGCCTGAGGAAGTTGAGAAGATCTCAGGAAAGCTGCTCCCTAGGGTCTACACACCGGCTTTCCCCGCTGCAGTATGGCAAGAGAGGTGGAGGACTCAGACCCAGAAGCCAATTCTCTTCCCCCAAATATCTGCCATGGGAAGGTGTTTCACCGTCTCTGCCTCATCCAGGTCGACAACTTCAGGTGAACTTTTGGGGGTGTTTTTAGGGAAATTATTTTGCCAGACATCAATCATTGTTCTCTGATAGTAGGGAAAAAAAAAAAAAGCTCAGTAGCCTGGGGGATAATTACCAGTTTTATTTTATTTTATTTCATTTCATTTCATTTCATTTCATTTTCTAGGAGACAGAAGTTTATTGAATATACCACAAGAGAGCAGCAGGCAGGATAGCAAAGGAGAAGCTGTCTACCTCGTTACCACATTTAATCCATTCAGTATTATATTTAGGGGCACCGGGGTGGCTCAGTCAGCTCAGAGCCTGGAGCCTGCTTTGGATTCTGTTTCTCCCTCTTCTCTCTGCCCCTCCCCTTGCTTGCACTCTTTCTCTCTCTCTCTCTCAAAAATATATAAACATTAAAAAAAATTTTAATGATATATTTAGAGTTGGCCTTTTGTTTAAAAACTACAAGATTGAGGCTTCCTCACTGACATTGCTCACTTTACTGTGAAGTACATGACATACTGACACACACTTGGTAGTTTCTAATGGCTCGTTCAAGGCCTTGGCCAGCAAGGCTGTAGTACAAAATGCCATGGTCACTAAATGGACACATTCTTTTTTTTTTTTTTTAACATTTATTCATTTTTGAGAGAAAGAGAGAGACAGAGTGCAAGCAGAGGTAGGGCAGAGAGAGAGGGAGACACAGAATCAAAGCAGGCTCCAAGCTCTGAGCTGTCAGCACAGAGCCTGACGCGGACCTTGAACCCATGAACCATGAGATCATGACCTGAGCTGAAGTCAGGCACTTAACCGAGCAAGCCACCCAGGCGCCCCTAAAGAGACATATTCCAAAGTAAAAACAACTGCTATTGGTAAGATGAAGGCTGAATATTCCTGCGAAAAGAATCCATAGAGCACAAGACACACGCATACCATGGAATAGACACCCGAGACCTGGGTAGAAGCACATGTGGCTGTGTCCAAAGACTGTGTAACTCAAAATCCAGTAGGATGAATTATAGAAATGTTCCTGGCCATTTGTTGTACCTGGCACTGGCGAGTCTTAATTATGCAGAGCAAAACTAAAGAATTATATCACATCGGATGGATCTGGGCAGAATGGTTCATGACAATAGCATTTTAGAGCAGGGATCCTAAAAATGCCTGGAATGCAAGATAAACTCTTCCCTGGTTAAAGTCAGCAATCATTAGATATATTCACATAGTCCTTGGTCACCAGGCCCTTTTCCAAAGTTCACTCTGGATGAAAGAGAGTATGTCTGAGACTGTGGTGATTGCCCTGAGAATCTTGCCTCATGGGATGGGTAGATAGATAGATAGATAGATAAGCAACAGACATAGGTAGGGCAGCTTCACCAGGTACATGAAAGGCCTTTTAAGAAGGAGCTGGTTCACACCACTAGAAATAGGTTGTAAAACAAAAGTTCTCAAGATAGGCAGACTTTGAAAAAGCCTGATGTCCAGTTGTTGTCTAGCATTTTCCTAGGCTTACTTCAAGAAATGGAAATTTCTGTGGGGGAAACCAGTGACATTCATTCTAGACCTGGCCACGTGACAACTCAATTGTCAGTGGAAAGGTACTTTTCTGAGTAATTACTCAATTAAAGTCATTTCAAGCTAGGTGTTCAGGACTGAAATTTCTGGTAGTCAAGTTGGGCAGCTGAATCTAAAAACAACTTTCACCACAAGACACCTATAAAATACTGGTTAAAATAAAACAAACTTCTCTTTAAATACATGTCTAAACTAGCAAGACATGATTATCTCAGGGCTTTGGGATATTAGGACATCCTATTTTATCCCTATAGATAAAGTTTGCCACAGAGTTTGTGAAAAGAAAAAGACATAAAATAAAAATTTCTGAAATCACCTTCTCTTTTTTTTTTAACATTTTATTTTTAGGTAATATCTACACCCACCCTTGGGCTTGAACTCAGGACTTGAACCTGAGATCAAGAGTCAGACGTTTCACTGATTAAGCCAACCAAGCGTCCCTGAAGTCACCTTCTTAAGCTGTTCCATGTTGTTGATGTTGCTTATCGTCAAATATAAAGTATATATAATCCATCGTGTTCTCATTCTAAAAATAGAGCAAAGCTCTTCCTTCCTTAAAAATTCAGTTCCAAAGCCCTTGGGATCAGTAGCCCACACAAAGGTGTGTTGAGCAGGGCAGTGACCTGGCAGGGTCAGGAGATTGGCTTCATACAAAGAGATTGAGCAAATAAGCAAATATATTGCAGATAATAGGAGTCAAGTTTCTCACTGTTGAAAAGAGAAGTTACAAATGTGGAAAGGGGAGAAGCTAGAATGAACCATGTGGTATTGCATTGGAATTGGAAGTATTAATATGTACTGGTAGGTGTGTGTGTGTGTGTGTGTGTGTGTGTGTGTGATTATACAGATATTTTCTACTTCTCCCTCTGGAGAAAGCCTAAAGCAGTAGGATCCGAATACAAATGAGAATCTCTAGCACCAAAATCTTGGTTTCTAAAGCCCATTCACCACTAAAAGCTACCAGGATTTCCTGATTCCAGGACTGATTCAGGGAAAGTATAAGATGAACCTGGAACATTTTGTTGGCCTAGAAAGTGAAGCTCTCAAAGTAGGATAAAGGTAAGCAAAAAAGACATGGATACTAATTTGAATAGGACCCTACTAGACGAATCTGGAACAATTCAAACATCAAAATACGGAATGGTAGTAAGAGAATTATAATTGAATAAAATAAGAAACTCATTGAGTAAAATAGGAAACCATGATTCTATACTGAGATAGATAGATAGAGAAATGAGACAGCTTAAAATTATAGTTGCATGCTAGCACACAATTGTAGATGGAATGATACAATTCTGGTAGACTTTTAGTAACCATCATCATTATAATTTAAGCAAGGAATTCAACGGACGCTAAGCCAAGTGAATGAAAGTTTGATCAGGAATGAGATATTTGCTAGTCTCAAATAAGTTCTTATTAAAAACAAGGAGCAAACACAGACGTTAATGGCGGGAAAACCCAGCAGATACCACCTGAATCAGGTCATCAAAGTTAACCTCATTTGGTGGGCTATAGTGCAGACATACCATCTCCAAGAACCACACTACACACTGTCAATCCCAAGCATGGTGCAAGAAACTATAAAGATCATGAATCTGTTAGTGGGATAGACCCCAAATTCTTTGCCAAGAAGCACAAGAAAAGCCTGAGGAAAATGCAAGGCAACAATGTCAAGGCCATGAACGTGCATGGTCCAAGGCTGTCAAGGTCCTTGTAAAGCCCAAGGAGGTCAAGCCCGAGATTCCAAAAGGCATCAGCCTCAAGTTCAGCTGACTTATCTACACTGCCCACGTCAAGCTTAGGAAGCATGCTGGTGCCCACAGCACCAAGGATCTCAGTCTCTGCTGGACAAAGGCCAAGGCCAAGGCTCAAACCAAGGTCCCAGTTCTTGCTCTGCCTCTCGCTCAGGCCCCCCAAAGGTGCCTACACCCCACAAAGGCCCTGCAGGAGAGGTTTCCACGTGCCGGCTTGAGGATAGGACTAGGGTCTTCCTGGGTTGTTGTCCTCCTGTGCCAGCTGTACAAATAACCAGATACAGGAGCTGTCAGGAAATAATTAATACCATGATTAATGAGGCAAATAAAATCATGTGCCACCTGTAAGATGCAGTGTGGACACAAATCACTTTTGTGAAATTCCTATCAAAAATGCCTCACTTGAATCTACTTATGAGAAAACATTAGACACACCCAAATGGAGGAACATTCTGCAAATCAATTGGCCTGTAATTTTCAAAATGTCAGTGTTTTCAGAGATGAGGAGAGACGGAGCAACCATTCCAGATTAAAAGAGATTAAAGACCCTCGGCAGCTGAGCGTACCACCTACTCCTGACTTGGGCCACTTGACTATAAAAAACATTATTCAGTTGGTGAAGTCTCAGTGTCATTGATGGTAGTTGCAATTTTCCAGAGCTGATCTCCGCGTCTTGATGGGTCGGTTGTGATTATACAAAGCACTATCTTTGTTTGTAGGCAACATACGCTATAATTTTTAGGAGTAAGGGGAAATCGGGCCTGCCACCTACTCTGAAATTGTTCAAGAGCTAAAAAGTTCTCTAAGTTATTCTTGAGACATTTTTGTATTTTTGAAAGTACTAAAAATACACAAAAACTCAAGGACTTCAAGCACGTAAAAAGTTTTTACCGCAAATGCTACCATTCGTTCATTAAACCTGTAGTGGGCACCCCCCAGGCACTTGGTACAATACATTGCATATCGTCACCTTTACTTACCTGGTCTCTGCGCCCCTGAAGAAAAGGATTCTGAAAAGTTGGGCCTGGCAGCAAAAATTTACTTTTGAGATCAAGTGTCTAAGTCAGAATGTGTAGCACAGTGAACGCCAACCATGCATTCTTTCCATTGAGGCAGTTCTTTCAAGTTAAATCCAAAGCTTTTTTTGGGTTATCCCTTCAGGCACCCTTTTGGTATCGACTGTACCCTCTTTCGAAGGAGAACATACTCTGTAGAGCACCAGAGTCCCAATGGGTATACTCACCAGGCAAACACATTTATTTGGAGCCATGCTTCACATACAGAGATCTTATAATAAGGCCACAGAGAACAACTCTGAGTTTATCGTGCAATTTGTTTAGGCACTCTGGAAAATGGTACAAGGTGGTTGTTTTTTTTTTTAAGCTTATTTTTTATTTTGTGAGAAACAAAAACAGCTCGAGTGAGGTGGGGCAGAGAGAGAGAGAGAGGGAGACAGAGAATCCCAAGTAGGCTCTCCACTGTCAGCATGGAGCCCGAGGTGGGGCTCGAACCCAGGAAACCATGAGATCATGACCTGAGCCCAAACCAAGAGTCTGACGCTTAACCAACTAAGCCACCCAGGAGCCCCCAAAATGGTACAAGGTTGTTAAGCCTAGTTACAACTTCCTGCAATATTTTCCTCACCTGTGCCTTGTCGGGAATGTCCCCTATATAAAATCTACTAAGTGGGCACGGGTAGGTACTTCTCTAGGTACTGCAGACACTGCCGATAGGGACCCCCTAACCTCCTCTTCACCCGACCTGTCATAGCACCACCCACCTCCTGTCAATCTCAGGGTCCCATCCGTGGCAACGCCACAGTCCTCAAAAGACCACTCTTCCATTGGTGGCTTCCCCAGGCTCCCCTCTCCTCAGCCTTGTGCCACCCTCTCTCTAGGCAAAGTGGGCTGCTGTCCCGGAAGAGGGCACATGCTTTCATGGCCACCTGTTTGCCTCCACGTCCTTGTCTCACAGCCTGGCGTGTCTTTTCCCCTCTTCTCCCTGCGGCTTCTGCTCTGCCCTCCACAAGCAGCCTGCCTTCGTCTCTTGGGGCTGCTGTAACGCAGCACCGCGGACCGGGTGGCTTACAAAACAACAGAAACGTTATTTCTCAGAGTTCTGCAGGCTGGAGGTCAGGGCGCCAGCGTGGTCATGTTCTGGGGAAAGCCGGCTTCCGGGCTCACAGCCGGCACCTTCCCACTGTGTCCTCACGTGGCGGAAAAGGTGACGGAGCTCCCTGGGGCCTCTTTTATCCGGGCTCCAGTTCCCTTCATCAGGCTCTGCCCTCACAACCTAATCGTGGCTGACATGCCCCACCTCCTAGTACCATCGTCTTTGGCGGTTGAGATTTTAGCATATGAACCACCTGGGGGGGAGAGGCCAGTTAGAACACAGCACTGGCCAAATGTCACCTCCTCAGACCACAGCCCAAATGTCACCCCCTCTGTGAGGTTTTCTCACCTCTCAGGGGCAGACTTAGCCACTTCCTCACATGACTCTGGGGCACTGAGCACTCTGTCCTGGCTTCTACCTTCATGGCCTTCAGTTTGTCAGTCATCCCCAGGGGCCTGGAAACAGCCAGAGGCAGGGGCCACATTTTGCTTATCTCTGGAGACCCAGTACCCTTATAGTGTGCCTGGCATACGTTTGGCACTAAATTATGTCAATAAACCTCAGCTATTAATAATAATAAAAATAGCAATAAGTATCTATTTGCTGGATTCTCTGCCCAGTTATTTCCTAAACAAGCCAATAAAGGCAGCTGCTGAAATGCATATATGACCCAGGGAAGGACAGATGGCTTCTGGGAGACTTCCTCCCTGCAGTAAATGTGAGTGACATAACTGAATTGTCAGCTTGGACTGAGACCTGACAGGAGGAAGTCCGTGGGTGGGAGGGGCTCCCAGCTGGTAAACTTTGGTCAGCCAGAGGCCACTGAGGGAGCCTCCCGGGGTGGGGGTGGGGGTGGGGGGCCCCTCAGGGAGGTGGGGCAAGGAGAGCCAGCCTTGGTGCTGGGCAGGAGAGGAGACGAGGATGGTCTGTCTTGTGTCTCTTCACCTCTAAACCTGGAAACATCTTCGCACGTTGGCTGAGTCCTTGAAAGAGCAGATGAAGAGCTGAAGTAGCGAGAGGCCCCAACGGCCAGGTAGAAACGTCACGGGTTCACATACAAATCCAACTGAGGAAAACACAGAGCCCGGCCAATTGGCCTTTGCATGGTTTGCCCTGCCCTGTTAAAGAGAAGAGGAGGAGAAGAAAATTTAGGACTAAAAACTGCCAGAGACTTTGGAAAATAAGTCATTGCTGTGTAGACTGTGCGTTTTTATCAACGTTCCCAGTCGCTCTCTGAGGTCTGGCCTCACTGAGGCGAGCCATTGCCTGATACCTTCCGTTCACCTCCTGCTTTCACTCTCAAAGGGAAATATTTGGGAAAGGCGAGCTGCACCCTCTCTGCCCAAAGAGCCTTAGTGGCTGCCTCCGGCATAGCCCTCGGCTTGTGGCAGAGAGTCCGCGCCGTGTGGCACAGTGGGCCATGGAGATACGTGGCATCAGGAAACCTGAGACCAGTGCATCCCCATCCTGAACCTGGGGCACCTCGGGTTAGAACATGCGCTGCCCTGTGGCTAAAACAGAATCTGCCATTTGGCAACATTTCCTCGGCATGACAGGCTTTTGGGTAACTTTTTTTCCACCAATAAATTAGTCCAGAGTACCCTGAATCCTTTCCCCTGTTCATGCCCAGGGGCAGGGACCATCTTGCTCCTACCTAGACCCTGGGCATGAGCCTTCTGCCTCCATCAAGCAGTCCACTTCTCCCGTCCACTCCCGCATCACTGGCCAACCTGCACTTGGGGACACAAATGGGGAGAAGGGAGTGCCTGCCTCGACCAGGAGCACTCTGTTTGGGATATGCTGGCCCCAAGTTCACAGGTAAATAGGAAGTCACTTAAACTTAATAATAATGATAATGATAATAATAATAGTAGTAATAGTAATAGTAATAATATCGGGGCACCTGAGTGGCTCAGTCAGTTCAGGGTCTGACTTCGGCTCAGGTCATGGCCTCATGGTTATGAATTCCAGTTCATCGGACTGTCCACTGTCAGCACAGAGCCCACACCAGATCCTCTGGCCCCTTCTCTCTCTGTCCCTCACCCACTAGCTCTCTCTCTCTCTCTCTCAAAAATAAACAAAATATTAAAAAAATTAATCATAAGAGGTGCCTGGGTGGCTCAGTCAGTTAAGTGTCCGACTGTGGCTAGGTCATGATCTCGTGTTTCAGGAGTTCGAGCCCCACGTCAGGCTCTGCTGACAGCTCAGAGCCCGGAGCCTGCTTCGGATTCTGTCTCCCTCTCTGACTGCCCCTCCCCCACTCACACTCAGTCTCAAAAAATAAATAAACATTAAAAATTGTTTAAATTTAATAATAATAATAACAGCAAATGTTCTACTTGCTGACTGCTTATGCTGTACGAGGCCCTGAACTAAGCCCTTCATATATCATCTCATTTAATTACCACCCGCATCTTTCAGACCTGCCTAGTCTCCCAGCTACTCAATGGCAGAGTCTGGTTTCCAAGCTCCTAATTGCCCCAACCCTTCAACTTCCCCAAGGGCACCGGGCCAGCTTGATCCTGGTCCTTATACAAGGGGCCATTGTCATTCCCCTTGGGATTCCTCAGGTCACGCAGTGCCTCACAAAGGAGATCTGGGGTATCTTTTACCTCCATCCAATCTCACCACCAAGACCTGTCTCCAACCTCATGCCGCAGGTCCCCTCACTCTCCCAGGGTTGGTGTCCACTGACCACGCCCCTCGCATGTTGTCTGGCACCCCAGTGCTTGAAGCGTGATCCACGCACAACCTGGGCACCGACTAAGACGAATGCAGAGTATCGGACCCTACCCGAAATCCACATTTTGACAAGGCCCCAGCTGACCGGATGCACCCAGGCTCTCTGTAGTTTAGGTCTTCCTCGCTGATCACTGGTTTTGTATGGTCCTAGAGCTGTTGGTCAGGTGGCGTTTTTGAGAAATGAGAAGTGGAATGTTGGTTTGCCCCAGTCACTGAAGACTACCCAAACTGCATACTGGGAATAGAGGTGGTGACTTTGGGTCTTTGCTCCCAGAGTGATCACGTCGAAAAGGCAGCCTAAGCATCGGTATTACCCCAAGGCCTCCAGTGGTCTCTCAGACACTACATCCCCCTGACCTTGCTTCAGGTCCTGGAGGTGCCTAAACAAGCACTTGTTCATGGAAGGGCTTCTAGAGTCCTGCCAGAAGGTTCGTGAAAGAACTGACACTCTGATTTTTTTTTTTTTAATGCTAAAAGAACATTCTCTCTTAGGGCACTGACCCTGCATCTCAGGTGTCCCAATTGCCCCAATCCTCGGTACATTCTTGGTGGCATAGCAGCGCTGAGTCACAGAAACAGCCACCTCCTGCGGGCTCTGGAATTTCAAAGCCCTGTTTATAAAAGAGTTTATAGGAATCCTGTGGTCTCCGCCTGGCTACTGCCACGTCCCCTGACTCATTGTTCTTCTCCAGAGCTGTCACTACCTCTTAAACGGCTCTCGCTTTTTAAAATCACCTGTTTAACCGTGTACCAGCCCTTAGAGAACAACTATATATTTACTCTTTCTCACTTCCTGTGGGAAGGGTGGGGCCCACCGCTGACTGCCCTTCAGCAGTTGCTATGATTCATCCTGGGAGGGAGGCCCTTTCAGCAGGGCGGGAAGTGATTTGTGTGGTCTTTGGAATGCAGGTAGGGCCGTACCTTCTGAAGTGTTTGCTGATAAAGGAGAGATGTGGGAAGGCAAGCCTGTTATATAAAAGCAGTAGAGTGTGTGTGTATAGGGTGTGTGTGTGTGTGTGTGTGTGTGTGTAACTGCTCCCACCCACCCCCCCACACCCCACACACACCCCCGTTGGAGGAGAGGGCAGTCTGTGTTCTGACAGCCTTTGGCAGGGCCAGAGCACCAGAATGTTCTCTCCGTCAGGAGAGTCAATGCCTCTCCTTGGGCGCAGCCCCAGGCCTCTCTTTGTGGGAAATGCGTCTCCTCTGGCAGACATGTTTGGGGTCAGGGTGCCTCCTCTGGCAGACATGTTTGGGGTCAGGGTGCCTGGCCCAGCTTTCAGGGAGCAGGTCTGGAGGGTTGGGCCTGGAGCAAGCCCAAGGAGGCTGGGCTGAGCTGCGACAGAGGCCTAGGCCTCGTGGCGGAGGAGGGGGCTCTGGGACCGAGCCTCACTTGCATTCGCTCACATTGGCAAGACCCTAGAGTCTTGGTGTGAGTGAGCCCCAGCCCAGCCTAGAGTAAGGCCAAGGAGACTGTGGTGTGGGCAGAGAGTCCACACCCGGCGTGGTGACAATTCGAGGGCCAGGACTTGCTTTTCCCCTTCTGTTTCAGAGGTGGCTCGGAGCAGGGCCGAGAGAGTGAAGTCTGGGGCGGGCATGTCAGTTCCAAACTCAGCTCTGCCCCATGCTGGATGCAGAGTCCTAAGGCAAGCGACTTAACCTCTGCGTGCCTCAATTCCTTCCTCTATGCAAAGGACAATAATAGCACCCACCTCACAGGACTGTTGTGAGGATTAAGGGATTAATCCACGTAAAGAGCTTAGAAGAGTGGCTCGCGCGTAGTAAGCACTCGATGAATATTAACAGTTCTTCTTTGGGAACAAAAACCAATGTCGCAGAGTGTGGCAGGGATGGGGTAGGAGAAATATTTTAATCTTCTCAACCCAAGAGACAAAGTTCATCTGAAGATTTTTCTTTTTTCAGTTTATTTACTTATTTTATTATTATGATTATTTTATTTTTGAGAGAAAGAAAGAGAGCACAAGTGGGGGAGGGCAGAGAGAGAAGGACACAGAATCGGAAGCAGGCTCCAGGCTCTGAGCTGTCAGCACAGAGCCCAACACGGGGCTCAAATCCACGAACCTGAGCTCAAGTCAGACACCCAACTGGCTGAGCCATCCAGGTGCCCCAGTTTACTTATTTATTTTGACAGAGAGAGACACACACATGTGTGGGAGAGGCAGAGAGAGACAGAGAGGGAGAGGGAGAGGGAGAGAGAGAGAGAAAATCCCAAGCAGGCTGCACACTGTCAGCACAGAGCCCAGTGCAGGGTTTGATCTCATGAACCATGAGATCATGACCTGATCTGACCAAGAGTCTGACCCTTAACCCAGGTGCCCCTCAGCCATGATCAAAAAGAAAAGAATGACCAGGACACATCACTATTAGCGGGGAAGCATTTTCAGACTATGTTGTCGTGCGGTGGCAAAGACCTGACTCTGCTCTAGGAGAATACGTGACCTTAGGAAAAAACATTGAACCTGTGGGCTGCTTCTCAAGCCTGCACGCTTTCCATTTTTCAAAGCAACTCGAAGGTCTCCTAAGATTAAAAGAATGTCAGCATTTTGAATCTATACCCAAGAGTTTCTGATTGTTATTTCTATATTAAACATCTGACTTTTACACACAGTGGAAGGACATGTTCTAAGAGTATTTAAATTTTTGTCTCTTTCTATAATACCTATAATGCCAATCACCACTGCATTTCCAGAGCCTGTCTTGAATGTATTTGAAACCCACATATTTGGAAAATGTAACACTATATTAATCTTTGTGCTTCCATCCATTCTTCCATTCTATGAGCATTTATTAAGCATCTACCAACTGCCAAGTTCTATGTCTGATGCTTTAAGGCTGTAAGGAGCCAAAAGATCAAGGACCCCATCTAGACTGTAACCAGTACACAACCTATACGTGCTATATAACCTATATGTGCTATATTAGGATAGAATCAATAAAAGAAGAAGAAATATAGAAGATACTATAACGTGTTCGCATCAGGATTAGCTAACTAGTTTGAAATTATAACATCGAATCCAATAACATTTCCAAACGTGAACATGTTCTCGATTGAGAAGCTCAGAGGCCCATTCACTACTCACCTGGGGAAGTTTAGAGGCTTGGAGAGAAACGCAATCACACAAACCACATCCAGATGAACCAAACAAGGGTCATTAGCTGAGAAAAGGAATGGATCATATCTCCCTTAAGAAAGTGATTTCACAGGTAGCAATGGCAAGCAAATCAAAGAATTCAAAAGCAGATTAGCATTCCCCCTCATAAACACTATTTACTGTCATACAACATAAACTCCACGTGTACTTCTTTTTATTTCTAATGCTTATTTTTATTTGACAGAGAGAGACAGAGTGTGGGCAGAGGGGCAGAGAGAGAGAGAGAGACCCAGAATCTGAAGCAGGCTTCAGGCTCTGAGCTGTCAGCACAGAACCCAGTGCGGGGCTCGAACCCACAAGATGTGAGATCAGGACCCGAGCCAGGCAGATGCTCAACCAACTGAGCAACCCAGGTGCCCCCCTGTGTACTTCTTGTACCAAGAAAATGCATGGCTTTCATGAAACCAAAAAGAGCCCTCCAGTTCTTCAGAGAAAAGGAATTGTTGTCACATAAAGCCTATTGCCTAGCAACAAAACAGCAACTCATCATATCTTTTTTCCAGCCATGGACATACACAGCCTCACCCTCCTGCCTGCTCATTCCTCCTGACTGACAAATACAGGGCTCTTTTGATAGGATCTGGGGTTGGGAGCACTGAGTTTTAAGGTTCCGGTTTAAAAACACCAATCAGTGTGAAGGTTTGAAAATAGCTAAGAATGTAATTGTACAGTCAGAGCCTCAGAAAAAAGCCACAGTACAATGAAACAAGAGAACCATTGGGCTGAGTTCCTTTTCTGTCTTGTTTTGTTTTGTTTTCTATACTGACAGTTTCCCAGGAGAGTCACTCTTTGGCCCCTTAGCCACGGGCACTAGGCTGGTCCTTTTCTGTCTTTCATGCTTAGAGTGAAAATGAAGTCTTGCAACCCAGCACTTCTCTTCAGACCCTAAATCCGTTGGTGAAAACCCATGGCCATTGATGCCAGCTTTATTTCATTGCCAAATGCTAAGTCACAATGAGCAACCTGCCCTACCTCCTTCCAAATGCAGTGTATAACAGAACCATTGGACATAATGTTTGGCAGCGAGTTGCTAACCAACATTCTGTAGAACGAAGTGTATTCAGTGATGACTCACAGATAAGTTACTTCACCCTCACGGACCTCAAACTGGGTGTGCCATTTGCTATAGATTGACTCAGTGCTTAACCCTTCCAGGTATGAAGAGACCCCACTTTTCTTCTTTTCCCCACAACATCTCAGATGCCTCTGAGTGATGGCAGACACTGCTGGGTAGGGACAATGGCTATTCACGAGGGCCACCTCCTCTCAGAGCATGAATACTTGTTTCGTGATCTATGTTTCACCTACCAGCGGGGCACTGATAATGGGAAAATGCAAATTCTAGCAGTTCAGCAATTAGAAGCAAAAACAGGAGAAAAGCACCTCTAACAATGTTCTTCAACGTGTTACCCCATCCCACTTATTATCCGTTCTGAAACGCGTTTAACTCGTATTTTGCTCATCAACATCCAAGGTCTTCAAGGTCTTCAACTTTTTTTTTTTTAAGTTTATTTGTTTGAGAAAGACACGGTGAGAGTAGGGGAGGGTCAGAGAGTGAGAGGGAGGGGGAGAGAGAATCCCAGGTAGGCTCTTGGCTGTTAGCACAAAGCCCCACTCTGCAGGGCTTGAACCCACAAAGTGAGATCATGACCTGAGCTGAAACCAAGAGTCAGACACAAACAACTGAGCCACCCAGGCATCCCAGGTCTTCAACCTCTCATGGCAGCTGATTACCTGAGTAGGAGGCACAGGTCTGTATATCTTACTCAGGTTATGCTCCATCTAATTATAAATGTTCTCTTGTGTAAAAACAAACAAAAGCAAACGAACAAACAGGGACACTTACTGTGGCATCAATACAAACACATGCAGCTTTAGTCATGAAAGACATATTGAATTTCAAATTCAATTTCTTTTTGGTTTGATGACTTGTCATTTTCTTTCAGTCTTCTTTCCTCTGTTTAAGATGAGTAATAATAGGAACCTAATGACTTGTGATAATTGCAAAGGCAAAATATTTAATCCAGGCTCTGAAATGTTGGTAGAGTCTTATAACTGTTCATGGAGGGCTGATGATGTCCGTAAGAACTAAGAAGAATTTAGAGTCACAAGCTGACCCAAGAGGCTGGAGAAGTACCTTTTTCTCTTTTAAGACATTTGTTTTTAGAGCAGTTTTAGGCTCGCAGAAAAATTGAGGTGAACATCCGGAGAATTCCTGCATACCCTTTGCCCACACATGGGCTTAGCCTCCCCCATAGGCAGCAACCCCCACCATAGTGGGACATTTGTTGCAGTGGATGAATCTACATGACACATTATCATCATCCAAAGTCCAGAGCTTACATTAGAGTTCACTCTTGGTGTTGTACATTTTATGGAGTTGCATAGATGTATAATGACATGTGTCCATCATTATAGTATCACACAGAACAGTCTCACTGCTCTAAAAGTCCTCTGTGCTCTGCTTATTCATCCCTTCCTCCTTCCAACCATGGGCAACCACTAATCTTTTTACTGCCTCCATCGTTTGGGCTTTTCCAAAATGGTGGGAAAATAAATAGTTGGAATCATATAGTATGTCATCTTTTCAGATTATCTCCTCTCACTTAGTAATATGCTTTAACATTTTCTCTACACCCTTTCATGGTTTGATGGCCCTTTTCTTTTTAGTACTGTATAATATTCTATTGTCTGGTTGTACTACCCTTTATCCATTCACCTACTGAAGGACATCTTGGTTGCTTCCAAATTGTGGCAATTTTGAATAAAGGTGCTATAAATGTTCTTGTATTGGGCTTTGTGTAGACATAAATTTTCAACTCACTTGGGTAAATATCAAGAGCTGAGCCATATGGTGAAAGTATGTTTAGTTTTCTAAGAAATTGCCAAGCTCTCTTCCAATGTGGTTATACCCTTTTGCATGCCCACCAGCAATGACTGAGAGTTCCTGTCGCTCCATAGCCTCACCAGCATTTGATGTTGTCAATGTTTTAGATTTCGGCCATTCTAATAAGGGTGTAGTGGTTCTCATTGTTATTTTACTCTGCATTTTCCTGATGACAGAGAATGTGGAGTATCTTTTCACGTGCTTATATCTTCTTTGGTGAGATGTCTGTAAAGGTTTTGGCTGATGTTTTAATCAGGTTGTTTGCTTTCTTATTGATGAGGGCAAGTAGCTGTAAGGGGTAATTCACTCTCTTCATCAGCTATAACACCCAGATGTCTCAGCCATGCCTGTAACCTCTGTGGTGCAGTGAAGCTCTACTTCCTTCCAAAATGGTCCTCAGGCTGGCACAAAGTGCTCAGAGGCTAAGGGCATGGTCTTGGGGACCCCAGACTCTGTATCCTTCCTACTGGACAACCTCAGGCAGGCTACTTGATCTTTCTTATGCTCAGGTTTCTTTTGCATACAAAATAAGATCATAATAGTCCATTATGTGTAGGGGTTTGTACAGATTAAAGATAACATTGTCAGCACTCCAGCTCAGTGCCTGACACACCAGGTAAGCGCTCAGGAAACATTACTTGTTATTAATAAGAAGTGAATCATGGGAAGGAGTTATCAAGTGAAACTGGGTTTTGAGAATCGCTGTGTTGGCCAGTTTGGTTTGTGTGTCGGTTGCTAGGAACATAGTAACAAAATCCACAGACAAGGTGACTTAAATAACCAAAATTTATTTTCTCATCATTTCGGAGGATAGAAGCCCAAAATCAAAGTGTCAACAGTGCTGGTTTCTCCTCAGGCCTCCTTTCCCCCCCCACCCCGTGCCTTAGGTGGTCTTCCTTCTGTGTGTGTCTGTGTCCGAATTTCCTCTTCTTGTAAGGACACCAGTCATACTGGGTTAGGTCCACACTAATGACTTCATTTTAACTTAGTTACCTCTTTAAAGACTTTATCTCCAAATACAATCACATTCTGAGGTCCTGGGGGCTAGGACTTTGGTATATGAAATTGAGGCAACAGGGCACCATTCAACAGATAACAATTTGGAAAATCTATCTTTGCTCGGGCTTTTCCAAGAAAATGGCATAAGCTTTGAAGAGACCAGGAAAAGGCAATCTCTCTGCTCTGCTCTCCCTACTCTGAAGTCTGCTTTCTGGAGCCTGACACATGAAGGAGCCAGCACTATTAACTGGAACAAACAAAAGCTGCCTTGATAAATGGAGTCCTCTAGAACATCGGCCAGCTACCAAAACCCGCAGCACCCTGTGTTATCAGTTGAGTTGCATTACCCCAAATGTGGCCTTATTTGGAGGTAGGGTCCTTATAGAGATAATCAAGTTTAAAGTGAGGTGTTTAGAGGGGGATCCAATCCCATGGAACTGTGTTGTAAGAGGGTGAAATTTGGTCCTGGAGACACACGTAAAGCGATGAGGGAGGCCTAGAACAGATCCTTCCTTCAGCCCTCAGAAGGAACCAATCCCACTGACAGCTTGAGCTAATACTTCTAGCCTCCAGAATGGTGGGAAAATAAATGTCTACTGGGGGCTCCTGGGTGGTTCAATGGGTTGAGTGTTGGACTCTTGATTTTAGTTCAGGTCATGATCCCAGGGTCATGGGATCGAGCCCCACATTGGACTCTGTGCTGAGTATGGAGCCTGCCTAAGATTTTCTCTCTCTCTCTGTCTCTCTATCCCCCCTGCCCCTCCTCCACTCACACTGTCTCTCTCTCAAAATAAATAAACATACATACATACATACATGTCGTTTAAGCAGGTACTTGGTCATGGTGGCCCCAGCAAGCTGACAGGCCATACTTCCTATCTGTACCTGGCAGCTATATAATCTGTTGATGGTGTGCTGGGCCTTAAGATACAATGATGAATAATGTACACTTCCTACCCTTAAGAAGCTCAAAAGCTTTGGAGGGATAACAATTACATTAAAAAATTATTTGGGTTGGAGTGCCTGGCTGGCTAGCATGTGACTATTGATCTTGGGGCTGTGAGTTCAAACCCCACATTGGGTGTGGAGCCTACTTTACAAATCAGAAAATTGGGGGTGCTTGACTGGCTCAGTCCGTAGAGCATGCAACTGACTCTTGATCTCAGCATTGTGAGGGATTTTGAGTTTAAGCTCATGTTGGGGGTAGAGTTTTACTTTATTTTATTATTATTATTATTATTATTTTTACAAATAGTTTATTTTCAAGTTGGTTTGCGAGTTTTACTTTAAAAAAAAAAAAACTTGGGGCGCCTGGGTGGCTTAGTCGGTTAAGCGTCCGACTTTCGCTTAGGTCATGATCTCGCGGTTCGTGGGTTCGAGCCCTGCGTCGGGCTCTGTGCTGACTGCCAGCTCAGAGCCTGGAGCCTGTTTCAGAGTCTGTATCTCCCTCTCTCTCTGACCCTCCCCTGCTCACGCTGTCTCTCTCTCTCTCTCTCTCTCTCCTAGAAATAAAAATATTTAAAAAAAAATAATAATAAATAAATAAATAAAAATAAAAAATAAAAAATAAAACTTAAAAGAAATCATTTAGGTTCAGTGTGGCTGGTGTTCCATTTCCTGGTTGGTCAGGAAATAGGTTTTCAGTTTTTATTTTAATCTGGTGTCAGAACACTGACTCTGGCTAAGGAGGTGGGTTGGGGGAGGGGGAAGATTAAGCCTCCCTACTCACCCACTCACCTAACTCCCTGTCCATCTAGCCACCCTCCAATCCTTCCCCCACACAAGATCAGAGTCTTTGGGAAGACAAATTGGGTCCAACCACAGCTCGAACCACCTCACTCCTCTCTAGCTGAAAGCATTTCAGTGATTTCCCACTTTCCAAACATAAGTGTCCCTCCCTAAAAGGGCATGGTCTCCTGGTTCAGCCATGCTGACCTTACTCCCCCAAGAACCTGGGCTCACTGCTCCTTCTGCCTGAACCCCCCTTTCTTCTCTCTTGACCCGGTAAGTCTATCTCCCTCTAGATCTTGTTCCTTTGTCCATCATTGCTCCTAGAGAACTTTCCTTAAATACCCAACTTAGGGCAAATCTCACATGGTCCTCTCTAGCACTAGGTATATCTACCTGCTTATCATAGTTGAGTTTTAAATTTATTCATGCGATTCTAAGTTCTATGAAAGCACGTCTATCTTCATTCACTATAATATCCTCAGTGCTTGGGCACATAACTGGGGCTCAATAAATATTGTTCAAATGAATCAGTGAATAGATGAGTGAATGAATGGGTCAGTACTGACCCCTAGAATTTCCAATTTGGGAAACAGCTATCAAATTTGAACAATAGTAAAGTATTAGTGAATATGAACACAGTCAGTACAAACTTGAGCATTATTGTAGAAACAAACTTTTTTTTGCAAAGTTGGTTAGTATTAAGAAGCTCCTTAGCTCTGAAAATCAGTTTCCTCCTACCGCTCTGAATACATTTTCTGAATATTTACTTGTCTATTCGCTAAAAAAAATCTCTCACACGCTTGGAGAAATTTTAAGTTATTCTAATCCCCTCATTTTTAAACAGTCAGACATCAGTTGACAAGTTAATCGATTTCGTTGCCAGACTGAGAATTCTCCAGGCCTTCTGAATTTAATGTAAATTAATTGCATAATGAATGAGTTTGAAGGACTGTAAGGCAAAGGTGCATCTGCTCCAGAGCTGCTCTACCAAATGTTCATTGGCTTGTGCTGGTGTGAAGAGCATTCTGATGAGTCTTGCAGACCAGCCCTGGAGGACACGGTGATCTACTGTGGGCACTGTGGGCACGTGGATGTAAACGAGTGTTACCCTGCAGCAACATAATCGCTGCCCGAGGAAGGTCCCATATGCTATCAAACTCCCATAGCCAACGGAAAATGTAAGACTTAAGACAATCACCCCAACTCTCTACACTTTAATGAGAATCATGATTAGAGAAGGAAACGCGCTGAAAAAGACAAGATGTAATTACAGTTTGCCTATGAGCAGAACAAATACTTCGGCATTCATCTTTCCTCACCTTTAGAAAAAGTAAGCTAACTGCTTCCTTTGTCAACTTGCTTGAGAATGCCCCCTCCTCTCTGGTCATGTCTTTGTATTCCCTTCCCTCCTCCCTCCCCTTCCTCCCTTGGGCCAGGGCCTTTCTCCTGGGGTGTAATTATGTTTTCACTTTGTAGTTGGTCTTTGGGCACTGAGTTCCCTCAGGAGAGGAGCTCATATTCCCTAAACCACCTGACTTTTCAGTATATCCTCCTTGATTCCAGGCTTTCTTAAAAATACAAATAAACCAATTCCCTATTAAAATACTTAAGAACTTAGAGTGGGTGGGCAAGTCAGAATCCTAAAATACAGGTTCAACCTTTCACCTAGTTTGGAATATTTATTATAATGCAGCTATCTAAACAACATGGAAACTGGAATGGCCATTGAAACTGTTAACCTGCTCAAGGCAAACTTTCTAATTGCAAGATCATGACCTGAGCCAAAGTCGGACACTTAACCGACTGAGCCACCCAGGTGCCCCTATGAGCATAATTGATTACTACCTGCCTCTCTTCTGACCCCATTGGATAAAATGGTTCAGGTTAGTCAAAGTGTTTTCCACTGATATATTTTTAACCTGTCAGGTCCAATTAAGTTCTGAGTATATTAGTAAGTAAAGCTATTATATGGTATTTTCTTTCTTCCTTTCTTTTTAAAGTTTATTTTTGAGGGGTGGGGAGGGGCAAAAAGAGAGGGGGAGAGAGAGTCCTAAGTAAGCTCCTCGCTGTCAGCACCGAGCCTGACTGTAGGCTTGTTCCCATGAACTGTGAGATCATGACCTGAGCCAAAGTCGGATGCTCAACTGACTGCGCCACCCAGGCGCCCCTTTCTTTCTTCCTTTTTTTTTCAGTAAGCTTCACACCCAGGGTGGAGCCCAACCCAGGGCTTGAACTCGTGGTTATGAGCTCAAGCCCCAAGTTCAAATCAAAAGTCAGATGCTTAACCAATTGAGCCACTCACGTGGCTCATTCTTTCACCCACTGCATTCATAATTTATAGAAAGTAGAGTTTCATGTTATGTAATTAGCTAATAAGAGATGTCCCTTCCTGCAAGGAGATGGGGCCATGCAGGTAGTCTGTTAATGGACAGTAGCCTCTTTTGCTCTCTAGGTCACTGTTTGGACCCCCAACAATTGACTCCAGAGCCAATTATATAAACAGAATGATATGATAAGCCAAATAATCACTTACACATGCATTCATTCATTCAACGAATATTTATTGACTGCTCTCTGGTGCCAGGCACTGTCCTAGACCTTGGGGAAATGGCAGAGAACACTTCAGGTGAAGTGCCTGCCTTCATGGAGTTTACATTCTAGCAAGTGAAACAGACCATAAATTAACAAAAGTTATTATATACTCTAATGTTCAGTAACATTAAGTGGTATGAAGAAATTAAGGCAGATGAAGGGGTCAGAGCTGATGAGAGGTGATATAAGGGACCTATTACTGACATACCACAGATTAGAATTTAAAAGAGGGTTGTAGAAATGCTCTATAAGTCCTGATGTTTCAGGGGCCGTATGATAATCCAAATTCACACCCAGGTTACGATCAGTCACAACGATCTACAATTAGCTGAATTGTAAAGGTATACCACTCTGGGTTCTTGCTTGTAAGCGACAGGAAACCCAACTCAAACAGGTGTAGGAAAGAAAAGAGAATCTCTTAGTTTGCTTAACTGAAAACTTCAGGGGGGGTTGGCCAAGCTGGACCCAGGAGTTCAAATAATGTCATCTGGACCCCAACCTCTCTTCTCTTGGGTATGCTTTCTTCCATTTTTACTTCAATTTCAGCGGGGGGCAAGCAGATATCTGGATAGCCACAAGTCCATCTCCATCTCCCAAGAGTTAAATGAACAAACAAAAAACAGAATTGAGTCCCACTGGAAGAATTGAAGATCCCTGCTAAAACCAGTGCTAAAACCAGTCACCGTGGACAGGAGGATTCCACCTCCTCACTGGCCTTTTTGAGACGCATGCCCAAACTCGGAGCTAAGGTTCAAGGCAGCTCAGCAAACCACAAGGGCCAAGGATGGAACAGGTGAGCACTGGTTCTATTATGGGAAGAAGGGGGAGAGGATGCTGGGGAACTAAAATCAAGAAATGTCCATGATCAGGGCACCTGGGTGGCTCAGTCAGTTGAGCGTCCGACTTCGGCTCAGGTTATGATCTCACGGTTCATGGGTTCGAGCCCCACGTAGGGCTCTGTGCTGACAGCCGGCTCAGAGCCTGGAGGTTGTTTCGGATTCTGTGTCTCCCTCTCTCTCTGATCCTCCCCTGCTCATGCTCTCTCTTTCTCTCTCTCTCAGAAATAAATAAAAAACTTAAAAAAAAAATGTCCATGATCACATACAGAAACTCAACACTTTTAAATCCTCCCCAACACCAATTTCATTATTGATGTCACAAACATCATTTTATATTTTGTATCCGTTAACATGGGGGTATAGTTTATATTTTGGGCTTTTCTCCTTTGAACCCTACACAAGAATTAAAAGGGATTTATGTACCACCATTCCAGTATTACAGGATTGTATATTTGTCTATGTATTTACCTTTATCAGAGAACTTTATATTTTCACGTGCTTTGTGTTGCCATTCAAGTCATTTTCATAAGAGGAAAGTATGTATACACACACACACACACACACAAATCTATTTCTCATTTTGGCAAAGCCCTGGCCCTTTAGTAACCTCGGAGTTTATTGTTCTTTCTTATGGATTTTTAAAAAATAATTTATGATATTTTCCTTTAAGCTTGAATCATTTTCAAGGTGCTTTCAGTCTCTTGTTGCATTTTTTCCAGAACCTTAGGTCACCCAAACCTAGTCTCTGAACTTAGCAGAGGTAAATAATCTTCTTGCTTTAAAAAAACCTGTTAAGGGGGCGCCTGGGTGGCTTAGTCGGTTAAGCGTCCGACTTTCGCTTAGGTCATGATCTCGCGGTTCATGGGTTCAAGCCCTGCATCGGGCTCTGTGCTGACTGCCAGCTCAGAGCCTGGGCCTGTTTCAGTCTGTGACTCCCTCTCTCTCTGATCCTCCCCTGCTCACGCTGTCTCTTTCTCTCTCTCCTATAAATAAATAAAAATATTTAAAAAAAAAAAAGAAAGAAAGAAAGAAAAAAAAAACCTGTTAAGGGTCTCAAACTGTTTTCTCCTCAGTGCATTTCTCTCTTTGATCACCCGGCTCCGAACCCCATCAAAATGTAACATCCTCTAAAATCCATTCATGGTGAGCACTTGCTGGGATCATGCCCAGTGTGGTCCACTGCAGTGACATGTCTTGTTTCAGAAAGCAGCTGTGCTTGGAACCCTAGAGGTTTTCCACAGAGAAGCTTTATGACATCACTTTCTAGAAAGATCCCTGGCTGGAATCTTTTCATGTACCTGTGGAACTCAAGTGGGAAACCCAACTTTCTGAAAGTCTAAAGCAGTTGTGTTATTCAAACAATTAGGGATTTTTAAATCAAATCCTTTATGATTTGAGCTATTTTTTACCTTATTGCGGACCGCAAAGTTATAAATAACGAACGGAAAAGCTTGATGCTGAGCATATAATACGGTTTTCTAACAGGAATTGCCATGTTCATTACCACCGTGGGGTTAGAGCTGTGGGAACCTGCCAATGGAAGTATGTTTCCTGGATGCCATACAAGCTACAGCTGAAGTTTTAGGCGCTTTTTACTGCAAGCTAAGTCCTCTCCAACAGTCTCTGCATTGTTCACACGGTTTATTCGTGAAATTCTTGGGCAGCTTTTGCTAATAATTATCAGACTTCTGAACTTACAATCCAGCACTTTGACAATATTCTACTGAGACTGAATATCCCTAAACAAGACAACTGCATGCCCTGTATTGCAGAGTTCCCTTACCTGGGTAAATGCAAATGTGATCAATAAATAGAGACCCGGAATGGAAACTGAATGCGGTAATCAGCATACCAACGGGGATCCAGGCCATACTTTCTAGAACTTGCTTTTCTACCTGTTGGATCACCTGCTTACTACAGTTTTCTCCCTTCTCTTTATCTGGCCCTAATCTTTCTCGCACTAGAAAAAAAGACCTCAGGTACTCTTATTGCCCCAAAGAATGTGAGCTGTTTATTCTTTGACCTCACCACACGTTGTAACTCTCATGGAAGTTCCCGACGTCTGCACAGCATTTCAGTTATCTATGCACATCGTATCCTTGCCCTCACCGGCTAGGCTGAAGGATATAAATTGAATATCAAAACTTCCTACGTTTGCAGCGTGTCTCAGTGTTGTCTGGCTCACATGTTTTCTGGTGCAACGATGTCTGACTTTGACTCTTTTTTTAAAAATTTTTAATACTTTATTTATTTTTGAGAGAGAGAGTGCGAGGAGGGGAGGGGCGGAGAGAGAGGAAGACAGAAGATCCAAAGCCAGTTCCGTGCTGACAGCAGTGAGCCCAATGTGGGGCTCGAACTCAGGAACTGTGAGATCACGACCTGAATGAAAAGTTGGATACTTAACCGACTGAATGAATCACGCAGGCACCACTTCTTTTTCTTTTTTAGATTTCTTAATTTATTTTTGAGAGGTGGGGAGAGGCAGAGAGAGGGAGAGAAAGAATCTCAAGAAAGCTCAGCAGTGTCAGCACAGAGCCCAGAGCAGGGCTTGATCTCATGAACCCTGAGATCATGACTGGAGCTGAAATCAAGAGTCAACACTCACGTGACTGAGCTACCCAGGCACCCCTAATGATGTCTGACTCTTAAATGTGTGGTTCCTGGATGAAACTCCATCATTATTTTCTTTCCTGAAAATGTGCTTCCCACAATGGTACAGCTCTTTGAAGCAATTTTTCAAGAAATTTCAAGGAGTCGGCAGTTAGTTTCTACAGATGAAGTATTTGTTGGTATGGAGTTTAGGGAGCCCAGATGCCAAGGTAGCAATTCTTCTTAAGAAAAGGAAATCCTTTGAACAGAAGCACACAATCTTGAGTGTTAATGAAACAGAGAATAAGGGATACCAAGTGTCATTCCTATGGCAGATGGACATTGAGCCTCAGACATGCTTTCTTCTTTCTAAGAGTAATTAATAGATTTTCCACTTCTGGTTGTAAAAACAAAAATAAAAACAAAGAGAAGCTGGGAGGGTATTCTGCAAATTTTGATGTGCTCTGGGAATGTCCTTTCAAGGGTTGGCAACCTTGGGACATACACATTAACAGCTGGCATTTGAATCATGTTCTTCTTTGATAGGGCAGATTTGATCAGCCCCACCTGATACAACAGAAAACTGCAGTCATGGAGGTCACCGCAGCTACTGCACGGGAGAGTTTTCCTTCAGCCCCAAGTCTCTGATTCCATCTCCTGTGCTGTGTCCACTACCGACCCTCACCCTGTGGAAGAATCTGGTTCTTCACAGAAATCAGGGAGCGCCCCAGAGCAGGAGGTCAAGCTCTGGTTGCTAGCTTTTCATTCCAGCCTGAATACCTGTCTCAGGAAGATGCCGGGTCCCACTGGCCCCTGTCTTCCAGGCCACCACCGTTCTCCAGAACACGTGCGCATGCACCTTCCCCTCCCCCCACCCCCACCCCCAACAGCTGGAGAACAAAGAGCAGGGTGTGGAGTGCCCGCCTGCTCCACCTTCACATTCCCTCGGAGCCAGCCAGGGTTCTGTGCTGTAAGGACAGGAGCCGGAATCTCCTGCCATCCAAGCAGGGACAGGCAATGGCCACCATGTCACCTCAGCAATTCCCACGATGCCAGGGGACGGGACGGAGTGAGTCTCCAGGGCTTGCTGGCCACTGCTTCTCCCTCCCTCTGGAAAAGCTCATCAGTCCAGGCATTCTGCAGGCCTGCCAATTCAGTCAATATTTATTAGAGAGGGTGACTAACACTTATTTATTGAGTCTCTACTCTGTTCAACACACAGTGCTACTACCTACTAATTACAATTTCCTGGGCACTCACTGGGCGTATGAACTGACGCTAATATCACAATAGCTCTAGGTGTTGTGGTTATTTTATAGACAAGAAAAGACAAATGGCTTAAGGATCTTGCTCAGGTTTTGTAAGAGAGTGAGTGACAAACCCAGGTCTGTTTCTCTCCAGAACCACCCAGCTGTAGACAAAGAGCCGTGGATATAGAAGATGGCGGCCTATGTGCTGCTGTCATACCAGGTGTGACGGGTCAAATTGTGTCCCCCCAAAAGATGTTGAGGTCCTAATCCCCCATAACTTAGGACATACACTTATTGGAAGTGGGGTAAGTACAGATGTACTTAGTTACAGTAAGATGAGGTCAGATTGAAGCAGGGTGAACCCTTAATCCAATATGACTGGTGTTCTTATAAGAAGAACAGAGACACAGAGAGAAGGGGGCCATGTGATGGCCAAGCAGAGACTGGATAACGTGGCCACAAGCCAAGGAATGCCCAGGGCTACTGAAAGCCAGAAGAACTGAGGAACCACTGGGGGTGGTTGCTGAGGGAGCTAGGCCCTGCTGATACTGGAATTTCAGCCTTCTGGCCTCCAGAACCACGGGACAATCAATTTCTGTCGTTTTAAGCCACCAAGCGTGTGATGCTTGGTTATGGCAGCCCCAGGAAGCCAATTAGCCAAGTAAAACGATGCGTGTTTTAAGAGAGCTATGCAGTAAGTTTTATGAGATTTAGTCGGTTGGGGCGCCTGGGTGGCTCAGTCGGTTAAACGTTGGACTCTTGATTTCGGCTCAGGTCATAATCTCATGGTTCATTGGAATGAGCCCAGGGTTGCGCTCTGTGATGACAACACAGAGCCTATTTGGGGATTCTCTTTCTCCCTCTTTCTCTGCTCCTCCCCTGCTTGTCTCTCTGTCTCTCTCAAAATAAATAAATATTAAAAAAAAAAAAGAGTCTGCTTTACAGGAAAACAGAGTGGGAAGGCCTGAAAAGAGAAAAAAGCCTGCTCCTTTGCACTTAGTCTTTTTTTATTATTTAAATATTTTTCAATATTTATTTTTGAGAGAGAGAGAGAGAGAGAGCAGGGGAGGGGCAGAGACAGAGTGAGACATAAGATCCAAAGCAGGCTCTGTGCTAACAGCAGGGAGCCTGATGTGGGGCTTGAACTCACAAACTGTGAGATCATTACCTGAGCTGAAGTTGGATGCTTAACCGACTGAGCCACCCAGGCACCCCTGCACTTGGTCCTTAAGGGTAAGTAGACTTCTAGAAGTGAAGAGGTGGGGGGCAGAGGGCTGAGCACCACTCCTGGGCCACAAAGAGGCACGAACCCAGGCACAGAGGAGGAGGCCTCTGGCCAGCCTGGAAGGGAGAAGGCCCACGTCGGTGGGGAGAGGTGGTCAGGCTGTTGTCCCCAGCCTCGTCCGGCACCCCTCCTCAATGAGGGGTCCAAGTTGTCTCCTCTGGGCCCACTACCCATCTCGGCCCGAGGCAGCTTTCCTCTGCTGGGCACAACACCAAGCTAGCCAAGGTCTGCCCCCTTTTCTGCTTGTTTTTGTGACACTGTCAGGTTCCCCGGTCTCCTTGCGCCACAGAGTCTAGTAGTCAGGTCACTCCATTCCTTTGTGTGTCACCTCCCTGGGAACTGAGTTCTTCCTCTGTTGTCTGGGCCCTGGGCCTTCCCAGAGTTTGGTGACTCCTCCCAGGACCTTCTGGCCATGATCATGCCCACTGGGCTGCCTGGCTGTGCCCTCTGCCCAGCTGGGCAGGCCTGTCTGGCCCCACAGATGGCCTGATTCCAGGTCCCAGTTCTTCACGGCCACTCCAGCAGGCCCTGCCTTGAACTAGAGCCCTGGAGGTTTGCGAGCAGGAGTGTGACACGATCCGAGCCATAGCTCCAGCTGCTGCGTCAACGTCACCCTGAAAAGAGATCACATGGACGCTGTCTGGCAGGAACATGGTGCTTAATGAGTATCTGTTGGCTCAATGAACAGATTAAAAGGCAACAACATGAAGATTGTTGTGATTGTCCAGGACAGAGGCACTGAGCACCTCAGTGTGGCCTTGCTCCATTTTGTTTTATTTTCGTACAAGGTTATTTATTTACTTTTGAAAGGGGCGGGGAGGGGAAGAGAGAGCAAGAATCCCAAGCAGGCTCCATGCTGCCAGCACAGAGCCCGGCTCCAGGTTCGAACCCATGACCTGTGAGATCATCACCTGAGCTGAAATCAAGAGTCTGATGCTTAACCATCTGAATCACCCAGGTGCCCTGGCTTGTCTCATTTCAGAGACAGATGACAGCAGGACAGGGGGGGACTAGGGGCCATGGGCCCTGTGATGTAGAGGGGAAAGTGGGGGAGGAGGGCTTTGCTGACCAGTCGTCTGGCTTCAGCCCTGGCTTTGCTGCCTTCTGGCAGATGCCTTGGGGAAGTGACTTCACCCCCGGGCCTCAGTTTCCTCTCATGGCACATGTCATGTGAACACCCAACGCTCAGAGGGACCAGAAGACTGAGTGTGGAGCACTGACCGCTGACATATGTGGTGCTGCACATGGGAAACAGATCAAGGGGTGGTAGCCCTCACCCAAGCTCTAACTGCTTGGAGGAAGAATCAAAAGAATAAGGCATCACCCGGGTTCTCAAGAGTCTGGGGCACCTGGAGAAGGGGGTTACCAGGCAGGACACAAGTAATTATTATAGAAATTATTTTTCTATAAAATTATTATTATTTTAGAAAATAAAACTAAGGTGATTGAGAAAACACAGACCAATTACACACATGACCGGACCTGGGTACAAGAGAACAAGAAGCAGGAGCCCAGGGGCGCCCGGGGAGCTCGGTCGGTTAAGCATCTGACTTTGGCTCAGGTCATGATCTCGCGGTTCGTGGGTTTGAGCCCCACGTCGGGCTCTGGGCTGACAGCTCAGAGCCTGGAGCCTGCTTCAGGTTCTGTGTCTCCCTCTCTCTCTGCCTCTCCCCCACTTGCACACTTGCTCTCTCTGTCTCTCTCTCTCAAAAATGAATAAACATTAAAAATTAAAAAAATTAAAAAAAAGGAGAAGCCCAAAGCCAGCCAGGCTGCCCTGAAGCATGTCTTGGGGCCAAGTCCCAGGGTATTGGGTCCACACAGACCCTTGAGGCTGGCAGAGGGCTAGTGTGGACGGAATGGCTCTAGCTGGGGGAGAGAAGGGCTGGACGCCAGGTTGGGCAAATAGCAGCGGGAGTCAGGCCAGAAAAGAAGAGGCGGACATGAGAGGAATCATCCGGATCCGTCCAGAGGGTGTGGATGGGAAGGAGATAAGGAGTGGAGGATGAGGCAGATATGTCCACCCAGTCTGACTGCCAAGTGGGCACTGAGCCCCTTCAGGGGCGATCTGACCTGTGGGTCCGCCTGGCACAGCTGTGGAGTGAGAAGCAGTGGACTCCCAGAGCACCTGGTTGTGGACAGGGCCAGGCGGCTCTCCCCGTTATCCACACAACGGGCAAGCGGACACAGTCCCGGCCACATGCTAAGGTCCCTTCTCAGTGATGGGGCCCTGACACAGTGTGCTACATTCGCATTTTCAGAGGTTTGTGCTCCAAAGGTTCACAGAAATTATAATTGAGTAGAAATGAAATACTACTCTGAGTTCTACAACCAAAAATTTTAAATTTGTAAAGAACTCTTCACGTTTATTTATATTTTTATTTGAGAGGGGTGGGGGCTGAGGCGGGGAGAGGGGGAGAGGGAGAATCCCCAAGCAGGCTCCATGCTCAGCGCTGAGCCCAATGCTGGGCTCAATTCCCACAACTCTGGAATCATGACCTGAGCTGAGATCAACAGTCAAACCCTCAACGGGCTGAGCCACCCATACGCTCCAAGAGCCCTTTACATTTAATGATCAAACAATGAGCATGATAGTAATAGACAAAAGTTAGGATAAAATATCCAGGTGGAGAGGCACCTGGCTGGCTCACTCAGTAGGGCCTGCAACTCTTGATCTCGAGGTGGTGAGTTCGAGCCCCATGTTAGGTGTAGAGATTATGTAAATAAAAAAATTTTAAAAATAATTATCTGAGTGGAGCAGCTCAGCCTCTTCTGGACATATCCCAGCAGAAATCTTTATGAGGACCCATTTGTTTATAATGGGACCTCATAAAGATCCACACTGAACAAAGGGAAATACTGAAGGGAAATCTGGCCCATTGGATATTAAGTTATGCTGAGTACAAAGCCACAGGCAGTAAGAAGCCCGAATACACAGACCATCTGGCAGACAGACCCACGGACGCATAGGAACTTCATGCATGGTCGAGGTGACACCACCAATCAGTGGGGAAAGGATGCATCTGAAAGTGAATGAGCTGGGGAAACGGCCTCTCTGTACCCCAAAATAAAGTTGTGTCCCTACTTAATTGCACACGAGGGTGGCTACACTTTCAGGGGATAGAAGATCTACATGTGGAAGAGTAAAACTAAAAACATTAATGAAAGAAAATGAAAGGAAATGTTTTTCTGAAACAGGGGATAGAAAATACTTCTAAAATAGAATGTTAAGGACACAAAACTATACGGCAAAACATTGATGAGTTTGATTAGAAAGAACACCATGAACAAAATTAATAGCTGATGGATAACGTAGTTACGATGTCTAAAACTGATGGGATTAATACCCAGAAAATGTAGGAAGCTCTTACAAACAAGGAAACCCCAACACAAGTAGACAAAAGGAAGGAACAGTTTCTGAATAAGGAAATCCGAAAGGCCAACAGTATAGTAAGCCCACTCAAATATGTGATTTGAGGAATGCAGATTAAGATGACAGTGAGGTATTTTACAGTTGCCATCATGGCACGAGTAAGCGTGGTCGAACGTGAAGATATGCGGTGCCCATGCCCCGCAGGGGGGTTCAGGTGCGAGAGCCATTCTGGCACTTCTTAGTTGATTTATATATACTCGACTTTTGACTAGGGAGACCACTCCTCTTGGTTTGCCTGGGTCAGTCTTGGTTTATGCCTCTTGTCCTGCTGTAATTATTTTTTTTTTTTTCTAGGAGAGAGAGAGAGACAGCATGAGCAGGGGAGGGTCAGAGAGAGAGGGAGTCACAGACGGAAACAGGCTCCAGGCTCCGAGCTGGCAGTCAGCACAGAGCCCGACGCGGGGCTCGAACCCACGAACCGCGAGATCATGACCCGAGCGAAAGTCGGACACTTAACCGACTAAGCCACCCAGGCGCTCCTCCTGCTGTAATTATTAATAGTGCCCCCTCTCATTCTTTCAGTTTGTACTTGTTCAAATAAGAAGTTATATGACCCAACAGTTTCACTGGTGATTAGACATATCAGGGAAATGCTCAGGTCCATAGACATCTGCGTGCGTTATTTGTGGGATCTGTGGGTGTAACGTGAGTGTCCAACCCAGGAGAGATGGCAGGTGGCCCACGGTGGACACTCACAGGAGGATGATACAGGTGTGAGGGGCAAGGGGTTAGATAAACACACAGCAGCTCAGGTGGATAATAAGAATATATGTATAGATCAGAAGATAGACAACTTTATATCATTTTTTAAAGCCTTTATTTTTAAGTAATCTCTACACTCAACATGGGGCTCAAACCCACAACCCTGAGATCAAGAGTTGCACGCTCTACCAACTAAGCCTGCCAGGCGCCCCAATCTTTTGTCACTTATATAAATTAAAAGTATGTGTACACAAAACAATATACATTTTGCAGAAAATACGTATACACAAAGATATGGGTTAAAGACGTTAGGATGATAAGGAGACAGAAAATAGGAATAAAAAGCAGTGACTTATAAAGAGCTGGATTCAATTCTCATAAGTAGACTCTTCAGAAAATGTCTCTGTGGATGAATGTTCAGGGTGTCACCAATGGCTACCTCTTAATGGCTGCTGTTTGCTAAGAACTCTGTGCTAAATGAAAACATCCTGGTTCTTTCAACCACATTGATAAAATTAAAATGTCGTCTGAGTTCTGCCCTGTGTCAGACACTGAGGTGGACATCAGGAATTAGGGACAGATGTCTTCAAGGAGCCACAACCAAGCTCCTGCCTTGGATTAAAATATTTTGACTAATGAAAATTTCTTTCTGATGGGACTAACCTTAAACAAAAACATTTGGACCATGCAAGTCGAGTCTAACGTGCTTTGAGAGGTGGCACACTACTTAGAATGGTGTCCGATCCGTTATTTAGGGAGACTTGATTCCTGGGTAGTGTTTTATAACAAGGGAGAGATACAGTTGCCAGAGATGGGTATTCCTGATGGAGAAGTGAGAGAAACCAGGAGGGAACAGGTCTCTTGATGGGAAGCGGGACACGAGGGAGAAGGGTATCCGTGGTGTGTTGCCTGCCCGGAAGAGGCCAGACTGTCTTCTAGATATTGCAGGGGTCAAAAACAGGTAGACGAGGAGCTTTACTGGCTGAGTGTCTTGAAATCTGTAGTGAAGAAACGTTTCATCGTCTCCAGAGGCATTGAGAGAGTCTGAGCAGGAAGTTTCTGGCACTCTGATGGCACTTGAGGACGGCCATTGCTTCCAGCTTGTGTGGAGCGGCCTGGGGGAGAGACTAGAGGTGCCCTTACAGTGTGAAGGCACCTGATACAGATGCGCCTCTTTCCCACCCTGGTTTGGAAACAGTGGAGAAACACCGGGGAGACTCCTTGTGCGAAAGCAGCTGATGGGAATGTGGCCTAGATCTGTGGGCAGGTGGACATCCTTGAACCACAGAATTAGAAGGGTATGCCGCCCTGCCTGAGGCGCCCTGCACCACATAGGCCTCCCAGCTGGGGCTGAGCCCCACCACACGTGTGGCCTGGAGGGGCAGAGCCCCCCTCTTGGCCAGTGAGCTGGCCCCAAGGGAGACAATGGGACACGCTTCATACAATCAAGTTCTTCCAAATGCAGGCCTTCTCCATCGAGGGCACAGGAGAGGCCAGACGTGTTACCCTCATGGGGTTCCCTCAGAGGGAAGGAAAGAGTCTGTCTTCCACACAGAAGTGAGGTAAGTCTTCCTCAGTTATAAGAAATTCTCAGTTGCAAGTTCCAGAAGACCACGGCCAGGCTTCGGGAGAAAGGGAAGAGGACTTTCCGGATAACACCAGAATTCCGACCTTTGGGAGCGTCACAAAACCCAGTTTGTCAGCGTTACTATCCATGTGGTCACCGTCTGCTGGCTAGCACCTGCCCCAAAGTCTATGAAACCCAGGACGGCAACCCCAGGAAACTTGGCTCTAAGACTTAACAAAGCTTTGGGATCAAGGGTAGGTTGCTCTGCTTTCTTTCATAAAAACAATTTCAAAATAAAGGCAGGTCTCGGGAGGTGCATGCCTAACATCCCAGGAGTGTGGTAGGTGGGTCGAGGGGGAGAAGCATGTTCCAGGAGGGTCAGACACCCTGAGAAGAAGAGAGTCTGCCTGGAACAGCAGCTCTGCATGCAGTACCCACACGGCGTGCTAGGTCATCTCTGTGGCCTCCCCGGGGGAGGTTTTGTGGTGACAGAGATCAACTGGCAGAGGAGCTGGCCAACGACAGGGTTGGGGGCCATTGCTAGTCTAGATGCCAAATGCGCTGTTCTGGCCAGGACGTGCAGAAACCCAGAAGCTTCTCTTTCTTGTCAAGTGGGTTCAGATGCAGGGCAAGGGGCTGGGCAGACAGCTCAGATGGCACCGTAGCGGCACGGAGGCCGGCACACAAACGAGCGGACCCCTTCTCTGCACATCCCTTAAGTCTACGCCCTTGAGTTATCGGCCGGGCCAGACAATCCCCCAAACAGAAAGCATGATCAGAAGAAGCATGTGCAGGATGGAAAGACTGGATGGCAAGGTCTGGAGACCACCTGTTTTCTACCACATCCAGACCCATGGAGAGCGGACTCTCTGGGCAGTATTGCCCACAGTGCAAGAGCGTGTCTGCAATGACAGCACTCTGGAGCTGGGGTCGGGGGGTGAGGGATGCTACATGCACGGGCTTGAACCCATGTGCACCACAGATAATCAGGCCAGTCTATAGAGCACAAGGCAGTGGACATACGCACCCAGCCTACAGACATATTTTGTTTGGCTTGCAGAGTGTTTTGAAAAAAAAAATTTTTTTTTAACTCACTGCCAACATTCAAGAATTGGGAAATTTCATGTTCAAGTCAGGATTTTAAGCTTTCCTTGAAAAGGTAGACCTGTGGCAGGACAGGCCCACATGGAAGCCACCAGAGAAACCGAGGGGCGGCTGGTCCTCTAGAGTGTCCTGCTTCTCCAGTGACCACCATTCCTTCCGTCTGGCCGCTTCCCCCGCCACTGAGCCGCCGGCCCCGCTGGCACTCTGGTCTGTAGCGGGCTCTGAAGTGGTGTGCCGACAACCCCAGATAACGGCGGAGTTGGGACCAGCTCCAGATCTTACAGTTGTCTTTGGACTCTACCACGCAGCCATCCACGCATTCCTGAATCAAATCTTTGGGGGTCAGTTGAGGACCAAGTCCCAGGAGGTGGCTTGGAACTGCAGACTGGCCAAGCGACAATGCCAATTTCATGGGAATTCACAGGAAGTCTGCTAAACCCCAAACAGCCAAAGGCCAAGTTTTATTAAGTGTACTCTTTAGGGGTTTCATCTGTCTTGCTCCCCACTGTAGCCCCCTGCATGACAAGAAGCACGAACTCAATAAATATTTGTCGAGTGACGTGCGTGGTCCATGTTTCATCCTAAAAGGATTGCTCAAGATGTTATGAAGATGAGTTCATTCTGTAGATATTCAGTGAGATCCAGCCATGTCAGGTACCATTCATCACCTGCTACAGAAATTTGTCTGCCCTGTTAGCAAATAGTTTTTGTTGTTGTTTGTTTTTTATTTTCAGTGCCAAATCTTCAGGGTACATGTCAAATCACTAGGATCCAGACATTTCAATGCTTAGTGAGATAATGCAGTCACTACAAAGACACAGGGCTCTGTGTTTGATTCAGTCCAATAAATTTTCTTTTCATTTATTTATTATGAGAGACAGAGAGCAACAGAGCATGAGCTGGGGAGGGGCAGGAGAGGGGGAGAGACATAGAATCCGAAGCAGGTTCCAGGTTCTGAGCTGTCAGCCCAGAGCCTGACACGGGGCTTGAGCCCACAAACAGCAAGATCAGGACCTGAGCTGAAGTTGGACGCCCAACTGACTGAGCCACCCGGGCACCCCCGTCCAATAAATATTAACTGAGCTCCCTTCACACGCAAGGTTCTGTCCCAGGCGTGTGAGCTACTAAGAGGGCAGACACTGGCAGACACTGGTTTTCCCTTCAAGGAGCTCATGGTCTGAGAAAATAGCAATCCAAACAGATGCTAAGGCCGTCTCTGTCTTGACAGACATTTCCGGCTCATTGGCCATTTTATTAATTTATTGCTTTTGGTAAACCAAAAAAAAAAAAAAAAAAAAAAGAAAAAGAAATCATGATAATTGAAAAATGTTTATGGTTGGTTATATTCTGCAATCAAACACCTGATTGATAATAACGAATTTATTTGGGACCTAGTCAGCTTTCACATTAAGTGTATTTTCTTTTTTTTCCGTATAAAGCGTGAAACTGTGCATGGAGGAGACACGTCAACTTTAGAATAGGAGCTTCTCCAGGGGAGGGCTAGGTGGGCGTTAGTGCTTCGTTTTTTTTTTAAATAAAATCTGAAGATAATATGATAAAATATTACCACTTGTTAAATGTGGATAGTGGGTAGTTGTATATTGATTTTCTGAAGATTAAAGCGTTTTATAATTTTTACAAACTATAAAACAACGTGCTTTCTGATAATACAGAGGAGACATAAGCCCCTGTCCTAAGAAAACGGTCACTGTGAACAGCATGGGTTCCACTTTGTACCCTCAGGGCCCCCGAAGGAACACGGCACTGTCTCTGGGCGCTGGGCCCCTAGTCGGCTATATGTGAGTTATTGTCTGTTCTTTGTAATACTTCTGCCTCCTTGCCGTCAGGCATTGTGTCTTACTGCTGTCAGGGTGTCTGCTTGTACCTTGCACCCGCCCTTCTAATCTGCTGTGTCCCGGGAAAAGAGCTGATCAAACTTGTTAGAACCCCAATTAAAATTGGAATTAAGAGGGGCGCCTGGGTGGCTTAGTCGGTTAAGCGTCCGACTTTCGCTTGGGTCATGATCTCGCGGTTCGTGGGTTCGAGCCCCGCCTCAGGCTCTGTGCTGACTGCCGGCTCAGAGCCTGGAGCCTGTTTCAGTCTGTGACTCCCTCTCTCTCTGACCCTCCCCTGCTCACGCTGTCTCTCTCTCTCTCTCTCAGAAATAAATAAAAAAACATTAAAAAAAATAAAATTGGAATTAAGAGAAAGCTTCTTAATAGATGAATTTTTTAAACAGTTTTCCCCCACCATCATCTGGTTTTCAGTGGTGGTTTGGGGCAGCTGGGATCTAAGAAAGTAAAGTGTTTTCCAGCGCACAGTATTAAGGTCTGTTGGACAGAAAACTAACCTGACTGCTCTCGCTTCCATATTAACTAGCAGTGTTCATTCATTTGCTTATTCAACAAATATACATTGAACATGTACTAGGCACCAGGCCCTGTTCTAGCTGCTGAGGGCATAGCAGCGAACAGACAGGAAGAGCTTCAATTCTTGTAGGGGAGACAGGAAACAAGCCAGACACAGCAGAGTGTGAGGTGCTCTGAACGCAGCAAATCAGGCGAAGGAGCGGGGAGGGACCCGGGAGGTGGCACTTCTTGAGGAAGAGTTGGGAAGTGCTCTCGCAGAAGGCAGTATTTGGATAAAGGGCAAGTTGGCAGAATGGGGGGAAGAGCATTCTAGGCAGAGGGAGTGTCACGTGTGAGGTCGCTGAGGCAGGACTAGGGTCGATACATCGACGGAACGGAACGGAAACCCCGGACAGCTGGAGCACGGTGAGCACGGCACCCGGGAGACAGACAGCAGGTGCAGGTGGAGAAGCGGGGCGGGGGGGTGGGGGGGTCCTGAGGGGCCAAGGAAGGGGTGTGAATGTCATGTTTAACCCCACCGGCTGGGGAGATACACAAGGGGGTACATTCTGCAAAGCGGCTGGTAGGTCTGCTGGATCAGCAGCTGGCATGAAGGACGGAGTGGGGTTAAGGGATAGCGGCACTCAGGCTGGCTGCTAGGTGTGCGACCCAGAAAAAGGGCTGGGATGCTCCTGCTGTTTGCCAAGGTGCGGAAGGTTGGGAGGAGGGCAGGGTCTGAAATATCAGGAGCGCTCCACACCAAGTGCAGAGTTGTTCCTGCGGGGAGAGGTCGGGCTGGGAATGTTATGTAAGCCTTGGGACTGGAGGACATGGCGCAGGAAGTAACTGCACACAGGTGGGGGCCCGGGAACGGGCTCTGGGCTAAGCCTGCGGTAGGGAGTTGGGCGGAGGGCCCTAGAGGCAGGAGAGCAGAGAAAAACCAACCTCGGAACGGAATGCTCCCAGGGGGTGTGGGGAAGGCTGCTTAGGAGAAGGGTAAGATGAGGCAGAGAAGTTTGGCCCCTGGGTTGAGCAAGATGAAGGTCACTGGCTATCCTGACAAGAGAAGTTTGAGTGCAGAAGTTCGGACAACTTAGTTTCTGTGGGGCGGTTTCCTCTGTGAAATGTGGGTAATGGAACAGATGATATTTGAGGTCCTGTCCGCTACCTCATCATACAACTTTTAAGCTAGATTTTTTTTTCCCAACAAAACAAAACTCACAAAATAATCAGAGATAAGAAAAATGAAAGAAGCAGCTATGCTTTGAGGGAGTTTATTAGTCAGAAAGTTGTGGGGTCATTAATACTCTTCTACATAAAACCCAGTTAGGTTATGTATGCAGATTTTTAAA
The DNA here is from genome assembly GCA_017311185.1 of Proteles cristata cristata. Classification (NCBI taxonomy): domain Eukaryota; kingdom Metazoa; phylum Chordata; class Mammalia; order Carnivora; family Hyaenidae; genus Proteles; species Proteles cristata. The sequence goes on along the minus strand of JAESUZ010002849.1, from coordinate 2,760,070 downwards.
TAAGTGAAGGAAACTTTAAAATAGGACCTGGAGTGGCCAGAATTCTTAGCGGACCCAACGTATACAAGCTATACTACCGTATACAAGCTGTACTACCGCAACTGCCAAGAGACTCCTAGCTTATTGTCCTGTGAAGACCCCTTTTTTTTTTTAATGTTTATTTATTTCTAGGAGACAGAGAGAGAGAGACAGCGTGAGCAGGGGAGGGTCAGAGAGAGAGGGAGTCACAGACTGAAACAGGCTTCAGGCTCTGAGCTGGCAGTCCGCACAGAGCCCGACGCGGGGCTCGAACCCACGAACCGTGAGATCATGACCCAAGCGAAAGTCGGACGCTTAACCGACTAAGCCACCCAGGCGCCCCCTGTGAAGACCCTTAAATGTGATCTCTAGACACAAGGCAGTAGCCACCTGTCAGGCTGAGTTCTTACTCATGCTTTGCCCTTCACCCACTGTCCTGAATTTTCACACAAGGTTATTGAGTCCTAAGAAATAACTCCATTTCTTGTTTGGCCAAGGGCACCTTATATTCTTCCCTATTGCCTATTGACTGTTCTTTTCAAGGGAGAGAAACTAGACTGTCATACTATTCGAGACCTTTGGTTGAGATAATTCAACACTGGTGTGGAGACAGGCTCAGAGGTGATCTCACAGGAAACCTGCCCTCAGGGGAGGTGCATGCTCTCGTCCTTGCTGCTGTGTCTACAGCCACGTTGAGCTGCCCTAACTGACTTGAGTAATAAACTTGGCTGACGAACTCCAAGCGATTTACCAACAGGCTTTCACCAGGTTCACGGGGAGACATGGGATTTCTCTCATCTCGCTAAAAAAATGGAAGCCCTGAAATGAGAAGGGAGTCAGTTGTTCAAGGCCATGGCCAGGTTCAACGGGAGCAGGGAATGGTATCCGAGACTCCCAGCTTCCTCTCTTCTTTCCTTGACATGGATCACCGAATGTGAATAAAATCCTGATTTACAAATACAGGGGGAAGCTTCACAAAAGCAGCAGGAAGGGAGGGGTGTGGTAGGTAAAATTTGTTAGGATTCTGACATAACCTAAGTCAGCTGTTCACAAATTCTGGTATACATCAGACTCACCTGTGAACTTGTTAAAGCCATAGATCCCAGGGTTCACCTGAGGCTTACTGGCCTGTGATTCCTAGGGGTGGGGGCGCTCTTTGAATGATTCTTAACCAACTGAGTCACCCAGGCATCTCTTGAATGATTCTAATAATGCACACTGAAGCTTTAGTACCACTGTCCAAAGCAATTCTCATAGATGCCTTGGAATCGTCTTCTGTGTGTGTTGGGAGCAGGAGAGGGAGAGTTTGGGAAGGGGTTTAGGTCCCAATGACAGATGAAAGTAAATTACCTCTGGTAAATCCTCTTAAAACACTCATAAGATACAGCATGAATGTTTTTGTTGGGGCAGAAAACCGTGTACAGTAGCATGTAAGTATAATGCTTCCAGGGGCGCCTGAGTGGCTCACTCGGTTAAGTGTCCAACTCCGGCTCAGGTCATGATCTCATGGTTCATGAGTTCAAGCCCTGCATCGGGCTCTGTGCTGACAGCTCAGAGCCTGAAGCCTGCTTCAGATTCTGTGTCTCCCTCTTTCTCTGCCCCTCCCCTGCTCATGCTCTGTTTCTCTCAAAGATAAATAAATGTTAAAAAAAAAAAATAATGCTTACAGTAAGACATGTGAACACGTATGCAAACCATGTCTCCATGCTATTTTAACTTACACGGGAAAAGTATGCCTACAAGGCAAAATGAAACGCTCCACTCTTTGACTCAGTGACCCAAGAATACCATAAAATATGTATTATTATCTCCATTCTACAGATGAAGAGCTGGAAGCTTGGTCACTTTAAGAGACTTGCCCCAAATGACCGGCTTATCAGTGCCGGGACCAGAATTTAGAGTTCGCTCTATTTGCTTCTGATCTTTTCATTAAACTTTTTGAGATTATCTGTAAATTCACATGGCGAAAGAATGCGATCTTTTCATTTGGACCACACTGCCACAGCCCAGTTCATTTTTAAGCATTTCGCTGAAGGGCAAAGTTCGGAAATGCTCCAGAAAGTCTTGGGCCCCTGCTATTTCAAACATTCAATTTAAAAAACTGGGTAAGATAAAAAAAAAAATTAGATTAGAGGCCTATCCTATCTGAAGAGTTGGGGACCAAAGATGGCTAACGAGACTCCAGGCAGTGATAAGGAGGTAGAGAGATAGCATGCTAGGAGTGACCAGTCCCACCCAAATATTATCACTGTGGGTATTTAAATCTCTTTTCATAGTTTCTTCCTACCACAGTTACATCTCATTTTAATATAAAAGAAAGTCTTTCAGAAGGAACACACCTGCCAGAATACAGGACAAAATCTCAGAAAAGGCCTCCAAGCCTCACCTGCACCTCTGCAGCGCTAGGGACCTGCAGCTGAGAGAGGAGACCCAATACCTACTGACAAGGGTAACCCCGGGGGCCATCTGTCCCTGTGACAGGTTAGGCATTACCAGGAGGCTCGCACTGTGCTAAACGCGTAGCATTCATTATCTCATTTAATCCCTGTCTTTGTAGGAAGTCTAGTAGCATCTCTGTTCTACACACGGGGAAATGGAGCCTTAGAGTCCGGTTCTTTGCCCAAAGTCACTGGTTACTCTCTGCCCCGGGATAGATTTGAGCACTGTTTTAGGCATCCTACATACATTACCTCTAAGCCTCATAACCACCCCATGAAATAGATGCCATAACTGGGCCACTGCACAGATGTGGAAGCACAGACTAGTTCAATAACTCGCTCAACTCACTAGGGAGTTGGTGGGGAGCCCAGGAAGAGAAGTCGGCTCTCAAGCATTAGTCTGCATCACAATCACCTGGAGGGCAGGAAGACGCAGATTGCTGAGCCCCTAGTCTGTGATTCCGGGGGCGGTACCTGTGAATTTCCATTTCTGCAAGTTCACAGGTGAGGTCTACACCGCTACTCCGGGGAAGCACGCTTAGAACACCACTGCCTTAGAGTTAGCTGTCTTAATCACTGCGCGACAAATGCTACTGGCCACCAGAGTCCATGTATGTTTGTGCGTATTTAAAAAGTCCTCTTGAGAACCATTTGCAAACACATAAAATAATTCCTGGAATTCCTGCCCATGGAGATTTGACCATAGCTCCGAGTTAAAGTCCAATTAGACCACAATGTGCCCTTTAACCGGAGCGTTCGGCCGTGGAGCGTCGTCCATGCTTGTGTCCTCGGCCGAATTCCTCAGCCGAGTCCGGCCACGTGCACGAGAACGGCGGCCCGGGGGTCTCAGGACCCCGCCACGTCCCGGCTCAAGAACTACAGAATGACCTGACCACAGGGGCAGCCCCACCCTGAACCGGCCCAGCACCTCCCCTGTGGCCGCCGCGTCCTTCGGATTTACTTTTGTTTTTCGTTTTAGTTGCCCTCTGTCCGCCGCGGGTCGAACAATCTCACACCTTGTATCTGCAATTAGGACTTGAACCACATCAGGCCAAGTTCTCCGCAAGGGGACAGGCAGCGAAGAGGCGGCGGGGGACGCGCCCCTCGGGAGGCGCCGGGCGGAGGGGGCGGGGCGCGGTCGGGGGCTCCCGGAGGGAGCGGGCGGGCGCGCCCCGGGCGCGGGCTGCGGCCGCAGCCATCTTGCGCGCCGGGCGCACCTCGCAGGTCGGGCGGGCGGGGCGGTTAGGGGCGCGGCCCCGGGACCCCGCCCCGCCGGGGACTCTCGGGAGCGCGGGCCGCGGGCTCACTTCGCCGACACACCGACAGCCGGGAGCGCAGCTGTCCTCTGCAGGCGCCGCGGGTGAGCCGGGCGCGCGGCCGGGGCCGGGGGGCGGAGGGCTGGGCCGGGGGGCCCGCGTCCCACGCAGCGGCTTGTGGCCCGGGCTGGCCGGCAGGTGTGGCGGCGCCGGCCCGGCGGAGAGGGTGGGAGGCCTGAGCGCGGGCCCGCAGCCGCTGGTGCCCGGAAAGAGCTGGGCTCGCCCCGCCGCCGGCCGGACTCGGGGGCTCCGGGTCCCGGGCCGGTGGGGTCCCCCGCCCGGCCCTTGGCGCGCGGTTCTCTCTCAGCCCAAGTCCGCGGCAGGTGAAGCTGCACCCACCGGTGTGGCCGCCCCTGCTGCTCTAGACCTTCCTCTTTCGACTCTGTCCCCGGGGGAGCCCCTCCCGAAGTGCCCGCGGAGCCCGTGCTGCCCGGGCGCGCGTCCCGCCCGCGCCCCTCCCGCCTCGCTCGGCCTGTGGCCCTCCGGCCGCTCCGGGGCGGGGACCGGTTTTAAAAAGTGTTTCTCAAAGGCCTGACGGTTGCGGTTTCAGCCCTGGGGCAAACGGCTGCCTCACAAAGTGAAACTTGCTGCCGGCGGGGCTCCCGGCGGGCTTCCTGGAAGTCCGAGCGCTGCCTCGGGGTGCCCCGCCCCGTCCCCGAGCTGGGCCCCGCGCCCTCTCCGCGACGGGCCCCCTCCCCGCCGGGGTCCCCCGCGCCCCCTCCCCGGGCCCCTCCCCGCAGGGCCCGCCCGGCCCGCCGTAATTGCAGGTTGGGCGGTGACTCACGCCGGCGCCCGCCGGGCCGGTTCTTAAGCGGCCGCGCGCGGGGCGGGCGCCGAGTGTGGGGCGCGGCGGCGGGGTGCGCGCTCTCAGGGGCTCTCGTCTGCCTCCAGGTCGGGAGCGCGGGCTTCGCTGCTGCGGCAGAGTCGAGTTTCCAGGAGCTTGAGGAAAACGCGTCAGGAACCGAAAATGCCGAAACCGGTAAGTGCCCCGGCGCCGGGGTGGGTGGGGCGCCGTTACCTGCGCGAGGGCTCGGGGCTCTTTGTGCCCCGGGGCTTCCCGTGCGGACGGCGAGAGGGCAGGCGTAGGGGATTGTCTCCCCCTCGCCGTCGGCCCTTTTTGTGTGTGTGTGTGGAACTTTGAAAACGCGACGGTGCTGCTTTTCTTTCTGCCGCCTTTTTGTTTGCGAGCGCCCCCCTGCCCGCCGCGGTACTTGATCTTTTATAAAAGAAAGTTCGGGCTGCTTTAAAAAAAAAAAAAAAAGTATTCTAGTGCAATTTGGAAGTTTTTTTTTTTTAAAGAAAAAAAAACCTGGAGAGTCGGGTGGCTTCGAAGCGAAGGCACAGCACCTCCGAGTGCCTTAAAGCGCCGGAAGCCAGTGCACCCCAAGTCTTCCTTTGGTGCTTTGAAGGGCGTCCAGCAGGGCGTCCAGCTTAGACCCCATCTTTCTGGCGGCAGCTTCTTGCTAGGCCTGTGAAGCCGTGTGCTCTCTTAACTCGGGAATTTGCTGGTGGCAGCAGGATTCCTATCTCTGAAAGCGGTTTGGTAATGAACTTGAACTGCAGATGGAGGACGGCTGCCCCCGCTCTCTGGTCGTGCGCGCCTGGTCCGCTTCATGAACGTCAGCTGATTTCAGGCGCCTGCACCTCTGTGCCCTGAATCTGATTAGGCCGCTATCAGGGTTAGATTGCTGGCCAGGCCTGGGGTGATACGCTTTCACCGAACTTGTGGGAACGAACAAGGCAGGTGCTTTGTGACCAACATTTCTTGGAAAGTTGTATAGATTGACCTGCTTTAACACAGGTGAACAGTGACCAGACGCTGCAGAGAGGCTTTAACTTTTTTCTTTTTTTTTTTTTTTTTTTTAATGGTTTTGAATCCTGGAGAAAATTTCTGGATTCATGAAAAATTGCAGTAAAAGATACATATGGAATTTTTCTGATTTTCCAAGCAATTTGGTTCTGTAGTCCGTGTTTCTGTGCTTTTTCTACCATTAAGTCGTAGATTCTCTGAAAGGAGCCCATTATTAATAAAGTCTGTACTGTTGGGTTATATAAGTTACTATGTTAATAGGCTGTCAGTTTCAGAAGCCAATATAGTTTTTGCCTGAATTACATAATTAAAATGATTCATGATATAGAAATTTTTTTCCTACACAAGTACATATTTTTTTCTATTTTTTAAATTTCTTTTTAGAGAGCACAAGTAGGGGAGAGAGGTAGGGGTGGGTGGGTTGGAGAGAGACAGACTCAAGCAGGCTCCATGCTGGTGCAGAGCAGAAGCAGGGCTCCATCCCACGCCCTGGGATCATGGCCTCAGCCAAAATCAAGAGTCAGGCTCAAAGGCTGAGCCCCTGGGTGGGGGTGGGGGGCCCACAAAATTTTTTCGTTTCAGACGTGCGCATAACACCCAGGCTTTACGATGCTTGTGATATAAACCTGACCTAAACACAGCTTTCCTCGGGGCACAGCCCCCATGCAACCTTTTGCAGAGCAGTGGTCAAGATATTACTGCAGGTATGGCTTTCTTTATTTCGCTAAAAGAAAAGATGCAGAGTCCAGCTTTGAAGATATCACTCTGAAAAAAAGTCAGTAAACCAGTTTCCTGTTACTTTCTCATTTCCCAAAATGAACTGTACTTTTTTATTCTTTTTTGTTGTTGTTGTTGTTGCAGTGAAATACATAACCTACAATTTACTATCTTAACCATTTATAAGCATAGAGTTCAGCGGCATTAAGCACATTCATCACCACATCCATCTGTAGAACTGTTTCATCTTCTGAAACTGAACCGCTGTACCCATTAAACACTTAACTCGCATCCCCTCCTCTGGCCGCTGGCACCCACCCTTCACTTCCTGTCTCTGACTTCGACTGCTCTAGGTCCCTCATATAAGTGGAATCATACAGTATGTGTCCTCTTGAGACTGGCTCATTTTAGTTAGTGTAATGACCTCAGGGTTCATCCATGGGGTAGTGTTAGAATTTCCTTCCTTTTTAAGGCTCTCTTTGTATTTCTTATGGCAAGCTATTTTAGTTGTATGTGTAAATATAGAAACATCTGAATAGGGTTTGGGGCTTCTACCTGATCCTTGAATGCCGCAGTATTTTTGATATCTAAACTGACAACTTATTTATAAAACAGTATAAATGAAATATGTATTGCTGCTTTCCCTCTTAATACTGCTTCCTGAGTCACTACTTACTAGAAAGATTGAGTGTTCACTCATTTCGCAAGCATCCAGCCTGCAAGCTGCATGTGCAAGGTGTGGGTGGGTGAGGCAGGCTTGTCTTCAGGGAGCTTCTGTCCAGGACCCCTGAGTCCAGACACATGCAAATACTGAAATAGAAGCTGGGACATTCTGAGTGCCACTAGCGAGGGAAAGAGAATTAAGTGCAGCACAATTAGGAAAATCATCGATGGGGGAATGGGTGGACTTCATTGAGAAGTTACCCTTCAGCAGAGTCTTGCTCAAGGCCTGTGGGTAGGATTTGATTGGCCTGGGCACTCCGAGGGAGAGACTGTTGTCTGGTTTTACTTTTCCCACAACTGCTTTGGGGCTCTACTCCAGTGCAACTTGTAGACTTGCAAGGGAGAATGATCTGAGGTCTAGAAGGCACCACGCCCTCTGTCTAGCTGATGTGTTTGGCCTTGTGGGTCCTTCTCATTTGGGGAGAGGCGTGGAGGGGGCTTTGTGGCCAGGGAGCGGCCTCGGGAAGCAGTCTTTGTGCCTGTGGTTCAGCCAAGGGTGACCTGCGGTCCCCCTTCCTCTTCCTCACCACCACACTCGCTCTCTTCATCCTGATAGGAAGGATGCATGGGTTGCTAGGAAGGAAAACCACAGCAATCAAGCTTGGGAATGAAAAGGGTGTTGCATTCAAGGCCAAGCTCTCTGAATCTGTTTTCTGAGTTTAGCGCTGAGCTGCCTTAAGTGGTACTGGCAGATGCGGGAGCTGTTCATTTCTAAAATTTTACGTGGAAGTTTCTAATATAAAAGCAAGTATTCCCTTCCGTAGGGAAACTGTGGAAACACTTTCAAAATTCTGCCCTTTGCCAAAATTTTAAGACAGTTTCTCAGATTACCTTGCCTCTCTGGGAATATAGGCGTTGCCGCTAATTTTTTTTTTCTCTTGGGTAGATACCCGGTATGGAGTAAGTCCTTGTTTCTTAGCTTGTTTCTGCAGGTTCCTTGTCTATAAAATGGGGCTGCTGGCAGTCCTTAATTCATAATGTTATACGAGACAGTGTCCACTAAATATTTCAACAGGCATGGGATTTACTGAATATACACTGATACATTTTCCATCCCCCCATCAATTGAGAGGCACACATGGGATCTGTTTTCTGCGTATCCCTCCTTCTTCACCGTGGGCAGATGGTGGATTAGATAGCTAAGATTTTCCCATGTGGTGGCGAGAAGAGCTGGCTAAGATCCGTCATTTGTCATCACCACAGTGTAAGGCACAATGAGCTGTTTGTACATTCATCCATTCGTTCAGGATGTTGAGGCTACCAAGATGAGCAGGCACAGAAATACTTCCTGTCACCATGGGTTTACAGTCTGTTGAAGGGGACAGACAATCCTAGAATAACTTGAGTATGTATGGTGTGGTGGTGGTGGTTGGGGTGGGGGTTGTTAAGGAGGACAGGAAGGCACTCCTAGGAGGCAGTGACTCTTCTGAGCAATGTAAAGAATGCAGGACCATTCACTAGGTGAAGGAGGGAGGCAAGGAGGTACCAGGCAGAGGGAACCTACTTGTGCAAAGGTCCTGTGGTAGGAGGAGGGGGTAGGATGAGTTCAGGGTTTCAAAAATGGACAAGCATAGCTGGAGGAAAAAAATAGGCTGGCTGCGCATTACCTAGTAGGTCATACGAGGGCATTTTCAGGGCTTTACTCGGGGAAGCACTGATGGGTGTTGATGGGAAGGAAGTGATCTGATCAGATTCGCTTTGGAAAGGTCATTGCAGCTGCAACAGGGGAGTCTGTAGGAGGTAGGAGGTGGAGACTGTCGACTGTTGGAGTAGCCCTGGTAAGAGGTGGTCATAACATGACCAGGGTAGTGTGCTGCCAGTGGAGAGAAGCGGGTGTGTTAGGGAGCGCTCTGGGAGGTGTCTGTGACAGGACTTCGTGATGGATTGGATGTGCAGGGGCAGGTGGAAGGCTGACTCCTGGCGCGCCTGGCTTGCATAACTGGATGGATGGTAGTGCCACTCACTGAGATAAGGAACCTGGAAAAGGGCCAGGTGTGGGAGGGAGGGTTGAGAGTTTGATTTGTACTTGCTAATAAATTTGTGACTGTAAATGATGAAAGGAGTCTTGGCCTTCTTTCATTATTATAACCACTACCTTCTGAAATGTAGATATCAGTATTTTTCTTAAGCCACAGTATTTTTAAATCCACATAGACTAAAAGTAATTTAGCAGCTTCTAGTTTTTCTTCCGAGTGTGTGTACAATCACACACACATAAAGTTAAAGGTTAGGATTGATTTAGTGCTGTGTTTTCCATCTTTAGTATAGGTAATTATCTGGAGACCTGAAGATTCCTGGGCCCCTCACAGTACTACTGAATCCCTGTCTCTAGGGCCAGGTAGGATTGGATACCTGTGCTTTCAGTAGCTCCCCAGATGGTTTCGATATGCCCCCAGACTTTGGGAATTGCTGATTTCCTAAGAAAGGGTCAGTTTTTATGTAGTCCTTCCTTTGGTGCCCCAACAATGCGGTGAGGCCCTCTCGATACTGGTGGTTGATGCTGGTGGTTGTGTTGTGAGCAGAGACCAGAGCCTGAGGTATGTTTGGGGGGCAGCAAAATCCCCCCCAAATGTGATTCCAGAGCACCCATTCAGGCAAATGTTCTTGCAGGCTTGGGAGTGGATACACAATCACCTTCTTAAAGTTCAGCTTAAATGTCTTGGGTACCATCATTGGTATTTGGAATATGGCTGGGGTAAGGATAAAGGAGATAGCTGGATGGTTATCAAATTCCAGAAAGACAGGGAGCTAAGATGTCCAATTGAATCTCTCTGATTTGAACCTCTCTTGTGAGGGTTTGGTTACAGAGCTTAATTTGGCTGTGATGGTGGGCTCTCTCAAATATTGGCTGTTTTTGTGTTTAAAGGGGGAAAAATGGCAGCCATTTTCCATTAAATGGCAAGGAAGAAAGAGATCCCATTCTTATTTATGTACTTCTTTTCTCTTCAGGCCTTCCACACTGGCCTCTCAGTTACTGTCTTGTTTGTTTGTTTGTTTGTTTGTTTTATTTTGAGAGATAGAGTGCAAGCAGAGAGAGGGAGACATGGAATCCGAAGCAGTCTCCAGGCTCTGAGCTCTAAGCAGAGTCCAGTGGTGGGGCTCGAACCCATGAACTGTGAGATCATGGCCTGAGCAGAAGTCTGTGGCTTCACTACTGAGCCACCCAGGCACCCCTCTTTAGTTACTGTTCTAACTAGTAATGTGATTTCTAACAAAAATTTTAATCAGTTTACAAATATTTATAGATTGGGAAAGAAAAACATTACTGTTCTTACTGAATTATCGTAATTTCTTTATTTTTCTTAAACTTAGGTGTATTTTTGAGCATTTGAAGATTCTTAGGATGATTCATTTTATGCTTGGTTTCTTAAAGTATTTAGACCTTTCACCTCTAATCTGAAGCTGTAAGTTCAGTTTGCTGTGAAAATCACTGCATTTTGAGTTATTCCTTATATTTTATTTCATTTCAGTAGTAATTACATTTGGGATTCCCCAGTTACTCCAATTAGTTCTTAATTTAAGCACTAAATGTGTGGTTGCTGCTACTAATTAAATGTGGGATATTTATTAAAGAGACTAGAAGGTTGCATTATTTTCCTTCTAAGAGACTTAACCATCCATGCCTGTGGACACAAAGAACAAAGATCTTATTCTAGATGTCTTCTTAAAGTTTATTTATTTTGAGAGAGAGGGAGCAGAAGAGGGGGGGGGGAGAATCCTAAGCTGTTACACCCCATCAGCAAAGGGCTGAGTGCAGGGCTTGAACTCACAAACCTTAAGATCATGACCTGAGCTCAACCAGCTGAGCCACCCACATGCCCCTAGACTTCTATAAACGTTTTTGTTGTTTTAAGAAAACTACACTGTCATGTGACTTGGAGACTTTTGGCTAAAAATGCTTTATCTATAGTTAATGTGCATAATTTTTCCAAATAAAAATGCAGAGCCACGTAAAGAATAATTTCATAGTATTTTACTTGTACTTTGGCAAGCTTCTAGGAACCTCAATTTTGTCATCTATAAAATGGGAGTAAAGTTTTTACATGAAAAGAATGTAACAAAATAAACTGACCAATCATCTGTGAAATCCAAATAATTTATCTCCAGGTGCTATCTGCTTTATGTATTTCTTGTGTACATTTTTTTTCCTGGAACCTTGCTTTACAAACTTTTCTGTGTAACAGAGAGCTAAAACTAAGGTTTTAGTATTAACCAGATAAAGTCTTTGACTAGGCCTTCTAAGAAAAACAGCAACGGGAAGTGTTTGGATTATGTAGTGAAAGGGAACACTCTTTCTCATCCTCTTCTAGTTGTCTGAATCCCCTGGGGGGTCCTGTGGGTTCCTTCCTTATTCATTAAAGGCCACTTTTATCCCATTACATTCTGGGTGCTAGAACTGTGAAAATATATGAGCTAGGTGTTGCCTTTAAGGACTCCTAAGGCTAGTAGGGGAGACAGATATGTAAGCAAAGAATTATTGTGCAGTATAATAAGCATGATAACCGATACCTATGGAAGAAGAGTGAGTGTGCCCTGGAGAGCTAGGGAAGGCCTCCCAGCTGGTGAGATGCTTAGGTGGGTGTTGAGGGATGCCTAGGAGCTCACCAGTTCTCAAGAGCAGAAGGGTATTTAAGGCAGCAGCAGTGGTCAGTTCTATATTCCTTTGCTTGTGAGTCACTTTTCATTTTCTAAGCTGTTTTTAATACCTATAGATAAACGGTAATGCTAATCGAAGAATGGAGAAGGCTGCTTTAACATAGTAATTATCTTTTTAATCTAATGTGTTTGAGAAAACTAACCTTAAAAGCAGAATAAAAATTCCTGACTGTGACCCAGCTTTTACGGAGAGCAGAAAAGAACAAATACCACCCTAGGATCAAACTAGAATAGCGAAGTATAGTAGATTTTGCTTTGTTAACTTTGAAGTCACTTTCCACTTCCTTTTTTTTTTTTCTATTTTTGCCTGAAAGCCAGTTTTAAACTTTTCTGTATCAAAATTGTATCAGATACTATCACAAATAATGTTTCACTTTAGGATGGAATGGGCCAATGCTGAGTGGCTGTGGCGGTTTCTGTAGGTGTGGCTTTTACATTTTTAAAGGGTTGTTCAAAACAATAGAACAGTAATGTGCACCAGATACCAAAATGGCCTGCAAAGCCTAAAATGCTTATCTGACCCTTACAGAAAGATTTCGCCAACCCCTGCTTTCAGATAAAAATAATTATTGTTAAATATCTGCTATCCTTGTGTATAATTTATGACTAAGCTAATATTTCAAAGCAGACCCACACCAGCTGTTCCAATTTTTAAAAATTTCTTCTTAAAGAGCAAATAATCTGTTTTCAGCGTATTAGGTGCATCACAGGCACTGCTGCTGGAGCCTGGATGGGCGCCGGCGTGGCCTACAAGCAGGAGTGGCTTGAGTTGATACTAATACTTTAAACAAGGCCTGGTCCTCTAGCAGGTCTTTGTTCTATAAAGAAAGTATCTAGTATTACTTGCTGTCTGGCGAAAAGAATGCAATTTGTATTAATATCTGAGTTGAAAGCAGAATATTATATAAATGAGTTGTATTTTTTATCACCAACAGTTTGAAATTAACTTTTGACCTACTATAGTCTGTGTGAATTTCTGACTGTAGATGGTTTTATAATTCAGCCTCTAATTCAGACCACTTTAAAATAGAACCCCCTCACTGTGTACCCTTTATTCCCCTTTATTTTATTTAATAGAACTTGGCTGTATCTAGAAAAATGTTAGATACTTGGGGGGGGGGGGCCAGTATTTTTTTGTGTGTTTGTTTTTTCCTGGCAACAAAGCAAGATGCAAAGTGGCTTAAGAAAAGGCATTGTTACCTGCTTCAAGAACAAACTTTAAATTCCTGCTTAATTGGCAGACCAAATAGGTAAACATGCTTGCCTCTTAGAGGGTGTTCTGGAGCAACTTGTCAACCTCCCTGTGCCCTGCCCCTTCGCCTGTGAGACACATCCGGGGACCTCCCTCCCAGGTCTGCTGAGGCAGGGCAGGAGAGCCCAGCACCGGAAGCTGCTGGCCCCGAGCCTGCCGCTGGCTCTTCTCACCACAGAGAACAGAGTAAATGGCAGAGGAACTCTTCTTTAGCTATTAAATTCTAATCTGATTAAAAGCTTTTGAACTCATTACGGGCATTCTTTTTCTGACTTAGCCTAATAATGCAATATATTTTCCTTTTGCTACAGTGAACATCACCTCTATCCCCCTTCTGTAGCTTCCACTGGTTCGTTAACAGTACCTACCACCTGCCAGGTTCTTCACTCCGAGGGGTACACTAATGAACAAAAAGAGGAGGATCCCTGCTTCCGGGGGCGCCTGTGTGGCTCAGTCATTCCAGCATCCGACTGTGACTCTGGTCATGATCTCATGGTGGCCTGGGTTGAAGCTCCACTTTGGGCTCTGTGCTGGCCGCACAGCCAGCGGGTTTGGATCCTCTGTCCTCCTCTTTGCCCCGCCCCCTCTCGTGCACACTCCCAAAAATATTTAAAAAAGAAAATCCCTGCTTCCAAACCTCAAACATCAAGTCAGGGAGTAATAGCACTGCTGTTGGTTTTCATCCAGGCTTTGCCGGGAGGGAGAGGTGCTTTGATTCTCTCACGGACTCCAGGCAGAGTGTGGTTTGCTTTTGTCTGTTTTGTTGCTATTGTTGCTGTTTGGTAAATCAGTCTTGCGTTGGACAGTGAGCCAAGACATTTCTCTAAGAACCTGTTTTCAAGTAGATTTGATGATAAACATGTCATTGTTTGCCATAGCCGTGTAGATTCTTCCATCGTTTCTCAGTCATTGAGGTTTCAGGGGAAATTATTTTTGAAACTTTCACACCATTACTGCATCTATAGATTTCTTGTAAAATATGTCTTACATAGGAGATCCAGCCCTGTTTGTTAGTTTTTAAAGAGAAAATTGAGCCACAAATCACTTGGTAAAAGCTGAGAACATAAATGTTATTTTGGAACCACCTCTTTATAAAAACACGTTACGTATGTTAGTGTAGTGTTCTTGTTAAGGTATTTCATTTCCTTGGTAAATAATTACGGATGTTGCTTCTTGTTGTTCAAGTATCTGCTTACATAATACCTTGCTATTTGGGTGAGACTCGTAAGTGGGACTTAGGGAGGTAGGGTGGGGAAAACGATGTTGGTTAAGGAACGGGGCTCACAGGGAAGCTTGGAAATACAGTGTGATGACAAGACTCAGAGTGCATGACACAACTTGAAGAATTCAGCTGTAAAAAGACTCTTTTTTGAGGCAATGAGGGATAACTGAATATTAACTGAATTTTAAATATTAAGGAATAATTATGTTGGAAATGATAGTGGTCTGGTGGGTGTGTAACACACATATACACATGTATGTACTCAGAATTCTTTAGGGCTACATACTGAAGGTTTTACAATCGAAATGATCCTGTGGCAGCCTAAAGTAGGCCAGCAAAAAAAAAAATTATTTTAAACTATTAGGGAGAATAGTTGAATCAAGAATGTTGGAAAGTTAATGGCGTCCAGCTGGGTGAAAGTACATGAACGGAGGGGAGAGGCCTTGTACTGTTCTCTCTACTTTTGTGAATGTTTCAAATTTCCAAAGTAAAGTTTGTTTTTAAAAGCACATTATAGGGGTGAAAGGGAAAGATGCTGTCACGTTTACAAATTGCCAAGTGCTGGAGTGGTCGGAGGGCAAGTGGGAAGGGACGCCTCTGCCCTGGGATCTGGAGTCCCAGGTGGGTCCTGCTGAGTGGCTCCCCACAGACCCCTGAGTGGATGCAGTTTCTTGGGAGACCTTGGGTGTTCTGACCAGATGAGTGAGTGACCTAATCCCATCCGGACCGTCCCACCTCCCACATACATATTTTATTCAAGGGGACCTCCGAGGTCAACATTGCAGTTGATTTGAAAACACACAGAGTGTTTGTTCCAAGCTAGTTCCAGTTACTTTGTATTCTCACGATCCTGGGGGGTGGGGCATGGGGAGGGGTTGTGCTGTGCTGGGTGCCTTGGCTGGAAATAGGTCATTGTCTCAATGGCAGCGTTTGTAGGGCTGCAAATTGGAAGTGAGCATAAAGCATGGGGCATTCCGGGGCGGGGTTTCAGAGGCTGGTGTGCAGTGAGCACTGTAGCCACGGCCACGGGTCGGAGGGAGGGCGGCCCGGACGGAAGCAGCTCAGGTATGTGTGCGGCAGGGGGGCTGGCATGTGCCCCCCCACCTTCCGGTCCACTGATAATGTGCATAGGTGTAACCCATCCTGGATCTGAACAGACCAGATTGTGACCAAGTATAAATTGAAGAGTTTTGGGGTTTTCCCCCCCACTTAGTATAATTTCAGAAACACTGCGCTGTTTCAAGTAAGTTTTGTTGAAATGTGCTTATGCAAGCAATTTTGTAAGCTTACTGATTTAATATGGATTTTTTTAAAAAGCTAATGGGATGGGGCGCCTGGGTGGCTTAGTCGGTTAAGCGTCCGGCTTTCGCGTAGGTCATGATCTCGCGGTTCGTGGGTTCGAGCCCCGCGTCGGGCTCTGTGCTGACTGCCAGCTCAGAGCCTGGAGCCTGTTTCAGAGTCTGTGACTCCCTCTCTCTCTGACCCTCCCCTGTTCACGCTGTCTCTCTCTATCCTAGAAATAAAAAAAATAATAATAAAAAAATAAAAAATAAAAAAGCTAATGGGATCTTGCTGTCTATTTTTGAAGAGGTCAGAAGTAAAGGCTTCTTGGTCAAGTTCAAATATATTTTGCCTAAGCTTCTCATGAGGGAAGTGTTCTGTACCCCAAGATAATTATTGCATGTGTGATTTTAACCTTATTTTTGAAATACTCTACACCCAACATGGGGCTTGAACTCACAAACTCAAGATCAAGAGTTGCGTGCTTCACCGACTGAGCCTGCCAGACACCCCTACTGCACATGGGATCTTAAGCAGGGACAAAGATTTGTCAAAGAAATGGCACAAGATTTAAGTACAATTTATCTTATATGTCCTTCCCCTAAAACAACAGGTTAGTGAAAAGAATTCTGCTGCTTGGACATTTCTGTGCTTTCATAGGCTTCCCCCTCGCCCCCAATGCGACTACCCAGTAGGTTAGAAAGTAGAAACCACTTCTAACTTTACAAAGAAAATAGTACATTCCAGGTGGACAGTGAGGTTTAATCTATAGGCCTTTAATTTCCTGGATTTTATGAGCCTGACATTAACCATCATTGCAGCAGGTGCAGTGCAGTGCAGCCATCTTGGCCCTGTCCCTTGTTTTTCTTTTATGGGATCCTCAGTTTGTGGATGTAATTAAGCTCCCTTTTCAGTGGACTAAATTGATGCTGAAGTATGTATGACATATCTAGCAAAACTGAGATCACATGTTAACAGGATCAAGCTTTCACAAGCTTATTAGGTAAAGAGAAAGTGACCTTTGAGTGGGGAGAAAAGGATATAGACAGCATCTGTGTTTCTGGAAAGAAATAGTTTTCTTTTGTGGGACGTGACATTCTTTGATCATTGCCTCCTCTTTCCTAGGTCAGGTGTCTAAGCATTGTAGCTACTTTAGTGCCCATATTAAATCTCCACACACAGTGTATGTCATTCCTACTTACAGACTCTCACAAAAAAAGGTTCCTCAAAGTGCACAGATAGCAGGCATCAGGAATATGGTTTTACATGCCCTCAAGCTGATGAGAAAATGTCCACCCATGTTCCTCTGCAGCACAGATCGTTGGAACTTGGGGAATAGGGATGATCCTTTTCATTGGTCAGATGTCTGGAAAGCAGTGTCTTCTTTCCTCTGTTTCCTCCTTCCAGAAGCCGTGCCTGAGCTCATGAACAGAGGGGAGCACGAAATGTTCCCAGCCCAATTTTCAAGTAGTAGGAACTGACCTTCTTTTTAATGCTCAGAAAGTTCCCTTATAGTGCTAAGGTTGTGATTTTCTCTGGCTGTAATGAGTACAAACAGGACTGGTTTGTCTGCTTTTTGTATTGCAGCCCTGCCTGACAGGAAGTGGGTCTGGGGGCAGGAAGTGGCTTATTTTCAGAAGCAAAAGGAGCCATTTAGAAAGACTCAGGGTTTCATTATGTGTTCTTGAAATTATGTGATGGTTATTAGTTGATCTGGGCTCTTTCTTTTTGTATATCTATACTTTTCATAATTTTTACCCTGGAATTTGGAAATAACAAACTTTTCAATTAAAAAATTAAATGGACTTATTGAAAGATACATCTTTAGGAATAACATTGAAGAGCCTTATAAATAAGTATTTTTAGTAGCTGATTATCAGAAGTTGAGGAAGTTGCATATACTTTTCTTGGCCTCAGTTTCCTCAGCCTTTCAAAGAAAGTAGTTTGACAAGGATAACTTTTCACCTCTCACCAAGCAGTACCCATTTAGAATCTCCCTACAAAATAGTTGTATCTTGTCACTACTTTAGTTAAGAAAGGAGATAAAGGGTAAGTAATACTAACTTTTATGATTAAGTTACCCTCAGAATTCCTTAAAGTGATACTGAATTCTTTGTTAAATTGATGTGGTTGCCCACCGCATGGTGTCAGAATGCTCTTGGGGTAGGAGCCAGGGGCCTGGCATACCCATCCCCATATTTCCATGTTAAAAAATTTTTTTTAAGTGTTTACTTTTTATTTATTTTAAAGTAATTTTTTTTTATTTCTAGGAGAGAGAGAGAGAGAGCGTGAGCAGGGGAGGGTCAGAGAGAGGGAGATACAGACTCTGAAACAGGCTCCAGGCTCTGAGCTGCCAGTCAGCACAGGGCCCGACGCGGGGCTCAAACCCACGAACCGCGAGATCATGACCTAAGCGAAAGTCGGACGCTTAACCGACTAAGCCACCTAGGCGCCCCTTAAGTGTTTACTTTTTAGAGAGAGTGTGAGCACACGTGCATGGTCAGGGGTAGGGGCGAGCGGTGAGGGAGGAGGGAGACGGACAGAGGATCTGAAGCTGCACTGACTGCAGAGAACCCAGTGTCGCGCTCAAACTCATGAGCCATGTGATTGTGACCTGAGCTGAAGTCAGACACTTAACCAACTGAGCCACCCAGGTGCCCCATCCATGTTAAAATTTAAGCTCCCATTCCCTAATACTAAGGACTGTGCTTACCCTGAACTGAGAAACTGTACTTACAGCTATGTGGTTTATAATGGAGTTGAGCTGGCTCATTTGTCATTGAACTCTGTGATTGTGACCTTACTTTTCATTAGTAATTAGCACCTGGGCAAATGCTAACCAACCACTGCTTTTATTTTATTTATTTATTTATTTTTTAACACCTCCATCTAGAAAGAATAGGAGGGGAGGGCACAGGATTCCTTTAATCTGTAACCCAGCCTGAGACACTAGATTGTGGCAGGTTAATTTGGTTTCTTTTTTTTTTTTTAATTTTTTTTTTAAATTTTATTTCTAGGAGAGAGAGAGAGAGAGAGACAGCGTGAGCAGGGGAGATTTAGAGAGAGAGGGAGATATAGACTCTGAAATAGGCTCCAGGCTCTGAGCTGGCAGTCAGCACAGAGCCTGACCCGGGGCTCGAACCCACGAACCGCGAGATCATGACCCAAGTGAAAGCCAGACGCTTAACCGACTAAGCCACCCAGGCGCCCCGAATTTGGTTTCTTGATAGATCCTTCCTGTGGGGCACTCTCAGGCTCCCATGAATGGTTAGCATCAGCTTACATGTAGCCAAGCTTGAATGTCCTTCAGGGAGAATGACCACCATCACCAGGAATGGAGTATCTGGAGCCCTGTGATGGGCACCACGAGAAACAGCCACCAGCAGCATGGCTCAGTCCTTCTCTCTGTGACTTTCTTTCAATATTTCCTATTCCCAGTAATAGTGGGACCACCCACCATGATTCCTAGGAAGTTTACAGGAATTACTGAGAACTGAGGACCAGCACTTTGACCTCTGTAGAAGTGCTATATATTGGTTATCAGAGCTGTCACAAATGGTCTCTTGTCAGCCTTAACATTTGATGATTTTATTATTGCTATTACAAGGCAATAAAAGACCAGTATGTTGTCCTAGTTTTGTATAACTATCTGAAAACTATCAGAACATGAGTTTTATATCTGTTCTGCCCTTCTGTCTTCAGTGGTTCGTTGTGCTACAGACAAAACGATGATGCATAGGATTTTTACTGAATTCTCTCATCATTCATTTTTGTTTTAATTCCGGACTCTTTACATTTGCAAAGGTAGAGATGACCAGTTCTCTTTGGCATCCGAAAATTTTTCTGCTTCAAACAGTCAAGCCAGTTTGTTCACTGCCACTCAGTTTCTTTCATCTTGAAAGAGAAGAACATAAAATCATGTGATTGGGTATAATTTAAATTTAAGATACAGAAGAGCTTGAAAGAAAGGAATAGCAGTATTGTGAGTCATTATCCATTGATTTACAGACTTGCTATTAGTGTTATTTATTTAGTATGATATATTTATACTGCTATTTCCACCTTCTCTTAAGGTCCATAAACCTCAAGAAGTCTGGTGTTAAGAGCTGCCATTTAAACTTGTATCTCTGGAATTTTAAACTTTGAGCCCAGTCTGCTTTGGGCATGTGGTGACATGTGGCTTTGCTGGTGGTAGGAACTTTTCAAGAGGGACTGTCACCTCCCCAACTCTGACTGTGGTGCTGGTGTTTTTGCCGTTGCAGTATCAGGTCATTGTAGACTTTGACACCACTTAATGCACAATCGTATTTTAAAGACCACATTTCTATTTTACTTGTCTTCTCTCTGTACTTCAGTGTTGTGCTGTTTTGGTAAATACCTCCCCATAGCAACATACTGGTTTTTCTTTTGGCCTCTCTGTCCGTAAAAGAATGCTTTGCAATAACAGGGTGGTTTCTGGACTGGCTTTCTTGAATAAAAGCCCAAAGGAGTTGGGCTTTTCTAATTATATGCTTATTAGAAACTATAACCATGTAAAATATAGTCACTGGATTTTCAACAACAACTACTTCTATATAATTTTGTTGTTTATGTAAACAGTGTTACTGGGAGCACAATGTGCATTAACTAAGGCAAACATTTTATATCCTAGGTAGAAAGAAGCTATCTTGTAAATAGTAGTCATTACCATGATCCCATAAAAAGAGCTGATGATACAGATGGGGAAAAGCTAAAAAAATCCACTTGCCTCTGGGGTTTTCCAGCTTTCCTTGGCTGAATTCTTGTGTCTGCATTTCTAGGCTAAGCTGATGAAGGTTTGCTAAGTTAACGGTAATGTTTACAGAGGTTGGTTATATGTTAGCATTTGTGAAAAATGACCACTGTGTGTCATAGCTAATGTTGAGTTGGAGTATTGCTCATAATGACTTGATCTTTACCTCAAAAATCAGGATCCAGAGAGATGGACCAAAATAGGGGTCCATCTTTTGGGATATGGAGTGTATGGGGTGGGAGAGTATAGGTCTGTAATTGTTTTCTAGTTCTAATTAGTAAAGATATTTTCACATAGTGCATTATAAATAACACTAATAAATACATTAATTTTGTCAAAAGGTGCTGTGCCTTCTTGTATGCTCAGGATAGTAACCTCTTTCCCTGAGAGCAGTGGCTATCCCGGGGTGGCCCCACCTGTGAGATTGGTAGAGCGCTGTGTAGTCTTACTGCCTCTATCCCAACTTCCTGAGTCAGACTTGGGCCAGGGGTCCGGAAAACTGTCAACAAGCTCTTCAGGTGATCCTTTTGCATGTGCAGGTTTGCGGAGTACTGAGGGCCCAGGGAAGAGCTTATAAGGTGCAACTGGCCGTATTTCCTAAACGCTTACCAAGGGACACTAGATTTCATACATGTCTGATGCAGCCACGTTCTTTGTGCAGCAGTGAACGGGGCTCTGGAGGTGTTTGTGTTAACTGCCTATAGCATGCCTGCCACCATTGGAGTTAAATGTCAAACAGAAGACTTGCCCCCTGCTTAAAAATTAGAGCAAGAACATGACTTACTCGAGAGAACCCTGAGCAAAAGCCTGGAAGCCTGGGTTCTCCCCTCTGCTCCTTGGTGGGGAGCTCCCAGCACTCTTCCCTCATCTGCAAGGTGAGGCATTGACTAGAATTCATGATGGCTAAAATACTGCTGGCTTCAGGAGAGTAGGTGTGGGAGTGTAGGGTTCAGAGTGTTTTCTACTGTGTTCACATCAGTTTGACAGCTTGGACCATCGTCCTGAGCACATAGAATATTTTCATTTACAACTTACAGCAGTAAACTTAAACTGAATTATAATTTTCAAAAATTCATTTTTTGAGTAGTTGGGCTGTCTCAGTCAGTGGAGCATGTGACTCTTGATCTCAGGCTTGTGGTTTCAGGCCCCATATCGGGTGATTACATTGGGAGATTACTTAAAAATAAAACCTTTTAAATAAATAAACACATAAAAATCATCTTTCTTTCATCTTTGTTGTCCCCTAAAGATTTTTTATTCTTATCATTTTGAATACCAAACTGATTGTAAATAGTCTAGTTAATGATGTTAGTAGTCTGGTCCAGCTCTTTTCTTATTTACAGTCACTAAAGCAACATGGAGCTAGTTAATAAGATACTCAACCCGAATGTCCCAAATGGTGAGTGGATGGACAGCAGTGATGTATCCATACACTGGAATGTTCCTTCGTGATAAAGAGGGAAGTATCAGTACAGGCTGTATCGTGGATGAACCTCAAAAACATTATGCTCAGTGATGGAAGGCAGCACCAGGAGGCCACTTGTGTATATGTCCTGTTGAGACCAGGGATATCTGTGGAGACAGAAAGTAGATTAGTGATTCTCAGGGCTGGGGACAAAGGAGTATTGGGAGGAGTGACCGCTAATGAGCAGCAGGTTTCTTTTAAGGGAATGAATGCTCTAAAATTAGATAGTGGTGCTGGTTGCATAACTCTGTTGAAAACCACTGAATTGCATGTTTTAAATGGGCGAATTATGTGTAAGTTATATTTCAACAAAGCTGTTATTAAAAAAGAACACATAATGACTCAACATGAAACTCAAAATACAATTGTCTCTGTAATTATTAAATTACATGAACCAAAATAGTATCTCAGAAAACTTATGAATTATTTATTATCTGTTAGAATTTTTCCTTGTTCCACTCCCCTGCTTCCTCCATTTGTGGGAGAAAGTTTACTGTATCTACTTCCTATCAGAGCATTTCTAAGTATTTGAAAGGTCTTATCCAAATATTTGAAAGCTGTTAGAAGTTGCTGAAGTGGCACCTTCGGAAGAAGGCTGGAATGTTGGAAAACAGCGCTAACATTTTTATGTGATTATGAAAGGTCAAGCTCTCAATGTAATCTTGGTGGTGCTTGGATAGTTCTACTCAGGCTAATTTTTGAGTAAATGCAGGTGTGATAGTATAGGGATTAATCTGTTATCCCTGAATCCACTGCCTGAAATTCAAACATTGAACTGTTACCATTTGTATTTCCCTTTCTTTTAAATGGTTTCCCTGCTTCTTAAATAGGTAGAAAAATCACTGCAAACTTTCTCCTCCCACCCCTCGTCCCCCACCAAAATGAAATCTCATTGCCTTGTCCAAGAAGACAAACCAGTGCTTGTCTGTAAAGTTTGTAGAGGAATTGGTCCTGAATGTTTCCTTCTTGTCTTGGTCTTTAGTGCACTATGAATTTATTCTGTAAAAAGTGTGATTAGAGAGGTCTTAAATCAAGTTTAATGTATTTTAGAAGGAAATGGACACTTCCCAAAGGAAAAATGACATTACTAGGTTTATTTACCAAAACAAGGGAAAGAACTGGGAGATAACATGACGGCCCAAATTCAGCAGTCATATATGGGTTAGAAGTAAAAGACAGTATTTCATTGTCAACTCAATATCTTTTCTATGCCTCTCAGGCTCTTCAAAGGCATTTTAGCTACCATTTTGATCAAATAAACTGGGAAGACTCAGAAATCCTGTTTTCCAGAGTATGTTCTGAAACATACTAGTCTTTTGTGGGATATTCCGTGGAAGAAACTTCAACGGGTAGAACATTCTCAAGGAACCTTGACTAGGACACTGTCCTGGGAATTTGCACCAAAGATATTAACATAAAGACACTCAGGCCTTTCCATTAAAGAAAAAGGAAACAGAAACCACCATAACATACGTGACCTCCTGATAGCTCCCCCTTCGTATCACCTCTTTGTCTCTTTCCCAGTGAAGGTCAGATAATGTTCACAGAACTGCACAGCCCCTGACTTGGGTAGTGTCAGGAGCACTCAGATAAGTTTTGAGTTCTAGAAGGTTACAGTTGGGAGATTTCTCATAGATAAAACATTTCCAGGTACAGTACCTCCTATTACAAAAGAGGGGGAAGTGGCTTTATTCATGGTGTGGACCACTGTGCGGGGATTGGCTGGGATGCCTAGCAGGCCTGAGCTCATGATTTCTCAGCTTTCCGGGGGAGTGAGCAAAGGGAACAATGGATTTATTTTTTTTAAGTTTATTATTCTGAGGGAGCACAGGTGGGGAGGGGCAGAGAGAGAGAAAGAATGAATCCCAAGCAGGCTCTGCACTGTCAGACGTGGGTCTCACTCAAACTCCTGAACCATGAAATCATGACCTGAGCCAAAATCAAGAATCAGTCGCTTAACCGACTGAGCCAATTTATTTTTTGTTTTAATAGGGTAAATTGTTAATTGAGTTTTTTTTTTTTTAATTGTGGTTCAACACACTTACATTCTATTCTTGGAAAAAAAGATGTTAGTTGCATCAGAGCCATAAAACCTATACTACTGTGTCCAACCAGAGGGTTTCATTTCTCCTGGAAATATGAAAACTGGTATAAGCTTTCTTTTTACCCATGAAAAGTGTCTCCTGGCCAGCCTTTTTTTTTTTTCTTTTAAATTTTATTTATTTCTGAGACAAGACAGCATGAGCAGAGGAGGGTCAGAGAGGGTGGGGGAGAACAGAATCTGAAACAGGCTCCAGGCTCTGAGCTAGCTGTCAGTACAGAGCCCAACGCGGGGCTCAAACCCACGAACCATGAGATCATAACCTGAGCTGAAGTCAGATGCTTAACCGACTGAGCCACCCAGGCGTCCCTCCCTCCTGGCCAACTTTGAATAGCACCACAGTTAGCTATTTTTCTCCTGAATCTTCCTGGTCCATCCACACAGCTTTCCTAAGGAGTCAGCCCACGTGTTCTCACAGCCCAGCTTGACTTGCATTCCCACACGCCTCCCTGGTGCTGTTGGACTTTAGACCTAGTATTTCTGAGACAGAAAGGACCTCACGACTTCTAGTCCAGAAATTCAGCTTGCAGATAAGGGGGGTGAGGCCCAGTGGGAGGAGGTTCTCAGGAGACAGCCCCAGCTCTCAAACCCAGGCCCCTTGGCTGCTGTTCTTTTGCCTGTTTCAGTGATCCCTGAATTCAGCTCATCTTGAAAATTGCTTTCTTGGGCTGAGGCCCAGAAACTCAGGCTGCTTTGGGGATTCTAATAGTTGGACCCATTTGGAAATAACTATGAATGGGAGCTACTCGATACCCATCTCTATTGATTATGTTGTAAATGACAGCGGGGTAAGAGAGCTCTGACTCCTCTGTCTGCGGTGCTCCAGTGTAGCCAGGGCACCCTGTAGGTATTTGATCAGTACTTGTAGGGTGAGCAAGCCTCCAGGATATGCCATGTGCCTGCTAGCCGGGGCGGGCAGGGAACAGTGAGGTAAAGCTATTATGGTTCATTGGCATGTTGTGTCACCGTTTTTGAGCTGAGCTAACCCGTAAGAACACAAACAGAATTTTTTAAAGAGTAGATTATTAAGCAGAGGGAGGACAGAGACAGGATTACAGTTAGGTTTTCATTAACTTAATTAACTAAGGCAGAGATAGGTTTATGTGTTAAATTATGTGTCAGACGATTCATTATCTGGTCAAGAGGCGTGGTGAATACACCTGTGAAATAGTCACGGTTCATAAAAAATAAATATGCATGGCATTTTGCTTAGATTTAAGAATTTTTACTGTCCAGTTTTGTTCTTGTTTTAGGAAACTATTTTTTTAAAAACGTTTTTGTTTTTAAAACATTTGTCTCTTTCAAATACAGAGCAACAGCATATACTGCTACTCTAGTAATCAAAAACTCTCCTATCTTACTGAAATGAGAACACAGGTTCCCCACTGAGCTAGGGTGCTGGGGTGAAAAGAAGAAAGATTTTTCTGCTAAATATGGCCAAGGTGGAAGATCTGCATTATCCTTATTAGAGCCTCACTTTTTTGGATGGGATCAGGCATCTTCATTAACATGTTTTCTTGACTTGTGTCTAAGCAAGTCCTCTCATTCTAAAATCATGACCTGGTATATTGCCCTAGAAAGACCTCATTACTTCTAATCTGTGGAGTTTAAAAAATTATTGCAAATTAACTCCATTATCTAAACTTACTTAAATTCCCATTTTACATAGTGGGGTATGGTGAAGTCTGGTTCCCTGTATATTCTAACATTTTAGAACTCGCAATGTGGCTTTGTTTCTTAGTTTCAATTGGAATAGCATGGGGAGGGAAACATGTTATTAAACTACCATCTACACTGTCAACTGTATGGGGCGTGTGTGTTTGTGTCTGTACGCACGGGAGGGGGTGCATGAGCAAAAATAAACTTGGATCACTGTCATCACCCCTAAACAAAGCAGCATGTTTAAAAGGCTTTCAGTATTTTGTCAAACCCAAGAGAATCAGTGCCTTTTGGGATCGACTCTATGTGACTCCCTGCATGCTCTGTGGACACACCTGTCCCACACACTGCTGCGGGGACTCTCCGTGACTCCCTGAATGCTCTGTGGACACACCCGTCCCACACACTGCTGTACACACCTGTCCCACACACTGCTGCGGGGACTCTCCGTGACTCCCTGAATGCTCTGTGGACACACCTGTCCCACACAGTGTTGTACACACCTGTCCCACACACTGCTGCGGGGACTCTCCATGACTCCCTGAATGCTCTGTGGACACACCTGTCCCACACACTGTTGTACACACCTGTCCCACACACTGCTGCGGGGACTCTACATGAATCCCACCATGCTCTGTGTGCATACCTGTCCCACACACTACGGCGGGGACTCTCCGTGACTCCCTGAATGCTCTGTGGACACACCTGTCCCACACACTGCTGCGGGATTTTGCTGCCTCCAGCAAATGTTGCCTTTGATAAGAAAAACCTAACTTGGGAGTATTATCAGGACAATAGAAATTGCAAAACATGCACTCTTTCCCCAGCATTGCACATGGTTTGGGTTTGTGTGGTGGTATGTTCTAAGCCTATGTACCTCTGGCTTTCTTTGGTGGAACTATCCTCCTGTTTATCATGCAGGACCACACAAGCCCACTCTTATTTCTATGGCACCTTTGCAGATACGAGCATCAGCTTCCATCCGAGTACTAAAAAGAATTGCTTACTGTGGAAACTCAAAACAAAGATAATTAAAAAGGAGGGTTGGGATTTAGACATGTTTCCTTAATTGCTAAAGCCTGATTGTTTTTAAGGGTCTTGGATAAGTGGACCAAAATATGTCTGTAAATGGTCCTGTTGTCTGAGTAAATGCTTCATTTTAAAATTGGATACAGGTCTGTGCCATATTTCAGTACTTCACTGTTAAAGATTTATAAAATTGAAAATAATCTTCAGCTTTGTAAACCTAGAGCTCTATAACCTGCTTCTGATGCAGACAGCACCTTGCTGTGGCCCTCAGTGTGGGTAGCAAGCAGCCTCCCATTTCCTCAGCATCTGGAAACAATGGGAGCACTTTTAGATGACCCCAGGGACTAGGGACACTCGTGTTCTCAAAGGGGCTCAGACCTGCACTGGAGATAGTCTTACAGAGTGAACACCTGTGCCTGGAAGCCAGTCGTGCCCCTGTGAAAACACTAGTAGGGCAGTGACAGGTCCAGGAACACGCACCTGTGACACAGCAGCTTGGCCATGAGTCACTGTGTATTGTTCATTCGCATGTTGTTTAGGTTCCTGAGATGTCGCCCAGCCTCCTGTATCCAGATTGTGGAGCAGGCACTATATATGAATGTACACATATATTGATAGAATTAACTTGATTTAATTTTGAGGTAGTTTGAAAATAAGCAAAATTCTGTTGTCCCCAAGTCAGAACTGGAAATTACTCCTTTTGACAGGGCCAGGGGACCAAACAATGGAGAAAAGCCTATTTGTTTCCTGTTATTTGCCCTAATTTTGTTACTGCAATGCCAGAAAGACTTATCCTGATCTTTAGGCTTGCCCTCTTTGTTTGAGGTTATATACCAGACTTCATGCTTGCTTGCGGCTGTTGGACCTCACAGAAAGAATTCTCTGGAAAGACCAGACCAACTGAAACTTGGCAGAATGGCTCTGTGGGAGCCGTGGACTTTGCGGTGGTGCATGTACTTTGTAGAGGTGGTGCAGACCTTCTCCTCATGCTTCATTTTTAAGAAGTTTACTTTCTATGGACTGTTGGCTTGTTACATCCATCCTCAGTAAAACTACTCATTTTACTGGATATTTGCTTTTTCAAAGAGTTGTGTGAGCTTGGCGTCAAATGTGGACCTGACTTAAACCTTAAAATTGTGTTTTTAATATTCCTGGTAATCAGTTTGCGAACAGTGAATCAGAAAAGCATATTGAAGTCCCTGTATTTGTGGGCCTCCTGCCTTAGTTTTGAATGTGATGTAGCATCGTGGGTTTATGAGTATGTACTTGGAGCTGCATTTGTCTACTGGAATGTTTGACTTTGGGGCTGCTTTGTCATCTCTAATATGTGCATTTGGAACCATAATTGAGAAGGATGCTTTTATCCTCTGCTTCATACTAGCCATTTTGTGATCATTAAAAAAATAAATTATTGCCAGCAGGAAAAGAAAGAAATTTAGGTTTTTATGTTTTAATATAGTTGAATTTAAAATCTGCCTTCTTTTGCTTCTCGGTAAACTTAAGCTTTTTAATTTGTAGACTTGAGATTGAAGGAGGGGAGACTTTTCTTGAAATCCTGGAAAATTATTCCTCCCTTCTCGTTGTTAGCCAGAGAACCTTTAAGACACCATGGATCTGTATCAAAGTATCTCCACTGGCAGTCTTGAGGGTTTGGGGGCAGGGGGAAACAGACCCTAAAGACTAATTTTATTCCTAAAGAAACAACTAGTGTGGGGATTGCTAAACATGTGTAGTGTGCCAGCTTGAAACTTGGACCTTTGTCAGCTAAGCATAATCCTGCTAGTCTGTCTTTGTGATATTTACATCTGAGGAAGGAGGAATTTAGGGTATATGTCTATCCAGCAACTTATATACGTCACTTGAAAAATGGTGAAAAGCAAGTGTTTCTTAACATTGAATATTACTGGGGTGTCTGGATGGTTCAGTTGGTTGAGTGTCTGACTCTTCCTTTCGGCTCAAGTTGTGATCACTGCGTCATGGGATTGAGCCCCATGTCAGGTTCTGTGCTGAGCGTGGAGCCTGCTTGGGAATCTCCCTCTCCCCCTCTGCCTCTCTACCTATCCCACTCACACGTACTTGCATTCTCTCTTTGTAAAATAAAAAATTTAAGAAGTCAAACAGTACTGTTGCTGTGTGGTGGTGTTTTCCTTTAGGACAGTCATAAAGTAGTATGTCTGTTTCATACACTAATAAATTTGAGTTTTTTCAAGTGACAAATTTGAAAACAACTTTGAAATGAAATTTTTAAACAAAATACTCAATGGGGATATTAGAGACCTCATTAAGGGTTCTCATCGCCCCCACCTCAGTTCCCTGTGCTCTGACCATCCCATGACCCATCCATCCCCGTGTCATACTTCTGTCCTCTCCTAGATGGCTGTCACAGGTTTGTATTGATGGGGTGTGTGCCATTTTGCTTGTCATGTCTTTCATTTCTGAAGCAGTTTTCCATGTTTCTACCATCTTCATAACTGGCATTTCAGTTTCCACATAATATTCTCTTTTGATGTGTCTTTAGTTGTCTGACCATTTCTCTTTTCACTATTTAGTTTCTGACGCTTGTAAACATTCTCATATATTGCTTGCTCCTTCTCTCTTCCTTTCACTTACTGCCTTGGTCTGACTTCTCAAGGAGGCTGGCCAGCCCACTGGTGCCTTCCTTGGCTGCCTGGTGAGGGTCAGTGTGAGCTCAAAGTAGCTTTGAGTTTATGCAGAAGGCTCAGAAGATCTTTACAAGAAAGGAACCCCCAGTTAAATGTAACTCGTTTTGTTCTGTTTTCTAGATCAATGTCCGAGTTACCACCATGGATGCGGAGCTGGAGTTCGCCATCCAGCCAAATACAACAGGAAAACAGCTTTTTGATCAGGTTGGTCTTTGAGCTCAGGAGGCAGAATCCCTTTTAGAACATTATTTTTTACAAATCTGAATAATCTTGCCGAGCGTTGGTTTGCGGCTTTTACTTTGTAGAGGAGAATGTTCCCCCTTCTTCCAGGGGGTTCACACTGTTGTAGACACCCTGCACGAGTAGCCTCTGTTCACAGCCCTGCGAGAGGAAACTGGGGGATGCTCCGAAGTCTTCATCAGCACCTCCCGTGAGCTGGGCAGAGAGCACATCCACATCCCTGCGCATTTCTTCCCGAGACCTGAAGGCGAACGCAGGATGTTGATCGTAGTGAGCCACCAGGAGGGCTGTGATCATTCTTCAGTGGCACAGTTCCAACTTGTAGAACACAATCTATTTCTCTAGGCTACGTGAAGTCTGCTCTGGGGCCAGGGATCCAGGGGGCAACAGGAGCCCTTGAACTATAAGAGGCCCTGCTGAGGGGAGAAGTGCTGTTCTGCACCCAGCACTAAACCCAGAGATGGGAGTGGGTGCTGATCAGGAGATGAGGGGGTAGAGTGCTAGCAAATTTTGAAGGTAGAGGGGACTCCCTCCCCTGTTTGGTCGTATCTCCTTCTTGTCTCCAGAAGTGAGCACCCAGTAGGTTAGGCCCCACCGTAGGCTGGGCCAGCCCTCGTGTGCCTCGTGGGGGTGGCCGGGGGACACGTTTCTCCCTGTGCTGCTCTGGGGAGCTCAGTCCCTGGCTCTGCCTTACCCAGTAAGGGCAAGGGCGTTGACTGTTAGAGGTGGGCTGGACTGTTGACAAAAATCTAAAGGTTTCTTCTGAGAGATAGTCCTGAAGTAAATGAAATGAGCCAGCTGAGCACTCTGTGGGTTGGATCAGTCGTTAGAACGTGGGTCATACCACAGTCCTTGTCTGTGAGTGAGTGGTGGGCTGTCCTCAAGTGACTGTTTTAAAGCAGAGACGCAAACTCTGGGCTAGTTACAAAACTCTGACGCCTCAGCCATTTAGCTGCCCAGCCTTCAGCCGCTCTGTTCGTTCGTGTGTTGCTTCTCAAAAATTGTGTGAAGAGTCCGCAGTTCTGCTGCAAGACGCCACTGCCGTGTCTCTTACAACATCCTTGTTTGCTCCGCAGGGCCCTTTGGAAGGGGAGGGAGCGTGGAGAGCAGGGGAGGCCTGTCCTGCTCCTTAAAATACCCACCCACTTGGGTGGTTTGGTTCATGGCCGGGCATGGACAGGGCTCAGGATTATCTCCGCTTCCTGGTCCAGGGTGTCATGGTGACAGGACTGCATGTTCCTAAATGTTGAATAATTGTACTAGTTTGGTGTTTGTGTTTTTGGTGTTCTTTTTTTCTTATGTTGGTTTGAAAACAGGTATTTTTCTAATAATTAGATTATCTGCTTAACAGTAGCACGGCTCTGTGGATTAATAGGTATACAAAAAATGGACCCTGAACTCAGTATATGTGGGTTATTTAAAAAATGCAAAAACTGTATTTAACAAATCCAGTCAACATGCCAGTCTGGAAAAGCTCAGTATCTAAATTGTTCCAGAGCTCATTAGCCCCATCACCCATGTTCAGGCGCCATCTTACTGTTCGTACCCCTGAAAGTCAAGTCCCCAGATCTGTGTGCTAAATAAAAAACAAGGCCATATCCCACTTGAACCTCTGTTCCCAGATTGTGTTTCCTGCCTGAATCTGAGCCAGCCTCCGACACAGGTAGTGAGATTCTGCCACCACACGGTTACCAGAAAGGGAGGTAGTGGGAGACAGAAAGGTCCTGAACTCTGCCTTCAGCAGTGGGATGTGGATCACAAAGAACTCTGATCACAGAGTTCACATCTAACTTGTTTCGGTTTGGTGTATCCCTAATGAAAAATGCCCTCTAATCTGAGAGCGCTGAGGTTGGAGCTGACCTGGAAAACGGCTAACTCTGTAAGTGAGGACATGGAGGCCCAGAGTAAAGAGAATGGCCTGAGGTCCTACAGCTCGCTGGGCCCCGGGCAGATTTTGGCTGTGCAGTGTCATAACCTCGCTTACACTTATCTTTTTGAAGATCCATTTGTGTATCCTTCCATTTCCTTCCAAGGCAGCACATGACACTGAGAAGGTCCCGCCTTCCCGCGAGCGGATCTTCGGGGTGCCCTGAGTGCTTCCTGGGGCTCCTTTCTGAGCCCCAACCAGGCTGCACATGCCTTTGGAGTCTGTGTCCTTTTCTCTGTTCCACCTGATTCTAGGTTTTGGGCCAAACCACCAGGCACTAGAATATGGTCCTCAAGTAGAATGGGTTGACAGACTGGAGAGGAAAGCTAGTCCGAAGCTGTGTCTCCCACCGCAGGAGCAGCTGGAGTCTCCTCTGCGGTGCCCGGCCCGACCCCAGCGCTCCGTGCCTGCATTCTCGTCCAGGGGTCTGACCTGGCGGAGGGCCTCCCGGGCCAGCACTGCACAGCAGCGCGAGCTCCCACAGTTCTGGAGGTGACGAGTGTGACTCTGCGTGCCCTTTGTTTCCATCATCGAAACCGGTGTTCCAGCTGTCACTTGAGATGGAGTCAGACTCAGTCGCTGCATTTTCCTTTCCAAACTGCCATTTAAAACACTGCTGAGGCAGAGATCAAGGAATAGTCCCCACACCTGTTCAGATTCTGCTTCTGTGTTGTGTGTCTGCTTTAGAGCAAGCCAAGGATATTGGAGGGGAAGGGTGAAGTGTCTTTTTCCAGAAATATTGGATTTCCCTCGTAAGGAGGACTTCTGGGTTGGGTTTGGGAATGGACTGAAGGAAATCAGGTTAATTCAACTGTGCCGTTTTGGGGAAGCCATACGAATAGAGACAAGGCTCTAAAATACACACTTCGGACGGTTATCCTGGAGGGAAAAGATTCCTGCCACAGAGATGTGTGGCGGATTGGGGCACCCAGGGTCAGGCTTTCACGGCACAAGGGTTCTGTCTGTGGTGTGGTTCCAGAGCCTGTGATCTTCTTTGCAAAGGGCGCTGGCTGTGTCATCGCAAGGGAGAGGAGGAAGGAGTCTGAGCTGTGACTGCGGAAATCCGCCGGGGTCTGACCCGGTGGGGAGGGCGGTCGAGCAGACAGGAAATCCTTTCACGCTGCTTAGCACCCAGGCTAAGGCTACAGCTTGGTGCATGGAGTGGAAAGACCAGATGCTTATGTATGTGGAGCTTTCTTGTGCAACTTTGAGACCACCCAAAGAGGAAGGCGAGGCAGATTTTATATCCAGATGCTGAGATGGAGATTTATAGAGAGTGTGAAATAACAGGATTGGGAATGGAAAACCCGGTCTTCGGACCAGCGTTCCCTGCACTCCGCTACCCTGAGGGCCCTAGGCAGGGTTCCCAAACTGTCCATGTTCCAGGTTCCTCCACATCATGCAGTGATGGGGCTCCCCTGCCCCCTGGGGGGAGTGGAGGGAGCCAGCGAAGAGGTCCCTCCTTGGGATGTGATGATCAGGCTCCTGGAGCGCCGGCAAATACCTGGCCCCCAGCAGATGAGAAAACACGCTCCCAAGCAGGAGTCTATGTGAAATTCAGCAAGTGCCCCAGATACCTGGTTTGCCATTTTTCATGTATTTAGTTCCTCATTCCCTTTAAATATGATATTTGAAGAATGGTAACCTTTCAGTGTAAAGGCTGAGCATTGTATGTCATGGGATTTAAACTGCAACAAAGCTCTGGGACTCCATTGTGATGATGTGTAAGGCATCCCAGAAAGTTGCTTTTCTGTTTCTAAGACACAAGAATAACCTGTGTGGGATCTGTCTGCAATGGACCACAGGAGACTTCTTGTAGTGCTGTGGAGAATTTTACAATGTGAAATCCTTGCAGTGACCTAGGGTTGAGTTCTACCTTCCTGTATCAGAATTCCAGATTGCTGGAGGTTGAAGGAATGCTAGTCACCGCTTGGTGTGTGAAGCATAACTCCCCTGCCCTCCGCCCCCCCTTCCCTGGAAGCTTGTGCCCATCTTTCTGCTGCCTTTCTGGGGGCTGCTGCTGCTCTATTCCTAGTTAAGCTGGGGCCTGGGCCAGTGAGGAGCAGAGACAGGCAGCCAGAGGGTCTCCAAGTATTCCTTTGCTTCATGTTAGTGACTTTCGACCATGAGAGCACACCTGCCAGGGGACTTGACCCTGGGCCGCTCTCCCTGCTGTTGCCTGGGTGGTGCCTGGCTCTGTGCTCACTCCCGCCTGCGTGGTTGTCTTCACTTGGGGAAGCGTGGTGGGGTAATGGGTAGGGGGCAAGAGTTTTCAAGGTCTTAAGATTTTCTGAGATTGAAAGTTAACCCTGAATCTGCTCAAATGTATGTTAAAAACAAACCGCTCATGGCTTTGGGGGAACAGCCTCTATTAGTTAACAGGTTCCCGGGATGCTGCAGGAGAGGCATGCGCAGTGCCACCCGGCAGCCGGCCCCTGGCTCTCCCGGCCCTGCAGACAGCTGCCCGTGGCCGTGTCAGCCCCGCCCCTCTGTCTCCCTCACACAGGTGGTCAAGACCATCGGCCTTCGGGAAGTGTGGTACTTTGGCCTCCAGTATGTGGATAATAAAGGATTTCCTACCTGGTTGAAACTTGATAAAAAGGTAAGTCAGAGTTAACTATTCACAGGTTATTTGGGCGTCGGTCTGCTCTGTTAACTTTGAAACTGGAACACCTTTCTCTGTCTTTTGTTTTTTGTTTTTTTCATTTGTGTAAAAGTTTCTACAGAAAAAAAGGTTACAGGTTTCCAGTAAATGGGGATATTGGTTGGAAATTAGATCCTGGGATTTCTCCTTACTGCTCACTCACTGGAGCATAATGATAGTTAATTGCTTAGCTTTTAGTTGACCTTAGTTTTTTTTTCCCCCCAATAAGATTGTTAATCTTCTAAACCATGAATCATTCACTGTTTTGTAAGAACCTGTTACTGCTTTGTTTGAACCTGTGATAGATTATCTTCCAACTTGAAAGACTGGATAATTCCATTAACAACTGTAAAGAAAAGCAGTAAGCTTAAATGTGTTTTCTCCACACAAGTTGAAAATGTCCCTTTTCCCAAACCTGTGCCTTCCCACATATAACTGTAGTAAGTCTGAGGGCGATTAGAGCTGGGAATGGGCGGGGGGCACACAAGTTATTAAACGTACATTCCACGGCTCCACCGGCCACGTGGACAGATCAGGTTCACAGGTCCCTAGTCAGGCCCTTTCTAAATTCGAGTTCTCTGAAATTGGTAACATTGTTCCCAGAAGTTGGGGCTGGTACTAATGGCTTGTTGAGTCCGTAACTGGCTGCTGCTACACATCCAGCTCAGTGTGGGAAGGGGATAGGACTTTAACTGGCCCTTTTTTGTCTCATGTGCTAAAAAGGTGACTTTCCGAAACTGGCTTGCCTGATCCTTTTGAGCCAGTGGTTAAGACCTGTGTTTAGGGAGGCGGGTCTCATCCTCTACCCTTGCAGAGGGCGTTTCGCTTCTGTCATCTAGGTGTCCGCACAGGAGGTCAGAAAGGAGAATCCTCTCCAGTTCAAGTTCCGGGCCAAGTTTTACCCCGAAGATGTGTCTGAGGAGCTCATCCAGGACATCACGCAGAAGCTTTTCTTCCTCCAAGTGAAGGAGGGAATTCTCAGCGATGAGATTTACTGCCCTCCTGAGACTGCAGTGCTCCTGGGCTCCTACGCTGTGCAAGCCAAGTTTGGGGACTATAACAAAGATACACACAAGTCCGGGTATCTCAGCTCTGAGCGGCTGATCCCCCAAAGGTGAGCAGAGGGTGGCCAGGCCTGGACGAGAGCGGCAGTTATATCCTTGAATGGCGTAAGTGGTGTGTTTTAGCAGAAGCAGGCGGCAAGCCAAGGGTAAATGCTACTTGAGCCTGGGGCTCTAGCACTTGCTAATCCGTGTGCTTGGGCCGGTGGTCAGCACTGACTCACCGTGGCCTCCCCTTGGGCCTGATCCACCCATACGGGGTCTGTGATCAAGAAACATAGCAGAAAGGGGACCATTCTTAGCTCTCTCTAGCATATAATGATTTGGCCCCACTACATATGTTTTTATTCACTGATGGTCGCATAAATTATCTCTTTTAGAAGAAGAGGCCCCTTAAAATATAAAATACCTTTTTAAAATTTTCCAGCAAGACTGGGTATGTCTCATTCCAGGTTCTAAGTCTTTTAGGTGGTTAATGGTCAGAAATGCTGCACATCAGGAAGTAGACACTGTGTGGTCTTATTTGAAAGAAAACCAGGTTTGCAGGTGAGCGGTGGCCAGCTGCTTGCCTTTCACGGCCCTCTGTGGTGACAGTCCCGTGCCCTCTTCTTTGCAACCCAGAGTCATGGACCAGCACAAGCTCACCAGGGACCAGTGGGAGGACCGGATCCAGGTGTGGCACGCGGAGCACCGCGGGATGCTCAAGTGAGTGCTGGGCAGCCCTTCCCTCCTGCTCCGCTCCTTTGCGTAGAGTCCAGGGAGGGTCCTCAGGGTGGCGCTCCGAGAGCCACGGGCTGCCGCCTGGGTGCTGCAGAGCAGTGAGAGGTAACGGTTGCACGGGAGGTTTTCCTTCAATAAAGCCGAGTGTTCCTGACCCAGGTAAGAAGCAGTTTAGTGTAAGCTTAAGGCCCTGAAGCCTTCTCCCTGTTTGTGTTAGAGGAGAGACGGTCTTGTGTCTACAGCACTGCTCTAGTCAAGGGGGCAGGACCATTACTTTCCCCTTCCCTCTGTCGTAGAGGTGCTGGCTTGTTCATGGTCTATAAGGTGATTCCTTTCAAAAGAGTGTAGATGGAGAGAAAATGATCCCAAGTGAGAAACATTTGCTATTCAAGAAACACAAAGGAGGTGGGAAGGAGGGACACGATGTGACATGTGGCTGTTAGATGTAAGAAATGTCCAGATTCCGTTGTCCTGGAATTCTTATCTCGGGCATCAGTGGTAATTGTCTGCACGTGACCCACCCCCACCCTCCCCAGTCTTAGAAGCTCACTTTCAGTTTGGGCCTCATAGCTGTTATGATGTTCAAGTGTCCTCTGTCCAAAGCATCTTTTGTTGGAGGGAAGGAACTCAGCCTAAGTGGCGAGTGCTGGTGAAGTGGACAGTGGGAGTCCCTGCGGCAGCCTGTGGGCACGAGAAAGGGAAAGGTTGGGCCTGCCAGTAAAATTTAAAAGGAAGATCTTTGTGTCCAGAGGAACCGGCATGAGTCTGTTCAGTGCTTGCAGAGAACGTCTGAAGCCCGTCAGTGGTCCACGGCCACGGTGGCTCGGGGTGCAGATGTGGATGGCCAGCAGAGGCGTAGCCGCTCAGCCGCAGCTGTGAGCCCCCCCTGTGCTGTCTGCCTGAGGTCCAAGACCCTGGCAGCAGAGTTACGGCCGCGGATGCAGCGCGCACTGATGACCATGCTTGTTTGTATCCCCGCCAGAGACAGCGCCATGCTGGAGTACCTGAAGATTGCCCAGGACCTGGAAATGTATGGTATCAACTACTTTGAGATAAAAAATAAGAAGGGAACAGACCTTTGGCTTGGAGTTGATGCCCTTGGACTAAATATTTACGAGAAAGATGATAAGTGAGTTGAACTTTGTAATTATCTTCAGTGGGTGGGGTACTGGGGCTGGAAACAGTGGAGAATATGGCATCTACTCATGAGGTTTATTTTGACATATTTACCTATTGGCTTATTGGTCCAGCGTGTGACTCTTTAAGGGCTTCTCAGCTGCGATGTGGCCACGTTGTGTCAGAGGTCGGCTCTAGGTGTGTGCAGTTCCTCTACCTGACCGTAGCCTGCTCACTAGAACTAGTGTGCGGACCCACGGCCTGCACGCTGCAGTTGCAGCGTGTGCCGCCCCCTGCCCTTCCGCCCAGGCCCGGCCACCAGCTGCCCAGGGGCAGCAGCACACCCACAGACCCCACCCGGGCGGGCAGTCCTTGCTGTGCTGCTGGCTTAAGGTTTGTGCTGATGCAGCCGAGGTAGTTAGAGCGCTGTCAGAGGCCTTCGGGCTCTGTAAACAGTGGCTTATGTGCAGACGGTTGAGCTAATAAGTGCTCGGAGCCTGTGAGAGGTATCTGATTGCCACACGTTAGTTGTGTGCACTGAGTAAGGTCTGCAAGAGCCAGTGTGGAGCGAGCTGGGCCCTGTTGCTTCCTCTGCCCTCCCCGTGGTACAGACACTGCGTGTGTGTCTGCTTTCTGCCCGGGCACTAGATGTTCAGAAA
This sequence comes from Proteles cristata cristata, assembly GCA_017311185.1. Classification (NCBI taxonomy): domain Eukaryota; kingdom Metazoa; phylum Chordata; class Mammalia; order Carnivora; family Hyaenidae; genus Proteles; species Proteles cristata. The sequence continues at coordinate 2,722,582 of JAESUZ010002849.1, read as the reverse complement.
GATCTAAGTCAGCGGGGACTAGTTCTCCATGGTGGCCTGTGCAGAACACATTTCCTCCCATCGCTCCTCTTCTCGGTGTCCAGGCTCCCAGATGCCCCCCCCCGAACCTTCTCTCTGGCCTCCATGAGGGGCAGGCCGCTGCTTGTAACCTATGATGTCCCATGAAGAATCTGTCTTCTTGCTAGAACCCAGGGTACAGAGACCTTTCACTTGGGTTGGACAGGGGCCTGGGTAGGACCTTCCTAGACCCCTCCCTACCCCCACCCACCCCAAGTGCCAGGATGGGAGACAGAGAATCACTCTTCCTGGAAGTTACGGTTCCAGTCAGGGAGGACTCTGGTTACAGTGTAGGACCTGATCGCTTATCAGAGAATGGCCGGAACTCCTCCAAGAATCTAGAAGTGAGTTACTCAGGACTCTGGTTTGCCGCTTCCCGAGTGTGCCGGCAGCGGTGTTGGGGAGGAAGGACTGTCAGCAGTGTGGGGGCTCCGGGACCCCGCGCCTGGCCCTTCTGGAGGCCCCTCAGGCGGAGGGTGGTGGCTGGTAGCAGGTGGTGCACCGTGAGAGCGCGGTGCCCTCGTGGGAGTGTACGTGGGAAACTGCCTGTGTCTCTAAACTTGTTTCTTGAAAGAGCATATTTTGTAACCTAGCCTCGGCCAGGGCTTTCCAGACAGGTTCTTCCAGCTGCAGGAGACAGCCCCAGACAGGAACTTGCCATGTCAGCTGGTAACTGCCTCCAGCCCACGTTAAATGTTAATTTTTCCCAAGTAAAAACCTTAGAGTGGCCCATTCAGTCCCTCCCTGCTCTCCTTCTCCCTCCCCCCACCGCTCCCACCCCCCAGGTTTGTCAGTGAAACTGGCAGTCCTCTCATAGGGTGTTCTCCCCAAAGAAGACCAGGGTATAGGGCAACCCCACTTCCTGCCTCGGAAGGCACCCCTTTCAGTTAGGAAGAAACACTTACCAGACATTCAGTCACCAGCGGATCCGGGAGGTTCTCCTTGCCAGCAAGCGTGGACAGCTTGCCCACCAGCGCGAGCGGGACCCTGCCTCGAGCCTTGGGCCGGGGCCGTGCTGGGGTTGGGTTACTCCGCTCAGCGGCCGGGCCAGCAGTGAGAGCCGATGTTCAAGTGAGAAATTGGATCTATGGCGTATGTTAGTTGGGCGATAAGACACTTCGTGCACCTGCAAATGAACAAGTGTACCTTTATTATCCCTTTTTAGTATTAAATATATCCTGGTTGGGAAATGTCCCTTTTCAGTGTATACATAACCACTGGGACAGAAAGCATATTAAGTCTTTTTCATTCTCTAAACTGTAGATGAAGAGGGAGAGTAGATGGGGAGGAACTGGGTGGAGGCCATCACCAGCTTGGGAACAGGAAGTTCACGTTAGCGTGTTATGTGATCCTACCTGGCATCGTCGGACCCAAAACAGAACCGTGAGAGGAGCGCACCCATGCCCCTGCCTTCTTCAGTCCTGCGAGAGCGCCTCTGTGCTCGCGGGCTCACCCAGCCCCTCCTCGAAGCCTTCCTGGTCCTCCCAGGGCCAGGGGTCTGCACCGTGGACTCAGGCTCTCGCACGTAACTCTCTGGGCCCTTGAAGGAAGCTGATGGCTGCAGAGGGCTGCAGACAAGCTGGGGCCCAAACAAGGACCAGTGTCTTCTCCCCTTAAATCTCTCACTCAAGGTGGGAAATCCCACACTCTGACTTATACTTGTTTTATTAGCTTTATTAAGTATATAGTAAACCAGCCATGATAGTGGTTATTATTGTTAGGTTCTATAGCATACCGGTTATATATAGCATGTGCATACTGTAGTGTATAGTGTATGTGGTACAGTATTGTAAACTGTAATATAGTGTATACATAGTGTTTTATGTATTATGTAGATCTTTAAATATAGTACAATAAGCCAGTCACTTTAAAGAAATTATTTCAGTTTCTAAAATTATGCTCATAAGCACAATGTTAATGTTGCCTCTACCTTCCCCCCCATTTTTTGTGTGTGTTACATGTTTGTGCCTGGCGCTAAAGGGTTACCTATATAAGAGGAGAACAAAAGGCAGTTTTGATTCGTGGGAGTTTTCTTTTACCAGATATGCAGTTGTCAGGTCTTTCCCTCCTTGATGGTCTTTGGAACGCTAACTTGAACATGGAACAGAAGTTCTGGAAAAACCTTGTAGTCTCTTACAGAGACTTGCAGGGACTCCAGCGAGTCCACCGAGAGTAAGACGGTAGAAGTCACCCTCAGTCTGGCAGAAGAGGTTTTGGCCTCTGGGTGTCTGCATGTGCGTGAGGGCCGAGGGAGAAGCTGTGGGACTTGGTTAGGAGTGGCCGGTCAGAGGTGGGCACAGGCGACGTGTGGGCATAGTTCCTTGATGCGCCTGCGCCGAGAAGAGTTGGCGGTACACCTGGATGGGCCCCTGCCGATTCAGGCCAAGATGTTTGCTTCTGGTGCACGGGTGTCTGCAGAGCCCACAGTGACCTCTCCAGCCCATTCCTCACCCCAGACCTTTTCTAAACGATTTTAATGAAAAATTTCAAACGAACTACAACATGGAGAGGATTTTATTGTGCATGTCCCCGTGCCTGTGAAGATTCTGTCTTTAGTGCTTCTCTACTCAGCCTCACGTCCCCGCACCCTCAGGCCCCCTTTGTTTCAGACACATTTCAGAGTAAGTTGCAGGCATCTGTATACTTTCCCCAAATGCATGTTGTTTTCTAGAGCTCAAGGTTTTGATGTAGTGTTTTAAGTACAGGGAAATGCATATTTCCTAAGTGTGCATTTGCCGAGGCTGTTGGGTTTTTTTTTGTTTTTTTTTTTAAGTTTATTTTGTGAGTGAGCAAGCAAGCACAAGTGGAGGAGCAGAGAGAGAGAGAGAGAGAGAGAGAGGGAATTCCAAGCAGGCTCCATACCATCAGTGCAGAGGCCGATATGGGGCCCAAAGTCACAAAATGATGAGATTGGACACTTAACTGAGCCACCAGGCGCCCTCATTTGCTGAGTTTGAACAGACATGTGTCTGAAAAATCCAGACTCTTGTTAAGGTACAGAAGAACAGTATTCTCACCCCCACCTGCATAGTTTGAATTTACATTTTTTAGCCATTTTTTTCATTTTGACATCATTTCAGACTTTAAAAATGTTCCAAAAGTATAAAGAATTCCCATATGCCCCCAGCCAGCTGCTCCCTGTATTAACATCTCCCATAACCACGGTTCAGGTCAGTGTCAACAAAATACTATTAACGATACACAGGCCCTATTTCCCTTTTTCCCAGTTGTCACTAATGTCCTTTTTCTGCCCCAGGATCCTGCCCAGACTCACACGTGCACTTAGTCGCCGCCGCCTCTGTCTGTCACAGCCTCGACACTTCGGAAGGGTACTGGCCATTAACTCTTTAGAAAGTCCCTCAACTTGAATCTGTGTCATGTTTTCTCATAGTTAGGTTTGAGTTTTGTGCTTTTGGCAAGAGTCTCACAGCAAGTCTGCCATGCCTCCCGGGGCCTCTTCCGAGGCAGCACGTGATGCTGGAGTATCTTCCTGCTGCTGCTGATGACTTTGGTGACTGGTCAGGGTGCTGTGTCTGCCAGGCTTCCCTGTGAAGCTACTGTCCTTCCCTTCGTGGTCGTACGGTATGAACGTTTCAGGGAGACACTGGAAACAATGTAAATACCCTGTTTCTTATCATACTTTCGTCTCCTGTCTTCTCTAGAACCTGTCTTCTCTAGAATCCGTTTGGGTGTCTTACATGAAACAGTTATTACTGTGGTTTTTGAGAAAGTGATTCTTTTTCCAAAAGAAACATTTCTTTTTCCAAAAGAAATCCTATGTATGATTTGTGAACAGAGCCAGTTTTTCTTCATTTCTTCAGTTATTTGTATTAATATGGATTTGCGGATATTTTATTCTATGGGCTATAATCTATCACTGTTATTATTTTGCTCTGATTGTTAAGATTTGCCTTTAGGATCCCTTTCAAGTTGGCTCCTGTATGTACCCTTTTGATATGACCGTGTTTAAAAAATTTTTTTTTACTGTTTATTCATCTTGAGAGAGAGAGAGAGAACTAGAGAGAGAGAGAGAACGAGAACAAGTGGGGGAGGGAGGGAGGGAGAGAATCCCAAGCAGGCTCCACTCTGTCAGCACAGGGCCCAGTGCAGGTCCCACAAAACCTCAAGGTCATGACCTGAACTGAAACCAAGAGTTCCAAGAGTTGGTTGCTTAACCAGCTGAGCCTCCCAGGCACCCCAGGCCCCATTATTTTTTTGAGCACTTCTTTACCTTCTGCCACCTCAAGATGTTACAGGATCATCTTGTACTTTCCCTCCTACAGCCCTGGAATCAGCTTTCTCTAAATAGCTCTGGTCCCTGTTATTGGAGAATCCCATTTTTTTAAAAAACAATGTATGGCCTCATCTTTGATCCTGTAGTTATGTTTCTGAATGGCTGTAAATTGTTGTATGAGGTTCCAGAGTCTTAAAAAGACAAATTTTACCGATACATCACAAAGCAGAGGGCTAGAGGCCATGGGACCGGATGCCCAGTCCTTTTAATTTTAAGAAAGGTGCCTGTTTAAGGTAAACCTCCAGGTTTTCTAGGATTAGAACTGTTTGGAGAACCCCATACAAAGCTAGGAGCCTGGGTGGCTCAGCCGGTTAAGTCGACTTGATTTCGGCTCAGGTCATAATCTCATGGTTTGATGGTTTGAGCCCCTCATCAGGCTCCACACTGACAGCCCAGAACCTGCTTGGGATTTCCTCTCTCTCTGCACCTCCCCCTCTCACACATGTACGCACATACTCTCTCAAAATTAAACTTAAAAAGAAGAGGTGGAATCTTTAAAAAAAAAAAAAAATAGCTGAGCGCCTGAGAATAGATCCTTGCCTCCTTGGCTTTCTGAGGGTTGGAAATCTGGCCGCAGTGGTGATAGCACAGACAAGGAGTGAGCCAGCAGAGAGCCCTTGTGCTGTGGGCTGGGTGCTGCAGAGCAGCAGGTGCCCACCTATCGTCGCTCTTACCGCCACACACAGACACGGGTTAAAGCCAGCCCTGGGACTAGGTGGTGCACCCTTCCTGTGCCCAGAGGCCTGCAGATAGTCACCTCTTCACTCAGTAGCAGAGCGAACATCTTGCATGTCTGACTGTGTGAGGCAGATGGGCTGGCCGGATGGGTTTCAGAAGGCACTGGTGACCCTGGAGGGCAGAGCTGTAAAAAGGCGAATGCTCAGAAAGGACCGACACCGTGGCCTGGCCAGTGCCCTGACCTCCTTCCTCCAGGCATGCAGAACCGCTATTCCCAGAAGAACCATCTGTGGGGCTTGGGTGTCCTCTGGCCGTCAGAAGCTACCCCACCATCTTGACCTGGCTTAGCTTGTCTGAGCAAGACCTTCATTGCCCATCAGTTTTTATTTAAACGTGTTGCTAGGCAATTGACTTCTCTCCATCTCTGCTTATTTACTAAATTGAAAATTTTTATGAACTGTGGGAAAGGTTGAGTTTTGATGGTAGGATCTTTGGATGGTGGTTTGAGGGTCTGTGGATCTAGAACGGTGACCATGGTAACATAGATAACGTGTTGGAAGCACAGGGTGAAAGAGATGAGGAACAGGTGGGGGTCATGAGTAGAGCCATGTGGTCTTGAAACCCTCTGGGAAAGTCTCCTGGGAATGCTGAAGAGCCAGTAGTCGGCTAGTAGTGACCAAGTAGGGCAGTGCTGGGGCTTTCTGGGGGGCGCGAGGTGGTCCTCGTGCTGCTGTACAAGATGGAGGAGGAGGACACAGGAGTGTGTCTGGCCAGCCGGGTGAGCATGCCAACACCCCTAAGACAGATGAGACCCAGAAGAACAGAGTTCATACCAAGCCCTCATCAGGGACCTCAAACAACTGTAAATACATGCACACGCAACACTGCAGCACCTAAAACAGTAAGCAGGTCCTGACCCGTGAGGGGAAACAGGTAAGAGCAGGGACTTCATTACCCCACCTGCAGCCGTGGACATATGATCCCCGCAGAGAATGAGCAAGGCAGTGTTGGCCTGGAACCATACCGGGTGCTTTTCCGTTTCCATTAGCGAGCAGCCGCCCTGGGTATAGCACGCCTAGAAGACTTAAAAGACGTGATCTTTGCTATCAGAAAGCTTTCCTGCCTGGTATTCAAAGAGCTCTATAAAAGTGGAGGAATTGGGAAAACACGAAGAGAGTAGTTGATGTAGCATAAGAGACTGCAGGTCAAGAAGGGGCAGGGCTGTTGAAGGAGACTGAGCTGGCCTGAGGGCACAGGTTCATGGTGCAGAGGGGGAGCTCTTCATCCAGGTGAGCCCGGAGACTGTGGTGTGGAGTGGGGAGCTCTTTGGGCCAGGGGCGCCATGAGACCAGCGTTGAGGGCCTGGGTGCGAATCAGGAGCTTGATTGTAAGTCGAGGCCCCTGGAATTCCATCCGTGGAAACTGTGGATTCGTGTGTTGGCAGTTTAGAAGAGACTGAATTGACTGACTACAAGGGAAATGAATCCGACCCAGTGGCCAGAAGTGGGGTTCTGGGGATGAGGTCACAGGGTGAAGGGTGCACCGGGCTAGGGGTCCTAGTTGACCTGGAGCTCACCAGCTGGGGTGGCCCGGCACAGGTTTCCTCGGGCCTGGACCTGGCCTCCCCTAGCACAGGTAGGAACTCCAGTAACGACGTGTATTGCATGCTGTGCTTCCTGGGGTTTAGACTTTTTAAAATTGAAGTAAAAAAATAATAGATTTGCAATCCAAATATACATCTAACTATCCCCTTCCCGCTTTTTTAACCTCAGGTTGACCCCAAAGATTGGCTTTCCGTGGAGTGAAATCAGGAACATCTCTTTCAATGACAAAAAGTTTGTCATTAAGCCCATCGACAAGAAGGCACCCGTAAGTTTCTGTGGATTCTAGGCAAGGGGTTATGGTTTTCTTCTAGCCAACTGTGTTCTCCAGGTCACAGTCTGATTTCTCTGTGACAAGGAGCTGGTGATATCCAGGATCACTTGTGTGGTGCAGGGTACACAAATCACCAGCAGGTTACACTGGGGGTTAAGGACCCCTTGTATCATGTGACTGACCCCTGCAAGGAGAGGTGTACCGGAGCCCAGGTGTCTTTCAGAAGCTTAGCTGACGGTGTCCCCTAAGTTTTCAAATGGTCTTCGCTCGAAGAAAAGGGCAGTTCTGAGTCATTGACCAAATGATAAATATTTCACAAAACGTTGCATTTCTGGGCTTGTGAATGTTTTCCTGTGGAAAACTGACCTGCCTCCAGGTGGGGGGGAGAGGACGCTCGTCGGGCACCTCCCTGGAAGCAGCTGGGACACAGCTTCAAGGGCCAGAGTTGGCTTTCTGAGCTACCTTGGCAGTTTTCCGCATTAGGAGAAGTCACGGCTGCGTCCAGAGCACCACTGGTCCCCCGTCCCTTGTCTGCATTCTCTTCCCGGAGCACCCCCCCACCCTGCTTTCCTCTAAGCACCTCTGGCCCCTCCAGTGCTCTTGACGCAGGCGCCTTCCCGTCGTGGTGACGTGGGAAGCGGGTCCTTGCAGAGATGAGGCTGGCGGAGCAGTCTTCCTGGGAGGACTTGGCTAGAAAGGGACTTCGTTTCCTGCAGTCTGAAGAGTATGGAGTATAAACTGACAACTTCAGAGACAGACACGTGGTTAGGGAAAAGCATTCAGTTTTATTGTTGATTCTGCTAATGTTTAAGCTTTTGGGTATTTGATGAGAAGACTTGAGACATACATACTGTAGTGTGATGGGATGAGTGAGAATTTTGTTTTCTATTCAGAAATCTGGTCCTTAAAACTGTCACTTGAAGGATCTCTCATCCTCCTGTGAACCTATTAGGTAGGATTTTTGCAGAATTGTAGGTTGTAAAGGACTTTTGTCTTGGTTACAGCGTTGGGCTTAGAGAGGCTAGCACGGGCAGCAATCCTGGCCAGCGGCGTCTGGGAGCCTTCCTAGGCTGGGGCCCTGCTGGGTGACGGTGACCCACGTGGGACACTGCGCCGCAGTATTGTCCAACTGACCACCCCTCCCCACGTAGCAGTTAGTCCAGCGTAAGTGAAAAGCAGGTCTTGATGCTGTTTGCGAAAGTATTTTTCTCCTTTATTGAAAATGTTTCCTGCTGTTTGTAAACTCTTGACTCCCTACTCCGTGGGAAGTTGCCCAGTTATTTATAATTAAAGCAGCATTTAATGCAGAGTCTCAAGCTCCATGGTAACAGGCCACGTTAACATGCAGCATCACAGCCCTGGGGTCACAGTGTCCCCATGGTTCTGTGGTGGCCCGTGAGGTCGGGGCAGTGAGGAGAGCAAGAAGATCCTTAGGCCCCTGGGAAGGCTGCTCTCACAGGATGGTGCTCACTAGCAGCAGCAGCAATGCTGAACTGGACCACTTGAGGATTAGGGGGTGTGTGTGTGTCTTAATTTGGCATAAGTTTCACTTTTGAAAAGCTGCAGAATATTTCCTAATCTTAAAATTCTAAGCAAAGGTAATTGTAATGCTTCTCGTTGAATTAGCTGAGCATACTTTTCCTATATGCTAGTTTCACGTGGAGCTGTTGAGTAAAGAGAGGCGCACTGGTTGGTGGCGTACCGCGAGCAGCCTCCTGTAGCGTGGGGTGCACGCCTGGGGTTCCTGCCTCACGGCCCACCTTCTGGTGCAAGAGACGATGAAAACCAGTTCTGCGCTCGCTTTCCGGCAGTGCGTTCATCAGTGCAATTATATTAGTGACAAACCAGGGTGAGGAAGACGGGTGGGGGGACAGTGTGACTAGCTCCAGGTGGCTGGCACGGCCTCACCAAGGGGGCGGATGTCGTCAGTCCAGGAGCGGGGTCCCACGTGAGGGGCTGGTTTGAGGGAACGCGTCCCTGTTCCCTCCACACCTCGCCAGGGGCACGCTGCTCCTTCCTGCCTCGGCAGCACCGCCCAGCCTCCGGCCTTGCACCTGGGGCCCTAGAAAATCACATTTGCCCAGAAGACAGAAGAGGAAACCCTAAAGGTCCGAGCTGGCTCACTGGTGAGGCTGCGGATTCCTTTTCCCAGGCTGACTGGAGGGTGCGCCTGATGCTCACAGACGAGCCATTGTCCCGTCGTGCTCCTGGGGACCCTCCTGCCGGCTTGGACACTGCCCGACGGGGCCTGGGACGCCGAGAGCCTGCCCCCTGCCAATGTTCCTGTGAGGGGTGGAGACCGGCTCTGTCTCCTTCAGAAAAGGGCTCTCTGTTCCAGCAGCCTCAGAAGAGCGAAGGCTCTCTGGCAGCTACCTGTTTAAGGGCTTATGAAAACCGCCATTTGCCTGGGTGCAGCTCTGCCCTCAGCCAAGGGGACCTCCTCGCTTGACAGCTTATGGCTGTGTTTCCATCTCCTTCTCTCTTGTACTCTTAGGGAGGTGGATTCGTTCCCTTGAACTCGCCTTGCGCCTCAAGTTTGGGGTTTTAGGACCTCCAATCTTTCCAGGGTTGAGCAAGCTGGGCCCCAGATCTCGCTGGTGTTGTGGTTTTGCATGGGGAGGCGTGGCCTGGGTACTTGGATTTAGAAATCCTTAAATGTTGGTTTAAGTTTTTGTTTTTAGCTTGAAGTCCGACACCAGCCTCCTTCAAAGGCAGTGCAGGAAATTTCCTCTGCTCCTAGGCTGTGTGCAGACCTTGACTCAGGGTGACCCGCCGCCATGATGTAGGCGCAGTTTCTGCCCCTTAACGTTTTGTGAGGCGGCGTTGGTGTAATTGGAGCCTCTTTGCGATGCTTAGGAGCCATGGTCAACACCTTTGTGGGCAGCATGCCTGCATGGCCCTAACAGAAGACTGTTTTCTCTTGTGAAACAGAGATGGGTGTGCAGTGAAAGCCCCTTCCAGCCCTGTAGGCCCTCCCTGTGGAGCCCGATGACTTCATGCCACGTGCCCGAGGAGAGCCCCACTGGGAGCTCCGTGGGCTCTCAGGTCCACCATGACCATCCTTCCCACATTTCTAGCACAGATGAGAAAACAAGCTACTAGGGCCTTCTGGGCCGTGTTGCTTGCTCAGTGCTGTGTCCCTTCTGGTTTCAGAAGCTGCTATGTCTTTGTTTCAGCCACCTGTCCCCTGTCCCAGGGGTCAGAATCTGGATGCCAGGGCCCCTGTGCTGAGAAGACAAAGGGAAAAAAACAAGCAGACTGGCATTTTATGGGGGGTTTTTTTGTATTTATTTTTGAGAGATCGCAAGTGGGAGAAGAACAGAGACACACACACACACACAATCTGAAGACACACACACACACACGCACACACACACACAATCTGAAGCAGGCTCCAGTCTCTGAACTGTCAGCACAGAACCTGATGTGGGCCTTGAACTCATGAGCTGTGAGCCAAAGTCGGTCGCTCAACTGACTGAGCCACCCAGGTGCCCCACACCCCAAATTGGCATTTTAAAATAACTCTGCACAAGAATTTCTAAGCCCTCTCCTCCCATCCTAGCCAGAGCTAGGAGGCAAGGTTGTGTCCTCGCTGTCGCACACCTTGGACTTGTGTGATCATAGTCCTAACGCTCTTGGATGCTTTGTTTGGTTTGTTCTCTTCAAGAAGGTTCTTCTACTTTCCTAAGGCAGCCAGCAGTCTGTGAGGGAGCCTCTGTGTACCAGGCAGACCCCATCCTAAGTCCTGACAAATAGGATCTGAGTTAATCCTCTCAGCAGTCTGGTTAGATTAGTGTCCTCCCCAGTGTGCAGCTGATGGTGTTCAGACTCAGAGGAAGTGACTCGCTCAAGGTCACAGGCTTAGCCATGGCAGTGCTGTGTAAACTCCAGCACCCAGTAAATAATAGGGTATTGGTTGGGTCCCGGAGACACAGGTGAGTGAACACAGCCCCTGAACACAGTCAAGGGAGCTGCCCGTCCGGTGGAAGATGGAGAACCAACACAAGTCAGCCGAGGAAAGTGCGGACATCCCCCTCAAGTGCAGCGGGCACAGGCAGGGTCACAGAGACCAGATGATGGCCTCAGGCCCTCCCCTGAGGTGCCGGTGCCGGTGGGTGTATGGGGTGAAGCCCTCTACACGTGCCCGGCCACGGTGTTTCTACCTGGTCCTGGAGCTAAACAGGCTGGTACCAGGCGGCCAGTAGTGACCCGATTGACGCACTGGGGGCAGTGTGGGAGTTGACAGTTGAGGCAGGGAGATAAGATGAAATCGAAGTTGCTGCACCCCAGGCAGGACTTGAAGATGGTGGTTCTGGGGTTGTTGAGGACAGGTGTTACCTGCAGATCAGGCAGCATGGGACTCGGGGTACCGGGTTTCCCGAGGCCATAAATAACAGCCCTTGCCCTGGAGAGAGTGCGTGTACATGCACAAAGACCACACACGCTTGCTCTCTTTGTTCCAGAGAATCCAAATCTGGTGACACCAGGCAGGAACTTTCTGGTCACTTGGTGTCACTGGCTTGTCCTTGAAGCCCCATCATGGCCCCGTTTGTCCTTTTGGAACATTGTGAAGTCAGGTTTGGAAGAAGAAAGCCAAAGGAAGGAGGTCGCACTGAGAGTCCACTGTTCTGTTCTGTAGGACTTCGTGTTCTATGCCCCCCGCCTGCGGATTAACAAGCGCATCCTGCAGCTCTGTATGGGGAATCACGAGCTGTATATGCGCCGCAGGAAGCCCGACACCATCGAGGTGCAGCAGATGAAGGCCCAGGCGCGGGAGGAGAAGCACCAGAAGCAGCTGGAGCGGTAAGCGGGCTGGAGGCCCGCGGGCTGGGGTGGCGTCCGCCTGCAGGACACCCGGGCCCTTCCTTCCCCTCGGAGGTGTCGGGGGCCCCTCGCCTGCCAAACAAGGCTGGAGCTGCCTAGCTGTGGGCTGGGCACTAGAGCGCTCAGGTCGCTGCCCGCCACTTGCCACATCCGTTCCATCGGAGGATGGGCCTGGGCTGGTGACGTGTCAAGTACTGGCACCTGACCTTCCCGTGCCCCTCCTCCCATAACAGGCAGCAGCTAGAAACCGAGAAGAAGAGGAGAGAAACTGTGGAGAGAGAGAAGGAGCAGATGATGCGGGAGAAGGAGGAGCTGATGCTCAGGCTGCAGGACTTCGAGCAAAAAACCAAGAAGGCAGAGAAAGGTGGGCCTGAGCTGGCGTTTCTGCTGCTGGAGCGCGTCCCTCAGCCAGCAGCTCATAACCAGCACCGTCTCCTGTTAACAGCACCACAGCGGGGGCTTGCGGACCCACGCTGGTGAAGGGGGTGGATCTGAGGATTCTGTGTGGTTCTGTGCTAAATGCTTTCTGCACGGTACCCTTCCACATTTTCCCTCCTTTGGGGTTAGTCCTGAGTTATCCCCCTTTTCCTGATGACCATGTTAAGGGTTAGCAGGTAAAATAATTTGCCCAAGGTCTCACGGCTAGTGAGTACCCAAACCATGTCACATGGCCCCCCCGTCTGATAAACTAAATCCCGGTTAAGCGGTGTAGTTTCTGCGTTTCCCAGGAGAGCCTGGCCGGTGGGAGGGAGAATCCCCGCGCAGCAGCTTCTGACCACAGTGAGGATGTCTGCACACGCAGTAGGGTTTCCCTCCGGTGTCTGTGGAGGCAGAGCCCCCAGTGCAGTGCTTTGTAGCCGGCGGGGGGGTGGGGGGGTCATCCCCATTCCGGACCCCGTCCTGGGCATCCGGGCTGGGATTTGGGGGCCCCTGGCCGAAGCCGTTGAGTAGCCCCGGGTCTGTGCTCTCTGTAGAACTCTCGGACCAGATTCAGAGAGCCCTGCAGCTGGAGGAGGAGAGGAAGCGCGCCCAGGAGGAGGCGGAGCGCCTGGAGGCTGACCGCGTGGCCGCTCTGCGGGCCAAGGAGGAGCTGGAGCGGCAGGCGGCCGATCAGATGAAGAGCCAGGAGCAGCTGGTAGGGGCGCCTTGGGGGTCCTGGAGAGGCCGCCTCTGGGGATGGCAGAGTGACACTGCTGCCTGGGCCTTTGTGTCCACGGCTGGGAAACCACCTGCTCGAGGCCTTAAAGCCTGGTGGGAGAGTCCATCCTGGTGGGTGGACCTCGGAGGCCCCACCGTGGCCGGTCCAAGGGGCCAGACGTGGTCGTTCGTGGCCTCGAGGACACAGCGGGCACCAGGGGGCACTGCTGGCTGGGGAGGAGGCGGGGTCGGGGCTGGCTTGGTCACAAGGGCCAGTCACCAAAACGTGGCTGGCTGTTGGCAAGAGGGCTCGGCCCAGAGACCCCAGAAATAATTCGAGCTCTGTGTGCTTTCGCAGGCCGCGGAGCTGGCAGAGTACACCGCCAAGATCGCGCTCCTGGAGGAGGCCCGGCGGCGCAAGGAGGACGAGGTGGAGGAGTGGCAGCACAGGGTGAGTGCGCACGCGCCGGGGGCAGCCCGCCTGTGGCCGGGCGCCGCACACCGGGAGCCTCAGGAGGGTTCCCAGCGCTCTGCCTACACCAGCTCTGCTTCATAAGCCGGAGCCCCCACAGGGATGGGCTCGGTCCGCGTGCTGGAGAGTGCGCTGCTGGGCCGGGGCCTCGTGTTCACTTCCACCCGCTCCACCTGGCCGCCTACTGTTCAGCCCCATCAGGAACTAGCTTCAGACACAGTCGTGTGGGTGCCCCTAGCAGCGGGCCTCTCCTGACCACCGGCACATGCAGCGTGGCACCATGGAAAGGTCCGGACTTGAGGTCTCAGGATGTGGGCAAGGGTCTCAACTCTATTATTCCCTGTATGATGCTGCAAGTGGCCTCGGTTTCCTCGTTGCAGATCGGGACTAGTGGCCAGCCTGCAGAGAGGGGTAATGAGTTGTAGCTGTTACAGTAAGGACCACGGTCCACTTCAGTGTCCAGAGAGCCTGTCCCTCCAGCTGTGAGCCCCCCACACCCACCAGGAAAGCATGGTCCCCAAGGGAGCTTTGGATACAGTTCCGTGTAGACCTCTGCCGAGCTGTGACAGCTTCCCACCCCTCCCACACGTCTCCCCACCCTTCCCTGTCTGCAGTGGCCCCTTCTGGGGATACCTGGTGCCCCCCTCACCACTCAGCTCCCACCCCCTGAACCCAAGTTGCATGCAGATTTCTGGCGTTTAGGTGTTGGAGAAAGCACTCATTATAAGATCTTCAGTAAGAAAAGCTGGTTACAGAACAGATTCAAACTGAGTTCATCTCCGGGGTAGAGTGGCAGCGAGGTGGGCATGATTATCTGTACCCACGAGAAGTTGCTGGGAGGTTTAAGGGAAATGACAGGAAAGTGCTTGAGTACAATGCAGGCAGGCGGCGAGGAACCTAACAGTGGCCACACAAGAAAAGAGAACGAAGCTGCACTCTAAACCACTACAGCGGCTTTTTCTAGTGGCTGGAGGGCTTTTGTTTAATAATTTCCCTTAAGCCTATGCAATGAACATATACTAGAATTAGAGGTAGAAGAAACAAAGTTATGGTATTTAAAAAAAATTTTTTAATACTTATTTTTGCAAGTATTTCTTGCAAAGTATTTCTCTTTGCAAGCAAGAGAAAGTGCAAGTGGGGGAGGGACCGAGAGAGAGGGAGACACAGAATCTGAAGTAGGTTCTGGGCTCTGAGTCTGACACGGGTTTGAACTCAAACTGTGAGATCATGACCTGAGCCAAAGTTGGAGGACGCCCAACTGACTGAGCTGCCCAGGTGCCCCCCAAGGTTCTTAAAGTTAGCATCAAGTTTCTTTGTGCTGTGGGCATGATTGAGAACTGCTCCGTGGATGTGGAGCCCCAGACTCGGGAGAGGCTGGTCAACCCCTGCACAGGGACACTTGTCAGCAGCCGTGGCCCCCTCCTCCACTCCGTGCTGCTTAGACACGTGTACCCCGCCCACCAGGGTAAGGGGAGGTGCAGAAGCCTTAGTGTGTTAAACTTAAGGGGGTTCACAACCGTGGTTCCATGTGACAAGCTGTCCCCTGTGTACTGACTGCTTTCAAAGGCCAAGGAAGCCCAAGACGACCTGGTGAAGACCAAGGAGGAGCTGCACCTGGTGATGACCGCGCCCCCGCCCCCGCCACCCCCCGTCTACGAGCCGGTGAGCTACCACGTCCAGGACAGCCTGCAGGACGAGGGTGCGGAGCACACAGGCTACAGCGCCGAGCTCTCCAGCGAGGGCATCTTGGATGACCGCAACGAGGAGAAGCGCATCACCGAGGCCGAGAAGAACGAGCGGGTGCAGCGGCAGCTGCTGGTGAGGGCGGGGGTGCCCTCCCTCTGTCTCCCGGGGGTGGTGAAGGAGCTGTTCCCCCCCGGCGCCCGCCTCCCCTGGGCGGGCCTGACCTGTGCTGCTTCACGTTGCAGACCCTGACCAACGAGCTGTCCCAGGCCAGAGACGAGAACAAGAGGACCCACAACGACATCATCCACAACGAGAACATGCGGCAAGGCCGGGACAAGTACAAGACGCTGCGGCAGATCCGGCAGGGCAACACCAAGCAGCGCATCGACGAGTTCGAGGCCATGTGAGGCGGGGGCGGGGCGGGGCCTCCCCTGGGCTCTGTGGGGATGGGGTCGCGGTCAGACTCCAGAGCTTGTATTTGTAGTTCTTTAAATCTAGGGTCCCCTCCCCCCATCGTATTCCAGTTCCCGTAAAAGGAGAGTAGTTCTGTCGGCGGGAGTATTCTGGGGCTGAGATCAGTGGATGCTTCCCTGGTTCGTTCCCCCCACCGCGTCCTAGTGCCAAGCAGGCCTGGGTCCATCCCCATTGCTGAGCCCCTTCCTGCTCTGCGCCTGCAGCGGGACTGACTGCATTAAGGAAAGATGCCTGTAAAGTCTGCATGACAAACTCCATGCTGGCATGTGTGATACAAGATTCCGTGTAATTAAAAACCACATCGTGGCTTCTGTTCTGTGCCATACTTTTTTCCGTATTTGAAATTAGCTCAAATTGATTTTTTTTTTTGATTTCTATGAAGGATTCATCTTTGTATATTTGTTTTTTGAGGGGTGAAAATTTTGAAAACTGCGTCTGCGGCACTCACACACAGTGCACACACAGCGCTCCTTCAGGTCGAGGTCGGCAGGGAGGACGCTCCAGTCTTAGAGAACTTGTGTTTTTGCTTAACAGAGGGGCTGCCTTGCTGGACGCACGGAATTAATGATCAGCTGTAGAGAATAGTATTTATATATGTGACAATATGGGTTTGTAACATTAGTTTCAAAAAGGGAAAATTTCATTCTGTATATTTTGTTACCTTTTACGGAATAAAAGAATTACGTATTAAAAACCATGCAGCCATGGCATGTGATGTGACATGAGGGCAGTGATGAGGTTGATTAGCTGCTATAATCACATCTGCTAACATGTTTTTACTCTGTTCTTTGTGCACGTAACGGACTATGCACCGCTCCGTGTTCTGTCTGAGCTGCTTGTTTAAAACCGTGCACTCATGCTGTTGGGGTAATTCAGGCTCCAGCTGTGAAGGGACCCTTCCCACCTGGTCTGGCCTCCGTTCCCCCAAGGAGAAGCTGCTCTGACCTACCCCCTTCCCTCCCGCATCCTCGAGAAGCTGTTTGAAATGCCAGGTCTCACCGGTCCCCCGTCGTGCTCAGCTGTGTCCTTTCCTTTTCTGGGCAAGAGTCTGTGCAGATGAACCCGCACCACGGATCGAGAAATAAAGACGTGCAAGGCAAGCCGTGGCCGTGTGTGCTCGCGTCTCGGGGCGGGGGGGCCCCGTTGGACCTCGCCATCCACGCAGGCCTGGGGGACCCAGCGCTCCACGGGGCGGCCTGGCCTGCCCCCACGAGGGACCTAACGGTCATCAGGTCCTTTATTTTTCTTTCAAATGCATGGAATGAGGACGTAATTTTCACTATTTGACGAGCTCTGGGGGACAGGGGCGTGTTGAACATTTATTGAAATCTGGCCATTTCCACAGCTCTCACCACAAAACAGCCCCGAGGCTCATTTATTACCACATCCTCACCCACTGAACATAAATACCCACGGGGGGAATGTGCTTGCCACTGCTGTAGCCACGAGTGTCTAGCTACCTTCAGGCACGTCGCACTTAACTTCCGCTGAGGACTGGAGCATGGGCTTCAGTGCAGAGTGAGTGTCAGGTCTGTCCACAGATTGGGGCTGGAAAGAACTTTCTGCCATTGAAGTTCTGACTGAGCGCACGAGTCCACGCCCCCAGCTGCGTCCTCCCCTGTGATGGCAGCAAGGTGACAGATCAGTGATGGGGGGGGACACAAGACCTACCACCTTACCAGCCCTTTCCTCCACTTTACTATTTAATTTTTGAGAGCGTGAGGGAAGGGGAGAGGGAGAACCCCAAGCCAGCTCCGTGCTGCCAGCAGAGCCCAGTGTGGGGCTTGAACCCACAAACGTGAGCCAGAATCAAGAACTGGACGCTTTGCCGACTGACCCACCCAGGTGCCTCTCCTTGGCTTTTTAAAAATGATGACACGCTTGGAGCACCTGGTGGCTCAGTTAAGTGTCCGACTTCGGCTGTCAGCACAGAGCCCGCTAAGGAGTCTCTGTCCCCTTCTCTCTGCCCCTCCCCCACTCGTGCTCTCACTCTAAAAAATAAACATTTAAAAACACTGAAGACAAACTTCTTAAAAAGCGTTTTCCACCTCAAGACCACATGGAAAGCCACCCACTGGTGAGGAAGAGCCAGACCACCTCTGCCCGGACAGCAGACCCAGGACATGGCGCAGGCCTCCCTCCCTAAACCCCGTGCAGAGCCGCTTTCTTTCCCATAGTTCGAGGGGGGTGGGGGGCGGCATGTTTGGTGGGTTGGCTGTTCAAGAAGGTGAGTCACCGTGGCTGTGGGTCGAGGGGGAGGGGTGACCCAGACTAGGAGCCAGGTTTGCAGACAGAAAGGAATCCCTCTTGCAGACCCTGGGTGGGCGGTTCCTGCCCCACCAGGCCTCCCCTCTGAGCAGTGTTCCTTGTAAAACAGATCGAGATTGAGCGGGAACCCGCTTTGTCTTCCGAGGTCCTCGGGTGGAGGCCCTGGAGGTGGGGGCAGGGGCCACGGGGAGCACCCTTCCGCACAAAGGGCTGCCTCCCACAAGGCCCGCAGCACTGGAAAGCCTCGGCCTTCCGTCCCACTCTTCCGACATGCTTTCTGAATCGCCGTTTGTTTGGATTAAGATATTTTCCCTTAAGAAAATAATCCCTTTAGGATCGACACCACACCCACAGACCAGTACTGGACCCAGCCCATTTGGAAGCCAATGAGTTTTTTGTCTTCAGCACGTCTAAATCTGATCTAAATTGTTGAAACCCTTGTCTGTATTACGTAGCTCAGGTGTAGAGGAAGAACCGGAGAGGGCAGTCTCCAGAATCACGGCGGGTGAGGCCGTTTCCAAGCCCGTTAATCCCCTGCCCTCACGGGAGCACGGCTGTCCAGTAGTAACCGTGTAGGACCGTCGCTAAGGACAAACCCTGCCACTTGGGCCCCATAAATCCCTCGGCCGGACTTACTAGGACCGAGCCTGGCTGCCCCCAGCAAGCGGTCATTCACCCCAAAGGTGGCCTGGTCCCAGACGGCTAGTTCCAGGCTGGACCGCCGCAGCCGAGACGGGCTCACGCCGCTGAACACGAAGGAGTGCTTCCAGTGGGGACAGGCTTGCCTCCTGGCGACCGGGGACTTGAGCTTCAGCTTGCGTTGGTCTGGCAGAGTGAGGCAGCTGCACGAGAGATGCAGACCCTGGGTGGGCGGTTCCTGCCCCACCAGGCCTCCCCTCCCCCACCCCCTCAGTGGGGCTGGCATCACAGAGGCCCGAAGGGCTAAGCCGCCACGGAAAAATTCCAAGCCAGGAGCCGGAATGGGAAGCTCAAGATTGGCCATGTGACCTCTCGCCGGGATGTTCCGGATTTAGGGCTAAATTCTGCAGCAGACGCGGAGGGTACTTGGGCTTCCAGGTCACGCGGCCCCTAATCGTAAGGCCGCCTCCTTGGTATGCCTGCCACCAG
The DNA here is from genome assembly GCA_017311185.1 of Proteles cristata cristata. Classification (NCBI taxonomy): domain Eukaryota; kingdom Metazoa; phylum Chordata; class Mammalia; order Carnivora; family Hyaenidae; genus Proteles; species Proteles cristata. The sequence continues at coordinate 2,703,689 of JAESUZ010002849.1, read as the reverse complement.
GGCTTCGGCCTGCTGCCCAGGGACCAGGACCCCGCATTCTCTCGTCTTAACCCTGTTCTCAGGAAGCCAACGCAGAAGGGCCGCATAGCTCGCCCAAGGCCATACGTTACGTGGCAGCCTGAGGATGGGAACTCAGCTGTCTTCACAGGGTGAGCCCCCATTTTTCCATGGCGTCACTGGGGGTGTAGCAATTCTGTATAGTAATTAACGGTGTTTGCTTTACTTAGAGACACCAGCTCACCTGAGTGAGTAAGGATGAACTAAACAGGGTGGAGGAGATGGTAAGCCGAGGGAATGTGTCCCAGTGCCCTGTGCTCTAAGCTCTTTCAGTCAGGAAATGCTGACTTACTGATGTCATTACATGAACCGATAAGATCTGCGTTTGGGGCTAAAATAAGTGTTCTAAATCGAGCCTCCACGTGGCAAAATCGGAGTCTAACAGTGTTGGATTTTCATGGGAAAGCTAAAAGACAAGTTGAGAACGGCTTACCCTTTCTGGTGTTTCCTATGTAGCTTCTAGGAATCCGGAAATGATACTTGATTAAATATAATACTTACCCCTTAACAAAGGAGTTTAGGGTGCCATCTGACCGCACGGGTAAATTCTTAGCTCCCAGCACCACCAGACAAAGCTGACCGTTAGGGGCTGGCCCATCTCCTGTCCCTGGAAGGAAAGCGTTTGCTGTGAGCCCTACTTCTGCACGTGGCACACGGTGACACGGAGCACCTCCAAACTGACAGCAAGAGGGTGCGTTAGAGCCCTGAGGCCCCCCGGGCGCAGACGGGAAGAGGGGCACACCCACTGGGGGAGGCTCTGCAGGCCCTGTTCATGTGCTGTCCCTCTGCAGGGCCAGCGTGGTGACAGGATGCAGGGGTCACCCAAATCCAGGTAGAACGGAAGCTGCAAAGATAGTAAAGAGGGACCCAAGGAGAGGAAGGCTGTAGAGGTTTTTGGTTTAGCTCCAGCAGGTGGTTTGGGGGGGGGGGTCCCAAGACTTCTAGGGGGTTGGCTTGCTGGTGGCCCTGTGAGCTCTGGTCGCAGACCTTACTCTTCCAAGCAAGAGACCACTAGATACATCATGGAATCACTCGCCACCCTCCACCCCTCCACCCTCTCTTCCATAAGCCCCACTTGATGTAACTGCATTAACTCTCCTGTAAGCAACTCAAGCGCCTGTCCTTGACCCCTTAGGGCAACAGCTCCCGGCTGGGAAGCAGGGACGCAGTCACACAGGGCCCCGTAGGCCCCAGCGCCTCAAGATGTGCTCTTGTTTCCCAAGGAGCCACACTCCCAGCTGGAACGCAGGCGGCCAGGGGAACGTCCCCTCTTCCAGAGGGGCGGCGGTGGGGTGGTCTGCGTCAAGGGGGCTGTCCAGGCCACCAGCCCCCTGGGAGGAAAGCCCCGGGGCTGATGTCCTCAGAGCCTTGTAAAGTGGACGTTAAAGGCAGGGCCTCCCTGGTCCCTCATTTCCCTTCCAGGCTGTAGGTTCCAAGAACCCACTCCCCAGCCGGAGCTTCCCAGATCCTGGGAAGTTACTGGAACATTCCAGGATCGGCGGCTGGCAGAAAAATCCTCAGCCCATCTGTCACCCCAGGCTTTGGAGACAGTGACACAGTGAGATGAACATTCACGGGGCTGGAGGCCACCTACCTTGGGCCTCTTGAAGCTTTGGGGGCCCTGCAGGGAAGACCAGTTTGGCCCGGACCGCAAGTTCGCCATTATTTGGAAGAACGCTGTCTTCATGTTTCTCTGCCTGGAGCAAGAGACAGAAGCAGAGGCAGGATTCCTCAGCCTCCAGAACTTTCTGGGGTCCTCCGATTGCCCTGCCTCCCCACTAGCCTCACCCCTGCAAAGCCTCTGCAGGTCAGGGAGTGCCCTGGGGTGGAGTGGACATGCCCATGGCGGGACTGGTCTTTCTTGCATTTGTGATGACTCTCCGTTTCCACCCCAGCCGCCCACTCCACTGCCCTGACGACGAGGGGAGGCCCCGAGGCCCCAGCATGTTCCCACAGGATAGTCCCCAGAAAAACCTGCACGCAGCCAGAGTTTGAAGGAAGTGAATAAAATCGAGCCCCTCTAGGTCAGTGGGTCCCAGCTACCCGGTGAGTCAGCCCCCGCCCTGAGCACAGCCCCCTGCACACCACGGGGGCTTCTCTGGTCTGGAGGGATTTTGCCAGGCTACTCCATCTTTAACCCCAGGGCGGGGGGCTGGAGGGAGGCAGAGGAAGGGTCTAGATTCATCCAGCAGTGGGGAACAGCCACCCAGGGCAAGGGCACCTGGGAGAGGGCAGGGCCAGCCCGTGTGCACTGCAGGGTCTCCTCTGGGTCTCCTGGTGCCGAATGAGACAAAGCTGCCTCCACCATCAGTTTCCGGAAACCTGCGCTTACGTGAGCAGGACCCTCCCAATCCAGCTCGGCTGGGGGTGGGGGGCACTATTTGCTGGTATTAGGAGGGACATCTTTTAGCCTGGCACCTTCTGCTCCCCTTCCTCTTGCCACTAGCCTTGGTGGTGGCTAGTCTTGTCCTAAGCAAGGGGGTCCTAGAGGGAAAACATGGGCAGGGCACCCAAGTACGGGATCCTAGGGGAAAGCACATCTGGCAGGGAAAATCAAGGCAGCCTTCGTGGAGGAGGTGGGATTTCGGCTAAGGCTTAGGCAGACCTTGGACAGGAGAAAGCATTCCAAGCAGACCTCCCAAGTGGACGCCTGAGAACAGACTCTGAGAGAGGTGAGCTTAAGGTGCTGGCACATAGATGCTGAGCTGCACAGAGAGCAGGTGGCTGGAGAGGTGGAACAGCACGGCTTCCAAGCCAGAGACCCTTCCGGTTTGACCTAACAGAAGCCGGAAATCAGAGAGGAAAGAGCACACAGAACCTGGCCCCGGCCTGGTAGAGACTCAGCCTCACCACCAGACTGGGGAATTGGCACACCCGCTGTCGTTTCTTCGATGACAGGACCCCAGGCTTCCTCCTCCCCTACGACCTGGTCCACACTCTCTCTCAACATTGGATCTCGGCACAGGAAGTGCAAAGCAGTCGCCCCAGAGATGTGAACCTTTCTCCCCCAGATTTGCCTCTTACTCGCACAGCCTGTGAGCAGACCCTCGGCCGGCCGGCCCCTCCTCCCCCGGCCTCCCCAGCACCCCGCCCTGAAACCCCTGCGACAGCACCTGGCCCAGCCTGTCTCAGCTACTGTGGTTCTGGGAGTGCCTGGGTCAGTTGTCTAGAATCAGTACATCACAGGGGCGCCTGGGTGGCTTAGTCGGTTAAGCGTCCGGCTTTCGCTCAGGTCATGATCTCGCGGTTTGTGGGTTCGAGCCCCGCGTCGGGCTCTGTGCTGACTGCCAGGTCAGAGCCTGGAGCCTGTTTCAGATTCTGTATCTCCCTCTCTCTCTGACCCTCCCCTGCTCACGCTGTGTCTCTCTCTCTCTCTCCCATAGAAATAAATAAAACATTAAAAAAAAAAAAAGAAATACTTCTTAGAATCAGTACATCACAGCCTGCATGACTGAGGGCAGCCTGACTGCTGCAGGCCCCGTGCTCTGGCTATAGCAGCAGGGAGCCAAGGTCTCCTCCTGAAACCATGTGACCCTGAACCTGGGGGGAGCTCGTGGCCATCATGGGAGGCCTAAACCCCTGGACCTGACCCAGGCTGCCACCAAGGAAGGGGCTCTCAGGTGCTTGGCACAAACCTGAGCAGGTAAAGATCCATCAGCACGGCCCCACCCAGGAGAGCGCGATGTGAAGCCTTTCCTCCCTGGGCCTTTCCAGCCAAGAGTCAGAGCCAAGGCTTCCCTGCTAGGTTTTCTCTCCTCGAATCCCTTTGAATGGGTTTCATTTGCACAGAAGCTCAGTCCCAAACTGCACGTCACCTTGGCCCTCAGCGGGTACCAGCAGAAACCCTGCGTCGAGGAGTCTTCGTAGTCCCACGTGGCCAGAGGAATGGTCACCTCTCCGAGAAACACTCTCCGGGTGAGCGCGCCCAGGTGCCACACGGAGACCTGCAGCTGCCGGGTCACCAGCTGGGCAGGCTCCATGTGGTACTGAGGAGGCAGAACAGAGGCTGTCAGTCTGGGCTCCTGGCCCGCAGCCCCCTGCCCCCCGCCCCCCTCCCCACCTCCCTGGGGCCCCCTGGGCCTTCCTCCCCAGGCTGGAGCCAGGGTCCTGGTGTGGCCAGGATGCGTTGAGCAGCTTGGAGTCGTATGGGGGGTGGGGTGGGGGAGGTCTCTGCTTTTTCAAGCACAGAACAACTCCAACCCACCCCCTCCCCCAGCCAAGTAGTCAGCGCTCAGCCTGTGGGAAAGGTTGGGCTGCTGTTAAATCCCCTCTCACTGTCAAGTTCTGGCCCCAAGGCAAGGATGAATGTTCACATCCAGACTGAGCTGAGAGCTGTCCCAGCTCAGGATCTGAACCTGCCTGGCCAGGATTGTCCAAAAATACTGAAAACAGGGGGTTTTTTTTTGTTTTTTTTGGGGGGATGGTTATTGTTGTTGGATGTAAAGCATAGGCATTTGCCTAGACAGACTGCACGTCGGGGGCGCATGCCCGGCCTGTGCTGGCGCTCAGGATCACACACAGTTGTTCTTGACCCCCACCCTCCCCCACCAGGAGCCTCAGCACAGACTGAGGCCAAGAAAGCTTGCCCCTCCTCTCCAGTGAGGGTGGGCTTCTGCCCCCATGGGGGCTAGAGGCCAAAGGCCCTGAGTGAGCGAGCCATGCGCCCTTCCCGAGGGCCAGGGACTCAGCCAGGCTCTCCAAGGGCTGCTGACTCCACTCAGCCTCCGACAGCCTGTTCCAAGCTTATCTGTTGGGTTTTCTCAATAACAACAAAAGTCAAACTTTACTGAACCCCTTGTGTTATCCTGGGCTTTCAGTTACAGTGCTCCTTAGCCCTCGGGAGCACCCCCGGAGGTGAGTGCTGGCATCGGCCAGTTCACAGGGGCAAGAGCCAGGCTTAGGGCGTCAGCGTTGGGGGCCCGGCAGCCCAGGCCTCAGATCTGCTCCGAGACCCCGAGCAGCCGCTCTCTGCCCTGTGCTGCCCCTGCGACGGCATGTGGAGGGTTTGCTCCTGTCACACCGCGAGGCAGGACCCTCACACCCACTTACAGCAGCCGCGTACGTTCGCCTGAGTCGTGTCTCCTGACCACCGTTCGTGCCCTTCCAGGTGATGGACGAGAAGGCATGAGACGGGCCCAGGCCCGCGAACAGCCCCCTCATGGCCAGGCTGCCTTCCCCACTCGCCCCTCCTCTCCCTCCCCTGGGATTATCAGCGCCCATCGTGGTCAGAAGCCACATCCTCTACTGCCTTGGGCTGATTCTTAGTCCGTCTTCCCCCAAGTCCGTGGTCTGTTTCTGACTCTGCCCTGCACTCGTTCCTCGGTCTGTCTTTAAACTCTAAGTTAACCTGGTTATTCCCCTCATGGCCACACGCCCGACCCTGTGTGCGGGAGAGCCCTGTCCTCCACTCCCTTGGGAACACAGGCCTGCTTCTCAGGTGCTCACCCACGGGTGCCCCCCCAGCGCACCCCCACCCGCCCAAATCAGCACTGCTCCCTTCCGTCTACTGAATTGCTTTTGCAAACGAGACCTTGTTCCCATAGCCGTGGTACATCCATGAAGAGGTCCCTGCAGGCTGTGGGGTCGCTACAGCCCCCGCTGGGCGCACAGCCCCAGGAACACAGACCGCAGCTGTCCGACGACACCCAACACCGCCCAGAGCAGGTGTCCCGTTTCATCCCTCCCCGGCTCCTAGCCGGCCTTCAGGTGGGGTGCCAGCAGCCCTGGGCTGCGGGAAGGCTTCCCCTCTGCTTAGAAAACCTTGAGGATCAGCTTCTAGATCCTTAGTTTGCACAGGACAGTTCTCGAAACTGGCGGAGGACAGTTCTCACACCCCAATCTCACGCGGTGCCTTGCCCACAGCTGGACGAACCACCCACGTATGAAACAAAGAGATCATCTGGAAACTCTCAGAGACTGCTCTGCTTCTCTGCCGCCCCGTCTTTGCCGCCTCACGTGCCTTTCTATGAAAGGTAAGGCTTGGCCTGTGTCAGGATGTTCTGATTGGAGAATAGATGAGGGACGTGGATTCTCTTCCGTGTATCTGGAAAGTTTTCCAGGACAACCGAAACATCTACCATCTACTGGGTAAAACCAATGGGTACAAATTTTAGGTGTTTTGAGATTCTGCATGCATGTTTTAAAAAGTAGCTAAAACTTTAAAACTCAAACTATATATTTATCTAAAATACAGTCAACCCTCCTCTTTGTCTCATTTCATAAAAGGTGAAATATTTGTTTATCTGTTTAGGGCAAAACACCTCAAACTTACAACGCATGATTTTAAATAAGAACTTACAATGTGTGAGGTGGTACATAGCTGTTCAAAACTCTTTCAGCAGATATGTGAGCAAAACTGCCTGAAGACCAGTCTCTCGTGGCTTGCTACCAGAGGAGGCCTAGACCCGGGATCCATTAGGCACCGTTCCCCCCACCCCCCGCCCCGCCCCGCCAGCTGCTGAACCACAGGCTACTTTAAAAAATATCCTTTGGTGGGGGCACTTGGGTGGCTCAGCCAGTTGACCATCTGACTTCAGCTCAAGTCACGATCTCATGATTCATGGGTTTGAGCCCAGCATCAGGCTCTGTTGGATTCTGTGCCTCTCTCTCTCTCTCTCAAAAAAAAAAACCAAAACAAAACAAAAAAATCCCATTTAAAACATTTTTAAAAAAACAAAATTTGGGGAGTCCTATGAACATAAATCTTGTGGAGGTCTGCTAGTCCCTTGTGAGTTAGAGCTATCCTTCTGAGCACTATGCCTCAGTTTCCCCACTGGGAAATGAAGATTCTAATACCTAGCTCAGGGGGTATAGAAAGCACTTGGCCACAGCAGGAACACAGAAAACAGTTGGCTTTTATTATTTAATGAATGGGACTCAGGCCAGCTGGCCAGATGGCCCCTGGCTGGGAGTTCAGAAATGTCCCTACTTGCCAAGGAAGGTAAACCAAGCCCTCTCCTCATTCAGGCTTAATACACAGGGTCCCTGGGATACCCAGCGCTGACTGAGTACGTCCCAGCGCATCTGGACTGTTCTTCCAGCACACAGCCTCCCACATCTACCTCCCCGGCCGATGCCAGACATCATCTCCACCTGAGGCTCCCAAATCCCATTAGCTACTTTCTGGCTCTGCCCCACATCACAAATCATGATTTCTCAAAGAAAGTGAAAATCCACACAATTCCTCTGTAAGACGTTTTTCATAAGGCCACTATTTTTTCCCCCATAAAATAAGCAGCAGCCTGGGCTTGCCTGGTGAACACAATAAAGGAGCACTTTCAGGAAGACAGTAACTCAGCAGTGCATACACAGGGTACCCCGCCTGAAAGTACCTCGCTGAGAGTCATAAAAATTCAATAGGACAAACCAGTTTTAGAGCTTGGGAGGCAGCCAGGTTCTTTTCCACCATTCTCGCAGAAATCATTAATCAAACGCCATCCTCAAGTCCAGCAGACTCTGCACTTTTCCTGTACAAAGGCTGCCATTTAGTTCCTACTGACCTGCCACTGATTGACAGAGCCCTGCAGAAACGCCGAAATGTCTGTACTTATATTTAACTGGCTCAAGAGTTTGGAAGAACACTCCGCTGAACTCTGGCCCCCTGTGCCCAGCCCAGGATGGGGGACTTAGCACGTGAATATCTGTCCAGCAAGTACCTTCAAGGTCTCTTGAAAGGTTGGGTCCACGGTGTTCCTCTGGACTCCAGTCTTGCGTTTTCCATGGGAGGATCTGTCGGGCAGCAGATAGGTCTTCACGTACCTAGTGGCCAAACGCAGACGGGACAAGGTGGAAGGTCAGGCGGGGGGTGGGAGCAGGGGCCAAAGGGTTCAGGAGGAAGAGAATCACACATCAGCGTTTTCTGTACCCTGCTTCCCTGCTGGATTTGAGGCTGACAGAAAGGGCTCGGTGGCCTCCCCTGACGGGGAACAATGGTAGTGCTGGGTATGCAGCTTCTGGTTTACACGGTCTTTGGCCATAATCCTCCAGAATGTTCCTGGGGGTGGGAAGCTCCCCCGCTTTCCTCGTGCCCTTCCCCTAGAATCTATATCGCTCATGATTCGCCATTCGGTGACGATCCTGGAACCGGAGGCCGGGCGCGGAGTCTCCACGGGTGGCAGATTCTCGAACCCGCCTAGGTGTGGGGACCCTATGCCAGCTCGCCCTCCCTCCCTCCACCCGTTGCTTCCTCCAACGCCCCGCCCCCAAAAGTGGAAACAGAAAGTATATGCCTCACACTTTACTTTTCCCTTGTGGGGGCCTCTCCTTCCACATTCTGCCCATCCCCTGAAACCCTGTTCTAAAAAGATCCCTCCCTCCAGGGAGGTCCTGACACTGTCCTGGCTGCCCTGGAAGATTCCACCCCCCGGCGCGCTCCCCACAGCCTCGACGCTCCCGAAGCAAAACGGACCTGTCACATCTTGCTGAACTGAACTTCCTCCTGTTAACCTATAACAGCTTATCTTCTATGACCTTTCTTGCTTTAAAGTCTAGTTTGTGTGGGGCGCCTGGGTGGTTCAGTCGGTTGAGTGACCAGCTTTGGCTCTGGTCATGATCTCACTATTTGTGAGTTTCAGCCCCACATGGGCCTTGCTGCTCACTGCTGTGGATCCTCGGTCTCCTCCTCCCTCTCTGTCCCTCCCCCACTCATGCTCTCTCAAACACAGGTAAAGGAAAAAACATTAAAAATAAAGTCTATTTTGTGTGATTTTAGTGTAGCCCTGTCTGTTCTCTTCTGGCTACTATTTACACAGAAGGTCTTCTATTTCTGTCTTTGGATCCAGAAGGAGTCTCTTGTAGAGGGCACAGAGGTGTGAGGCACTGAGGACCCTTGGGAACCAGCCCCAAGCAAAAGACATTGTGCACCTGGGGCACTTTCTGTCTATTGGTTGCAACTGTTTTGGCTTTTTTTAAATGTTTGTTTATTTTTGACAGAGACAGAGTGTGAGCAAGGGAGGGACAGGGAGAGAGGGAGATACAGAATTTGAAGCAGGGGCTCGAACTCACAGACTGTGAGATCATGACCTGAGCCAAGTTGGACACTCAATGTACTAGCCACCCAGCCACCGTCTCCCGGTTTCTCTATAGTGCCAACCTCACCGGTCTGCATTGCTGAGGTCTCAGAACTGTACCTTTCCAGACCGTGTGACACAAACTAACATTCCTTTAAATACATGCGGCTCTTAAATTAGGTTAAAGACAAAGTGTGGAGTGACAAACCAATATTACAACAACAGTAAGAGATGAATAATTTTAAAAAACATATTAGTCTTGGGGCACCTGGGTGGCTTAGTCGGTTAAATGTCTGACTTTCGCTTAGGTCATGATCTCGCGGTTCGTGGGTTCGAGCCCCACGTCGGGCTTTGTGCTGACTGCCAGCTCAGAGCCTGGAGCCTGTTTCAGTCTGTGTCTCCCTCTCTCTCTGACCCTCCCCTGCTCACGCTATCTCTCTTTCTCTCTCCTAGAAATAAATAAAACATTAAAAAAAAATTAAAAAAAAAAAACATATTAGTCTCTTAAGTCTTGTGGAAGACAAAAAGTAGAAGTCCACGCCACCGTTAAATAACACCTGCTTTTATAACTGCCTGTGTATTTGCTTTTCCCGAGGTCTTCGTTTCCTCGTAGGTCTTTGAGTTACTGTCTGGTGTCCTTGCAGCCCACCTTGCAGGGCCCCCTTGACAATCTCTTGCAGGATTGAAGTTTCTAGTGTTAACAAAGTCCCTTGGCTTTTGTTTATCTGAGACTATCTTAGTTTCTGCCTCATGTTTGAAGAAAACTTTTGCTGGATATAGAATTCTTGGTTGATAGGTTTTTTTCTTCCCTCTTGTAGTCCATTGACCATATCTACTGACTGCCTTCTGGCCTCTATAGTATCTGACGAGAAATCTGCGGGTAATCCTCCTGAGGACCGCCTCTGGATCCCGATACCTGGAGGAAATGCCGCAATGGCTGCCCGCCTCTGTGTCTGCACCTTTGCGATCAGAAGCAGCCATGCAGTCAGCATGGATCCCTGATACTTGGGGGACAAAGTCCTTTCACTGTGCACGCGGACTCCCGCAAGCTGTGTATAAGCTGCTTCCACTGGCATGGCTGCGGCTGCAAGTGAGAGACGGATAGCGGCTATCCTGCTAAGGGCTGAAATTGCCTCAAATTGACCACAACGTACCATCCGCGGCTTCCCCTGGAATTTCAAGCCTTTACTAAACTCCAGAGTTCCAAAATAATTACATCAGACAGATGCTACCGGTGCAATTGTTGTCTGCAAAGGGAGACCGCTTCCTGGTGCATCCCCCCCTGCCACCGTCCCAGAATCCTCTCTGGGCTATTTTTCCTTGAAAAAGCATTGAGTTTTGTTCTAGCAGGCATTTCACTGACGGGCAACTCAGTGTGACCCTGGCAAGGTTTGATTTTGCTCAGGCGGGTGGAGTAGCCCTCACTCTGGGGCTAGAGCGTGTCCTACTGCTGTATTCCCCTGAATGCCCTGGGTGTTTAGCAGTCTCCCCTCTGGCTGGTCAGAGCTCCCATCTTCCCCAGCTCTGGGCCACACCCAGCAGCCACACTGTGACAGACCTCATGAAATCTTGTCCTGCGTATGAGCAGCTGAGTATTTAGCCCAAACCTCAAGGGGGTCCCTATTGTGGATTTTTAGGTCTACCTCTGTGCACACCACATCTCACTCGCTTCCTATCTGTTGAGTGTTGATCATGTTCTAGGTATTGTTCTGAAGGCTTAGTATGGGCAACTTCAGGGAAACACCACAAGAATCCTTTGAAGTAGGTGCTACTATCATTCCCATGTTACAGTGAGGGAACTGAGGTATCGAGAGGCTGAGTGGCTTGCCCAAGGTCAAGTCGCATACATGGTGGACCAGGGCTCAAGGTCCATACTCCCAACCACCTCACTGCAGTCCTTTTGAGGATAGAAGGGATAGGATTGCAGCTGCTACTTGTAGCAGTGGTATAGGGAGAGTGGTCCCAACACAAGCACGAAGAAAGTCTCTCTTTGGAAAAGTCAGGGCGGTAGCTTTGAAACAATGACTATTCCAATTTTCCTAGAGCATAAGGTATAAATTGGGGAAATAATAGAAGATACTAGAAAGACAAGAAGGATGCTGTTTTGGAGATCCTTAAGTGCTACAGCAATGTACTTCATCTGTCTACACTGAAAGTTGCAGAGGACAGTCTGGCTGGACCAAGAATCCATCCCCTTTCCCTAACTGGTAATTAAAAAACTGTGCTCCAATTTCCCATGTAGGAAGAAAGACAAAGATGTGGTCCTTACCTGAAACTGTACTCAGAAAATCAATTCCAGTTGTAATGTGAAAGGATCTAAGTATGAAAATACTCTAATAGATGAAAATAGAGAAGAATAGATCTATAACCTTGAGTTTTCCTACAGACTCAAAAGGCAGACATTTTAAAGGAATTGGACATCAAATTCTCTGCAAGAAAAGCTATCTTAAATAGTGTTAGAAAACAACTAACATGGGGCGCCTGGGTGGCTTAGTCGGTTAAGCGTCCGACTTTCGCTTGGGTCATGATCTCGCGGTTCGTGGGTTCGAGCCCCGCGTCGGGCTCTGTGCTGACTGCCGGCTCAGAGCCTGGAGCCTGTTTCAATCTGTGACTCCCTCTCTCTCTGACCCTCCCCTGATCACGCTGTCTCTCTCTCTCCTAGAAATAAATAAAAAACAAACAAAAAACAAACAAACAAACAAAAAAAAAGAAAACAAGTAACATTACAAGGTGCCTGGGGGGCTCCAGTTGGCTAAGTGTCTGACTTCAGCTCAGGTCATGATCTCGTGGTTTGTGGGTTCAAGTCCCAGATCGGGCTCTGTGCTGACAGCTCAGAGCCTGGAACCTGCTTCGGATTCTGTGTCTCCCTCTCTCTCTGCCCCTCTCCCACTTGTGTTCTGTTTCTTTCTCTCAAAGCAACATTTTAAAAAATTTTAAAAAACAACTAGAAGATATATAAAATACACAGAACTATGAAGAGTCATAGTCAAAACAGGTTTTTAAACACCCCATACTCCTGTAAATAAATACAAAAATGACAACGCAATAGAAAAATGGCAGAAGATATGAATGGGAAGTTCATAGATGGGGAACCCTAAGTGTCTAAGTTGCTCATCTTTGTTAGTGATCAGAGAAATGCACACTAAAATAATGAGATATCTTTTCATAGCAATTGGAAAAAAATCCTTTTTAAAGAAAGAGAGAGCATCAGCAGTGGAGAGGGGCAAAGGGAGAAAGAATCTTAAGCAGGCTCCATGCTCAGCACAAAGCCAACACGTGGCTTGATCCCATGACCCTGGGATCATGACCTGAGCTGAAATCAAGAGTCAGACGCTCAACTGACTAAGCCACCCAGGTGCCCTGGAAGAAAACTTTAATCTGTTTACAGATTGTGTGAGACAGTTTTTTGGTTTGATTTTTCCTGTAAGGGAAGTCAAATTTCCCAACACCATGTATTGACGTTCATCTTTTCTGCATTGATTTCTAATAGCCCCTTGATCCTAGAAATTTCCAAATTTAGCTAAGGTCTGCATCTGGACTTCTGATCCTCCTAAGCTGACCTACTTAGCTATCATTGCATCAATAATACATTGTTTGAATTACTGTAGCTTTAAAATAATTCTTGATAGGCCTTTTTTAGTTCAGTTTAGTTTTTTATTTTGTTTTTTTTTACAATTGTCTTCGTTAATTTTTGGCTTTTACTTTTCTACATAAACTTAGGCCCAATATGCCTATCATCCAATGTCAAAACTTGGAAAAAGAAACTTACGGATTGCACTTTTTCTTCTTTTCCTCTCCATAGGCAAGATTCTTACAGCCCTTGATGCATATTTCCAAAGAACGGGTTTTGAAGCAATAGCGAATGGCAAACTCGATTTCTCCAGTGATGTTAGCGTTGTCAAAATTGCCCGTCTCTGTACAAGTGCTGTTAATGCTAAGCAGACTTGCCTGAAATTGAGAGTGACAGATGCAATAAATTAGTTCACAATTAATCCTTTCGTTGTTGTTGCTGAAGTTCTGGTTTCAAGATCTCAAAAACTCACGTAAAACATGCATCCTGACTCAAAGTCAATAATACACCAGCTTGTGCTTTGCCAAAATTAGCGGCCACACATTCTGTCCTAAGGAGATGGGAAATCCTCAGACAGTCTGGCCTTGCCCAGATATGGTGTTTGCCTTGCAATCAAGGTACACAATCTCATTTTTTAACACAAATCAGTTGGGATGAAGTGGACTATTTCCTTGGCGATTCTGCAAAGTTACGTCTCTCAGGAGGGCAGATAATACCCATGGCAGCAACAGCCAGGTGGAAAGCAACAGAGCGGGGGTGCTATGCACCATTTTTGGGAATCCGATAGGGCTAGATTCAAAGGCTTGTTCTGCTGCTGGTGAGCGGTGTTAAGGCCTAAATGGAAAAATGAATAGTACTCTCCTTGGGTTACAGGAAGGAGTAAATGGAATAAGATGTGTGAAGTATGCAGACAAGAACAAGAGGGATTGTGTTTAAATGTTTATGGGAACCTAAAATGGAAAACAGAACTACCACCTCAAGTGAAGACATTGTGAGCTTACATAATACAGACAAGTAGCGTGGGATGTCATGGCTAAAAGACCAGCGAACTGCTGTATCACTGTTAAATTTGCTTCAATATTTGGCCCCTGCACATGTAAAATTTCACTGCTGACTCTATAAAAATAGAGGGGAAATCGGGGCACCTGGGTGGCTTAGTCGGTTAAGCCTCCGACTTTCGCTTAGGTCATGATCTCGCGGTTCGTGGGTTCGAGCCCCGCGTCGGGCTCTGTGCTGACTGCCAGCTCAGAGCCTGGAGCCTGTTTCAGTCTGTGACTCCCTCTCTCTCTGACCCTCCCCTGCTCACACTCTCTTTCTATCTCTCCTAGAAATAAAAAAAAAAAAATAGAGGGGAAAAAATGATTTCCATTTCTAATTCCCAACAAGTTTCTCCACACTGTAAAACATCCGGAAAAGAAAGGAAGAAGAACGTCTGGGGCTTTCTCTCCCACTAGAGAGCGAGCCAAACCAAACCGCCAGCTCGTCAGACGACCCGAACCTCAATTAACTAATGCCAAGAACATACTCAACTTCACCGCACCTAGTCACTGGCTCTGGAGGGGAGCGGGGCACTGATCTGCCCACATTGCCCAACCCATTGTTCGAATGGAACACAATCTTTAAATTTTGTGTCCAGAAAGACAGGGAGTGGTCAGACAGCATGATCAGCGAGGCGCAGAACAGTGAAGAGAAACAGGTCAGGATGCCTGGCGGATGGTGGGGTGTGGATTGCAGGCGCTAAAAAGTTCTGATAATTAAAATGGCATTCGTCCCGGGACCTCACTTTGGGCCATGTCAAACTAAGCTGTGTTACAGCAACTTTTCTGCCGAGAACAGATAGAAAACTGAATTAAAACACAAACAGCTTCACGGCCATTGTAGAGCTACCACGACAACCAGGGTGAGGGGTCCAAGCTACTAGAGAAGGGAAGTGTGGCCGTGAGCCTGACCTTCTGTGTAGTTGGTCTCCCTTTGAGGCATTTGTCCCTTTGTGAGCAGACAGAGCTGGAAGACGGAGAAGTCAAGTGAAACACAGTGGCCATGGGGCTCAGGAGCCAAGCAAAGGGTTGGGAAACACACTGGTGTCCAGGGCCCTGAAAAGCACACAGAACTTGAGCTGAGTTCACAGAGAAAGGTGAACCGCGCCTAAGCGAGACTAAGCGACACAGACTCTAGATGCTTCTCCTTCCCTCAAGGGATTTGCTGATTTGGAAGCTCTCAGTGAGCAGCCGAGAAGCTTAAGAAGGCTTTGAAAAGCTCATCTTCCTGGAGAAGCCCACCACAGAGGAGGAGCTTGGAGACCCCCAGACGTTCAGTGGGGACTCCACCCACAGCCTTCCCCGGAGTAAGAATCAACTGGAAATGGAGCAGTCCTCATAAAGACTGAAACCTAGCTTCGAACGAGCTCGACACCAGATGGATAAAGACTGTTTACCTTCACTGTGCGCTGGAAGCAAAAGTACACTCTCTCTGAAGGGGAGTCACACCCACTGAAAGCGACTGGAAGCTCCTAGAACATGGGTCTCTGCACGTTCCTACCCTCCACTGTATCTCCAGCACCCAGCTCAGTGCCTGGCTCACCACACATTCCCCAGTAAATATTTGTGAAGGGGATAGAGAAAAGCACTTGAAGTACTTTGATTTAAAAGTGCTCTATGTAAATATTCTGGCACGATGGGGTAGGCGGTCTTGTGCCTGAAGGAGCCATAGAACTGAATGTAAGAAGACGCACTCGGTTGGGTGGCCGTCCTAATCTTGTAGAACTTCCTTAGGTCCCTTAACAGCAGATGCCAGAGGGAAAATATTTTTAAATAAAACTACATGTCAGCACATAATAAACTTGCTGAAAATCAAAGACTAAGGCAAAAATCGCTAAGGCAGGGAAAGAGGAAAAGACATGGTATCTTTAATGGAAGAAACCATAAAGGGCAGGAGAGGATGCACCCCAAGGTGCTGCTGGGGCGACTGGCTTCTTCTGTTGGGGAGGGCGGGGAAGGGAAGGGACAGTAGATTGGGTACAGACACAGTGAGGCCAATTTTGGTATCAGGAGGATTAGGCAATTCTGAATAGATTTTTTTTTAATGTTTATTTTTGAGAGAGAGTATGGACAAAGGGAGACAGAGGATCTGAAGTGGGCTCTGCAATGATGGCAGAGAGCCTGATGCAGGGCTCAAACCCACAAACCATGAAATCCTGACCAGAGCTGAAATTGGACGCTCAACTGACAGCCACCCAGGCCCCTGCCCCCATTTTTTTTTTTTTTTTTTAAGTAAAAAGGGACCTTTGTTCAAAATGAGGATGGAGATCAGCAGGGTGGAAGGTCTGAAAGAGTCTTGGAAAAAATTGGAGCGGCGCCTTGGTGGCTTAGTCGGTTAAGCGTCTGACTTTCGCTTGGGTCATGATCTCACAGTTCATGGGTTCGAGCCCCGCGTCAGGCTCTGTGCTGACTGCCAGCTCAGAGCCTGGAGCGTGTTTCAGAGTCTGTGATTCCCTCTCTCTCTGACTCTCCCCTGCTCATGCTGTCTCTATCTCTCTCCTAGAAATAAATAAAACATTTAAAAAAAAAAAAAAGAAGAAAAGAAAAAATTGGAGAAGGCATGAAATGGTCGATCTGAGGCTTGGTTACCCAGAGAAACACATCGGGCTGAGGAGTGCTGGCCAGGAGGGGACAGAGTAGACCTGATCCCTGGGCACTGGTGCCGGCCGTGAGGCCCGCCCTCTGTGTGGACAGCTGTTCAGGATTGGTGCGGAGAGGGCTGCCCCTGGCCTGTCCAGCTTGGTGCCCAGAGTGATAACTCACCCAGGAAGCGTTAGAATCCTGCAGCCTTCGTTCATAAGTAGTCAGTGGAGATCAAAGCTGGCGGGGATGCACCCTAAGGTTGCACAGGAAATCAGAGGTAGGACTGGACCAGGGGCACCTAACTCCTTGGGTGACCAGCTTCTGGTAGGCTCTCTGAGCAAGTCAGCTGCTGTGCCTGCTTCAGGAGGAAACGGGCAGGCTCAGATCGCGAACAGACAGCGGAGCGCCTCCTCTGGTCAACCGCATTCCTGACATAATTTATGTCTTTACCGCTGTTGCCTTGGGAGGGCAATCGGGTTCTCGGGTTCTCGTTTCTGGCAGCCAGAACAGGAGCTAGGAGCGCCAGATGGAGTCGGCCAAGAAGCCTGGGCCCAGAAGAGGGACTATGAACTCAGCCCGACTTTTCCTCGAGCCGAGCCGTTAGTGCTGTCTGTGGGGTTTGAAAGAAAAGGAAATCTGAGCGAAAGCAAAGGAGGCGCAGGCGGGCAGGGAGCGCTCAGGGGTTTTCTCTGAAGGGCACACATTATCTACTGTGACTGCGAGCAAGGCTCTGTGCCCTCTTGAACAGCATGGGTTTGAACGATGCAGATCTTTCCACTAAGCACAGCACAGTACGATAGATGTGTTTTCTCTTCCTTAATGATCTTCCTAACATTTTGCTTTCTCTAGTTTACAGTACATTAAAAAAAATTTCTTTTCAATATTTATTTTTGAGAGAGAGAGAGAGTGTGAGTGGGGAAGGGGCAGAGAGAAAGGGAGACACAGAATCAGAAGCAGATTCCAGGCTCTGAGCTGTCAGCACAGAGCCCGACACAGGGCTGGAACCCGTGGACTGTGAGATCATGACCTGAGCTGAAGTCGGAGGCTTAACCAACTGAGCCAGCCAGGCGCCCCTCTAGTTTACAGTACATTATACATATAACGTTCAAATAGGTGTTAATTGACCATTTATGTTATCAGTAAGACTTCTGGTCAACAACAGGCTATTATTAAGTTGAAAGTAAAACACAAATTTTTGACTGCACTGGGGTCAATGCCCCTAAGCTTCCCATTGTTCAAGAGCCAACTGTATACTTTAGAAAGAAAAAGTCCTGATCACACCGAGGGCGTTACTGCAGAGTGGTCGAGATGGTGGCTTTCATTCAGCTCCCAGCCCTGAAGCTTGGTGGTTGTGTGATCTTGAGCAGTATTTGTACCCTCTCTAGTCTCAGTTTTCCCCATGTGTAAAATGGGGATCTACTTCATAAGACTGGGATGAGACTCAGTTAGTTAATGTGTCTAAAGAGACTTAGAGGGGTGCCTGGGGGGCTCAGTCAGTTAAGCGTCTGACTTTGGCTCAGGTCATGATCCAGTGTTCATGGGTTCCAGCCCCACATCGAGCTCTGTGCTGACAGCTCAGAGCCTGGAACCTGCTTCAGATTCTATGTCTCCCTCTCTCTCTGCCCCTCCCTCCCCTGCTCACGTTCTGTCTCTCTCTCTGAAAAATAAACATTAAAATATGTATTATATATATTTATTTTTATTTATATTACTTATTTTTATTTATATTTATATATACATATAAAGAGACTTAGAACTGTCCCCAAGCATAGTAAGTATAGAACACTCATTACCATTTGGAAAATGCTAGACAATGTGGCTGTCCTTTGTAACCAAAGCAGATCATTTCCTTTTTCTTTTCTTTCTCCTTTTTTCTTTTACTGTAAAATTATATATAAAAAGTGTACATAATGGGTACATATAGTTAAATAATAATTATAAAATGAACATCCATGTATCCCCCACTCAGCTAGGGTAAAAGAACATAACCGGGACCTCAGAAGTGCCCTGTACCCCCACCTTCATGTCCCTGAGTAAATACTGTTTCAAAGTTTCCTGTTAATCATCCTTGTTTTTTTTTTTATGGTTTTAGTACAGATGTATAGATTCCCCCAAACAATATATTAGTTCGTTTTGTCTGAGCTTGGAATTTATAGAATTAGAATCCTACTGTGCACATTCCTCTATAACTGACTTTCTCTTGATACTCTATTTTTTAAATTCATCCATGTGGTCAGGTGTGGTTTGAGTTGATTCACTATCACTTCCAAACAGTATTCCATTGGATGAATAGGCCAGAATATATTCATCCTTTTTATTTTGTTTGTTTTAAAAAAAAATACATAAATATGGGTAGATAGGTAAACACAGTACTCTTAAAAAAAAAAAAAAAGTGGAACCAGACAAGATCAGAAATACTGACAGAAAATGAAGGATTTCAACACCTCAGTGAGCTCCGTTTGATGGACAGAATGTTTCCAGCCAGTCCATACTTAGAAGTGACCCTAATATCACCATAACATCCCACGCCTCAAATTTATGTTTAAAGAAAACACCTGGGAATTGGATTTGTACTTCTTTGATTAAGAATCTGCTCTCCCTCAAACGTGTGCCAACCTCCACATCTAAGGAGTTCCAACCTATACCTCATATAGTCACAACACCTTCTGGCAGGAAAAATGTAAGCTGTATGAAAACACTGATATAAATGCTATTCCTTTTTAGCTTTTTTAAAAACATAAGTATAAACAAATTAAAAGCCAGACATGAACTCTGGTAGGATTTGTTGTCCTGTGGGAATGCTAAAACGTAATGTATTTCTTCACTCACGCGAAGTTCTACTTCTGATAACTGAACTTACTTTAATTTTTAAAAAAAGTATTTATTTTTGAGAACGAGTGAGCAAGCGAGACAGAGAGAGAGCTCAAGTAGGGGTAGAGCAGAGAGAGAGGGAAACACAGAATTCAAAAACAGGCTCCAGGCTCTGAGCTGTCAGCACAGAGTCCAATGACATGGGGCTCGATCCCATGAACCATGTGATCATGACCTGAGCCAAAGTCAGACACTTAATGGACAGAGCCACATAGGCACCCCTGAACTTATTTTTTTTTTAACAAATTATTTTTTCCTCCCGAAACATTACATGTTTATGGGAAAAATACAGAAAACACAGATGAGCCCCCAAAAAATTTTAAGAAAAAAGCATAACCCCATCATTCCAGGGTCAAATTTTGGTAAAAATCCTCCCACTTGGTTTGCAAAGTCTGTACATAGTACAATCATTTTGCTTTTATAAATATGTGCTACTGTAATACAATTTTATGATCTTATATTTTCATTGATCAATATGTATTTTCTATATTAATATTCTTCAATGTTCTTTTTAATAGCTACAAGGTATTCCTCTGAATAAACATACCATAATTCATTTAACCATTGCCCTATTTTGAACATTTTGGTGGTTTCCAATTCTTCAAAATTAAAAGTTATAAACCAGGCTCCCTGGACATCCATATACACACATTTTGGGCAACACTCATGATAATTTTTCAAGAATTTTTCTTGTAACTGAAATTGTTTGACTGAAGGGAACAGGCATTTTCAAGGCTTTTGAGACCCATAGCTAGTTGCCTCCCTCAGATCCCGGCAGTTTATAAAAATGCCAGCAGCTCCAGACCCCTGCCAACACGGACCTGTTATCACTTCTAAAATTTGCTAAAATGACCCTAAAATAGCGCTTGCTTTAATTTTGCACTGATTTCAACTACCTGGTTGAATGTTTCCCTTATGTATTGCCCCTTTGAACTTCTCCTTTTGTAGTAAATACTTAGCAAGACTTTCCCAGCTCCAACTTCCTGGCTCTTAGAGAGCCTCGGTGTCTGTCGGAAGGGCAGACAACCTCTCTGGGCAAGAAGCTCCAGCCAGTATTTGCTTTGTGGGAGTTTAGTTTCCACAAACACAGCTTCAGCTTAAAGGAACAGGTTTAATCACAGAACAATTCAACTTCACGAGGAGAACTTGAAGGGCACACATCAGAGCCCACTAGAAGAAAGGAAGAAGGGAGCCCGGTTGAATCCGCGGTGTCGTTTGAAGGACAGGGTGAGGGGCGCCTGGGTGGCTCACTCAGTTAAGCGTCCGACTTCAGCCCAGGTCATGATCTCACGGTTTGTGGGTTCGAGCCCCACGTCAGGCTCTGTGCTGACAACTAGCTCAGAGCCTGGAGACTGCTTCGGATTCTATGCCTCCCTCTCTCTCTGACCCTCCCCTGCTCACGCTGCCTCTCTCTCTCTCTCTCAGAAATAAAACATTTAAAAAAAAATTTGAAGGACAGGGTGAGAAAAACACTCACCCACGTCTCCGTGCCACAGCATCATTTCCCAGCAGTCCGAGAGGCTGTCCAGGGAGGTCAGCCCCAGGCCAGTGCAGCTGAAGCGGGGGTGAGGGCAGGAAGCCCACGCCACCGGAGAGCCCAGCAGAACCCCCGGGGCTTGGACTCGTGCGGCTCTGGGTGTCGCGTCAGGGCTCTGCGATTACTGTATGACCTCACCGAGCCGCCGTAACCTCCATGAACTTGTCTTCCTATTTGTGAAATGGGACAATAGCATCCACCTGACAGGACGGTTGTGTGAACGATTTACTGGGAAGCCCCTGGGTCGGTCATTAGCACACAGTAGGCTTTCAGAACACTAGAGCTCCAGTAAGGAGTAATGCAATCATTCCTCACGTGTTTACCAAGTGTCACTTCAGGGTCAGGCACTGCCTGGGCGTGGGGGACTTACAGGAGACAACAAACAACAGATAAACCAATTACACTGCTGCAGAAGGTGATAAGAATATGGGTAACAGAGAGAAGGTGAGGGCGATGGAGGGCAGGCCAGGGTAGGGCATGGGCCCCGCCTACAAGGTGACCTTGGAGCAAAGATTTGAAGGAAGGGGGTGAATGGGTTTGGTGCCACTTGGGAGAGGGCAGAATCCTCCCCACCCCCCAGGCCAGGCACGTGTCTGGTGTGTTCAATGACCAGCGTGGCCAGCGTGGTTGTGTGGAACGAGCAAGGGGACAGGTGGGTTGGCCAGGTTGTGTGGGGCCCCATGGACCGCCGTGGGGTGGATCCTAGCCCGTGTCCATGCCTACGCGTTGGTCTCTGAGCACCCAAAGACATGATTCTGGCCCCTAGAGGAGCTTAGAGTTTAGTGGGCTCTTGGGCAGGTCTGGGGAAGCTGCCCCTTGGACTCTCCCAGAAGGTTAGCCTCACCCTCAGGACCAGCTTCATAAAAGCTCAAGCTGGCTGGTGTCCTTCCGTCAGCTGGAGTAGGGCAAACCTTCTGGAGAATCTTGGCAAAGCTCTTCCTATCTCAGACCCACCACAGGGCTAAACCCTATGAGAGAATGTTCTGGAGCCATCCTTGCCTATCTCACCCTCAGAGAAGTGTTCCCTCTGCTCTTCCACCTCGCTGAACTATTCCCAGTCCAAACAACAGCTAGCTGTGAAGAAAGGGGTTAAGCCACCCTCAACCACAGCTTTCTGAGAACTCCTGGCCGGGCCAGCCGAGCTCTCACCACCGCAGTCTCCTGAATGAAAAGAACACCAAGAGCAGAGGGCCAGGGCGCAGGGCCGGCTCCGTCACCACCGTTTTTTCCCCAGGAGCAGGCGGCTGCCCTCCGCTGGGACTTGGAGGCTCCCGGGAAGAACCGAGTTTGCTCTTGATTCCTGGTCGTTGACCAGTGTGGGTGCGCAGACCTGTTTGAGAACTGGTGAAGACACGAACCTTCTTCGTAGGAAGTGCACAGAGGCACATGAGCCGGCATTCGGGACGATTCCACTTTAGGTCAGCCCAGGTGCCACTGAATGTACAGTCACGGTACTCAGCCCAGTGCTGTTCCACGGAAATGTAACGTGAGTCAAATCTGTAATTTAAAATTCTCCAGGAACACCTGGGGGGCTCAGTCAGTTAAGTGTCTGACTCTTGATCTCAGCTCAGGTCATCATCTCATAGTTTCTGGGATTGAGCCCTGAGTCGGGCTCTGCGCTGACCACCTGTTTGGGATTCTCTCTCTCTCTCCCTGCCCCTCCCCTATTTGTGTGCATGCTTTCTCTCTCTCAAATTAAATAAATAAACTTAAAAAAAAAAGTTTAAACCTCTCTAGTGGCCTATTTATTTTAAAAAAAGGTAAGATTAATTTTAATAACACATGCACACCTGGTTTAGTTTTAGTGCATTTCGCAGATGTTGCCTGTTTTGCAAACTGAGGGTCTGTGGGAACCCTGCATCCAGCAAGCCCATCGCTGCCGTTCTTCCCACAGGGTTTGCTCACTTCGTGTCTGTGCCCCATTTGGGTAATTTTCACAACCTTTTAAACGGTTTCATTATTACTATGTTTGTCATGGAGATCTGTGATCAATGATTACATCTCAAAGCTCAGAGGATGATGGTTAGTATTTTTTAGCAATAAAGTATTTGTTAATTAAGGCACGTACATTGGTTTTTTTTTTTTTAGACATAATGTCATTGCACACTTAAACCAATGAGGGTGTAGGGTGAACATAACTTTTATATGTACTGGAAACAAAAATTCATTTGACTTTATTATGATCTTCACCTTACTGAGGTGGCCTGGAAGTGACACAGTATCTATGAGGTATGCTGTGCATTTTATTAGTGTCATTATGTCCAAAACACGATTTCAACATATGTCAATATAAAAATTATTAATGAGATCATTTATATTTTTTCCTACTTAAGTCTTTAAAACCTAGTGTGTATTTTATTTTTATTTAAGTGTACTTGACAAAGAACATTATAATCAGCTCCTGGGCAGTGTGTATTTTATATATTCATTTAGGACTAGTCATAATTCAAGTGCTTAACAGCCATAATAGACTACTGACTACTGTAGTGGACAGCATGACCCTATGCTGTCATGACTGTTAAGGAATCCTTAACAAATGACATACTTTACTCAGGTTTGAAGTTACTAGAGCTGAACCAGTCTTTCTTTTTACTTCTTAATTTTTCTTTTAATTAAAAAAAATTTATTTCTGAGAGAGAGAGAGAGAGAGACAGCATGAGAAGGGGAGGGTCAGAGAGAGAGGGAGGTACAGAATCTGAAACAGGCTCCAGGCTCTGAGCTTGCTGTCAGCACAGAGCCTGACGTGGGGCTCGAACCCATGAACCATGAGATCATGACCTGAGCTGAAGTTGGACGCTTAACTGAGTGAGCCACCCAGGCGCCCCAAATCAGTGTTTCTTAAACTTCACAGTGCATATGAATCATCTGGGGCTCTTGTTCAATTGCAGACTCTGACCCAGTAGGTCTGGGCTGGGGCCAGAGACACTGATTTCTGGAAGGTCCCAGGTGATTCCAGTGCTGCTGGCCCCACATTTTGAGTAGTGAGGGTGTAGAGAAGTGGTTCTGAAAGAGGCAGGACCACTCAGTGAAGGGATGGGTTGGGAGCCGCCAGCACTTAGTGGACTGAGTCTAGGATGTTGCCTGTTCTTCAGTGCCCGGGTCTGGCCCACTTCTGTTGTGGCTGTAATGTTCTACCAGATATTCATGTAGATGGGAGGGGGGTAAGTTAATCGTTTTCTAAAGTGAATGCCATTTTCCATAAAAACACAACCACCCCCAAGCACAGAGAGGTTAAGGGACTTGCTCTGAGTCACACTCCAGGAGCTGGAATGTGAACCAAGAAGATGGTTTCTAGAAGCTGAGTTCCCTTTTTTTTTTTTTTTTAAGTTTATTTATTTATTTTGAGAGAGAGAAAGAGAGAGAGCATGAGCAGGGACAGAGCAGAGAGAGAAAATCCCAAGCACGATCAGCGTGAAGCCCAACATAGGGCTCGAGCCCACAAACTGTGAGATTATGACCTGAGCCAAAATGAAGAGTAGGATCCTCAACTGACTGAGTCACCCAGGAACCTCTAGAAGCTGAGCTCTTAGCCACTATCATACACCACGGAATGAGTGCATTTTGTTTCTCAGAACAATCCAGTGAAATAAAAAGAACAAGCCTTGATACCCATTTCCTGGATGAGGATGCTGAAGTTTGGAGAGTTTTTGTCATTGTCTAAGATTATTTACTAAGGCAAAGAGCTATCACAGTGATCGAGGCCTCGTGACCTGTCACCCAAGGCTCTGTCACACCACATATCACAACTTGAGGCATAAAGTAAGCTCTCCGTCAATGTTCTTGAAGACACAAAAGAATGAATAAAAGGCCTGCCCATCAACAGAGACAACCTTTAAAACATCTTGAAAGAGAAGAGCACAGTTGAAGGACTTAGGAGACTTGACCTCATGACTTCCTGCAGTAACCAGGATGGTGTGGTCTGAGCCAGAGCATAGAGATCAGAGCCGCAGGGTGGAGAATCCAGAAAAAGACCCACACCTACCCGGTTACTTGATTTTCAACAAAGATACCGAAGTCAGTGGGAGAATGAGAGTCATTTTGTAAACAAATGGTGCCGAAATAACCGGCTGTCCATGTGGAAAAAACAAACCTCAACCTGTACTGTTCACAAACAGTAATGATCAGGGGCACACACCTACACAGAACAACTCAATTTTTGTAAAGCTTCTAGAAGAAAACAAGAGAATGTCTTCGTGACTTGTGGGTAGACAAGACACAGATATAATTGTAAGAGAAATATTTGATACGTTGACTTCATTAAAAGTAAAAACTTCTCATCCAAAGATACCATTATTATTAATTATTATTCACTGCTATCTGTGTGTATGAAAGAAAAACCATCACAATATAGCCAGGTTTCTCCAGCTCCCAGTCTGAGTAAAATATTACCTCCAAGTTCTGTTGTCAGGGTCCAGTTTATGCTTAAGAAACATTTCCCTCCTACCCCCGCCCACTGAGCCCATTGGACATCATGGCGACAGCCACACATGTGGTGTCCAGGGTATTAGAGGAGACTCACGTGTCTCAAGCCTCCTGAGAATAAAGTCCTGGGTGTTGGCCTGGATGAGAGATCCTCTTGCTTCAAGACAGGATTCGTAAGGTGTTTGGGACTCTCTTGATTGAGAGGTTTCAGGATACCGGGTGTGCTTGCCGTCTGGAAAAGGAAACACAGAATTAATAACAGAGCCTGTGTCCTAGTGTGATTTGTTCAAAGGTGGTCACTTCAATGAGCAGAGCCTTCATCTCTGACCTGATGGCACTAACATGCAAACTTCTGGGCGCTGAGTAAGAGTGCACACTTCTGTTTGGATACACACACACACACACACCCGCGGGGCCCGGGCAGGCACCCCAAGCACTGGGATGTTCATGCATGGCGGTGGGTGGATCACTTATGAATTAATAAGTCTGAAAGAAATTAAGTCCACATTTTGTCCTTAATGACGATCCCTGCATTTAATCACATGAAATAAAATCTTTAGCCTATCAGAGTTTTGGTTGTAATGTGCACATTTAAAAAAATGGGAAAAATTAAAAGATGTCTCTAAGTTTTATAAAAATACTTTAGTACTTGGTACCCTTTTCATAATGTATAGAGCTGTGCTTTCCAGTGTGGAAGTCACTAGCTCCATGTGGCTATATAAGTCTAAATTCTCAGTGATTAAAAGCAACTAAAATTAATAAACTTAACTCCTCAGTCACACTAGACACATTTCAAGTGCCCAGTAGCCACTGTGGCAGTGGTTAGAAACTTCTATTGGGCAGGGCTAGCATAGAGCCAAAAAACAAAACGCCCAAGGTAGGAAACCTCTTCTGGCTGAAAATAACGAAGTTTCTGAGTCCAGACTTTACACTTCGATGCCAGGTTGGAAGCGGAACTTGGAAATAGAACATTTGCATCATAGTTGTAATTTTCAGGAATGAAAGACTGAAAATATAAGAGAATAAGTGGAAGAAACGATTTGCCCCAAATTACTGTTTATGCTCTTGACCCCCGAACGCCAGCTCAGCTCCATCAGACATTTGCCAAGCAACCCTGTCTTTGATCCACTGCTCTAAGTCTTGGGGCAGAAAGAGGGGGGGCAGAGGACAAGGGAGGGGGGAGAGGAAGCATCATCCACCCTCCAGGGGCTCACCTGGCTGGTAGGAAATAGACATTCCACTGAAATGGAGGCACAAGCCAAGTCCACAGGAAGGAGGGGATGGAGAGCTTTTGCAGAAGAGGGTGTCAGGATGCTCTTTAGGGGAGGTCGGGCCTGAGCGGGAGGTTCAAGGCTGGCTGGGAAGAGACTCAGAGGAGGAGCATCCTGAGTGGTGGGCCTATCCTGATGGTCAAGTACGGACTATGTTCCTAGACCTGCTAATGACCCATGTGACTGCAGAGACTCCAGAGGCCAGATTCCAGCTGCGCCAGGCTGTGCAGAGAATAGTTAGCTTGAGTGGACACCAAAGAGCCGGCCCAGGGGAGGAGACAGAGCCAGGAGAGTCGCAAATCCAAGGGGAGGATTTCGGGCAGGAAGGGTGTTCAAAAAAGAGAAAAGAGTATGAGAAAAGGCTCATCTGAAATGAAAGAAATGGAGATTTTTAAAAATTGCTTATCAAATTAGCAAATATTAAAATAGAAAGTATAACATTTGGTGCCAGATGTGGTGTTGAGGAGCGGGTTACACCACTTCTAGGGGTTGGGTAAACTGAGTCAACCTCAGAGGAGGGCAATTTGGCAGCATGAGTTAAAAGTCCTAGGGGTGGGGGCGCCTGGGTGGCTTAGTCCGTTAAGCGTCCGACTTTCACTTAGGTCATGATCTCGCGGTTCGTGGGTTCGAGCCCCGCGTCGGGCTCTGTGCTGACTGCCAGCTCAGAGCCTGGAGCCTGTTTCAGTCTGTGACTCGCTCTCTCTCTGACCCTCTCCTGCTCACGCTGTCTCCTCTCTCCTCTAGAAATAAATAAAACATTAAAAAAAAAAAGTCCTAGGGGTGCCTAGGTTGCCACCTAGGGGTGGTCAACAGCATCCAACTGCTGATTTCGGCCCCAGTCATGATCTCAGTTCATGAGTTTGAGCCCTGCATCAGGCTCCACACGGACACTGGGGAGCCTCCGTGGGATTCTCTCTCTCCTTCACTCTCGGCTCCTCCCCCACTCATGCTCTCTCTCAGAATAAACATTTTTTTTAAAAAGCCCTAAAAAATAGCTGTACAACAATGACAATATGTATGTATTGATATGGAAGAAATAAAACATGATATTAGAGATTCTCAAGAGAGCAGATAACGAAGCGGATGTGCGGCATGGCGCCAATTTTGCAAAATGAGTGCGCATGTGTCCTCCAAGCGACTGGCCCCGCAACACTGTGCTGAGTTTTCTGCTCCTCCGCTGCCTCTTCCCCCTCCTCCGCTGCCTCCACCCCCTCCTCCTCCTCTGTGTTTTTTAAACTTTCATTTAGTGTGTAGGCATAGGCTTTATTATATATACAAGCAATAAAATCGTTTTTGTAATTAAAGAAAAGAATGGAATTCTGGTCAACTGTGTCAAAGGTGACAAAGTCATCGATGAGGGTGATGTTCGAATCGGCCACCATGCTTTTCCATCAGGGGTGCCTGGCAGCGCCCCAGGGAGCAGTGTTGCCCTGGCACAGGGAACGGACTGTATGGCAGCTGAGAGTGAACCCAGGAGGGGGGTGATGGCGGGCAAGGGCAGTGACAGCAAGAGCTGAAGACGTTTTTATGGATTTTGGGTGAGATGAAGAAATGGAAGAGCAGCTTGAAGGGAATCCTTCAAAAGATGCTGTTTTTACCTTTTAAGGTGGGGAGGGTCAGGGCTTACTTGCAGGTAGAGGAGAAACAGGTGGGGAAAGCGGTGAGCTGACGGAGCAGGGTCCCAGAAGAGAGAGAGGAGGGCTCCCCCTTGGGAAGGAACGTCCATTTCTGAGGCCGGAGGAAAGGATGGCTAACGATCCAGGGAAACTCCGAGTGGGAGGAAGTAGTCAGAGGGCTCTCCTACCCCAAGGCCTCTACCTTCTGACCATGTCAGGGGGGTGGCCTTGGAGGATGTAGAAGATTCCATTCGGAACAGCATGTAAGGCAGCCATCGGAATGGGACAGAAAGAAAACAGTGGGCTAAATATTAATACAAAGCTTCGTAACACTTTGGTGTTCAAAAATAACTGCCTAATTCAGTTTTCTTTAAGGTAACAGAGTTTCTAAATCATCAAGAAAAAAAAGTTAAGCTAGGAATTCACCCAAGGGACACAGGAGTGCTGATGCATAGGGGCACATGTACCCCAATGTCCACAGAAGCACTTTCAACAACAGCCAAATCATGGAAAGAGCCTAAGTGTCCATCAACTGATGAATGGATCAAGACGATGTGGTTTATCTATACAATGGAATACTACTTGGCAATGAGAAAGAATGAAATCTTGCCATTTGAAGCAATGTGGATGGAACCCGAGGGTGTTATGCTGAGCGAAATAAGTCAGGCAGAAAAAGACAGATACTATATATTTTCACTTATAAGTAGAACAGGAGAAACTTAACAGAGGACCATGGGGGGAGGAGAAGGGGAAAAATAGTTGGGGAGAGGGAGGGAGGCAAACCATGAGAGACTCCTGAATGCTGAGAACAAACTGAGGGCTGGTGGGGGTGGGGGGAGGGGAAGGGGGGTGATGGGCATGGAGGAGGGCACTTGTGGGGATGAGCACTGGGTGTTATATGGAAACCAACTTGACAATAAACTATGAAAGAAAAATAAATTGATGGCAGTGGCGCCTGGGGGGCTCAGTCAGTTAAGCGTCTGACTCTTGATTTAGGCTCAGGTCATGATCTCACGGTTTGTGGGATTGAGCCCCACATCGAACTTCACGCTGAGAGTATGGAGCTTGCCTGGGATTCTCTCAATCCCCTTCTCTCCTCACAATAAATAAATATCTTTAAAAAACTGATGACAAAAATTCTGAAAAGGAACAAAGAACTATCTTTATAACAGCGGTCACATAGCATGTCAAATTCATTGCCAGAAAAAAAAAATCATAGCCAGAGAAGACTATATTTCTAAATACATCAGGATTCTGGAAAAATGCTAATGAAGCTTAAGTGCCAATATAAATATTTTGAAATCATTAGAAAAGTCAACACTATTCTGAAGAACATCCCATTGTGACTAAGGAATCAACTTGAAATCTGGTGTTCAACTCTTCCCCAGTAAATTCTGAAGGATCTGGATGACTTTGTCAGATTTAGTGCCCTGTTAGAGGGCATTAAGATTCAGAGAGCAGCTTATCGATGTCATTGAGAAAGGCATTTTATCCCCCTGTGATTTTTAACGTATTTCAATAACTATCTAGTTTGGGTCAGATTACAGAGAAAAATGATTGTCTTGAATGAGGTCTACTCTGCACAAAGTTATTAAGTTTAATATTACATGCTGAAAGATCAATAAACATTAGGCTCCATTTGATCAAATTACGGACTCCCTGGAACCACACAGGTCATGCGTTTGGGATTTTTTTGCTGATCTTAAACAAGAAAAGAAGCTCAACTGTTGCCGCTGAGACTGTATCCGAGGGTATCAGGAAACTATCCGGGCTGGGCTCAGCCGATGATACACCCTCTGAGCAATGTCATGTCCCGGCCGAAAGGGAAGTCGTCTCTCCTGGGACCATCAATGGGGTCAAAAGCCCTCAAGTCTGAGGACCAAGCTTTGCCACTGCCTCCCTCCCTCTGGCTGCTCAGCCGTAAGTGTGGCCGGCAGGTGGGGAAAGAGAAGGGAGGCAGAAATGTCACGCTCTGGGGGCGGGTGGTTGCTTCAGATTTCACATGGACGTGGGAAAACTTCACATAAAGGGACACCAAGTGAAAGAAAGGGTTTCTTCTCTGCCTCCGTCCTTGGTCCCTCTCCTCAGAGACGGCCGCTCCCAATAGCTTCTCGTAGTTCCTTCCTGGTTAACAGGTGTGTGTCTTTACGGCCAATATAGATCAGCCACACAGGAATAAGATGCACAATAAAACCCCATGGGGATGCACAGGTGCTCTCAGAGGGCAGGTAGGAGAGTTCTCCTCTGCAAGAGCCCTGGCCCACATGCGGAAGTGAGGGTCTTCACCGGAGCATTTCCAGAATATGCAGCACACACTTCAAGGTCACAGAAGCGGCATAGAAGCCACCCTGAGCTGCTTTCTCAGTTACCATCTCAGAGTCACCACGTGCTCTTAAGAGAGTTATCTCCTATTTCCGTGCCTCAGTGTAGCCCCCCGCGAAGTGGGCACTGACACCCCCTACTTCCCAAGGGCACCACGTGGCGTGCTTCAGGTTGGCAGAACGCCCCAAGGCATTCTGATGGAAATGTGAGTGTAAGTTTTATGAGCTCACCAGGGAGGGCATGTGTAATTGCAGTCTGACAAACGTCCTATTTAAAGATGTACTCTTTATAGTTCAACCCTGTAATTATTTAGCATTTATAGATCATGCCACGATTGCTGAGTACTTTATAAACATTTGGCTACACTGTTCCCAAACAGCCCCATCCTCCAGGAACGAGGGGAGACAGATTGCCTGCAAAAAGTAGAAAGCATGTCCTTTCAAGAGCGTGGCAGTGAGTGCCTACGTGATGGGGACTCTCCCGCCATGGCCTTCCCTGCTGCTCCTCGCTTCTACCCTCAAGCTTCCTTGTCCCATCAGACAGCCCTGCAATTACCCAGCAGGCTCGTTCCCTATGCGCATATAGTAGGGGAGGGCGGGCGCCAAGGATGTCACGTTGTGTCGCCTCCTGAATGCCAAAAGCCAAGCCTGGGAAACGTGGGATGCCCTGGCACGTGGCACGTGGCATCGGAAGTAGGAAACAACACTGTCCACAAACTTTGTTGTTTCCTCCAGGCCTTACAGGTGTGATGTCTGGAACAGACTTGACCTGGCCTTGACACTTCGACCCCATTACTCCCTTGGTCATCTCTCCCCTTCGTCCTTCATCTTCCATAAGGACAGCAAGAGCGCAGACCTCACCGGGTTGTTTTAAGGGTTTAGAAAGTGAGGTTATCTATACCAAGAACAGTGCCTGGTAACCTTAGCGAGTATTAACATCTGAGGGGCTTCCTCCCAAGGATCTGGGCTCTCATTTGTCTTCCTTACGTGGGGCACACACTGAGGAAGTTACAAGTTTAGCATCTGGAGCCATACAAATCTGGACTCTACTCCTGGCTCCACGTTTTATTAGTTATATGACATGAGACTGGTTGGTTACCGTCTCGTGGAACCCAGAGCCTAGATCCTCATCATGGGAGCAGCGATATCTGTCTCAGTATTTCTGTAAGAACTAGGTGTGACTAGTATGTAACATACGCCACTGTGCCTGGACCACAGTGGCTCCTAATCACATGCTCCTCTATCTGTTGACTCGGGGAAGGCTGGCTAGCACGGGGTTTGTGTAGACCTTGGGGAACCAACAGAAACAAACGCTCATTGGCCCTTTGGCGTTTGGAGGCCTTCCGAATGCACCTCACACACTCTAGACGCCTTCTCCTGAATCTAGCGAGGCCCCAGGGGCCAGCAGCTGCACCCCCTGCCCACCCGGGAGCTCCTCAGAAACTCACCGGCGATGTGGCATCTCACACCTGCCCCAGATCAGCGATTCAGACTCTGCATGTCAACAACATTCCCAAGTGACTCACACACACATTCAGGTTGAGAACAGCTGCTCCAGAATTCAGCCTCCAGACCAAGACCGCCCACCGCTTTCTGGTTATGTAACCAGGGGCATCGACTTACATCTCTCGGAGCCTCAGTTTCCCTAAATGTAAAACAGGGCCAAATGCAATACATGGCTCAGGAGGTGGTGTGAGGATAAAATGAGATGGTCCCAGTAAAGCCCTGAGTGGAGTCTGGCACATAATTAGAAAGACCGGCAATTTAGATAGTATATTTAGATAGCTTAGGTAGCAATTTAGATACTGTCGTATCTCAAGGGATCGTAACAAGCAGCCGGTGCCTTTGGGCGGAACAAGTGTCGTCACCTTCATTTTCACCAAGAGCTTGGTGATGTTCAGGCGCTTCACGTGCCGTGACCCAGGCAGAGGGTCGTGGATGGAGGCAGAATTTGAAGCCTTGAGAATGTGTATGTGGAAGTTCCCGCAGGAGGCTGGGTGAACCGCATCTCCCTGCCTAAAGGCGTCTGTGTGGCGACATCCGGGGCGGAGCCCAGGGTTGCAGGAAGGGACACGTGTCCTGCTCAGGCACCCAGCGCAGCCCTAGTGACCAGGTGATGGCTCCTGCCCTAGCCAGGTCACCTCCGCTGGGCTAGAACCCAGGTGTCCTGACTGTGAAGTCTCCTTCTCTCCTGTCCCAGGGCAGGACTTGGTTAATCCTGGGGGAAAGCCAGAGTCATTATTTCCTTAAAAGCCTTGATTAGGTGAACTCTCTTGTGGTTTAGGTACCGGGAGAGGCCTCCCTGGGGATTGCCCTGGGTCAGGCCGCACGTGGGGTTTCAGTGCGTTTCTGTCAGATGTTAACGGGACGTTGTTGCAAACAAGAAGGCTTCTTGACCCTCCATGAGGGTATCCAGACCCCAGAAATTACCTGGCACATCTCAGCCCTGCAGGGGGGCCACTCTGCCTTTGGGGTGGCCTTGAGACCAGCAGGGAGTCCCGTGGACCTGGAACCCCACGGGCTCGGGATTAGACTGAGGCTTTTCCCTGCTCTGAACTATTTTCCAAATCGACCCTGGAATTCGACCTTCATTTGGCCAGGCCTCACTCCAACAGAGAGGGATTTATAATTATGTTTTCTTCAGACTGTTTAGCGTCATGCAATAAAAGGAAAGGAAAACTGTCTCTATAGAGAAAATGGACTAGAAGTGGCTTTTGTGGCGGCCCGGCGGCCTCGGGGAATACCCTGGTGGTGACGTTGATTGCAGTGTCAGACTGGCTCCTTCTCTCCGTCCGGCTAGTACACTGCCTGCGACCCGTGGCTAGGAGTTGCTTGTCAGAGGTCATGTCATTCTGGGACTTGGAAAGCTCTAGAAAACAAATACACGGGACGACAGGTGGGAGCACACAGTTTTGACAGACTCGCGGGGTCCTCCGCTGGGATTCCCTGCAACCACACCCCCGAGGAGCCCCAAGGTCTCCCAAAGCTAGGCTCACGGCATGGGGACGATGGCAC
Source organism: Proteles cristata cristata (assembly GCA_017311185.1). Lineage (NCBI taxonomy): Eukaryota > Metazoa > Chordata > Mammalia > Carnivora > Hyaenidae > Proteles > Proteles cristata. Next base: position 2,670,380 of record JAESUZ010002849.1, on the reverse strand, counting down.
ACCCAACCTCAAGCTCTGGGCTTCGGAGGGAGTGGCCCCCAGACACCACGTGCTGGACGAGGGGCACACGGCGCCCTGCATAGGACAGAGGAGCCTGATTCCCAAGCGGTGACAGTGTGGCCCTGGGCCTGTGTAGGCAGACAGCCACCGTCAGGGCGGGAGGGAGAGGGACGTCTTCCAGCCCACTTACTCTGCATCCTGGGTCATCCGTCACAAGCGCACAGGTGTCCGAACACAAAAAAGGCAGCCTAACAAACCAGCTGGCTTTTTAGGGGCTCCTTACAAAGATTTGTTAACTAAATACCATCTCTTGGGACCCTCTGAAGAGAGGTAGAAGTGAGATTCAGGGTACCCTTACAACTATTTTAATAGATAAATCCTGAAAATATAACTTTTTTTGGGGGGGACAGTGTACCAGTGATCTAGAAGAGACTGAATAAAGTGGGAAGGAAGGAATCTACACAAAGAGAGAGAACCACCTCAAAGATGATTTTGTCTTTCAAAAATGTGTCCCTTTTCCATGGGGTCCTTATTTCTCTCAAAGATGACCTTGAAACTATCTTTAGACAACTCTCTCTGAAAGTTATCATGTGGCTCGTGTAGGCCATTTCCAATTTTCTAGTAGCCACGTTTAGAAAAGAAATAGGTAAGGGACACCTTGGGTGGCTCAGTCTGTTAAGCAGCTGACTCTTGATTTCAGCTTTGGTCATGGTCTCATGGTAGGTGAGATCCAGCCCCATGTCTGGCTCCGGCCCATTCTCCAGCTCAGAACCTGCTTGGGATTCTCTCTCTCCCTCTGCCTCTCTCTTTCTCGAAATAAATAAACATTAAAAAAAGTAAAATTAATTTTAACAGTATTTTTCATTTAACACAATATATTAAAAATATTGTTAAACTATATGATTAATAGTAAAATTAATGAAATTTTTTACTGAGTAATTGATGCATACAATATTTGCTAGTTTCCACTGTGCATTACGATATGATCACCACGCTAAGTCTAGTTACCATCCGTCACCAGGTAATATTGTTTCAATATTACTATCGGTATTCCCTATGCTGTACAGTTAAGGAGATTTTTAATTTCTCTTTTTTAATACTAAGTTTCCAGAATCTGGTGTATATTTTACCTTTTTTTTAGGGCAGGCTGCATTTCAAGAACCACCTGTGGTTAGCGTATTGGACAGCCCAGCTCCAGAGCACCCTCTCTTCTGATCCATTCCTTGAGATGCTATCGTATAAATAATCCCCACTTGTTGCTATTTATTAGGTATTCCTGCGGATACTGCCAAAGGCACATCTGCAGAGTGTCTCTTTTCCCCAGAGAGAAGCCTGCCTGCCCCCACACCCCAGGGCATGCTCCTTCCCACCAGGATGTGTAGCACCTCTCCCCTCTGAGAGCACTGCTCTCCACACTGGCCTCGGGTCCACCCTCCGGAAACCAAGGGGCGTCTTTCTGCACCTGGAAGCAAGCGAAGTCCCAGCACACCAGGCCCTCAAGTTAACAGTGAACATGGACTCCTCATACAGCTAAATTCCAGCCCAGCTGTGAAGGGTGTGAGCACCCCAGGGGGTGAGGCTCTCGGGGCAGGGATGGGGGGTGTCTCGTCACCACCATCTGCTTGGCATTCACCCCAAAGCCTGTGCCTTCATCTGGTCCATTTATGTCCACAGATGAGGCAGGTGAGGGTGTGTCCTAACTAACTCAGCTTCTAACAAGTAGGCTTGTGATCAGCACCATCGGGTGGAAAGGAAAAGTAACAGCGAAAAGCACAGAAAGGTCCTGAAATGAAAATCACTGCTCTTATTTGCTCCTCCCTTCTAACAGGGAGGGTGAGGAAGCAGGCAATAGAACAGGAATCTCCTAGAAATGCAACGATAATAAAAAGGGCTGGAGATTGCTCATTTCTTCCAGCTGGATTGGCTTCACGGGGCAACACGGGCCACCAAAGGTCGTAGCTCTGGGGCAGCTTCCTAAACTCTTGAGGCCAAGGTCCCCTCCAGCCCCAGACCCCAGGCACTCTCAGAATGAGGCTGTCCTCTGTACCCACTTCTGTAGGAAACACGCAGCAGAAAGGATGAAGAAGGACCTGTGCAGGACAGCTCAGGACCTGAAGCAGCGGGAATCGGCCCCACCCCTGCTACGTGCCCCGAGGCAGAGACGGGGGGTGAAGGGCGTGGAGCCTGTGCCCTGCCCTGAAGCAGCAGCGGGGAGCACCTGGGAGGGGACCGTCCCTGGGGGTCCCAGAAAGCTGGGCGTTCCCATCCCTGCCTCTGGGCTGAAGTCTCTGTGGTCCGTGAAGCACCAGTGTCTGCACAAGCAGGAAGAGGATGCAGATGGGGGGCTTTCGTCCATATTCCAAGGCAGAGACTGGATGCTGCTTTGCTCTTTGAATCCCCCCGACCCTCACCCCGGGGACAGTTCCAGTCGGGGTCTGCTGATCTATACTGATGGCATCGCCAGAACACTCAAGGAATTGGACTGGCGAGTCTCCAACATGTGAGCAAGTGTACAGGCGAGGGTACGGGTGAGCAAGCACACGCGGGCGTCCCCGTGCGTGGGTCCCAGCGTGTGCAGGAGGGCGAGCACGGCATGGGACAAGATGAAACGTGCGTTCTGCCTCTCTGGGCGTCTAGCTGAGGGATTACCAGGTCGGAGTTAATGCTGAGACATGATTCCAGAATACAGGGGTGGGAAGCAGTTCACATAAGCCACCTGGATGTGGGGAGAGACTGTGCTCCTATAAAGAGACGCTGAGAAGTTTCGACAAGAGGAGCGTCAGCGGGAACGGGGCCAGCCGCTCGGAGTTCAGGCAGCCGGTAGGGCTGGAAACCCGCGTCCTAGGCTGGTGCCCGCTAACCCGGCCCACTAACGGGGTGGTTCTAAACCTCCAAGCTCTATTGGCAAACAGGTGGCATGAGATCTGGCTACTTCGTCCTTCTAAAGCAGAGGGGGACAGACGGTCTCAGGAGATGGCCGCTTCCCTGTTTATCTAAAAAGGTGCTTTGATTTCAGTTGTCACGATACAGCTCGGAAGGGCTCGGGGGGAACACAAAGGACTAATTAAAATCCAATAATAAGACTGTCTCAGAGCCAAGGCACAAGCCCGACCCCATCCACAGGCACTGGCGTGGGTAGAAGCACTGTGAGATAGAATGGTCGCCTGAGACCCCCTGATCCCACCTGGGACCTTCTCTCGATGCCTGGCCTCCTCTGGGCACCTCAGCAGGCCTGCGTAGGGGCTTTCCTCTGGGGTTTGCACTTTAATACCCAGGGGGAAATATCTGAGCAGAAAGAATATTGAAAGAGGCAAGATTCTAATCAGTGGTAGTGGTAGTGCTGGGTTCTTTGCATCTGCAAATCACGGGATTACTGCTAATTGAAGATGGATTTACTGAGGAGGAAAGGGGAACAGACAAGTCTTTCCATGTAAATGACAGTCGCTGGGGCCTGCCTGGCCTGAAAGCTCCCAGTTTTCTTTCATTGGCACCATATCACTCCCCTGTCTCTGCCAGTCCTTGGGAGAGGCTGAGATGCGGGCCAGGACCGACTGCCAGGTCTGTGCTGAGCTCTGGCGGCAGGTTTGGGTAGCAGTGGGGGTACACTGAGCCAGTCCAGTGGCCTAAAGGGTATCTCCTCTTCCCCCTGAGAAACCAGAGCCCTCCTCTGCAGGGGGAGGGGTGAAGGGACGGGGTGGTGGCTTTCCCCAGGACCTGGAGACAGAGGTCCCCGGCCAGGCCTTGGCCAGGGGGCTTGGCTGGCCCGGGGGGTGGGGGGGAGAACACATGGAAAGGCATCCACTTACTTTTCATGTGGGTGGTAACAGACAGAAACAAATTTTCCATGGACTTATTAAATCCTTTAAACTGACCAAGTTCCTGTAACTAAAACAGAGACAGAGGAGAGAGAATGAGAGTTATACTTGAAGCCCCAGGTCTGCCCCAGCAGCCTCTAGGCCGCCAACCCCCAAACAGGTGCGAGTGGAGTGGGGGCGCTCCGGGCGCGTGCAGGTGTGTGTGCATGCGTGTCTGGAGAGCGGAGGGCACTATCCTCTCAGGAGGCAGGGATCCTCTGACTCAGCTTCTTTCCTTTGAGGTTTGACACCCACATTTAAGGGGGGGGCATCAGCAAGGGGTGAGGACATGACAGCAACGACCTCTCGGAAACAACAGCCGGCATTTCACTGGCTTAGACTGTACTCAGGCAGACCCTGCTTCTTTAACCTGCTCCTGGATGACGCCAGCCCAGCTCCAGGCAGAGGGGATCCCAACACAACAGCCAACACAACAGTGACACAGGGGCGATGGTGGTGCCAGGCTCAGGGGACCAGCCTGGAGCCAGGAGCTGGTTCCACCCCTCCAAGCAGGAGAGAGATGAGAAAGCAAAAAAGACAGAAAGGAGATCACTTCCCCTTCAAGTCCCGTCCATCCATTCACCCCTCCATCTATCCTTCCCTCCATCCCTGTCCCTCCCTCCATCCCTCCCATCCATCCATCCCCCCCTTCCATCCCCCTGTCCCTCCCTCCATGCCTCTATCCTTCCGTCCATCCATCTACCTCTCAATCCACCCATTTCTCCATCTCTCTGTCTCTCCCTCCATCCATCCCTTCATGCCTCTATACTTCCATCCGTCCATTCATCTGTCCATCCCTCCATCTATCTGTCTCTCTATACCTCTACCCCTCCATCCCTCCCTCCCCCTTCCCTGGTTCCATCCATCCATCTCTCCATCCCTCCCTTCCTCCATCCATCTCTCCATCCCTCGCTCCCTCTTTCCCTGCTTCCATCCGTTCGTCCGTCCGTCCATCCATCCATCCATCCATCCGTCCATCCGTCCATCCGTCCGTCCGTCCATCCATCCATCCATCCAGGAAATACATCAGTGCTGGAACAAGTTGGAAGGATTTAGAATCTCAAAAAGAAAATGGAACAGAATTTTGAAGTTCATTCCAGGCTCTCAGTTTGAAACTGGAAAAAGAATAAATATACGTCTCTCTCTCTTACTAGCATATGGATGTGCCCTTCTATGTACAGATACAGTTACTCTCTTTAATTTGCAGAATGACAATAATGAGAATAATCAAGGCCATGTGTTTTCATGGCACTTTATAGTTTCCAAGTACCAGCACTGACATTATTTTGTTAATTTCTCATAACAACCATAGGAAACAAACCAGAGGAGAATAATTATTTCCACTTCTCAAGTGGAAACCCAGGTAACTCCAAAATCATACCACTAATTTCTGTAGACAGAAATGGTCCTGGTCTACTTTATATTAGCATCTACAAACACATAAAAGACACACACACACACACACAAACACACACACACACACACATACATGCTCCAGGCACTCTCACACCTATGAATCACACACCTGTGAATCAACATGTATTTATTTCTCTTTACACCCCCAGAAGCCCCCCCGACTGCAGCCTATTCAGATCCCCACACTCAAGAGCACAGTGCGCAGTTAGGGAGGACAGCCAGCAAAATGATAAGAGTAAAGTGGTGGGGATGTGGGTGCAGGCAGCGATGCAGGGCACAGGTGAGGACATGGGGTGCAGTTGAAGATGTGGGGTGCGGGTGGGGATACGGGGTGCAGGTGGGGATATAGGGCGCAGGCAGAAGGTGAGTCATTATTAATTCAGACGATCCCATGGCCCCCAAAGCATGGCGGACGCACAGACAGTGGGCAGGCCCAGCACTTCCGGTCTCCATTCTCTGCCTCCCTCCATGGACAGCTTCAGCCACAATTAGATCCCTTTGCTCTGAGGGTCTTGGTCCAACCTCTAAGACGCCCTTTCTTCCTCCATTTCCCTCCCACGTCCCCTTCCCCAGGGAGGCCCAGAACAGTCACATTACCCTGTAAGAGCTGCTACTGCACTGGCTTTCACTCAGAGGAGGTGGGGTAGGAGGAACCACAGAAATTTTGCTGCCAAGGAAAAATACAGAAATAAGAAACAGGTCATCAACGATCCAACTATTAGTCTTACAAATACACAAGACTCGCCATCATCCTATGGTTCAAATTCTCTGATTTTGTTTTAACTTTTACGTCCTTGCACTTAGAAGAGGACCCAGCACCCTGCCTGGATCTGCCCCTCCCGTATTGGTACCGATATTCGGTATTTTCTGGTAACGTGACGAACGAGCACCACGCTACTGGCTGCGGGCTTAGCGTTCCATCCGTGTTGTCTATAGTAGCCCGTCCACTTGGGGACCCAGGCCTCACGCACGTGTCCCATATAGATGTGCGTGTTCTCTCTGCCCAAACCGCACCAGCAGAAGTGCCAAAAATTCCGTGGATGTCATGAATCAACAAATCAAGCATGAGAGGAATAAGAAGCTTAAGATGGGGGAGTAATAGAAATGAAGAGGTTCCATGATTGGAAAATCTCATCATGGGCCAAAAAAAAAAAAAAAAGCTGGTGGGGAGCTTTCAGAATAGTTTGATAAATTCAGTGAAATCAGGTGTGTGAATTGTTGCCAACTTCAAGAACCCTAGGTGTTTAGGGCTGTGTATCAAGAAGTGAGCATCTCTCCAACCATTCTTCACTTCCACCAATTTTATTACACAGACGTCTGAGGTGTCAGGCACCGGGCATGATGTCGGAAACAGGAGTGATTCATAAAAGCAAACGCTTGGTTTAGAATTTCATTTAAAATGCCATCAAAAATAATATTTCATTTCCTGACAACATTTCAGAAGAATTTAAGAAATAAAACCTGTCGTGAGAAAATGCTCTGCTGGCTGCTGAGAAGGCTTTTCATAAGAATCTGGAAATATCTCCGTTTAAATCTTTTCCAGGCACTTTATCATTTAAAAAAAAAAAAGTCACATTCCAAAGCAGCCAGGTCTGAAAGTCAAGAGATCTAGAAGTTCTTTCAGCAAGTCCTTGGTGCTCAGAGCCCTGCGGGGCCAGGACAGTCCGCCCCAGGACGGCGCTCACCTCAGTTCCTGATAAGATTGCAAGAGCTTTGCTCCAGCGCTGCAGTGTTGGCCTGGAAAAGATACCGGGAAAGGTCACTCGTTAGTAAGAAGACAACCTTGGGGAGGCAAACACAGGCAGTAACCAAAATAAAATTATTGTTTTTCTAATAAAACTTCAAGTAAAGTGGGTGATAGAAAGGCTCTAGGTGGCTTAGTTGGTTAAGCGTCTGGTGTCGGCTCAGGTCATGATCTCACCGTTCGTGGGTTCGAGCCCCGCGTCAGACTCTGCACTGACAGCTCGGAGTCTGGACCTTGCTTCGGGTTCTGTGTCTCCCTGTTTCTCTGCCCCTCCCCTGCTTGTGTGTGCTCTCTCTCTCTCTCTCTCTCTCTCAAAAATAAATAAAAGACTAAAAAAAAAAAAGGCTCTAAAATTCTATTGTGGTGATGGTCACACAACTCTGTACATTGACTTTAAAAAATTATGGACTTAAAACAGATAAAGTTTCTGTTCTAGAAACTACATTCCACTAAAGCTGTTGTTAAAAACATGCACCTATACCCACGCTAAGAGACCGTAATTGCTAGGAATGACTGCTTTTATTAAAAGCTGACGTTGGGTTAGATTTTCTAAATCTGGAAAATTTGAAAAGCCGTCCTAAGCTTCCAAGCTTCCATTTGTCCTTTGGAAACATTTCATAATTGAATGACTATATTCCACTAAACATTCCTTGTTGTGGAGATTAAATTAATCTGTTAAAAAATGTAATCTGCTTATTTCTAGTTATAGAGGCTAATAATTTCCTAAACAAGACAGCATCTGATATAGTGTTCTTTTTGTTTCAAAGACAGGGGATCTCATGATGTATTAAGTCCCCAAAAATAGAACTCTACATGTTCATAGTTCCGTGAACACAATGTTTCCTGGCCCCATGCATAGGAAGAGGTTAGTCTACCCAGCTGGGAAGCCTTCTAGCAGATTCTCTTGCTCAGGGACGTTCCCCATTGGGCTCCGCACAGCTCAACACACAGCTGAGAACCACCGGACCTGCCATCTTGGGGGGTCTGTCTAGCTCCTGTGCTGTGTGTTTGAAAGTTTTGATCCATTCCAAAGACAGGCTTACTGAGTCACATCGTTTCCATCAGACATGAAGAAGGGCAGGGAGGACTTGAGGAGGGGAGAGGCAAGTGTCTCTGATATCGAGCCCCAAACCCTAAAGCCAAGGGGCCGCTGACGCCCGGTGACCCTGAGCCGTGCAGCCCCCAGGGCAGGGGCCCTTCACTGGAGCTGGCCTCAGGGAGTGCAGGAGCCCGGACATCCTAGGTCAGACTCTGAGTCTCCCTGTTCGTGTACATTTTGCTGGAGGTTCATGACCGTGTTCACCAGATTCTAAAAGGAGTCTGTGAGCCCTCCCCATCCCCCGCTAAGAGATGGTTTTGGGGGTAACCGGGTGGCTCTGTCGGTTGAGTTTACGACTTCGGCTCAGGTCATGATCTCTCGGTTTGTGAGTTTGAGCCCCACACCTGGCTCTCTACTGTCAGTGCAGAGCCCATTTTGGGGCTGCCCCTCCCGCTCTTGCGTGCTTCCAGAAATAAAGAAATATTTTTAAAAAAAGAAAAGAAAGCAATGCTTCTCTAAGGCAGAACAGAAGGGCGGCCCCCAAAGGCTGAGCACTGTGCTAGGAATGGCTTCAATCCCACAGCCGCAGGAGCCACGGGAAAGAAAAGAGCTCGGCCAGGAGACAACAAGAACCACCCGAACTGCCTCACGGTCGGTTGTCATGAAAGCAGAGAAAAACAAGGCAAAGAAAGAGAAAAGTTAGTGACGCTGTTGGCCCAGGGTGGCCTGGGTGAAAACGCAGAACCCTAGAGACGGGGAGTTCTGAGCCCTCTTGCGGGTTGGCTGGTTGGCTCACCCTGGCTGCTGGCTCCTTTCCCGGCTGCCTGCCCTCTGCAGACCCTCAGCGTCTTGTGTCCAGATTGTTGTGACAGCGTCCCCAAGGCACCAGAGCTAGAGGAACCCCCGCCCCCCAAACCGATGCTATCACCACCGCCTAAAGCCCTGCAGTGGCTCCCTATTGCCGTGGCCCAAACTGCGAGCCACTTGCAGCGTCCTCGGCCTGCACGCCTGCTCTGGGCCCACCTCTCCCGCGGGCCCGGAGGCAGCATCTCTCATTGCTTCTTACAGCCCTACATCCTCGGACCTTGCCCACTTACTCCCACTTACCCCCAGCTCATCTCCTGGTGCCCCATCTCCATTCTTAATTTCAGCTGAGTCCCCCTACACATTTTTTTTTTGATGAATCTTTTTCTTTTCTTTTTTCTTTTTTTACAAATAGTTTATTGTCAAGTTGGTTTCCATATAACACCCAGCGCTCATCCCCACAAGTGCCCTCCTCCATGCCCATCTCCTCCCTCCCCCTGTCCCCACATCCATGAGTTGTTCTCAGCATTCAAGAGTCTCTCATGGTTTCCCTCTCTCCCTTTCCCCCACCATTTCCCCCCTTCTTCTCCCCCATGGTCCTCAGCTAAGTTCCTCCTAACCCTCCTATACGTGCAAACACGCCTCCCCAGGTCCCGGGAAGGCCTGGCCACAAGTGGCTCTCTTCTGCCCCCTGCTGGCCGCGTCGGGCCTGACCGGCCGCGCTGGGGGCTCAGCCCATCCTTTCTGTAAAAACCGAGTTAAGTATTCCAGGCTCCGTGCAGTCTCCGTCCTCTGCCCCGGTGACAGCAGCCAGACAACAGGAAACAGCGGGCTCTGATATAATACGATGGACGCTGAAACCTGAATTTCATGGTTGGTTTTTTTTTTATGTGTTACACGTATTCTTTTGGCCATTCAAAAACGTAAAACTCATTCCTCACTCACAGGACATACAAACACAGACAGGGGGACAGGCTTGGCCCTAGGGTCCTGCTGCACCCCATGTCCTAGCTACCCCGAGTGTGATGAGCCTCAGGCCCATCCCCCAAGGCCGTTCCCTGGAGTTTGGGAAGCGCCGCCCTGTGCCCGTGTCCTGTTCACCGTGTGTGCGTCCCTTTTCCTTCCTCTCCATCCCTCAGGTGTTTCGTCTCAGGGACTTCCTTAAAAAGCACTATCTGGGGGTGCCTGGGTGGCTTAGTCGGTTAAGCGTCCTACTTTCGCTTGGGTCATGATCTCGCGGTTCGGGGGTTCGAGGCCCGCGTCGGGCTCTGTGCTGACTGCCAGCTCAGAGCCTGGAGCCTGTTTCAGAGTCTGTGACTCCCTCTCTCTCTGACCCTCCCCTGCTCACGCTGTCTCTCTCTCCTAGAAATAAATAAAAATATTTTTTAAAAAAAGCACTATCTGGGGGTGCCTGGGTGGCTTAGTCGGTTAAGCGTACTTTATGATCTCGCGGTTCGGGGGTTCGAGGCCCGCGTCGGGCTCTGTGCTGACTGCCAGCTCAGAGCCTGGAGCCTGTTTCAGAGTCTGTGACTCCCTCTCTCTCTGACCCTCCCCTGCTCACGCTGTCTCTCTCTCCTAGAAATAAATAAAAATATTTTTTAAAAAAAGCACTATCTGCTTTTTGTTAATATTTATTTATTTATTTATTTATTTATTTATTTATTTATTTATTTATTTTTAGGAGAGAGAATTTATTTATTTTAGTCTGTGAGTTGGGGGAGGGATAGAGAGCAAGAGGGAGAATCCCAAGCAGGCTCCTCACAGGCAGCACAGAGCCCGACGCGGGCCTCGATCCCACCGTGAGATCGTGACCTGAGCCGAAATTAAGAGTCAGACGCTTAACTGAAGAGGCCACCCCAGGGCCCCTGTTAACATTTTTTTTTTTTTTCAAATTTGAGTACCTGTGGCGGAAAGCTGCCCTCGCTGTGTGCAGAGACGCCAGGCGCCTGGAAGCCGCCAGAGGCTGGCTGTGCTGCTCTGGCTGCCTCCTTAGGCAGAGGGGTTTGGGGGGGCCTCTGCTGAGGGGCAGCCTCGATTGGGGCCGGGAGCCCAGCTGACATTCATTAGCAGCTGCCCGTGCCCTGTGCCGTGGGGACGGCTCTCCGTGCATGCTGGGCTTGTCACCAGGTGGCACCCCAATTTCATCAATGAAAACGGAGGCTCAGGGACATTCTGTAATAGGCCCAAAGTCGCAGTCTCCAAATGACAAAGCTGCCTTTTGCGCCCTGACTTGCCTCCAAAGTGGGACACTCACACGTTATGGCGGAGCAGACCAGTGGCTGTGTTTTGGGGGGGGTATCATGCTCCCTACTTTTCTCAGGTGTGACAATTTTCAGACTAAAAAGCAAGGGGAAAAACAACCACTAATAAACCAATGGCCAACTCCCTCAAAACTCTGGGATTTCTTAATTTTACTTGTTCTTTAAAAATGTTTATTTAGAGAGAGAGAGAAAGAAGAAGAGAGAGTGCAAGTGGGGGAGGGGGAGAGAGAGAGAGAGGCAGAGAGAGAATCCCAAGCAGGCTCCACACTGTCAGGGGACGCAAGGCTCAATCCCACCAGCTGTGAGATCGTGACCTGAGCTGAAATCAAGAGTCAGATGCTTGCCATCCAGGTGCCCGTGAGATTTCTTAGTCTAGAAATGCTTTCTATCTGTCCTGTGTATCTTACTCTGCTTAAATCAAGAAACAAAGCCCGTGCACGCGGGTTGGGGCATGTGGCCTTGGGCGTGAGGGCCCTGGGGGAGACAGGGGCTGGGCAGTGAGCATGCCAACAGCGCCCTCCATGCCCCTTCCTCGGGGTCCCCCTTCTGTCCCAGCCCCGCCCCTCCCCCTCCAACACACCCTCCAGAGGGGGAGGTGCTGTCCTTTGCTTACAGCGCCCTGTGTGGACACAGCCCCTGACCTTCCTCCACCGCATCCCAAGGCTGCCCTGGGCTGAGTTGTATCCCCTGAAGAGACGTGCTGAAGTGTAACCCTTAGCCCCTGAGACTGTGACCTTATTTGGAGACAGAGTCTTTGCAGAATGAGCTAAGGTGAGGTCATTAGGATGGGCCCTCATCCCACATGCCTGGTGTCCTCATGAACAAGGGGGAAATGGGGGGCGCCTGGGGGGCTCAGTCAGCTGGGCATCAGACTCGATTTCGCCTCAGGTCATGGTCTCACAGTTCGTGAACTCAAGCCCCGCATTGGGCTCTGCGCTGACAGTGTGGAGCCTTGCTTGGGACTCCCTGTCTTCATCCCTCGCTCTCTGTCCCTCTCCCTCCCCGCCTCCAATAAATAAATAAACTTTATTTTAAAAAAAGAAACACTTGGGCTTGGAGAGAGACATGCACACAGGGAAGATGACCTTGATTTTGGACTCCCAGCCCCCAGAACAGTGAGCCGGCAATGCATTCTCGCTTCGCTCTAGCGTCAGAGGTCCTTTGTGATTCAGTCCCTCCTGCCTCCCGGGGTCCCCTTCATACATCCCAGGGAAGGTGAACCTCCCAGATGCCGGCGCCCACCAGACCCCCGTGATCCTGGCTCACGTGCCTTCCTGCCCTGCCAGGGGATTGTTCTAGGGATCCTGGCCTGTCCCCACCAGGCTGGCCTCTTCACGCTCAGCCCGCACACCTCATTCACAGTCCCGCCTGGGCTGTGATAGTGCGCATCTATTCGGTCTCCTCAGCTAGACACTGAACTCTTTGAGGACCTGGGTCTTGTCTTACGCAGCTTGGTGTCATCGGTACCAGTAGAGCGTCTGTCGTGCAAGGTGGGAAGGGGCGGTTATAAATACAACAACTAGCACTATTTCAACAGTAAGTGTTATCTTCTCATTTGAGCCATACGACCAAATACGCATGAAAACACAGTTATCATGTTTTCACAACTTGGGCTACATGTAACTCCTCCACTCATTCACATTCATCGTGTGGAATCCACAGGCGCACTTTTCGGGTAGAAGGCAGGGTGGGAAGGACAGCTCTGCTCACAAGTAAGAGCATACGGTGCTGGAAGGGTCCATTCCAGCTACGGGACACAGCGGTGGTGTCTAGAGCAAAATCCAGCTGCGGCTGGCACAGCGTGTCTGAGACAAATCACCTTCTATCTACGCACTACTTCTCAACTGAAGGGGCGCCTGGGTGGCTCCGTCGGCTAAGTGTCTGACTCTTGATTTTGCAGATCATGATCCCGCAGTTCGTGAATTCGAGTCCCATGTGGGGCTCTGCGCTGCGCTGACAGCTGCCTGGGATTCTTGGGATTTTCTCTCTTTTCCTCTCTCTGTGCCCCTCCTCCACTTGTGCATATACAACACTCTCTCTATATATAAATAAATAAACTTAAAGAAATTTTAAATAGGGATGCGGCACCCTATTTCAGGTGCTCACAAAAACTCCCATAGAACAGATGCCCCTCCTAGCTGGCTCTACTGTCATGCCGGCCAAGCGTACTAACACCAGCCTACCGGCTCCCTGGACCCCAGGCCCTGCGGCAGCGGCCAGGCCCTGCTACCCCAATACTCTTCCCGCTTGGGTAACATGGTCACAGGAAAGAGGGCACAGACCGGACTCTCTGGAATGCCCCAGTGCAACTCGGCCAGCCTGGCAAATCGCACTGTCATGGTGGCCAAACGGCCTCATGTTCTGAACTGCGGGATCTGAGTGGGCTATTCTTCTTCCAAGACATCACCCCTAATGCCCCCTGCTGCGCTGAGAGGCCCCACAGCAGCCCCTTGTCAGAACTGCTATGCACCCCCAGACAGCCATGTGGGATCCAGCTGCAGAGCTAACAGACCATCAAACAGAAGGAGGGCCTGGCCCACAACCACCTCTCTGCTGGCGCCCGTGGAGGGGAGCAGCGCCCTATGTAGGAAACCACCCCCTGGAATTCCAGGTGTGTGACCCAGTGCAAAAGGCAGGTGGGGCTATCCTGGGAATAATGCAGATGTACCTTTCTCTCAAGACGCTTTTGTCTACCCTTAGGAATTGGTTGTAATATATGGATTTTGTTAGAACAACACATGTTGCTGATTCTTCCAGAAAAATCATCACAATAAGCACACAAATTTTGGATGTCGTGAAACTGCACCCCTTTAGATGTGGCTCCCTAGTACAGTGTTCAACCTGTACAACTGTACGTGATAGTCCTCATGGTTGGTCCACACTGGAACTTGAGTATCCTCTAAATTTAGAAAAGGTAAATAAAACCAAAGGTTGGAAGGGGTATTGGACAATCACAGTGTGTTTTAGGACTTTTTTTTTCTTTAATAGGAAAAAAAATCCCTAGAACAATAAAGTTTTAAACCAATTTTTGGCTCATATGCACAAAATAGAAAATGTCTCAAAAAATTTGACCTATAAACCCCTCAGCATATAAAGAATCACAGTATCCTGTCATAAATGGTTTTGGAGGTGGATTCCAGAGCCATTTTTAAATATATTTTAGTCCTTAGAGAAGCTTTGAGCTTAAATAGCACTGGGGACAAGCCACTTCCCCAAGATGAAAAAAGATAAAGTGCACAACTGTGAATCAGCAACTAATGTCTCTGAGAGACCAAAAATTAATAACAGTAGATTTACAACCCTGTTGGCAGAAAATATCTCACATCCAGTGTCCTTCGGCTGCTAGACATTACTCTTCTGCTCAGTTGCAAGAGAGAAAAATACTTTTTGCTCCTTAATTAAGCTCCCCATATTCTATCAGCAGAAATCCTGGGTGGTTTCCATGTTAATAATAACCGACAAGGGCTGGGCAGTATCTCTTCCCCAAAGATACACATAAGGTGGCAGTCACTGGCCTAGGCTGGAGGACCTGGGGACTAGAGTATTGACTGCCATCCTGTGTCTCTTGATTTTCTCTAAAAATGGAATATAGTTTTCAGGAGTTCTCTATTCTAAAGAATTTGGATATTAATCCTTTATCAGATATGTGATTTTGCAAATACTTTCTCCCATTCCATGGGTTGCCTTCTTACTCTGTTTACAGAGTCCTTTGATGCACAAGTATTTCATTATGATGTAGTCCCATTTCTCCATTTTTCCCCCCGTGTGCCTTTGGCATCGCATCTAAAAAAACCATTGTCAAAGCCAATGGCATCTTTCCCTCTATGTTTTTCTCCTAAGACCTTTATAGTTTTAGGTCTGTTGTCCATTTGTACTGTGTTACGTAGGGGTCCAACTTTGTTCTTTTACATGTGAGTATCCAGTTTTCCCAGCACCATTTATTAAAGACTGTCCCTTCCCCCTTGAATGATATCAGCACCTTTGTTGAAAGTCACTTGACCACACATGCAAGAACTTTTCCCTGGGTTCTCTAGGCTATTCTCTTCCACTGGTCTCTCTGCCTGCCGGTGGCACACTGTTTGGATCACTGTAGCTTTGTAGTAAGTTTTGAAATTGAGAAGCATGAGCCTTCTAACTTTTTTCTTCTTTTTCAATAAACAAACAGGGGCGCCTGGGTGGCTTCGTCGGTTGAGCGAGCTCTTTATCTCACTCAGGTCATGATCTTATGGTGGGATCAAGCCCTGAGTTGGGCTCTGCACTGACAGCATGGGGCCTGCTTAGGATTCTCTCTCTGCCCCTCCCCTGCTTATGTGCACTCTCCTCTTTCAACATAAATAGATAATTAAAAAAGAAACTAACAAAATAACCCAATTTTTAAGATGGGCACAGGACTTCAGTAGTCAAGAAAATATAAAAATGGCCAATAAGTACAAGAAAATGAAAAGATGTTCAACATCACTCATCCTTAGGGGAATGCAAATCAAAACCACAATGATGCAGCCACTAGGGAAAATAGTGCAGAAGTTTCTCAAAAAAAATTAAAAATGGAACTACTGTATGATCTAGCAGTCTCACATGGGATATACATCTGAAGGTTACAAAATCACTATCTTGAACAGACATCTGCACCCCCAAGTTCACTGCAACATTGTTCACAATAGCCAAGACAATGAAGCAACCGAAGTGTCCTTCAACTGATGAACAGCTGAAGAAAGTGTGGTGTATATTAAAATAGAATATTTTCAGCCATAAAAAGGAAGAAATCCTGCAGCGCCTGGGTGCCTCCGTTGGTTAAGCAAACAACTCTTGATATTGGCTCAGGTCATGGTCTCATGGTTCATTAATTCAAGCTCCACACCTGGCTCTATGCTGATGGCATGGAGCCTGCTTGGGATTCTCATTCTCCCTCTCTCTCTACCCCTTCCCTGCTCACATGTACTCTCTCTCTCCCTCTCAAAATAAATAAATAAACTTTTTTTTAAAGGAAGAAATCCTGCCATTTGTAACAACATGGATAGGCCTTGAAGGCATTATGCTAAGTGAATAAATCTGACAGAAAAAGACAAATACCATATGATGTTACTTCTATGTGGAATCTAAAAACATTGAACTCGGAACAGAGAGTTGAATGGTGGTTGCCCAAGGCTTGGGGCAGGGTAAATGGGGGAGATATTGGTTAAAGGGTACAAACTTTCAGTTAAAGATAAGTTCTGGGAATCTAATATATAGTCACCATGGTGACCACAGTGAATAGTACTGTGTTGTGACTTCAAAGTTGCTCTGAGAGCAGAGTGTTAATGTTCTCACCATAACAACAGTGGCAAGTGGTAATTGTGGGAGATGAAAGATGTGTTAACAAACCGTACTGTGATACGTGTTTCTCAATATATACATGTATCAGCTATCCAAAAAATTCCATACACAGAATGGAATAAATGTCAGGCTAGAAGATACCTAATACATACTGAGGGAATGACTTAAAAAAAAAATACACAATGCAATATCATCTCATGCCTGTTAGAATGGCTATTATGAAAGAAAGAGAGAAGGAAAGAAAGCAACAAGTGTCCAGAAGGATACAGAGAAATTGGAAGCTTGTGCGCTGCTAGTGGGAACATAAAATGGCACAGCCGCTGTGGAAAATAGTATGGTGGTCCCTCAAAAAATTAAACATAGAATTACCATTTGATCAAGCAATACCACTTCTGGGTATAAACACAAAAGAACTGAAAACAGGGACTTGAACAGGCATTTACACACCCGCGTTCAAACAAGCACTGTTCACAATCACCAAAATGTAAAAGCGAGCCAAGTACCCATTGGGATGAATGGGTAGACAAAATGCAGCATATACACCCAGTGGAATTTCACTGGGTCTTGAAAAGGAATAAAAGTCTGACACATGCTAACACATGGTGGACCTTGAAGACGTCATGATATGTGAAATAAGACAGACACAAAAGGACAAATATACTGATTCCATTTACAGGAGGCTCCGAGCATAGTCACTTCGTAGAGCCAGAAGGTAGAATGTCAGCCACAGGGGGCTGGTAGGGAGGGCGGAATAGGTGGTTTGTGTTCAATGGGAAAGAGAGTTTGGGTTTGGAACATGAAAAGCCCTGGAGTCAGATGGTGGCGTTGGCTGCACAAAACTGTGAACGTGCTTAATGCTGCTGAATTCTGCACTTAAAAATGGTTACAACAGTAAATTTTATGTCTATTTTACTGCAATAAAACCATGAGCATGGAGGGGCACCTGGGTGGCTTAGTCGGTTAAGCGTCCGACTTTTGCTTAGGTCATGATCTCGCGGTTCGTGGGTTCGAGCCCCGCGTCGGGCTCTGGGCTGACTGCCAGCTCAGAGCCTGGAGCCTGTTTCAGTCTCTGACTCCCTCTCTCTCTGACCCTCCCCTGCTCACGCTGTCTCTCTCTCTCTCCTAGAAATAAATAAAACATTAAAAAAAATTTAAAAAAAACAAAACAAAACAAAAAAAAAAACCATGAGCATGGAGTTCTTAAATACAAAATGATTTCTTAGTTAAGTATGTATGTGTCTGGTCTTTCCAAAAATGTACTGATGTAAGGAGACGGCTTAACGTCCGATCATCAGGGTGCTCCCTACAAACTACCCTTGATTGATAATTTGGTCTAAGCATATGAGCACGTGAATTCGTAATTCAAAAATCCTATTCAGTTCAATGATTTCACCCTGGTTTCTTTCTTTTTTTTTTTTTTAATTTTTAAAATATTTCTTTATTTCTGAGAGACAGCGAAAATGGGGGAAGGGCAGAGGGAGACAGAATCCAAAATGGGCTCTGTGCGGTCAGCGCAAAGCCCAATGCGAGGCTCGAACCCACCAACGGTGAGATAGTGACTCGAGCCGAAGCTGGACACTCAACCAACTGAGCCACCCAGTCGCCCCTCACTTGGTTTCCCATTCTGTTCATAAACAGGAAAATAATGATGGCCACCAAAATGCGGTCACATCCGCAGCCTATCATGGAGAGCAGAGGGCAGCAAACTTTCAGCGAAGGGTCAGGTTGAAAGAGCAGAGGCTTTGCCAGCCATAGAACTCTGTAGCAATTCCTCAACCATTGTATCGCAAAGCAGGCCATAGACAGAAAGGAGTGAGCATGGCTATGTTCTGATAACACTTTACACAAGCAGACGGTAAGCCACATTAGGTCTGGATGCGACAGTTTGCCGACCTCCAGGGGGACAGGAGTATTGAGTAAAATAAGACACTGCTAGCCTAACAACTAGCCCATTTAACCATGGTTTCTCCTTCATGTTAAAAGCAATGGATCAAACCCCAAAAGCAGATAAGGAGGGAGTCATGACAATTTGGGACCAAATATGTAAACCGCCGAGGGTGGCCTCATCATCAAGAGGCAGTGGACAGGGCACAAAAGACAGTGGCAGAGGCAGAGACACAAAAATAATCATGGTAGGAACGCTGGCACTTAGAAAGCAGCGGGGATACTCTAGTGGCCTGGGAAGATGTCTGAGATACAATGCAGAAAAAAAAAATCTGGGTTGACTTGATGTATTCAAAGCACCTTGGATGTAATGGTAATGTAAGCGATTCCATTTTTGAATTGCTACCATGAACAAAGCCAAAGGCATCATGAGATAAAAGATAAACTCAAGAACCTGTCTCCAGACTATTACCTAGAAACACTGGGTGAGAACAAAAGGTTTGAAGGTCAAGGTGTTACTTCACATGGTAATCGTCAGATCTGACTTGACAGTCTCTGTTCTAACTGATTCAGAAGGGCTGGTCTGGAAACCTGCCAGGGACATGACAAGCAGTCCAATCAGACACAGTGCCCATTGTGTATTCGTGTCATCTTTTCTTAAGGAGAATAGTGATAAAGAAATATTCAAGAGAGCAAGGCACCACATCTTCTTTGAAATAAGACAAAAGCATACACAAAATTATGCATCTGGTAACTAAACACGATTTCATAAAGACCCCCTTTTGTGAACGTAAGCACGTGAACTAGGCACTTGACCTGAAACCCCTAGAAAGTTTTACTGAATCACCCGTGCAGACCCCACCTGCTGAACTGCATGGGTCAAAGGTCTTTACCAAGCCAACAAGCAAAGAGACCATAAAGGCAGAGTTTTGCAATAGCGTCATCCCTAATACTCACACCTACTTCTTTTCATTCACCAGCTGAAGTTTTCCAGCCCACACACAGTCAGTCCTGACACTGTTCTCACAGCTCTGCAATCACATGGGCCAAATCCAAGCTGCCCGTGCAGAAGAATAAAACTCTAAAAAGTCACATGAAGAATTAAATCACAGTTAATACTGGGAGGGGCTGATAAAAAGTCTTTTCCTTCATGACAGTGAGACATAATATGGTCCTGGTTAGTTATATAATGGATCACTGAGGGGCACCTGGTGGCTCAGTTGGCTGAGTGTCCGACTTCAGCTCAGGTCATGATCTCACGATCTGTGAGTTCAAGCCTCGTGTTAGGCTGTGCTGACAGCCCAGAGCCTGGAGCCTGTTTTAGATTCTGTGTCTCCATCTCTGTCTGTCCCTCCAATGCTTGCTCTTGGTCTCTGTCTCTCTCTCAAAAATAATAAACATTAAAAAGAATTTAATAATGAATCATTAAGACCATTATCAGAGGCTATATTAAGGTTCAGCCTTCCTAAATTATTTTATTTTCCAATTACTAACAATGAAGTGAAAGTCACAACAGACTGTTTACAGATAACATTTAACCATTCTTAAACTTTAAAAATATTAGGATTAAGAGTATTATATTGCCATTTTTCCCCTCTTAAACACAAATATAAAGCAAGAAAACGTCATGGTTGTTTAAAAAAAAAAAAAAAGCAAAACACACATTCACAGCAAAGAGCCAGAAGAGGGCGCTATCTCTATAAGCTTAGCAGATGCCATAAATAAATAAATAAATAAATAAATAAATAAATAAATAAAGATAGATCAATTTTTGGTTTGTTTTCTAAGTTATTAGTGACCTAGAAAATTTCCATCATAATTGTTTATTACATTTGCTACTTTTCCAGGGGCTTTTGCATAAAAGATTATTTGGGGACTTGTTAAATACACACTGTTGAGTCTCCCAGGGTCCCATGGCATCAGGAGACTTGAATTTGAAGCAACTCACAGCTGATCCTAGAGCCCAGTAAAACCCTCGGTGCAAAGACTGTCAAATGCCCCAGGATGGCGGGGAGGGAGTTGACAGTGCCCAAGTGGCCGGGTAGCTGCTTACAGGAACACTGAGACCCCACGAAGGTCTGTATGTTTTGATCATCCTGAGGTACCCAGGATGGACTGCAGCTATGGTATACAAGGAACTATTTTAAGACAGTAAAACTAAACATCAAATTATGAAATCTTAGCGGGGGGGGGTAAAGCCAGTTTATAATCAGAAAAAAAAATTTAAGTGAAGAAAATATTTAAAATATTTTGTGTACCATCTACCCACAAAATAAAAATTTGGAGTTCATCTTTCTTGCTTTTAAATCTTTTTAAGAGTTGGAAAAGTAGCACAAGAAACTGCTACAATTAATATATACCGTTCTTCTTTGGATTATTACTTATATTTCACCTTCAAGGAAATTTGGGGAGGATTTACCTTAAACGGCACATATCCGATTGAACTGTTAAAATAGGCATATAAGAAGGAAACTGGGTGACAATGGGCATAATTATTCTCGGAATTCCTTCCATTGGACATTAAATTTGGCTAATGGTTTGTAGACGCTAAAAAGGAAAAGGATTCCTAACTTTTCATCTGTAGGTAACTCCTTGGTCCTAAGCACTGACAGCGGGCGCTACTACAGAGAACAGCACCTTCCACTTCAATGCGCCCTATCCTTACTCATGTCATTCATTTACTTACTCGTTTACTCATAGGTCCAACTCCCAAAGAATTATGCAGGAAAAGGTAGAGTTATGGCATACCCACAAGAAAAAAACCTCTGTATGTCAAAACACATAACAGTATAGGTGTAGCTGACAGAAAAGAACTAAGAGCCTTAACGTAGAAAGACCATCTGCAGAAGTTCACACGGGTGGGAAATACTCAGCCCTGCTAGGAATTCGATGAGTGTGATGAAAACAGCGTGAAACCATTTCAGACTACCAATGTGGTTTTGCCAAACTGACAAAGTTTTGTTTGTTTTTCAGGATAATTCCTACTGGTAAGGAGGGCCCATGCTCCCCAGAGGCAACGTTCCTAACATCTTATCCTCTTTCTAGAAATATTCAGAGATGTTCCAAAGGTTTATCTACAAAGAAGTCCGTTGCACTTTATTATTTTAGTAATATTCCAAACTTCCAAAAATGTAATGGCAAAACTGGAAATTTCCTCACTGAACAAAGCGATTTGGTTCAATAAATGAAGTCACTTTCCAATGATGGAATGATATACAGTCATCAGAAATTATAGAGTTGATGAGGTTAAGGATATGGAAAAATGTTCTTTGTAAATTATTATGTGAAGAAATAGTATAAAACTATATATATATGATTTGATCCCAATTATGTACATCTATTAGCTTGGCTCATATAAAATTGCCTTTATTCAATTATTTTTACCTAAAAACATCAATTTCTTATGGTTTAATCTCAATACTCTTAAAACGTGTGTAGTTTTGTGTGTATGTGTGTATATTTAAATACACACACAGGGTCACTTTGGTGGCTCAGTCAGTTAAGTGTCCAACTTTGGCTCAGGTCATGATCTCACAGTTTGTGAGTTCGAGCCCTGTACTGGGCTCTGTGCTGACAGCTCAGAGCCTGGAGCCTGCTTCAGATTCTGTGTCTCCCTCTCTCTGCTCCTCCTCCACTAGTGCTCTGTCTCTCTGTCTCTAAAAAATAACATTTAAAAAAAGAACTACACATACACATATATGTGTATATACTTACAAACATATATGCATTTCTTCACCAAATAACAGAAATAATGTATACCAAAATGTTAACAAAACTCTTCAGGGTGAAGTCATTGTATTTTTAACATTATTTGTTATGCCTTTCTTCACCTCTCAATTTTTTTAAATGAAAATATATTACTTTTACATTCAGAACAAATGGAATTTGAAATCATGTTTCAAGGGATAGGAGGCAATGGGGCCAGAGTGTGGTAGGAGGGCTCACATACCAGGGCAGTGTGAATGAGCACACACCGTCCAGAGGGCACTTGGGCAAACTATATCAAAGCCTTTTAAGTGTTCACATATTTGACTACTCATTTTTCTTCTAAGAATCCATCTAAAGGAATGGCTAAAATGAGCAAATCAGAGGACTCTAGATGCTGGCGAGGATGTGGAGACACGGGCACCCTCCTACACTGTTGGTGGGAATGTAAACTGGTGCAGCCCCTCTGGAAAACAGTGTGGAGGTTCCTCAAAAAATTAACACTAGAACTCCCCTATGACCCAGCAATAGCACTGCTAGGAATTTACCCAAGGGATACAGAAATGCTGATGCATAGGAGCACATGGACCCCAATGTTCATAGCAGCACTCTCCACAATAGCCAAAACATGGAAAGAACCTAAGTGTCCATCAACTGATGAATGGATCAAGAAGGTGTGGTTTATCTATACCATGGAATACTACATGGCAATGAGAAAGAATGAAATCTGGCCACGTGTAGCAACATGGATGGACCTTGAGGGTGTTATGATGAGCAAAATAAGTCAGGCAGAGAAGGACAGATATACGTTTGCACGTATACAAAGATTAGGAGGAACTTAACGGACAACCGTGGGGGAGAAGAAGGGGGAAATAGGGGAGGAGAGGGAGGGAGGCAAACGATGAGAGACTCTTGAATGCTGAGAACAAACTGAGGACTGATGGGGGTGGAAGGGAGGGAAGGGGGAAGGGGGAGGGGGAGGGCACTTGTGGGGATGAGCACTGGGTGTTATATGGAAACCAACTTGACAAGAAACTATTAAAATAAAAAAAAAAAAAGAATCCATCTAAAGGAAATAAAGAGATGCCAAGATACCTGTACAGGATGTTCATCACAGAGTTATCTGCCACATCAAATTTTGATGCCTCGATACACTCACTGACAAGAAGAAACAGGCTGAATAAAAGCTAATGCATCCATCTGATATATTGTATGCAGTGGTCAGAAGGAAGAAGTCTTAATAGCATAAGACAATGTTTGTGCTAAATTGAATTTTAAAAGCAAACTTTAGTATATGCACTGCTGAAGCCAGCACTAAAAGCAAGATTAAAGCCTACATGTAGTCTGATCATATAGTCATTTAAAAAATTGTTAAGTCTGTATGTACACACACAGCGTATCGCAGAGAAAGAAGATGGAAGAGTATGTGCGTGCACGTGCGTGTGTGATTAACAGGGGCTTGTTGAGTGGTGGGATTTGTGTTGCCTTCTGCGCACCCTTCTGTATTTCCCAAATATTCTGCAATAAGTATGCATCCCTTCTATAATCAGAAGAGGAACAATTCATTTTTAAAGAGAAAACTCCCTCTTTACAAAATGGGGGATGGGGGGATGGAATGTGGGGGGAGCAGGTGGAGTCAGGGGGACCGGCTAGGAGCTACTGCGTTGTAAGTGGGCAGGAAGAGCAGGGGAAGATTCTAGGACTCGGGATGCAGGCGTGTCAGGGTTTGCCGGCTGACTGATGCGGGGAGGGAGTCAGATATGACTCTCAGGTGCGTGCGTTAGGGTAAGTGTGGCAGCCTGCTTCCTGAGGGCCCCAGGGTCCCTTGCCCCCTGATTCACCCTGTGCTGTCCCCCTCCGCCCTGAATCGAGCAGACCTGTGCCACCACAGGACAGAGCAGCAAAGACAGGGAGAGCTTTCTGAAGCTGGGCCATAAAAGAGATGGAGAGAGACAGAAAGCAGAAAGTAGAACAGAGGTTCCCAGGGGTTCTGTGGAGGCGAGGGAAGGGGAGAGCGTGGGAAGATGAAAAATTTCCGAGTATGGATGGTAGTGGTGGCTATACGGCAGTGTGAGCGCACTCAATGCCACTGAACTGTGTGGCAGAAGTGGTTAAAATGGTAAATTTTATGTCGTGTATATTTTACCATAATAAAATGTATTTTTAATATAAAAGGGTAGCATTCTCCTTTGGTCTCTCTTGGCTCATGTGCTGGGGGAAGCCGGCCACCACATCCTTGTGAACACATTCAAGCAGACGGGGGATGGGGGGTAGGGGGTGTCAGGTGCGGAGGGACCCAGGGCTGCTCCCGAAGGTGGCCCTAGCACGCCAGGTCCGTGTGTGACCCCGGAGACAGCACATCCCCTCCGGCCCCAGGCGAGCCTTCAGCGGGAGACAGAAACCATGTAAAATAATACTCTTTTAACCCACTACACTTTGGAGGAGTTTGTCATCCAGCAATAGAGAGAGGCACAGATTTGAGCTGTCTCGTACTCTTTCGTGGTTTAAACCATCATGTTTCTCTGGCTTCTGATTGAGGTGTGGAAAGCTGGAATGGGCTGTGTTCACACCATTACCGCAAACGTTAGATAATATGCGGAATCCCAGCCTCACACCCATCACAGAGCCGGGCTGCCGAGCGCTCCCCATCAGGCCCACCAGGGGGTGCCAGAGAGACGGAAGGCGGGAGGTTCCTGGGAGCATCCCCTGACCAGCAGCCCGCGTGGCGTCCACTTCCTGCAGTTACCGTCTCTGTGTTCCCACAGGGCTCCCTTTTTGCCTTGCTTCCTCCAATAATACCTGTTTAACCCATTCCCTAAATTAAATTCTCTGCGTTCAAAGCCCCACGTGCTTTCCATTTTCTTAACCGGCCCGCAGCGGATACTGCGCGTGGGCCAAGCCAACTCACCAGGGCCTGTGCCAGCTTCTCTCCTAGGCGCACGGATGTAAGTGAGGTAGAGTTCCCACCTCTCCAGACAGGCCTTCATCACCTCACCCCGACTGCCCTTCCCGCCACCCGCCTGCCAACCTCCACCCATCCCTAGTTCAACTCAAAGAACTATGTGGCCCGTCCCCCTCCCCCAGCACGGCACTTTTCTTGGTCTCTCCATGCCTTTTGAACTCATCTCGCTCAAAATTGTACAGGAAGAAATGAGACACCTCAGCATTTGAGGAAGCAATGGTAGAGGAGGAAGGAATTTGGGTTTTTCTTTTTTTGTTTCTTTCACACCTTGGGGGAAATAGTAAGATAAAAGGATGATTTAGTCTTGGGCTAACTTTCATTGCCTGATTTTTCTTTTCTTATTGATCTTTTCATTCCAGTGGAAAGTCACCATACAAAAAAGAGAAACCCAGGAGTTCCATTTGATTCCTATGTCAGGCGGCCGCCATGCTAGCTGCTTCTACTCACTTCTACTCATCGAAGAGCGTTGGGAAGATGATGAGAAGGTAATGAGCACACCCGCGCGCACACACACATGTACATGTATATGCACGCACACACACGCCTGTGTTCCAGCCTGCAAATTTATTTCCCTAATGAAATAATGATCCTGGGATACCTGGATGGCTCAGTTGGTTAAGTCTCTGACTTTGTCTCAGGTCATGATCTCACGGTCCATGTGAGTTCAAGCCCCACATCAGGCTCTATGCTGATGGCTCAGAACCTGGAGTCGTCTTCAGATTCTGTGTCTCCCCCTCTCTCTGCTTGTCTCTCTTTGCCTCTCGAAAATAAATAAACATTAAAAAAAAAGAAAAAAGAAAGAAAGAATGATACTAAAGCTTTCCACAGTGCATAAAACAGTTTCGAAGAGAGGTCTTTCTGGACTTGTTATTGAGAAATTACAGAAATTTCACTCCTTACAGTCTTATCATTTATGAAGTAGAAACTGAGTGGAAAAAAAAATGAGATTCTACCACCTGAAGAAGACCCAGCCCCCCAACAAAAAATTATTTCTTTAACTACAGTCTACTCCCCAAAACATGGGGCTTAAACTCACAACCCCAATATCAAGAGCCGCAGGTCTAGTGACTGAGCCAGCCAGGTGCCCCAACAAAAAAAGTATTTTAAAGTCACAAAACAAAGCCGAAAACCTAGACTTCATGCTGCCAAACTTGCTGAGATTATGCCCTAAATGGGGACGACAGTCCCAAGGAGGCAAAAAGGGGGAGTTAGCGGAGGAAGCAAATCTTCCAGGCCTCAGTACACAACCAGAGTGTACCTGAGATAGTAAACTTTCACGGACCAGTAATATTTAGGAAAGAGCGTCACAAGGCTGCTCGGTAGAGAAGGGGCAGCAGTGGAAAAAGGGTGAAGTGCTGTCCGAGGTGAGATTAGGCGAGAACACACCCACCCGCTCCCTCTTTTGCTTGAGCATCCCCATTAACATTGTTCTTCCTTCCAGATTTCTGATAAACTTGGCAGAAACATCATTTTTTCTTGAGTAAGAAGACTCAGGAATATGATCCAGCAGAGAATTTAATGCCGACTGAATGTTGACTTCAGTTGACAATACCTTTTATAAAAGCTGAGTGTCAACGCTCAGACAAATGGCTTCCTTTCCTCACATCACATCTTGGGTTGTGACTACATAGCTTCTATCTTTGTCTCAGTCACTTCTTCCGGAAGAATAAAGGGTTCCAAGCCACCCCATTCCCTCTAGGTCAGCCCCCGCTGTCACACATCTCAGACGATGCATGTGACGACCATGAACGAATGTGATTCACAGAGCATGTGGGCTCCGCTTTATTTTGATGACACACGTGTGTGCCTTTGTCTGATAAGTTGTTTTCCTGTCTGTGCAGCTCACATCCTCTGATGTGGGCACTTCTGTTACCAAAGCAAACTCAGTTCTCCCCCTGGTTCCCAGCCCTGGCTACCAGTTCCACTGCCACATCAGCTTTGTAAAGACCCATAAGATCTTCGTGGCACCCAGACCATAGGCACACTTTTGCTCATAGAATTACGACACATGCTTACTTCCTGGTCATCAATATCTACTAAATTCTAATCCTGCTCACTCTCCGTGGCCTTCAGGTATTCAGTCATTTTTGATCAAGTATCAGGAACAAGGTTTTGTGCTTGGTGCTGGTAAGGGACAAACGAGATTTTAAAAGCATAGTTTCTGCTTATGGAGAGAAAGAGAAGTATGCAAATAGTAATACCATATAAGGCACTTGCCACAATTATGGAAAAGCTGGATAATCAAGAGCTGCTGGTGTTTGGGAGGAGGGAGACCTCACTCTCACATGCAGGGAGTCAAGGAGACTTCAAGGAAAGCAGGTGGGTTTCCTGAGTCAGAACTGAGGTAGAGGGGGTGCTCTGTAGTCAGAGGTGCTGAGCAGGGTGGACCAGGGGCAAGTGCAGGAAAGCATAACTGAACAGAACAGTTCAGTAGGAAGGGAAAGGCCTGCCTACCAGGACCTGCAAAGTTTTGTGTCTTCAAGTCTTTTTTTTTTTTTTTTTTTAGTTTTTAATGTTTTATTTATTTCTGAGAGAGAGACAGGCAGCATCAGCAGGGGAAGATCAGAGAGAGAGGGAGATACAGAACGTGAAGCAGGCTCCAGGCTCTGAGCTAGCTGTCAGGACAGAGCCCAACGTGGGGCTTGAACCCACGAACTGTGAGATCATGACCTGAGCCAAAGCCGGACGCTCAACCAACTGAGCCACCCAGGTGCCCCAATGTGTCTTCAAGTCTTAACACCAAATATTTTTAAACTGGGAATGAATGTATCATTTTACTTTAGTAAAAAAAAAAACAAAAACAAAAAAAAACTTAGGGGCACTTACCTTCAGTTGGAAATTTCTTGGCTCGTTCCTCAAAGAACCATTCTCCAGTTTTTATTTTCACATTTCTGAAAAACAAGCAGACAGGAAGCCTCAGATAAAGATGTGGTGGGTGCTGTATTTAGCTCATAAGGGGAGGTAGATAATATCACAAAAGATTAGTCTCGCAAGGTTCCTCAGAGTTCGTATTTCTGGCCCCATCCCCTAACTTTACAGATCCTCTATAGAGGTTAAGCGATCTGACTAGTTGAGTAATCTAACTAGTTAGTGGGCAGCCTGGAAGATTCTGCTTGGGTGTATTTCACCCAACATGTAATGTGTACATGTAATGGAAGCGTACTAACATGTGTGTGACCAACACATATTAAGTACTTAATGTTTTCGGAAGAAATACACAATGAGAAACAAAATTGCCATCAAAATGGTCAATTTATGGGATGGCTAGTTGGCTCAGTTGGTTGAGCATCTGACTCTTGATTTTGGCTCAGGTCATGATCTCAAGGTTCATAGATTCACGTCCCGTGTTGTGGAGCCTGCTTGGGATTCTCTCTCATTCCCTATCTTTGTGCTCCTTCCCGCTTTCTCTCTCATGCGTGTGTGTTCTCTCTCTTTCAAAATAAGTAAATAAACTTAAAAAAAATATGATCCAAGTATTATGTTTACAGCAGCAAATAGTGGCCTGAATGATAGTCAACACAAGATCCCATGCTGTCTACTTGGCTAAGAGGGGGATAGTCCATAGATTGGGTTAAGGTTAGTTTGTGTTAACCACGACATTTACCAAGAGCTAACAGCATAGCTGAGAAGTTTCTTGGAAGGCCGTGAGTCTGGAATGTGGGATCAATGTGCTTCGTGGAGACCCAGGATCTGGGTCTGAGTAGACCACTTGAGCCGTTTCCACACAGGGGAAACAACCTATTTTGCCCAGCTGCTTGGCCAGCACCTGCTAGGATACCTCTACATCACTGCACCCCAGTCCTGGTCACGTGCAGAACAGCACACAGGGCCCTTTATGTGCTCACTGCCTGACATTAAGTCCCAAAATGCACCGTGCTCTTCAACAAATTTCTGGAGAAGCCACTGTCAACCTCAAAAATCCTTGAAAATATAAGATTGTTAACACCTTTTTAGGATATAAAAAAGTAAACACACAGATATTATGTTATCCATACCCTTAAAATAATGCACCATAAAACTTGCCAATTCCTGGGTTATGGAGTTTTAAGAAAAATTAAAACTGTACCTTATGAATTCTCTCTTATGTTTACCAAAATAAGTGTTCTCTATTAGTTTCTTTTAGGCTGTATATGAACTCAAATGCATTTTTCTTAATGAATACTTACAACTTCTGTAAATGTAAGCAAATTCACAAATATATGTCCCACTACATGTTTTTTAAAGAAATACTCTTTCTCTGCAGAGTTCTAGTAGTTGTTAGACGATATCAATAACCATCTTTCCTTCCTTCGTGTAGTTAGAAACTATTATGTTCTCTGATTAGTAAATAAATCATGATTCCCAATGCTTAGTGACTAGAACAAGAGAAAAGTACACAGAGCATCTATAAATTGTGAGAGAAAAATTCTGATAATCAGTCACTACCATTCGGAGCCAAAATATATAAAATGTTCAACTGTGATATGTGTCTAGAGAGACAGGGAAAAGTTTGCACCATAAAATCAAATATCTAGTCTTTGAGAACTCAGCACCTTGGAAGGTCCCCCTCCGGCATGTGAAAGTAAGCAAGGGATCAAAAGCCAGGGGAAGTTTGGAGAGATTCAGGGGGCCAGTGGTGAATTCACCGTCCTTTGAAGGGCTACATGCACCAATTTTTCTATGCCACCAGGGGCCTCATCCATCTTTATTGGCTGGGCTAACAATCAATGAGGAGAGTCAAAGAGCAAAATCAAATGTGGAAACGGGAGGCTTCCATCCAATGGATGAACTCCACTTCCTGGATTATTTTTTCCTGGTGGTGGTGGCCCTTTCAGCTAATCAAAAGGGGGGGGCCATTTATTGCTCTTATCGGCTAAGACAGAGGTGAGCAGATCTTGCAGTGGTGACCGCGTCACGTCTCTGTCCTCAGTAGGGCCAGCGCAGGGTACACTGACTTACGGTAACTAGAGGAAGTGTTTACTGTTTCTCCCCAGGTGATTGATGGGAATCTGGCTACAAAAACTTCTTGGAACACTTTCTGAGCTCAGCGATAGGCTGATGCTTTTACATTCCTCGGAATCGAGACTTGCTTCTTTAAAACTTGGTCAGTCGATTGCTAAATACATCTAAAAAGCGGAAGCCGAGGGCTGTGGAGACAACAGAAGATACAGAAGTAGGAGGCCTGAATTCCGTGCCTGACTTTGTCACTAACGCTGTGTGAGGGTCACCATCATGATAAATGCCAAGCACATGGTGTGTAGCCAGCTCTTACTACACTTCTGGAGTTTTCAGTGTCTGTTTTCATAGCCTTGACCTCTGCTAATGCTGTCATTTCATCAGCAAACAAGAAATAACGGTTGAAAAGCACTTTGTAAATTCCAGCACACAAGCGTTCAGTGATACAATGAATGGATCACCCTAACAGAACGATAGTCTCACCTGTTACCATCAGCGAGCAGTGAGCCCAACAGCCCGGTTGGGAGGCAGTGTTATTTTGCATTTAATCACTTGCATCTGCAGATGGTTAGCTGTCCCTCCCATGCTTGACGCTCTTCAAAAAGTCAGCGTGATGTCCCTAGAGTTATTTTCTGTATCTTCCACCATTCAGCGGACAAGAGGTGGAAAATTGGTCTGCAGAGTCAGAATTCTTGGAATGCCTACAGAAGCATGTTTCTCTGGGCAGATTTCTTCTCCAACCAATGTCCCGATGGCCAGGATGCCTCAAGAGTGCCCGGGTGGCTCATGAGACAAACAGGCTGCAAAAAGCCCAAATGAAGAAGCCTAATTTTGTAAAACTGAGATCAACTTACCTGCTGTGTACAAGTTTGGTCACCTGTTTGGTCATCTCCCACTAACGCAGCCCTGTGCATGCAGACTGCTGCTTTTTTTTTTTTTACTTCAAATAATCTCACATCTAAGATGGTGTCTAGTTACAAAGCAACCCAGTGAGGTTTTTTTTCCGTCAGCTCAGTTGAATCGTGTTCAACGTTTTTTACAGGAAAAAAAAAAAAAGACTGATCGTTGTGATTAAATCCTAGGTAACTAGGGGAGGGCTCGGAGAATCAAGATGAAGATAAAGAAATGATTGTATCAAGCTACCACCACTTCTTGCCAAATATTAATAACTCTTCCTCACTGGACCTCAGAGAGAAGGCAGGTCCCCTCAGTGTCCCCCTCAGGGGGGTATCCACAGCCCTAAGCATGACTGAGGCACAGGCCACTGAATACCAGCAGGTTGGTGAATGAATAAAAATACCTAGTTCTGGGGCACCTGGGTGGCTCAGTTGGTTGAGCGTCTGACTTCAGATCAAGTCATGATCTCACAGTTTGAGGGTTCGAGTCCTGCGTTGGGCTCTGTGCTGACAGCTAGCTCAGAGCCTGGAGCCTATTTCAGACTCTGTGTCTCCCTCTCTCTCTGACCCTCTCATGCTCACGCTGTCTCTCTCGCTCTCTCTCTCTCAGAAATAAATTTTAAAAAATTTTTTTAAAAATTTTAAAAATGCCTAGTTCTGTGGGGAGCACCTGGGGACGAAGAGATAGGCTGGGACCCTGTTGGCCGTAAGCACTGAGGTCTCACATGTGTCAGACACCAGGCAGAAACCGTAAATGAGGAAAGTGGGCTGGGTGTGAGACAGTAAGGAGGGGTGGGTGCTCTGGTGAAGGGGAGAACCCACGGCCCATTTTAAGGCATTAAAACAATAAATATTGGGGTGCCTGGGTGGCTCAGTCTGTTAAGCGTCCAACTTTAGCTCAGGTCATGATCTCACACTTTGTGGATTCGAGCCCCGCATCAGCTCAGAGCCTGGAGCCTGCTTCGGATTCTCTGTCTCCCTCTCTCTGCCCCTCCCCTACTTGTTCTCGGACTCTTTTTCTCTCAAAATAAAAATAAACAAACATCAAAGAAATATTTAAATGTGAGAAACAAAACAAAAAATAAAATAAAATGATAAATATTAGACTTCACGCAGGTCCCAACATAAACAAGGCCTGTGGGCTGTCTGCAGCCTGTTGGCCATGAGTTTGTGACTCCTGGTTTGTTACACCAGGAGTAACTGACTAAAGTGAGATAAATTCCGCTGCAGCTGAACAGAGCAGCGCTTCAGATCTCGTCCATAAAAGTAGGATCAGAGGGGCTCCTGGGTTGGTTCAGTCGGTTAAGCGTCCAACTTCAGCTCAGGTCATGATCTCCCAGTTCATGAGTTCGAGCCCCGTGTCAGGCTCTGTGCTGACAGCTCAGAGCCTGGAGCCTGTTTCGGATTTTGTGTCTCCCTCTCTCTCTGCTCCTCTCCCACTCATGCTCTGTCTGTCTGTCTCTCGTGCTCAAAAATAAAGATTAAAAAAAATCAGGTTAGATGCTGCGCATCACCCTGTCTTCCCCAGAGATCTAAGGAGCCTCCCCCCAACCCCCCCGCGTCACCACAGAAAGGGCGAGAGACGAGGAGCACGTAACAACTGAAGACACAACGGAGAGCCTCTGACAAAATGCCACCCAGCAGGAAAGGCAGAGTCCAGACGACCAGGGAAGTGGCCTTCTTGGAAGGTGCCCCACAGGGCGGGGGCACCAGGGCACATTCCAGAAAGCACTTTGTTTTCAAAAGAACCGAAGCCCCACCTCCAGGAGAAGGAAACAGAAAGACATGAGGGGAAGCCAGGCTGACATGAAGAGACATCAGACTCTTCAGAAAGAAAAATCTAGGAAACCCACACTACCAAAGCAGAGTGACTGCTGACCGACCAGAAGGAGCAGAACTGAGGGCCTGGGAAGTGGGATCAGTGACGAGGACTCAGCAGAGGCGCTGTTCCAGAACACGAACGGAACAGAAAGGACAGTAAATATTGGAGAAGTAATACAAACGGGAGATAGAGAACAAAGCCAACCTACGTATTAAAGGATATTCTTTAAGAAGCAAGGGCAAGGGGCATAAAAGATCATCAGAATAACCATAACCGACTGAAGAAAATGTTACTGGGTCAAAAAACCAAGCACCCCTTCACCTCTCACCCTTTAGGATGACTATTATCAAAAACAGAGGTGCCTGGGTGGTGCAGTTGGTTAAACGTCCAACTCTTGATCTCAACTCAGGTCATGATCTCGCGGTTCGTGGTTCGAGCCCCGCATTGGGCTCTGCGCTGATGGTGCAGAGCCTACTTGAGATTCTGTCTCTCTTTCTGCCCCTCTCCCGCTGGGTTTTTCTCTCTTTCCCTCTCTCCCTCTCCCTCCCTCTCTATCTCTCTCAAAATAAATAAATAAACATAAAAAATTAAAACAAACCAACCCCTGAAAATAACACATGTTAACGAAGATGTGGAGAAACAGGAGTCCTGTACACTGTTGGTGGCATGATTAAATGGTGCAGTGACTGTGGGAAAGAGTATGAAAAAATTAAACCTATGAGGACCCTATGGGCCCGCAATATGTCCCAAAGAACTGAAAGTAGGACCTCAGAGATATCTGCATCCCATGTTCACAGCAGCATTTTTCACAACAGCCAAAAGGTAGAAGCAACTCAAGTGCCCGTCAACAAACGAATGGACAAACAAAATGTGACACACACGCACTGTGGAATGTACAGCCTTAGAAAGAAAGAAAACCTGCAGTATTGCTACAACGCTGAGGAAACTTGAGAACATCATGCTAAGTGAAATGAGCCAGTCATTAAAAGACAAATACTGGAAGATTCTACACAGAGCAGGACCTAGAATATGCAAATTTATAGAAACAGAAAATAGAATGCTGGTCTCCAGCGGGAGGAAGAAATAGGGTGTTGTTGTTTAACGGGCATGAAGTTTCAGTTTTGCGAGATGAAGAAGTTCTAGAGACAGATGGTGATGGTCACACAACAACATGCACAGACTTAATGCCACTAACCTGTTGACTTAAACATAGCTGAGTAGTAAGTTTTATGATGCATGTATTTTACCATGATTAAATAAATAAATATATATAAAAGAAGCAGGGCACCTGGGTAGCTCAGTCAGTTGAGTGTCCAACTCTTGATTTTGGGTCAGGTCATGATGCTGGGGCCGTGGGATGGAGCCCCATGTGGGTCTCCATGTTGAGTGTGGAGACTGCCAAAGATTCTCTCTCTCTCTACCTCTGCCCTGCCTGCTCCCACTTGCTTACACACTTTCTTTAAATACACACACACACACACACACACACACACACACACACACACACCCCAAACAAAAAATCCAAGGGATAGCTCAAAGGAGCTTGATGGAAGACTACTGAAGTCATTATCAAATATGTAATGACTCAGACAATATGCCACCCACATGCTCTTCTGGGGCAAAAAATCCTTCAAGGGGCACTTTAGTTGACTGAAAAATGAATCAAAGTAAAGAACTTTCAGATTGGGAAATAATGGTCTCAGAAGATTGGCAACTAGCACCCAAATCTGTTAAAATTTAAAATTAGTTTGCTAACTGTAAATATAATCCTAAAATTATGGAGGTGACAAAAATAATTATTGAAGGAGATATTATACCACATGAAAATAATAATTTATAATATTATACATACTTAAAAAGAGTTGCTGAAGTGAATAAAATTTATAAAATAACATTTCTGTCTCTATAGATTTCTGTCCCTATACTGGGTACCTCATGTGAGCAGAATCATACATTTTTCCTTCTGGCTTATTTCACTTAGCATAATATTTGCAAGTTTCATTCATGTTTAAGCATGTATTAAAATTTCATTCTTTTTGGGGCACCTTGGTGGCTCAGTTGGTTAAGTGTCCATCCTCAGTTCAGGTCATGATCTTGCAGTTCATGAGTTCGAACCTTGCATTGGGCTCTGTGCTGACAGCTCAGAGCCTGGAACCTGCTTCTTCAGATTCTGTGTCTCCCTTTCTCTCTGCCCCTCCCGCCCAAAAGCAAATAAACATTAAAAAAATTTTTTTTAAGTCACTTGCTCAACTAAGCCAACCAGACACCCCCGGACCTATCAGCATTTATAAGATTCAAAATTTAGGGGCGCCTGGGTGGCTTAGTCGGTTAAGCGTCCGACTTTCGCTTAGGTCATGATCTCACGGTTCGTGGGTTCTGTGCTGACTGCCAGCTCAGAGCCTGGAGCCTGTTTCAGTCTGTGACTCCCTCTCTTTCTGCCCCTCCCCTGCTCACGCTGTCTCTCTCTCTCTCCTAGAAATAAATAAAAAAAAAACTTAAAAAAAAAAAAGATTCAAAATTTAAATACTTGGCAGTTCTTAAATCAAACTGAAAATGAACTTCGATACCTTTAACACATTAGATTATACATTCATTACCTAGGATGTTGTGTGCATCCTTTCCCAAGCATAAGCAACATAAATTTACTGCCCCTAGATTATGGAGCCTTAAATATAAAGTAACCATTGGAAAGAGGGCTCTGTTCAAGGCTACCATTTCACTGCCTTGTTAGCAAGTTTTTACCATTTTAAAAGGGGAAGAAATAACTGATTTCTTATCTGATGACTTCACTTCTCTAGTTATAAAAGTACTCTTCATAGGGTAGCAAAGTATTTGGCAGAATTAGGCAGACATATTTCTTTCCATTAATTAATTAATTGATTAAATGTATTTATTTTAGAGGGAAAGAGAGTACACAAGCAGGGGAGAGGGAGGGAGGGAGGGAGGGGGACAGAGGGGAGAGGAGAGAGAGAGAGAGAGAGGAGAGAGAGAGAGAGAGAGAGAGAGAGAGGAATCTTAAGTCCCTGACATGGGGCTTGATCCCAGGATCTTGGGATCATGACCTAAGCAAAAATTAAGAGTTGATGCCCAGCTAGTTGACTGAGCCACCCAGGCGCCCCTCTTTCCTTTTCAAGAAATAATTTTGCCAATTTCTTGAAAAAATCATTAAGTATAAGTTTGAATCTGACAAAGATATCACAAAATCGAATCCCATTATCATCAAAGCATCCCAAAGATAGAAGGTATTTCAGAGGAGTGTCACATACTAAGGCCAGCTTTAATATTAGTTAGAAATCCATGGGCAGCTTTCTTTCAACAAAAATGTTGATTCTTTATTATCTGCATTAATGGAACAGTACAGGAGTCGAATCTTCTAAAATTGCCAAATTCACACATGACTTCTCTCTGGCACTGGACTGCGCTTTGGTCTGATCTGTGCACATGGGTATGCTATTGTGGAAATCCCCATGAAGACATGACCTCAAAGGACCTAGGAGCCTGCCCACATCCCTACACCTGCCAGTACTCTTA
Source organism: Proteles cristata cristata (assembly GCA_017311185.1). Lineage (NCBI taxonomy): Eukaryota > Metazoa > Chordata > Mammalia > Carnivora > Hyaenidae > Proteles > Proteles cristata. The sequence goes on along the minus strand of JAESUZ010002849.1, from coordinate 2,634,214 downwards.
ACTCTAGCTCAGAGTGTTAACAGAGGCAACATTTCCCTACCAGGCAAAGTGCCAGCTGGGACAGCAGCCCCCTCGTGCTGACCTTTCCTATAGGGCGAAAAGCTTCAGCTGAGCTGAATGAGGTGACAATGTCAAGTATGAACAAGAGAATCAATGGTACAGAAAGCTTACTAATCTCAAAGAAGGGTTTTAAAAGCAAGAGCCTTCCATGACTAATCAAGTACTGGTTGCAGAAGAAACTTCAATTTCAACAAAAGGAATGGTATTCAAGCTATTGTGAAGGTATTCCCTTCGGTAAGTACGAAATAAAGTTTTCAAAATAAATTTTTTCTCAAAATGTCCTATAAATGTCTACCTTTTTACTATATGTTTTAGTAGCATAAGACTTCAAAGAATATTAAATAGTCATTACTTCCATTTGATCAATGGATTAAAAAGGACGTCATGATCCTATATATGATTACCATCTATCACGTCCTACAGAAAGCAATACCGTGTGAAACAGCCATGCTATATGGTGAGGATCAAATCAGACATCGTCTCCAGGTCAGAACTGAGAAGAAAAAAAGTTCATTTTCAAAGAACAAAAGGCTTTTCCCTTAGACTCAGTGGCTAATCTCTTGAAAATGTGCAACCATATGACTATGTGAAATATTTTACTCAAAGTATGCTGTGAAACACATGAGCATAGTTTCCATCAGCAATGTTTAAAATCAGATTAGAAAAATTGCTTCTCCGCCTTTTGGCTAAGATCAAGTATAAAAATGAGATTAGAAAAAAAATCAGATCTTGAAATAGAATATAGGCAGCAAAGAAATGGCACTTTAACCTTGGCATCAAGCTAAAATCCTTCCTTTCCAGCTTTCCTATACCACACCCAGCATTCAATTTCTTTTCAATATTTCATAGACTTGGACCTTTTGCTCACATGAAGAGTAGAAGTATTTATAATAATGACTGCAAATTATTCCACTTTCATACATTAGCTATTTGCCTTGGTGGAGAAAAAGTGGGGATTCAGCATTTTATCAAAGCATAGGATTAGGAAAATGCTGGGGGTATCAGTCTGAAATTTCAAAGATTATATGTTCCAAACTCTGGGAAGTTTTACTTCAGCCGGAAATACAATTGTTAGAGAACTTGTCTTGAAATGTCACTTGATTTTTTAATAAAAATTATTTCACACCTTGCAAAAAATACATCAACCTCTAGTGGTACCTTTACACTTAAATCTTAATTTAAAATTTATTTGGAAAACAAAACAAAAAGCCCCTTTAATAAATTCCAAAATCTTATTAACCCTTACCACTCTGCCGTGATAATGCAAATCCCAACCTGAGAACTAAGAATGTGGCAATAAATGCCAACGTCTGTATCTGTTTGGAAAGGGACACACTTAGGTTTCTGTCTGTTAGCCTCAGGCATAATACATCAGAGAAATGTGAGTAGCCCATACTCTGAAATCAACAGTGCCGTCTCCCATAATTTGAAACCCTAACTGTAAAATCTCTGTTCTAATTATTTTATAAATAGCAAACATTCCTAACGAACCCAAGAAACCGTTCAGATGAATATCTGAGGCTGAAGAATGAATGACTGCTTATGGTCACAGCCAATTACGAAGCAAGAGAATATGATCACAGTTTGAAGGAAACACATCTTGAGCATGTATAAGTCCTCAGCATCTACTTCAGGGAGGTGAGCAGGTTTCTTCTAGACACGTGGAATCTGATGCTACTGCACAGTAATCATTTTGAAGGGAAAACAATCCCTGTGAGCCTGAGTCATCAAGTTCAATCTTATTTTTTAAAACTAAAGCTAGGGGCGCCGGGGTGGCTTAGTCGGTTAAGTGTCCGACTTTCGCTCAGGTCATGATCTCGCGGTTCGTGGGTTCAAGCCCCGCGTCGGGCTCTGTGCTGACTGCCAGCTCAGAGGCTGGAGCCTGTTTCAGTCTGTGACTCCCTCTCTCTCTGACCCTCCCCTGCTCACGCTGTCTCTCTCTCTCCCCTAGAAATAAATAAAACATTAAAAAAAAAAAAAAGAAATAATAAAGACACCAAATGTGGACAAAGAGTTTAAAAAATAAATAAATAAAACTAAACCTAAAACAAACAAGCACAGATAAAGCTTAGTCTCCTTGACATGTTTCAGCATGTTTTTTTTTTTTTAAATGTTTATTTAGTTTTGAGAGAGGGAGAGAGACAGAGCATCAGCAGGGGAGGGGCAGAGAGAGAGGGACACACTGAACTGGAAGCAGACTCCAGGCTCTGAGCCATCAGCACAGAGCCCAATGTGGGGCTTGAACTCACGAACCTGTGAGATCATGACCTGAGCTGAAGTTGGACACTTAACCAACAGAGCCACCCAGGCGTCCCTCAGCATGGTTGTTAACCTCATGCCATTGCATCGCGGAAACTGTCAGTACATTCGAGGGTGGAGGGTTGCAGTAATCAACCAAAGAAGCAAGGACATTTATGCCTCTTTCTCTTCTTTCCTTCTCCCAAATCCACCTCTTTGGATGGCTCCTGCTAAGGACAACATACGCCACGTCACCACTGGAAGCAACTTTCAACCACCTTTATTCTTCCAAGTCCTTTACGACTTGTCTTTGTGTCCTGAAGTCTTTTCCTACTGCTTCTCTTCTACTCTCGAGTTCTTTTTGCCTCGAGCCTCATCACTTCATGCCCCGTTCGCTGCAGAGACTTTCCCTCAGATGTTGGCCTCCATCTTCCTGCCCCCTGGGTCCACCCTGCAGAACACGGTCCACTTTGGTGTGGCTTTCTTTTGGCAAAGCACCTATGTTCATATCCCATTTCCTAAGGTCCAATATCCAAGGTCTTCTCTCTTTTTTAATGCCTATTTACTTCAGGGAGAGAAAGAGAAAGAGAGAGTGACAGAGAGAGGCATGAGCAGAGTAGGGGCAGAGAGAGAGGGAGACACAGAATCTGAAGCAGGCTCCAGGCTCTGTCAGCACAGAGTCCAAAGTAGGGCTTGAACTCACGGATGGTGAGATCATGACCTGAGCCAAAGTCACATGCTTAACTGACTGAGCCACCCAGGCACCCCCAGGACCCAAAGTCTTCTGAGTGGCTTTTCTCCCCGCAAGTAGGACAGTGCAGAGATCTAGGAAGGATGGGACTCAGGAGAGCGGGATTCGAGTCTGACTCCTTGGCCTTAGGCTAACTTTCTTGTGTCTCTTATTCTCTGTTTCTTCACCTGTAAGATTAGGAAAATAGTCAAAGCTGTCCCATAAGACTGTTTTAAGGTTTAAATGAAACACGTAGTGTAAAGAGATGCTAAATGCTCATTCCCACACTGTCCTTTCTCCCCGATGATGCCTGTCTCCGTCTTTCCTGCTGACCCTCTTCCAGAAATACTCCAATCACAGAAGCTCTGAAAGTCACCTCGAGCAGCTCAGCCCTCCATCCTCTGAGCTCCTTGTGACCTTTAGCAGCTCTCGAAGAGAAAACCTGCCTGTAGCAGAAACCTCAAAGGTCTCCTGGAACCTCCACAGAACCCCAAGGCACATTCCATTTGCTGCAACTGCAGCAATCTGTAGGATTGATGATTGATTGATTGATTGATTGATTGATATGTTCATTTATTTTGGGGGGCAGGGAGGAGAGCAAGGAAGATACGGTATCTGAAGCAGACGCCAGGCTCAGCACAGAACCTGACCCAGGGCTCGAACTCAGACCATGAGATCATGACCCGAGTCCAAGTCAGACACTTAACCCACTGAGCCACACAGGTGCCACTCATTTTACTTTTTTTAAACTGCTATCCTACTGTATCTTCTTACTTGATTTAAAAAAAACCTCCTTCCCGGGGTGCCTGGGGGGCTCAGTTGGTTGAGCAGCCGACTTCAGCTCAGGTCATGATCTCATAGTTCGTGGGTTCGAGCCCCACATCAGGCTCTGTGCTGACAGCTAGCTCAGAGCCTGAAGCCTGTTTCGGATTCTGTGTCTCTCTCTCTCTCTCTGACCCTCCCCTGCTCACGCTCTCTCTCTCTCTCTCTCTCTCAGAAATAAATAAAACATTAAAAAAATTAAAAAAAAAAAACCTCCTTCCCTCCTGGTTCCATGACGGGTCCCCTTCTTCCCAAGGACTGAGTCTCAAGCTGAAGACGGACACAGGGAGAGGCAAACACCGGGCTCAAACCCCCGTCCAGGACCCACAGCCCAGTTATGACCGTCAAATGCTCTAAAGTTTTACCAGGCTCTGTTTTGGCCCTAAAACAGGATAGCAGTACCGGGTGGACAAAACCAGAGACAGGACATAGGGCTGCAAAGACAGGAAAAGGGGGAAGCGTGCGTTGTTATGAGTTATTTCGTTCCTCCCCCGCCAATACAATTTCCTGAGGCAAAGGACTCCTAGTAATGCAATTATCTTAGGTATTTTGAAAAGCAACCTTATTTCAAAATAAGGAAGCTGGGGTTTTAGAAATCACACTTTGTGTCCGTAGAGGGCCAGGTCACAAGAGCCAGGACAGAACGCCCTCTCGGGTGGAGAGATTTCAACAGCACCAGCTTCCCGGGGGATTGCCTCACGCTGTCCTTCTGTTTTGATTTTTAATTCATAGCTTAACTATTAGAAGACAAAAAAAAAGTGCTGAATTTAATCCCTTAGCAGGCAGTGTTTACCATTAGACTTCAAATACATACGGTTTATTGAGGGAAGAAAATCTTAAGACCTTTCTAGACATCTTTGGAACTGTTTTGTACTCTCTCAAGGGCCCAGGCTGACGTGCACACTGTGGCCAACTGACAACAAATCTCTGTCTTTCCTTCTCAAGGTAAGAAAGGCCCGCAGGGCTCAGCAGGGAGCATTAACAACAGGAAGGAAAGCACCTGAAGAACATCGGCCTCAATAAACCAAGGAGACACACAGAACGTGCGGACTTGGCTCTGCTTGGAGTCTGTGACTTGGCTCGCTGCCGCAGAAATAAAGGAGCAAAGAAAGCCGGTTGAACAACTTCACTTCTCTTTGGAGGAGGGATTGAAATGAAGCCTTGCAAAGGGACAGGAGATTTGACGCAATTAGTGGCAGGGGCCCAATAAAAACAAGCCTCCCTGTTTAGGGGGAGAGAAACCCAGCCGCCGCGTGCACGCTGCCTAAGTGCCTCGCATGATCTCTGTCCAGGGCGCTCACACACCTGCAGTAACATTTAGGAGTTGTTTTCAAGTCTCAAAGTCTCTGATTATTCTCCTAGATTCACACCAGACAATCGGTTCTCCCTTCCTCTCCGTTCCACAATGTCCTCATGCACGCTGACCCCAACACACAGAAACACCGCCTCTTGCATTTTCGAGGAATCAATGACCAGCCCGTGCTTGCTTTGAAAAGCGGGAGCCCAAGCCAAACACCCTCTCTATCATTTTCGAAATGGGTGGTTGAAAATACCAATTCTATGTTAAAGATGTTTAAAGACCTCACAACTCCTCTATCACTAATGGAAACATACTCATTTCTTTATTTCGAGGATCCAATATAAGTCGGCTTGCCTCCTTCCAAAAGGCCTTACTTAGAGCCACGTGGGAACATGGTGATGTGGGAGGACCCTGAACACGCCTCCGCCCACGGACATCCCAAAACTGCAGCTTCACAGGAAACAGCTCCGTGTGAGGAAGCCCTGAAAGCCTGCTCAGCTGCTCCTCCACCACGAAGGAGAAGACGATCACACTGAGGTGGGTCGGAAAGAGGGAGATACGGTCTCGACCAAAACCTCACCCCGGCACAGAGATCCCCATCAGGGAGGGGTCTTACAAATACAGAGTTTACCCTAGAGGAGCGAGGGGTCTGTGCCCCATGCCAGGAACCCGAACCCGTGGGACCTACCCCAGAGAGATACGTCCCCCAAAAGGTCTGGCTTAGAAAACCAATGGGGCGTGCAAGGGCCAGGAGTGTGTAGGAAAGGAAGTGCTGAGAGGAAAAAAACTTCCAACCAAGAATACTCTACCCGGCAAGGTTATCTTGCAGAACTGAAGTAGAGATAGGGAGGGTGGTAGTAAGATTTACCGTGGCGATCGCTTTGCAATGCATACAGATATGGAATCATTATGTTGTACACCTGAAATCAACATAATGTTATATGTCAATTATACCTCAATAAGATATTTTTTAAAAAATTACCTGAGGCATGTGTGTAGCTCAGTTGGTTGAGAGTCCAACTCTTGCTTTTGGCTCAGGTCATGATCCCAGGGTCATGGGATTGAGTCTCGCCTAGGGCTCCATGCTGAGCACTGAGCCTGCTTAAAATGCTTTCTCTCTCTGTCTCTCTCTCTCTCTCTCTCTCTGGGCACCTGGGTGGTTCAGTCGGTTAAGCATCCAACTCTTGATTTTGGCTCAGGTCGTGATCTCAGAGAGAAAGTACGAAAAGGGGAGGGGCAGAAAGAGAGGGAGAGAGAGAGAATCCCAAGCAGGTTCCTCACTGTCAGCACAGAGCCCTATGCGGGGCTTGAACCCATGAACCATGAGATCATGACATGAGCTGAAGTTAGACACTTAACCAACTGAGCCACCCAGGTACCCCCCTCTCTCTCTCTCTTTCAAATAAACAAATAAATAATGCTACACAGGATCACTCTAATTTTCCCTACATTAAAATTTATTTCACTTTCTCTGAAAGAGATAAATTAAGCTCTAAGAAAACTTAGGCACCTAGTTACAAAATCCAAATGAATCTTAACTCCTGGGTTAGCCCATCCATGGCTATTACAAACAAATGTTTGCAAATTTTTTTAAGAAAATCCTTTTTATATAATAAAATTTAATTTTTAAATGACTATAACTTTCAAGTCTAGAAAGGTAGCTTCGTATTAAGCACTCTAGGAACATTTACCAACTGAATTTGAGGAGCCACTGCTCTGTCTGTCGGCAGTTTGTCTGGGACCATCTCCAGGGCTGAGTCCAAGGGAGGAAGCGAGTGTGCGGGCAAGCTCACCTGTCCTCAAAGCACACGGTGCACTTCCAGGCGTGGGTCCTCCTCAGGAATACCCGGCACTCGGAGCACACACGGTAGCTGCAGCCTTTGCACACGGCGCCCCGGTTCAGCAGAAGCCCCAGCGGGCGCCAGCAGCGGGCACAAGACTTCTCTTTGTACTCCTGGCTCACGCTCTTTGCTCCTTTCCACCTGAGATGCTGCAGGTGCGTCTTCAGTTTCCTGCGGCCCAAAGGGTCAAATGAGGAGATAGGACTCAATGGAAGGACAGACGCTAGACATACTCCTACACAGTCAGAGGCCTAACACTGCCACTCACGGCAAGAGAAGAAGAAGGCGCTTTGGCTTCCAGTGCTCCCAGAAAACAACATGGCCCGGCGAGCCAGGGGTCTCACTTAACCTTCCAAAGAGAGGCTCAGAGATTTTCTCAGCTGTGAAACAGAGACGAGCAAAAGCTTATCTCCCAGGGATGCGGAGAAGACCACATGGCAAAGTGTAAAAAATTCCTGGCACAGATGAGTCAGCCACTCATTTTGTTCTAGACTTATCCCTCCATGCCCAAAGGGCATCATGATGGTTAGCAAGAACAGTGAGAGAAGAAAGCAAAGCAAAACAAAACAAAACACGCACACACACACAAACACAGAGCATGACATCAATTTTAATATTGAAGGCATAGAAAGAACTATAAAGATAGAACATACGCCCCGGCTTTTGTCATAAGTTATCCACCAATACAATTATTTAACTGGTGCTATGCTTTTGCTACTGGGTTTTTTGTTTTGCTTTTTTTTTTTTTTATGGCTAGTCAGTTCATTTCCAGTCCCTATTTCCCCTAGACAATAGCCCAAGTGCAAAGGAATCCTACATTGGACCCCAAAGAGGTGTCTTTAACCAGAATACTCTTTTATGAAAATGTCTCTTGGGGGGCACCTGGGTGGCTCAGTCGGTTAAGCGTCTGGCTTCGGCTCAGGTCATGATCTCATGGCTTGTGAGTTCAAGCCCCACATTGGGCTCTGTGTTGACAGCTCAGAGCATAGAGCCTGTTTCAGATTCTGTGTCTCCCTCTCTCTGCCCCTCCCCCACACATGCTCTGTCTCTCTTTGTCTCTCAAAAATGAATAAACATTAAAACATTTTAAAAAAGAAAAAGAAAATGTGTCTGCTACCTACTTTTAGAAGAGAGAAGCCAGTCCCAGAGAAATAGCTGACATTCAACTTGCAGGATTTTCCCTGCAATCCTGCAGGGAACCTTTGGAACAAAGCTTCGTTTCCACGGTGTCCATGTTACTTTGTTGATACTCAAAATGACGTTTCTTAATCACTGAAAGGCCTCTAATCATCAAAGGCAATTCATTTTGTTCAGTGTATTCAATTTTTTAGTGGAAGAAAATATAAGCACATTTAGAGAGCTTTGGGATAACCAAGGAGGACAGAAAAAGAACACTGTACCTTCCAGTTAATCAGCAAATTTCTCTCATTCCTCAAGCATTTGTTTGCCCAAAGTTTTACTTTATATGTGCGTTTTTCTTGGCAGACTCTGAAAGAGTTCTGCCATTGAAAACAAAACAAAGTATGAGGCCCTTGGGTGGCTCAGTAAGTTGAGTGTCCAGCTCTTGATTTTGGCTCAGGTCATGATCTCATGGTTCATGAGACTGAGCCCCACATCGGGCTCTGAGCTGACAGCACAGAGCCTGCTTGGGATTCTCTCTCTTTCTCTGTCTGTCTGTCTCTCTCTGACCCTCCCTGCTTGTGCATGTGTGCTCTCTCTCTGTCTCTCAAAATAAATAAATAAACTTTAAAAAATGTTTAAATCCAGAGCGCCTGAATGGCTCAGTTGGTTAAGGGTCCGACTTCAGCTCAGGTCATGATCTCCCAGTTCGTGGGCTCAAGCCCCCAACTGGGCTCTGTGCTGGCAGCTCAGAGCCCAGAGCCTGCTTTGGATTCTGTGTCTCCCTCTCTCTCTGCTCCTCCCCAACTCAAGCTCTGTCTTTCCAAGAATAAATAAACATTACAAAATGTTTAAAAACAAAACAAAATTTAAAAGCCTATTCCAGGGGCGCCTGGGTGGCTCAGTCAGCTAAGCGTCCGACTTCAGCTCAGGTCATGATCTCACAGTTCGTGGGTTGGAGCCCCGCGTCAGGCTCTATGCTGACCCTCCCCTGCTCACGCTGTCTCTCTGACTTTCAAAAATAAACTTAAAAGAAATTTTTTAAAAAAGCCTATTCCATGTGCTTATTTTCTAGACTTCACATCCTTTATAAACATTGATAAACAAGGTGTCACCATTTCTAAAGGTGGATCTTGACTGCTAACGGTGAGCAGTTTTGATGCGGTCTGGCGCTGCTTTGGAAAGCGTTAACTACTACCAACCAGCCGGGGAAGCTTCTAGACAGAGAAGGAAAGAAACTTCCTATTGGCAGATCAGTCAGGGGAACAGGCCGAGCAGGTTCGTATTTTACACTCCCCTCCCCTCAAAGCCAACTTGTTGGCAAAACCCCCAGAAAAAGACAGGGACGGATCGCACCCGATCTGCCCACAATGGAAGCAGCCTTTCTGAAGGTCTTTCCCTTGACAGGTATATTACAAGCTGAAAATCTGCTTTTGATTTATTCCTACAAAGTAGCAAAGCGACAAGCAGCCCACAACACACTCATCACAGAAAGAAAGGCGTTAGTTTCAGTGAATGACAAAAGCAACCTCCGTCTTCCCTTAGGGAAGCTCGGTCCCACGGCAGGGCCACCTGGCCCCCACCCTCACTGGGACGCTGGAGGGGGGCGCCCAGCGTCAGCAGGCAGCAGCGAGCCAGCAGCAAAGCCAGGTGGCATCAGGCAGCACGCAGGGAAGTGCGCGCGTGGGTGACAGCATACCGGATCCTTTCCTCCTCGACGTTTTGAATCGCCTGGTCTCGGTACAGCACCTGGAGGATGACATCGCGTTCCAGGTCCTGGAGGGAATTCAGACTGACTTCCTGGGCCATTCCTTCTGTCGTGCGCGGACCCGCGTGGAGTGTCACTCTACGACCCAGCACCCTGGCTGCGGGTGGGTGAGCTCAGAGCATCCAGGAGCAACTCAGCGGCTTGAAAGCACTTCCTCTCCCATTTCATTGGCAACTCATTGGCTTGTGGCTCTTTTTTTTTCCTTTTTAACTGCGTCACACTCCTTGGGGAGAAGCAAGCCCCAAGACGCGGTCCCTCAGCTGGACTCAGGGCTCCCAGAGGCTCATGCCACCAGGGGACCCTCCCCACTGGGTCCCGCTGCCGCCTCTGATGTCCGTCTAAGACAAAAGTGCTATCGTTTTTTCTGGGGTTTTGCCAGAGATTGTTATAAATCAGGCATGGCTCTCAGCAGATAATTTCTGTAGAGCAGAAGCGAGCCCCAGTCGGAGGGAACTTACGAAAGGCGGTAAGAGGAGTATCAAGGACGTTTAGAAGATAACTTTCCCCTCCATGCTCTCAGGTCAGCCAGAATGGTCATGAAAAGCCCAGCCAGGTCAATGCCTGTAGAAAAGACAGCAACAAAAATGGCATCATTTCCCTGGCTTGTGCACTCCTGCAGTGTTGCCTCAGAAACCCAAAGCGTTCCACACAGACCTTTGCACTTTCTGCCATGGTGATAACGTAAGAATTTAAATTTATTCAATTGGCCTTCTCATGTTTCTCAAAGCCACAAACTTCAAAAACTTGAATTGTTCTTTTTTTTGGTAAGTTTATGTATCTGTTTTGAGAGAGAGAGTGGGGGAGGGGGAGTGTGGTGAGGGGAGAGAGGATCCAAAGCGGGCCCTGTGCTGAACAGCAGAAAGCCTGATGTGGGGCTTGAACCCACGAACTCTAAGATCATGATCCGAGCCCAAGTTGGATGTTCAACAAACTGAGCCACTCAGGTGCCCCTGAACTTGAATTGTTCTAATATGAATCCAGTATCTCCATGATTAGAGACATAAAGGTCCATGATTAATGTACCTCATTGTAACTGACAATATGATAGAAGAACAAAGTGCTCAAGGCTTAGCTATTATTTTTACAATTAACTTCAAAACTCAAAAAAAAAACCACACCCCTTTTAGTCAGTTGGGGAGGTGTGACGGGACATCATCACAACCTCGATATATTAATTATTTATGTTTTTTAATGGTTTTCATGGACTACCTTATGTATGGGATCTCGTTTCTGTTTAATGCTGATTGAAAGGTTCTGCATACATTCTCCCTGCCTTTTTTTCCCCATGGGTGACACTGAGCTCACATGACCTTCAAATTGTTCCTCCCCCCAGCCAAGAAGATGTCACTGAATTGATAAAATGCTGGCTAGATGCGTATCAGTGAAATGCAGAAAGTGTAGATTAAATCAATATACCTTCTGTAATGCCATTTTGTTATCAAATCTACATGATTTCCTTAGTAACAAGACTTCCTTTCAATGCTTTAGAACCTAGACTCCTTTTGTTGGGCTTCAACAGAAACTCACATTATATTAATTTATGATTTATAACAAATCACTGAATAAGAGGTTAATAAAGCCCTAAGGGATCATTTTCTTTAAGCAGAGATTCTTACACTTTTTTTCTTAATCTTTGGTAGTCTAGGGAAGCCTGTGTACTTAAATGCATAAAATAAAATACATTGAATTACAAACAGAATTGATTATATTGAAATGTTATAATATAGTAACATATATGTCCATTGATACATGAAGTAATGAGTTCCAACAACTACTGTAATTTCAAAGTAGTGATGGTTATAAATCATATTTTGAGATATCTGTAACATGCACTGTAGTACGAAAATGTCTGTGATTTCTTTCGCTGACCATCAACAGGTCCTGCTAGTTCTCCTGTGGTTTGATGCCTGTATTCATGATGGAAGGAAATGCTATATTGTAGTTAGAGGTAAATAAATAAAGATAGGATCTTTTTTCCATCCAAGTTCATGTCCCTATAGGCTAAGGACTTGGGGCTTAAGGGATTCTAGATTTGTCAGTTTCTCTACCATGAGACAAAGTCAAAATACATCACTCACCCAAATGCACAGGTTGTGTGACAAATAGGGAGAGGTGGTGCTCTGCATAGGCACACTCGGTCTCTAGTCTTTAGTCAAGTTCTCACCAGCACCTGCTCTCAAAAGGCTTCCTATCTAGATGGTGGGAAAATGATAAATCAACAAGGACTCTGGGCTCTGGCCAAGCCTGACTGGTAATCACTGTATGACCGGAGTGAAGCCTCGATTCTTCTTGGTCCCCAGTTTCCAGATGCACAGATGGAAATTGTAGATCTTAGTTCCCCAAGGATCTGAGTCTCTGGAAAAGAGGAAAGTAATATGGAATAAAGTATAATCAAGTGACAAGTGGTGAAGCACAAATTGGCCATATAAGTCACCAACATTATGAGCTTACTTCTTCTAAACTTGCCCCTTGGTCCTTCTTTCTTTCTTTCTTATTTCTAATCATGAACCATACCACTGGACCAAGAACTATGCTTGTGGTCTGATTCTCAAGTCTTTAATTTTTATTTATTTATTTATTTATTTTTAAAAATTTTAAAAATTTTCTTTATTTTGGTGGGGGGAATGAGCAGAGAGAGAGAGAGAGAGAGAGAATCCCAAGCAGACTTTGCACTGTCAATGCAGAGCCCAATGTGGGGCTCGAACTCACCAACTGTGAGATCACAACCTGAGACAAAATTAAGAGTCAGATGCGTAACTGACAGAGCCACCCAGATGCCCCTCATGTCTTTTTAATGAACACTTTTGCACTTGGCTCAAAACACATGATTTGTGTGCACTGAGCTTTCTTCTCAGGTGGTTTTTGTGCTCCACCCTCTGGCTCTGGTCGTGCAGTGCTAGGCTGGAAATGACGCAGCCAATGAGCTCACTGGGAGAATTCTGGAACACGCAAATGGTCACCCATTCAGATGGCTGGGTTTTACAGATATATAGGAATACAATTATCATTTAAAAACACTCCTCTGGGGCGCCTGGGTGGCTTAGTCGGTTGAGCATCCGACTTTCGCTTAGGTCATGATCTCGCGGTTCGTGGGTTCGAGCCCCGCGTCAGGCTCTGTGCTGACTGCCAGCTCAGAGCCTGGAGCCTGTTTCAGAGTCTGTGTCTCCCTCTCTCTCTTACCCTCCCCTGCTCACGCTATCTCTCTCTCTCTCCTAGAAATAAATTAAAAAAACATTAAAAAAAAAATAAAAAAAATAAATAAAAACACTCCTCATCCTCATCCTCATCATCAAATCCATGGCTGTGGGCTGCAGTGGGAAGTGCCCTTTTCATGGACAAGAGGGAGCTAATCCTTCTCTCAGTGGCCATTCACACCTGGCTATAGAAAAGTGAAATTCAGTTTGTTTCTAGGATCCATCATCCATCCATCCAGCAAATACTGAGCACTTTCCAAGTGCCAACACTGTTCAAGTGCTTAGAGCACATGGCTTGAATGACTGGTGACCTACACCCTATCCCCTGTCTAACAAAAATATGATGCTACTTACAGTAAAAGCACAGAGAATAATTAAGATAAAGTCAGAGAAATATCAGCAGTCAGAGTGGAAAGAGATCATTCTACCAGGAACCTGCAGTGAAACAGTCATTGTCCTTGAGCATGGATGTATTTCTCACCTTCTTACAGCCAAGGCAAAACCAAAGAAACAAAACAAAAGAAAAATCAGGGTCGTATAAGGGCGCCTGGCGTAGAGCATTTGATGCCTGATCTTGGGATTGTGAGTTCAAGCCCCACATGGGGCATAGAGATTACTTAAAAATAAAATCTTTTAAAAAATCAGGGTGGAGTATATCATTCTGACAATTATACCAAAAGAACACAAGAAGGACATCCTTGAGGTATAAAGGGCATACACAGACTAAGAAAACAATAAATTATTTGAGCAGCGGTTTGGCAGAAGTAGCAAAATTGTGCTTGAGGTATCATTACTATATTGGTCTTAAATTAAAGCTAAGAATATAGGACCAAATCACAATTCATTGACCACATTTCAAATAGAGAGCAGAGCATGGTGGTTTCTGGCATTCCAAACTGACGCCGGCAGAAGCTTAGAAAACTGGAGGTGTAGGTGTTCCATATGGATCCTACTGTGTTTTTCTACTCTTGACTTCCAGAAATTTGATTCTAGTTCCGTAAGCCTTCAGTCATGCGAGCACTTGGTTAATATTTGCTATGAGGAAAGCCTTCTATTGGTAGATGGAAACGTACTTTTTTCTTTGACCTGAAGGATCTGTCTCCAGAGCCTGTCTAAACAAGGGGGTGACTTTTGAAATGATGGCCTCAGTACTGCAGAGAGCATCATTCCAGAGTCATAAACTGGTATTGTTCGTAGGGCATCACCCCAGAATCAGTTATATCAAGTTTTTTTTTAATGTTTTATTTATTTCTAGGAGAGAGAGAGAGAGAGAGAAAGAGAGAGAAAGAGATACAGCATGAGCAGGGGAGGGTCAGAGAGAGAGGGAGTCACAGACCCTGAAACAGGCTCCAGGCTCTGAGCTGGCAGTCAGCACAGAGCCCGACGCGGGGCTCGAACCCACGAACCGTGAGATCATGACCTAAGCAAAAGTCGAGCGCTTAACCGACTAAGCCACCCAGGCGCCCCAGTCACATAGAGTTTTAACAGAAACAGAGGAAGACGTTTTCTCTTTGGTTTCCCGTGTCCTTCTAATGTCCTTCCTGGCCTGGTGGCTTGGACAGTCCATGCAACAGGTTTGAGCCATGGCTGCTTCATGCTCACTTCCCGGGACTCCTTCAAGATTTTCAATGGGGGTGGTACAACCTTTACATCTTGAAATTTGTGGGGTACTTCTGGTTGGCAGAGTGACAAAGAACTGTTTTTGCATTCCCACGCAAATGTTGACTATCTTACCAGATCATTCCATTGGGAAAAAATTAGTTAGCTGATAAAATTTAACTCTGATCTAAACATAAAGTATATTTTGCATGATTTTAATGTATTCTGAGTTTTCCAGAATGCAACTGTTGTGTAAATTGAAGGAAAACTGTACTGTGTTTCATTTAAAACTTTCACAAGAATTGCTTATCATTTCAGAGAGTTGCATCATTAAGGGCAACGTGGCTTTTAGTACCTGAATCACTCTTGCCATGCATGGGTAACAATCTACATTTGTAAATGTCAAATTCAACATGACTCTTTACACAAACATCTGACAACTTCATTGGGTCTTCTAATATAGTTTACACATATGAGTACATACTATAATTATTAAATATATAATTTATAATTTAGAAGGTTCCTTTATTTCTCCTTGTCTTATGATAATGATGTAGTAGTAGTAGTAGTAGTAGTAGTAGTAGTGTATAGGTAGGTAATACTATGCATGGATTGTATTTCTGGACATTAAAAGGTGAATTACAGCATTGAATTTCATAGTTTTAAGAACCACTGAATTAGAAGATCCAATAATTTCTAAGGTTGTTTACAAATTAAATTGTATCGGCACCTAGGTGGCTCAGTCAGTTAAGCGTCCAACTCTGGCTCAGGTCACTATCTCACAATTCATGGGTTCCAGCCCCGTGTGAGGTTCTGTGCTGACAGCTCAGAGCCTGGAGCCTGTTTCAGATTCTGGGTCTCCCTCTCTCTCTGACCCTCTCCCACTCATGCTCTGTTTCTCTGTGTCTCAAAAATAAACTATAAAAAAACATATTTTAAAGAAACAAATTAAAATGTATAATTCTCTTGTTCATATTGTGACACATTATTAAGTTTGTAGGAGAATGAGCGAGGGAAATACAGAATTGGCTGCTGGTGGTTGTTTTGTGTTTTTGGTTTGGGGACTTTAGTTTGTGAATTTGCATATGCAATGTCAGGTCTGATTTCCAGGTTATAATTGAGAGCACAGAGGTCTTCTTTCAGATGCAAATTATTTGAATTATTTCAGCTGCATTTGTTTCCATCCTCTTAAATAGAAGTTCTGGGGCTCTTTCTGCACTTTATCCCAGGTAGGCTGGCATTTGAATTCTTAGAAGTTTTGTATCAACTGCTAACTTGGAGATTCAACTGTGTGATCCATTTTGCAAATCACTCCACAATGATTCACTAAAACTGTTTTTGGCTCATGGTCTATTTATGCAAGACAAAGTGTCCCCAGACCCATGGTGACAATTTATTTTCAATTTTTAAAGTTGTTGGTCATTTTTTAGTGAACTTCCTAGTGACCAGAGGTTTATAGGATAGCAGATGGAAGTTAGGATGGAGCACAGGACCGTGGTAAACACCAAGAAAGTCAGAAAGAATTCCAACCACCTCCTGGCATTAGTGGGGTCAGGTACACCTTTACAGATTCCATTTCTAGTCACCTGTAGTAGAAACCATGCCGGAATATGTTTCATAGTCTTTGAAACATGAATAAAACAAACCTACTTCTCTCATGGATGTTTTTATTGATGCAATGTTTTGGAGCAGAACATGGAGATAATAAAAGAATTACATGAAATCTATCAAAACCAGTTTGCATGGTCCTCTCACTGTGCTACGTATTACTGTCTAGGATTATAGAATAAGGTAGGAGAGTAACATCTGTAACCCTCACAAGGTGCCTTCATGACAAAGGGAGACCCACTGAGCCTGGGAGAAGAGGAGGAGCTTGTCTCAGGCACAGAGAGGGCGTCCCTCAGGTGGGGACAGTGTATTTACCAACACTGAGGTGGGAATGTGACATTTTTCCTCCAGCACGGGAGCCCAGCTTCTCCATGGCCTAGAAACAAATTCTGAAGCACAAACATGGCCTTCCTGACCACCCCCAGTGTCTTCCTACTTCTGCATCCTCACTCCCAATAAGTGTCCAAAGCTCCCATGGTGGACTCATTCGAGACTATTCCCTTGAGCCCATCATGCACTCTTCCTTTTCCGTGCATTGGCTTCTGCTCTTCCCTCTGTTGACCAAAATCTAATTTACTCAGAGGCAGTGAGGGAACAGTCAGGAAAGCAGGTTTGGAGCCTGACTGTGTGGGTGAGTAGCTCAGCTCTGCCCCTTACTAACTGCTGAAATGCTGGACAAGTTACATAACTCACTGGGATTTAACTTCCTTGTCTATACAGAGAACTACCGTGCCTACTTCACAGAGTAGTTGTGAGGCTTAACTGTGTTGATACATATCAGTACTTAAGATCACAGTGGCAGGTATATACTAAGCAATTGATAAATGTCAGCTGTAATTATTGTTGGTAGTAATAGTATCATCATCATGAGTTTTAATCTTTCAAGGTCCAGCTTAATTGCTACCTGATTCTCCTTATTTACAATTAAAATGAATCACTCCTTCATTATAAAACCTTTCCACTTCATGTATTTCTCTTTGGGGACACTGACTTCATTCTGGCTTGTAGTCAAAAATCCTTTCCAGTGGTGACATTGAGTTTCAGTGACCCCTCACCACCCGGCAAGCAGGTCCTTAATATCTGGCGTGTGTTGAGAAACCCAGGGAACATTGTGTCATGTGGGTTTGCTTGCAAAGCAGGAAGCACGAATTCAAGTTGAGTAGGAAGTAAGGACAGTCAGGTGAGTAAGCACCCGATTTTGAAAGCTTCAGCCTTCAGAAGTCTGAAAAGCACAGGAGAATTGGAGTCATTTCAGAATTTGAGAGCATACTAAAAAGCATTTTAATGATGGCGTGCAGAAATTCGCAGCCCTGCAGCCAGAGAGGCGAAATCTCCCAGATCCATTTTTCTGAGATGCTCCTTTTTCATTACTGTCTCACTCACCTGACAGATTCTTAAATTGTATTTATTTTGTCCCAAGCAAAGAAGGTGGGCTCCGGTCTCACTCACAGGATGCCCCAACCTCCTTTTCCCATTGCACGTTTATAATTTTGCAAGGGTGTCCACCTTGGCTTTACAGCACTCCCCCAACTGTCTGATTATATGCAATAGGTAAGGCATAAAACCAATACCACAGCACCATTTTGAAGGAAAAATCTCCACAGCCGTTTAGAGAAGCACTCTACACCAAACTGTCCCATTTCCACGTCGGTGAGGGCAGCGGACGATCTGGGATCAAATCCAAATCCAGGGCACACCCACATGCTCTTGGGCCAGTTGCTTAATCTCTGTGAGACTCCCCTTCCTTCTCTGCCTCCTCTGTGACCTAGAGAAAGCTGTCCCTTTCACAGGGTTGATTCGGCGATGAAATAAATCATCCAGGTGGAGATCCAGAGCAATGGCTGGAACGAAGCCAGCAAGTCCCAAACATTCCTCCACGCAATTCATCCCTCATACAGGAAGCACCCGAAGTAGGAGAAGAAACCACTTCTCAGGGATTGATAGGGACAAAGGCAGCAGGGGACTGGGGGGTCCCCTCCTAGACGCAGCATGGTGCTTCACTCCATGTATTCCCATTTTGTCTGTATCCGGTCAGGCTGCATCCGGGCACAACTCTGGCCTCCAGACGTGACTGGGTTATGGTGTTTAGGGCATGGGTTCAGCAACATGGGTCACTAGGACTTCTGTGTGCCAAGCACATGCCGGCTATTAAGGATGTACAATAAGGAAGACCCAATTCCTGCATTCAGGCAGTTCACATTCCAGCCAGAATATGGACTTGGAAGCAAACAAATTATAACATGGTGGGATGAGTGTAAAATCACAAGAATGAATCAACAATAGCCAAATTATGGAAAGAACCCAAATGTCCATTGACTGATGAATGAATAAAGAACATATGGTATATATTTACAATGGAATATTACTTGGTGATCAAAAAGAATGAAATCTTGCCATTTGCAATAACATGGATGGAACTAGAGTGTATTATGCTAAGTGAAATAATCAAAGAAAGATAAATATATGATTGCACTCACGTGTGGAATTGGAGAAACAAGACAGGAGAACATAGGGGAAGGGAAGGAAAAAATAAGATAAAAATAGGGAGGCAAACTATAAGAGACTCTTTTTTTTTAATGATTTATTTCTAGGAAAGAGAGAGAGAGAGAGACAGCGTGAGCAGGGGAGGGTCAGAGAGAGAGGGAGACACAGACTCTGAAATAGGCTCCAGGCTCTGAGCTGGCAGTCAGCACAGAGCCTGACGCGGGGCTCGAACCCACGAACCGCGAGATCATGACCTAAATGAAAGTCGGACGCTCAACCGACTAAGCCACCCAGACGCCCCAAGAGACTTTTTTTTTTTTTAAGAGAAAGAGTGAGAGAGAGAGAATGGGGGAGGGAGCCAAGAGAGAAGGGGACAGAGGATCCAAAATTGGCTCTGCACTGACAGCAACTAGCCCAATGCAAGGAGATCATGACCTGAGCCATAGTTGGATTCTAACCAACGGAGCCACCCAGGCACCACATGAGAGAGACTCTTAAATACAGGGAACAAACTGAGGGTTGCTTGGGGGTGGGTGTTGGGTGGGAAGGAGGGGCTAAATGGGTGATGGGCATTAAGGAGTTGGGATGAGCACTGTGTGTTCTATATAAGTGCTGAATCACTAAATTCTACTCCTGAAAGTATTATTAATTACACTATATGTTAACTAGCTTGGATTTACATAAAATTTTACAAATAAAACAAAAACAAAATGGAATTCTGGAAATGGTCCTTGAGTTAAAAAAATGAAATAAACCGCAACAATCTACAGAGAAGGAGGAAGGTGGGATTCTCCTTAGGGAGGAAGCGGAGATGGCTGGGGAAAGGGGGGAACCGTGTGGGCCAAACATGTGGGACAGCCTTGCCAGGGGTGGGGGTGGGGGGGGAGGGGGAGACAAAAGAGTCAATGGTGTTCTGAAATGCTGCCTGCTTTCCTTCCCCAGCCTCACAGCAAGGCCAGCCTGGCTTTTAGACCTGACAAGGGGGAAGCCCGAGAATCAGAGAACTGAGGCAGAAGAATGAGGAAAGGGGACGATCTTTGTTTGCAGGCAGGTGTCCCCTGTTCTCTCTCCCAGTCACTTGTCATCTCTGAGCTGCTGGTCATCAGATCACAGGCAGGAAAGCTCCCCCACCTGACCGCGATACAGGGGACAGGGACAGTGGAAATGTGGCAAACTGCAGGGCCGTGCGTACACGTGAGCAGATGGTCACCGCTGCTGGGATGTTCGAGAGAAACTACAGAATGTTCTCAAAGCCTGAAAGCCACAGCCCTGCCACGGCGAGTCATTTCGGGGGGCCTCACCCTCCGCTGCTCAGCTTCTACCACAGCTGTTTCCTGGAAAGGCTGCAGTCTGAGAACACAGCCACAGCAGCGTGGTGACGCTGTCCCCGAAACCTCACCCGAAATGTCGTCCCTTTTTGGTCATGTATGTCACAGCCACAAAGAACACTGTTCCACGTAAGGCAGGAGACAGGTGAAGGACAGCTCTTGCCTCTGCGGTTCCAACTCAAACGGGGCCGGTTCATTTTCACAAAGGTAAGGTGACATGCATGCGTGTCCATCAGCAAGGCTGACGTGGGAGTGGAGATGTGTGTCTACAGATTCTCTGCCTCTCTTGTCACTTAGCCAGACATGCATTTTCCGGGAAGCTGGTGAGCCTCACGCTTTGGCATCCCTCACGCCCGTGGCCCCATCCAGGGCCCCTACCTGCTGTCATATTTGCTCACTTAAAAAAGTCTCCACAAGTTGTATAAACTTCAAGTTCTTAATATATGAATTTGCAAGTACATGGGCTTGAATCTAGAAGACCCAAAGCCTACTTGACATGGGAGAAAGGGAAATGAGCTCTTCGTCCTGAAAGGTCACTGCAGCTCACTGCTGATTTTATCCGTTCTTCGTCATTTAGGTAGGTATCTGGCCACCAAAAAACCCCAAAAGTTGGGATCACAGTGGTAAGCATATAATAAGCAGTTGATAAATGTTAGTTTCAGAATCAAAGTTAATTATGGAGATAGAAATCTGCGACTTCCATGGCTTAAACTTGACCTCTTCTCTTGGAAGAGTAAAGAAATGAGAATATTATTACCTTGTTACAGACACTACTCATAATTGTAGTTATACTTTTTGTTAAACCAAAAGCAACTATTTATTGAGCACTTACTCTGTGCCAGTCTGACAAGGACTCTGCATACCTCATCTCTATCTTCATTACAACACTATGAAGTACACCCATTTCACCGATGAGGAGGGTGAGGCTTAGAGCGATTAAGTAAGTTACCTAAAATCACACTCCAATTTGGGTCTGTTTAACTTCAAAGCTTTATGCTTTATTTAGACAGAAAAGTTAAGAAGTTAGAATCTCCCACTGTCTTGGCTGAATAATCTTTTTCTTTCACCGAGTCTACTTTCATAGCAGATCCTTAATATCTAATGCACATGTCTGCCTCTTGCCAAGAAATGCGTTTGGAGGTTAAGGCGGCTTAACCAAAAGAAGTTTAAAATAGACCCCAGCTAACTGACTTTCTTTTTTAATTTTAAAGGCATATTTATGTTCTATCTCCAAACTAGACATTATGGGTGATAGAAACAATCTGAATCTGTGAAGTAGATCCACAGCAAGGTGGTAATAAACTGTTTGTACACAAATTTACAAGCCACAGAAGAAATCCAACATTTGCAATAAACACAGTACAAAAACAATATAAATACAATTGAAATAAACACCACCTTAAAGAAAATTCACACCATATAACTTTGAGATAGGCTTTTTTGGTTTGGCTTGGTTTCTAAATAACTCTCAAGTATTTCCTCCATTCCGTGTAAATCATTACTGCCCTACAACTTTTAAGTGTATGCTAGTCAATAAAATTAGAAATCACCCTCTAATTTATCAGTGTTTTTGTCTCCCACCTTCTTAGTGTCATTAACTGAGGAAAAGTTACAATCGCTGTACTCTCTACCTACCTCGCTCTCAGCACAACCTCCCCTCATGGCTGGACATGGAGATTCACCTACCTTGGCATCCACTTCAAGAGAAGAGACGGGGGGACTGTTCTGGAGAGAAGGAAGTCAATTTTTCTTCACTTTGGAACAACTGACGCATTTCTCTTTCCTTCCTGTCGGGCCAGTGCTGAAGCGGGGCACCCTTGGGGCCACCCAGACAGCTTCTGTGGTTACCCCCACATCACCCAGGACCCCGGGAGTGAAGCCACCCAAAGCCACACCCAGGGGCCCTTGCAGGCCAACACCTTCAGCTGGAGGACAGAGCAAGCTGACGTTCCTGAAACGCTCACCCCTACCAAGGAAACCCCAAGGCAGACTTGGGGCTTCAAATACTAGAATGTTTTCACATTTGCAAGGGATTTCACACTGATCTCAAGTGTAAATGACTGATTCCGTTGTGAAGAACGGTCGCTAACTCAAGAATAACAAGACTGGCATAAGCTTTGGTGGGGGGTGGTGCGTGGGGGGTGGATTTCACTGATGTGTCCCATACAAATATGATACAAATCCCAAGTGGGAGGAGCACACCCCTATCAAGAAATAAACTACAACAGCACAGGCACCTTGGAAGCCCCTTTGTCCACACTTCCAGTTACTACCTTTCCCCCGAAGGTAACTATTTTCCTGATCTCTGACACCAGAGTCGCTTTCCTGTTTTGGCACTTTGTGTAAATGGACATATATAATATTAACACTTCTGTGTCTGGCTTCTTTTGTTTACCATCTTGAGATTCAACTGTACTATTAGGGGTGTCATAGAAAACCAACCTCCATGCTTTGGAGCCAAAACATAATGCCAAGACAGAGTTTGGGATGGAGAGGAACAATAGCTTTAGTGCTCTGTGGGCCCAGGAGGCTGCTGCAGGCTGAAGGCTTCAAAAAACCTACACGGCCACCTGGAGGAAGGGATTGGGTGCAGGGGGAGGTTATAGGGAAATGCAGGATCCAGCCGATTTCCACAGGAATTGTGTACTCGCTACCAACCTCATTTGTCATATTTTCAGGGTGGTGCTGGGTTTCTGAAACAAAAGGCTAGGAGGGCAGGAGGTGAGGTTTGCAGAAGAGAGGAAAAGACATTACTTTAAAATCAAGCTTCAAGGAGGACACTTATGGGGATGAGCACTGAGTGTTATGTGGAAACTAATTTGACAATAAACTATTTGTAAAAAAAAAAAAAAAAAAAGAAAAAATGGACAAAGCAAAATAAATAAATAAATAAATAAAATCAAGCTTCGCTGAAGCATTAGTGCCGCCATTTTGATTTTTGTTCAACTCTATGCTCTTAAGTGGCTCTGCATGTAATTATAGTTTATTCATTCTCGCTGTGGCATTATGTCATATGAATACATAACAAGCTTATCTATAGTACTATTGAGGGGCATTTGTACTATTCATTGTTTAGGCTAGTCTGCATAGTGCTGTTAGGAAGCTCTGGTATAGTGTCTGGGTGAATCCTTGTCCGTGTTCCTGTTGGCTATGTGGCTAGACATGGAATTGTTAGCATACATTCACACTAGTAGCTGCTTCTGGTCTTGCAAAGAGGTTATATTAACTTACACTCCCATCAGAAACAAGTTCCCCCAACATTTTTTATTTGCCTTTCTTATTTTATCCATGCTGGTCAGAGTGTGTTGGCATCACATTCTGGTTTTGATTTTCATTCCCCTGATATTTAAGGTAGCTGAGCAATTTAAACATATTTTGTTGGTTTATTGGTCATACAGCTACTTTGTGTAGGGCCTGCTCAAGTCTTTTGCCTACTTTACTAACGGGTTATCTGTCTTTCTGTTCTTGATTTATAGAAGTTATATACATATATACTCAGGATATGGGTCCTTTGTCAGGTACTTATATTACATACATCTTCTCCCACTCTGAGGACTTCTTTTTCTATTCCCTTAGCGGGCTCTTGACTCACCTTTGAGGGTGAAATAGTGTGAACTCTAACTGAGAAGTCAGATGATCCCCGAGTGCACTGTGTGGCCTTGGGAGTCACTATACCTCTCTGAACACTAATGGGCCTCGGTTTCCTCAACTGTAAATGAGGTTCGCTTTGATCATCCCTCCGGCTCCCCAGTTCTGAAATCTTATTCTTCTGTGGCCTGAGGATGATGACCTGAGACGGTGCATTCCGTCAGGTGATGAGCGGGGGGTGAGCGGGTGGGTAGGAATGGTCTGTGAAGGGTAGTGGGTTATGACAAGAGGCAAGAGTGAATTAAGAAGGCAAGCTCTGGGGTGAGACAGACAGATCAGACTGACCTTGAGCAAACCACCTGGCCTTCCAGAGCCATTTCCTGGTGAAGGCCACAGGGTTCCCTCTTAGTTTTACAGTTCGTTCCATTCATTCACAGATATTTATTATGTATTTGTTATATTAGGCCCTGCCATAGAGACTGGGGTCTAAGAAGATTTTCGTAAATAATAACTGTTATCTATTTAAGAGTAGTTTTACTAATTGTGGCATAAGATACTAAGTGAATCCATTTAGGAATATTTGGAAGAAAATGTTTTTGGCATGAGGGTACCCTATGATACTTATTTCTGAAGTAGGTGTATTACTTAGCTGAGGCTGCTGTAACAAATACCATAGGCTGTGTGGCTTAAACAACAAAAGTTCATCTTCTCCTAATTCTGGAGTCTAGAAGCTCAAGATCAAAATGCTGATAGGACTGGTTTTTTTTCTGGAACCCTCTGTCCTTGGCCTGTAGTTAGCTGTGTTACCTCTGTGTCTTCACAAGATCTCTCTGTGCCTCTGTCCTAACTTCTTCTTTTCTTTAATATATTTCATTTATTTTTGAGAGTGAGAGAGAGCACTTAAACTGGGGAGGGGCACAGAGACAGGGAGACAGAGGATCCAAAGCAGGCTCTGCACTGACATCTGACAGTGGGTCTTGAACTCACAAACCGTAAGATTGTGGTCTGAGCCAAGGTCGGACCCTCAACTGACTGAGCCACCCAGGTGCCCCTAATCTCTTCTTGTTATAAGAATGCAGTCATATTGGATTATGACAACTTGACTCCTTATTTAAGGACCCCATCTCCAAATATTCCTTATTTCCAAGTACAGAATGTCACATTCTGAGGTCCTGGGGATTAGGGCTTCAACATATGAACTTGAGGAGGGACACTTCAGACCAGAACAGCAGGATGTAGGAAGAAAATGCTAGAGCTTCTATTTATATTTATTTTTTTTTTAAAGCTAAAACTTAAACGTGATGAACGTTTAATGAATGGATCCATCATTGACTATATCACCATGGGAATAAACATAACTTTGGGATACAAGCTTAAAAATTGTTTCTGCAAGGGGGGGCAAAATGTAAGCAGTCAGGAGACCACGGGCCTGAGGCCTTGGGCTGCAGCAGACAGCAGGGAAGCATGGGCAAAGTGGGTGTTAGGGGCACCTGGCTGGCTCGGTGGGTGGAGCGGGCAACTCTTGATCTTGCGGTTGTGAGTTCGACCTCCACACCGGGTATAGACATTACTTAAAAATAAAATCTTTAAAAACAACGACAACCAAAAAGATGGGGGTGGAAATTGGGCAGTGTCGGTTCGATCACATCTAAAACTAAAGCGAGGTGACAGGGCTGGCCTGGGGCTTAGACCAGAGGAACAGCAGAAGGGGAGAGTGCCAGGGTTGGAGAGTGAGCAGGAGTGAGGCAAAGAGTGCGAACGTGATAAACCAAGGCACACCTGCTGAAGTCTCCATGTGGTGGGTTTTAGCCCTCTTCTTCTGTAGGCATCCCTGCCTATAAAGTCAGGTTCGTCACGAGTCTTGCTCCATGATGAAACGTGTGCGGAGGTGACCCCTGCCTCCCACGAGCAGCACCTTCCTAGCCAGCACGCGGGGCCACTGTTTCCTGTCCCTTCCCCTCCCCTCAAGGATTCTGGCACCAGGCTGCTCCATCAGTCTGGTCCCAGTGTGGAGAAGACAGGGGACAGAGCCATAGCAGACCTCTGATGGTCACGTAGTGTGGGTGACAAATACATCTTTGTTGTTATCAACCACCAAGAGTCTAGGGTCATTTGTTTCTGCAGCTAACTTAGCCCGGGCTGACGGATACAGTGTAATTTTTCATACATGCAGAACTGATCAACTATTTAAGAACCACTGTCGCATAAAAATCATCCAGTCGGAGAAATGCCCCCTGGGGGCCCCTGCCGTGCCCCAAGTTATCATTTAGTTATTAGATCATGGGTATGGGGTCTCGAGGATGGGGCGGAGGTAGCCAGGATCAGGGGGAGGAAGGACCCAAGGGGCCCGGAGCAGCAGCCATTTCCAGGTACAGAGGAATTTCAGTCCCATTTGCTCGTGCTTCCCAGCTGACGTCAGATCTAAGTATAGGCGTCTCTTAGGTAATCTTGCTACCACATACTTTCTCAGTGCAGGACTCTCACTTTAGATATGTGTCAGACACAAGTTTCTTCTCTTTTCCATTACAGCATCAAATTCCTCAGGCTCGCGTGTTTTGGCATCGTCCTCTTTGTCATCAAATTGTTAATATCACTGGCCTGGCATGACTCCATGGTCCATCTGAGTAACATGCTCATGGGCACAAAGGCAGGAAAACTCGAACATTCATAAGACTGGATCTGGATAGAGAGGGGCCGCAGATCACAGACAGCACTGCGAGACCCAACTGTGCCTGTTAATATCCTTTTTGTCTGGTGACATGGCTATGATTATTAGGTCCACACTTCCCTAATAAAGGCACTGACAAGGCCGATCCCTATTTTAAAGAGTTTGTGTTTAAGAGACTTGATTCGAGGGGCACCTGGATGGCTCGGTTCGTTAAGTGTCCGACTTCGGCTCAGGACATGATCTCACTGTGGGTTCAAGCCCCACGCTGGGCTCTGTGCTGACAGCTCAGACCCTGGAGCCTGCTTCCAATCTGTGTCTCTTTTTCTCTGCCCCTCCCCTGCTCACCCTTTGTCTCTCTCTGCCTCTCAAAAAAATAAACATTAAAAAAAATTTTTTTTAAAAAGAGACTGGATTCAAAGGAAGAGAGCATGCAGCATCTGCAAGACGATGGCTAATCCCCGCTGTGAGAAACAAACCAGAGATTCATTCCACTGACTGCACAGAAACTAAACATTCTAAACTATGGCCGAATACCAGAGATTTATGAGCAGCTATGAGCCGGTGTGTTTATACTTCAGTGCTTATGATGGACGTTCATTCTTGGCCGACTGAGGGTGCTGGACACAGCAGCTAGTGAACGGCCAGCACCAGAGTGATTTTATTCCTTGGCCCCACAGCGTGTATGCCAATGGGGCAGCATATGAAAGCATAGCACATAGCACTTTTGTAAGCATTGTAACCTACTGAGCCTAGAGAATTCAAGCCCTCCTATTTACAGAAAATGTAGAGATCATATCTTAGTAACCTTTGTAGCCTTAGCTCCAGCTCAAGGCTGACACAAAATGAATGTTCAATGTACGTGTTGAACAAATGAACCAACTGTTCTGAAGAGACCATTTTATCCATTTCTGGAGCACATTCAATGTGCCATATGCCAAGATCATTTAATGAATGTTCTTTGATAGTTAAAATTGGAGGGCAGTACCCAGTGCATACGAGCTAAAGTCATGTAAACATTTTTTAAAATTCAGGGGTGCCTGGGTGGCTCAGTCGGTTAAGGGTCAGACTCTTCGGTTCAGGTCACGATCTCGCAGTTTGTGGGTTCGAGCCCTGCATGTCAGCAAAGACGCTGCTTGGGATTCTGTCTCCCTCTCTCTCTGTGCCCCCCCCCTTGCTCTCTATTTCTCTCTCAAAGTAAATAAAAATAAGCTTAAAGATTTTTAATTCACATTTACATGTTTTCTGTAATTTCTGCACATGCTGAGTTTCAATTACACTGTAACTTAAAGTCTATGCATTACTAACGCACTATCCCAGCAGCCTTTTAGGACACTCATTTGAATTAGGAAGTTTCTAAAAGGCTGTGGAGCAACCTCTAGAAGATGTCCCAAACCCCGTAGCACAAATGCAGATGTCCACTCAGAAACTGTTCACTCTTGCTTTGCACATGATTCTAAGACACTTACCCAGTGGGCCTCCAGGTCCACAGCAGAGTAGCGAGAGCAAATTAGAAAGCAGTGGAAAGACCCATGTGGCCGAGGAGCGTGGTGCCGCTCAGAGCCCAGAACTCAGCAGGCAGAAGGACACGTAAAATGGGATCTCGGGTGAAGCTGGGAATGTCGGGAAGCCAGATGAAGACATGGCAGAATTAGAACCACATGTGAGGCACAAAGACTGAAACATTGGAACAGGTGACTCGAAGCCAGGTAACAGGAAGGGAACAAAACTGCAAAGGAAAATACAGTTAGCTTAGGTCAGGTGTCCAAGGCAGAGCAGCCTTCGCCTCTCACTGCGGGCTCTCTGCTCACCAGCCCTCTGCTTCCCACAAGGGAGAAGGTGATTGCATCTTTTTCCACTCCCCAGTCCTTAGTTAGGCATGAGGCAAAACAGATGCCCCTGGGGAAATCAATCATTCATTCAATCAGTTTTAATTACATACCTGCTTGTGCAGGGCATAATGGAAGGGGTGGGGGATGGTATATCAGTGAATAAAAGGGCTCTGCCTGCATGCAACTTAGATTCATAGGGTTGAAACAAGGTTTCTGATGGATTGAAAGTGAGCTCTGTAGCTTGATTCTGTTATATTTCAAGGGCTGGTGGTCAGTGCTTCATGGGAGGATGGGAAGTGGGTTTTAGCAATTGTACTTTCGAGAGGTGAGAGGTGATAGCCTGATTTCAAGGACCTAGTTAAGACCAGAAAAAACAGCCCCTCCAATCAAAGATCTTAGCCGCCAAGCACATGCAAACAGGTGCCCATACTCCAGTCCTTCTTGGAAAGTGCTGTACAATTACTAATGTTCAGAAAAACCCCCGTATACAACCGTATATATAGGTCAGTTTGGTTAAAGCGGCCAGGAAGTGTGCAGCATTTCACAAAATTCTCCACCCAGGATTTTTTTTTTTTTTTTTTTAGTGGTACTTATAGGAAAAAAAACCCATCTCATTTATCTGTAAATTTACCTCTCTAAAGGAGGATTTCGTTCAGAGCTGAAGTTTCCTAATCCTGGATTTCCAGAAAGGCGGTAACTAGTTTCTCACTTTGCTCATCATTCACATTCAGAAATCCCTTTGCAGCGTATTACTAGACCTCCGAATCTATTTGAATATTAAAATTAGTTCATACACTACAAGCTGGAGGGAAGGGCCGGACGACTCTTACCGCCGGAATGGCTTTTGTCCATTTGTTTTGTTTTCGACGATGCCGGGATACCTCGCGGGTTCCCACGGACGCCACGCTGGGAAGGGCGGGGGGAGGGGCCGGTCCCGCGTCCCCGGCCCCGTTAGCCGGGAGTGGGAGGGGCCCTGGAGCCGCGCGGGCCCGCGGCGGGGGCGGGGCGAGACGCGAGCCCGAGGGGCGGGGCCTGAGTGCGCCTGCGCGGTGCGCACTACTCCGGGAGGCGGAGGCGACGCGCAGGAGGAAAGATGGAAGACTACCAAGCTGCCGAGGAGGTAACCGCTGGGTCAGCGACGGGAAGGGCGGAGGCCGAGAGCCCCGGGCGCGGGTGGGCGGCGGCAGCCAGGGGCGTGTGTGGGCACCCGGGCCGTGTCTGGACGTGGGCAGCGGCAGTCCAGGGCGCAGGCTGACGGCACCGGCGCCCTGCCGAGCGCTTCGCGGTGACCCCCGGCCTGGCCTGCTCCGGGCGTCGTCATCCTGTCCGGGGGAGGGGCGGTCGGGGCGCGGAAGGGGCTCCCCGCGCGGCGGCGTGAGCTCTCCGTTCTTCCGGGAGGGGCCCCACAGCCCTGGGACTTTTCTCAGTGCGGGGAGGAGGAAGCACCCCGCCACGCCTCTCCCGTCCCCGGGGCGCGCCCCCCGCCAGCCCCACGCCCTGGGCCAGCCCGGTGCCCGCGGCGCCCCTGGCCCAGCCGCGCCCGGGACCTGGCTCGGCGCCGGCCCGTCACGCCCCCGAACCGCGAACCGCTCCACACTCGCGGCCCAGCCGCGCCCCCGGACCTTGCTTCCCGCCGGCATGGCCGCCGGGGGAGTGGTGTCACTCGCTCGCTTTATTCCGTGGCGCAGACCCCTACCCTAGACTAGGGGCTCCACGTCCACGCGTGGGGAAGGCTGAAGGCCGCGTGGGCGTCTGCTGTTTTCACGCAAGACTACAGAGTGACATGCACGCGTGACACGCACGTACAGACACATCTTCCGAGTCCCTTCAGCCATGGATTTGATGCACCTGCAAAATGCCGAAGTGCACAGTAGGAGAGCCTGCCTTTGTCTTCCGTTCCACACCTTGTTCTAAAGTGCGGTGCTTCCATCCACCGTGGCCGCCGTCCCTTAAGTTTAATTTTTAGTTTGAGATGTCAGTATGATAAACTCCTACTTGTGGGGAAAAAGAATCTGTCCTTGCCTCAATGAAGAAGCAGCAGGGTAAAGCACACCGTTATTTGCCAAGCAGAAGACATTCTAACAGCGTGCTGTTAACATGGCTTTCCTTCAGTTTAACACGCAGTCGGGAACTAGAGCTGATGGATGCTCCTATTATAGAAAATATTTGCCCGTTTTCCTCTTGCTAAGTAATAATTCTTGTCGAAATAAATTGAGTCCTACAGATTATGCAGCCTATCAAAAATAAAAACGATAGATGAATTTGGTAAAGTTTGCTGTTTTACCATTTTTGAAACTTAGTTTAAGCAAGGATTTCTGGAGGGGGAAAGAATCTAATGCCTGTGCCACTCGAATGGCAGTGCTTTTATCAGGGTTTGAGTGCCGATACGGAACCAAATGGATACAGGGTGCATGAGCAGCTAATAAAGGCAAAGCTTTTCCCTGGAAACTAATATAGGGAAATGGCATGTATTATAGGAGTATATAAAACTTTAAGAAAGGAAATGACCCTGTAAGAGAAACCTTAATACTGGCATTTTAGTTCTGGCTCCCAGCAGTGAGGTGGCTAAGTGACTTCATTATTCCAGATCTCACAGATCTGAGAATTGAAGACGCTGAACAGGGCATCTGTTTTACAGGAGATAAAACCCTAGGCCCTTATAAGGGGAGGATGAAACAGCGACTTCTTCCTAGTAGGCTAATCCATGCCAGTCCTGACAGCTTCTGAACTAAGCCTTTTCTGCATATCCTCTAATTTCATGTCAGTATCTGGACCTTTGTAAGACTGTTCTCAACTCCTTGTTCATATTTCTTGTAGAAGTTGAAACTGCCCAGTGGAATCTGTACACCTCTGCTTTTCCACTAAACCTCTACTGAAGTACTACCCCTCAACCTTTTCCTAGCCATGTGGATAGTTACACAAGGATTTTCCTGTATGGTTAAGGGTCACTGAAGTCCCCTGGAAGGATCCTTTAAACCTCAAGAAATCATTTAACCTGTAAGATACTGCAAATTTTCATTCATTTGGTGAGCTGGCTTTGTCTCCAAGGATGCCTTCCTAGTTGAGCAAGTGAGAGAGCTTCAAGACAGTCAGCTCTTGATCCTCCTGGAAAGAAAAGGGGCGTTGCTCAGAGAGGGCCCCAGTGGACAGCATCCTGGTAGGGAGGGAAACTCACTGCCAAAAGCAGGGTGCTCTGACTTTCTTCACCAGGATTCACAATGACGGAGGGCCTCAGGCTGTCCTCTAGAAGGATGTCCAGAGCTAAGTATTGTTCCCAAGATTCAGACAGAACCTTGTGTCCGTTCAGATGTACAGTATGTGTAAAGAAAACCCACCTGTAAACTCCTGCCACTAGATCCCTGCGGCAGCCCACCCCCCAGCTCACCCGGCCACACCTGTGGAGAACAGCTGTGCTGGCAGCTGGTTTCGTCGTCCCTGAGGTAGGACAGTATCAAGAAGTAAACATAATTATCCAAAACTGTTCAGTCATTGTACTTTATCACTAATGCTGGTTAAAAACAAACTGAAATAGCTTGTTTCTTCTTCTTTTTTTAGAAATGTCTTAAGTTTCAAACCTCCTAATCAGTTTACATCAGGAAGAGTGTTCGTTAAACAAAAGTCAAGTCAGTCATTAAACTTATATTTGGTAATGATCCCAGCAGCCAGTGAAATGGCTAGAAAGATTGAATCTAAAGTGGAGTCTGTGTTTTGGACCATGGCATGATTAAAATAAAGCAAAAACCTTTAAATTATATCATTGTCTAGACTCCTGACTGTACCAGCTCTGTGATCCTCAAAGAGCCACTTGGTGTTTCTGAGTCTCTTTGTAGCATTTTCCTTGGTAAAATGAACAATCTAGTTCAGTCATTTCTAAGTCTTCATTTCTAAATTATGCTCATTACCTAAATTTGCATTACTCAGTGCAGTGGAAACAGATCTTTTAAAGCTATGAAACTTAACTCATTTTCTTCCTTACAGACTGCTTTTGTTGTTGATGAAGTGAGCAACATTGTAAAAGAGGTAAGAGGAAAAATGCTTATTTTTTAAATGTTGATTAATGGCTCTATGAGTGAAACTAATGTGTCTTAAATACTGTCTTGGAATTGTTTCAACTGAGCCTGTGTGTTTTGGCATTTCAAATAACAGTTTTTACTTCAATGAATACGTAGATAAGAATTGCTCCCATATTATGTAAATTATATACTTTAAACCAGACAGGAAATTTTATGTACTGGCATTATTATTGAATGTTACTAAGGTTTGATTCTATAACCTTTTAGCATAAAAGACTCCTGGTCATGGTATATAAATAAGTGCTTCTGGTGTTGAATAAAGAGTGAATGTGAAAAAAAGAAAAGAAGAATAGCTTCCAGTTATTCCAGTTACTTAAGACCTGGTGATCCCAATCTGCTTGTTTTTGTTATATTCCTAAACTACCTATTTTATCATTATTGACCATAGTACCTCCCTTAGATGATGACAGTAGAAGACAAAATAGGATATTTGTTCTTCATTCATTTAAAAAATACATTTTAGGGGCGCCTGGGTGGCTTAGTCGGTTAAGCGTCCGACTTTGGCTTAGGTCATGATCTCGCGATTCGTGGGTTCGAGCCCCGCGTCGGGCTCTGTGCTGACTGCCAGCTCAGAGCCTGGAGCCTGTTTCAGTCTGTGACTCCCTCTCTCTCTGACCCTCCCCTGCTCACGCTGTCTCTCTCTCTCTCTCCTAGAAATAAATAAAACATTAAAAAAAATAAAAAAATAAAAATAAATACATTTTAAGGGGGCATTAGCGAGTTAAAGGAGTTTACGGTACGGGGCAGGGAAAGGCAGGCACTTATCAAATAATCACAGTGGGAAATGTACACTGGCACTCCCTGTGTGGTTACTGCTGTATAGTAAGTGGTGCTGTTAGGGATTTGACCCATCCGCTGAGTGCACGGCTAGAATCTGGAGAATGAGTAGGAGTAGCATTAACCGCAGAAAGAGGGGCTAACATTCCAGGCAGTGCGCCTGTGCAAAGGCCCTGTGGTGGGACTGTGCTTGGTGTGTTTGAGGGACTGAAGTGAGGCAGATGGGGCTGGAGTAGTACAGAGCACCGGGGGAGCCTAGGGCAAGAATGAGACCAGAAAGGTAGGTCCCCTTCCCTTCCTGTGTAAATTGAGGCCAGAGTGTGAAGCCATTAGCCAGAAAAAAGCCATTAGATGATCAAAGGTCAACAGTACCAGTTGAGATTATGTGTAATGGGGAATGGACTCCAGTGCAAACAAAGTAGACTAACGCCACCGTACTAAGAACCACAACCTGTTTTCCTGACCAACACCAAGAAGCGGCATGATGTCGCCCACCATATACGTTATTCACTGTCTCACACACCATCTGCTGGTCGTGCAGGATCTGTAGTGGTGCACTTTGCACAGTTGTCTTACGCACGGTTTTCACAAACACAGGGGCAGGGGGAGCCACACCAGACCTGTGACACGCGGGGCTGGCTTGTTGTGACGTCCCCTTTGCTCTCGCTGGCTTTCGGCCTCCTCTCAGACTGCTGCCTGCAGTGGGTACGGCTGAAAGTAGACCTTCCTGGGGTCTGTGGGAGCGTGAAGTAATATCCGTGGTACCTTCTCGTGGTCTCCGGCCTCAACAGCTTCTTTGCCCATGGAAGTAGGTTATTTCTTCACTTGAGCTATTTTAAGGATTGAGTAGTGATAAATTTCGGTGCATCCAAAAGCGGAGTTTTCCTCCCTCCCTGAAAAACACTGAATTCCAAAGTGTGTGTGGACAGAGTTTGCCAGTTAGAGGTTTAGCTTGAGTGGTGCCTCCCCCTTTCTTTGACCAATGTCCGGATCTAGTAATAACCAGGCCCCTTAAACCAGGAGTGCCCATGTCCCAACCCCATTTTATGCTCCGAGCCAGGGAGGAGACAGAACACGTCAGGATGAGGAGGAGCTAGGACGGTGGTGCGGGGCGGGGGGGGAGGCCAGGTGCTGAATGGGGTATGGTTCATGTCACCACTCAAGCGTCCCAGGGTAGATCGGTAGAAATCAGGGTGTGACTTTTAGGTAGCTTCTTGTTCCCCGAAGCAAGATCACTGAGCTTCTGTCCGAAGACAACAGACCCCACTCCATCTCCAGTGTGCACAGCTCTGAGCCCAGGACTGGTTTTCTCTGCTTCTCGGTAGACAGAACTGGGCCCTCACCAAATGTTCATATTTTAGGTCATAACTGTCATCAGAACTCAGGTTTCTGGTTTCCAGCACAGCAGGTTAGCAAAGGAATAGAGAAGAAAGCGGCTTAGAGGCAGGCACACAGGCAATCAGCATAGAAGGCCCAGAAACTCTTCAAATGGTGATAGCGTCACTACAGAGCAAGAGCAGAGAAAGCAGCCGAATGGACCCCTGAAGAACCTCTGAAGTACACATGAGCCAGGATGCAACACAGAAAACGACCAGGAATTTCACATAAAGAGAAAAATTCATCATAAACTTATTTTAATAATTTTTGTAGTATACAGGGCTCTTTTTTTGTTATCTGAAAAATGTACTTTGTGTTAACATAGTCCCAGAAGATGCTGGATAAAGGAAGTACTTTTGAATACGTGATTACTTGGATAGGTTTGTACATTGTCAGTTGTACAGACAGCCAACAAAGAGCCCTATATCTACTATATTTTTAAGAAAGGAATAAGCAGGGTCCCCTGGGCGGCTCGGTTGGTTGAGCATCCGACTCCTTGATTTTGGCTCAGGTCATGATCCCAGGGTTGTGGGATCGAGTCCTGCCTCTTCTCTTTCTCAAAACAAAAACAAAAACAAAAACAAATCCCCAAAATAGCCAAAGGAAATATTTTCTAGCCTCAGTAGGAAAAAAAAAAAGTGTTATCTCCAGGTACCAATGGCAACAGTAAACATTAAATTCATTCAAAATGTTTTTAAAAATTGACACTCATATAAGTGTGGATTTTAAAAAATGAATATAAACCTTAATGAAATAGAACACTAATAAACAAAGGATGTATTTGCACAAGACTTCTCCTGGTTACAAACAGGCTTGCAAATAAGCTTACGTTCCATGCAGATTGTATTTCAGTTCTTAGGGTGATTAACTCAGTACTACCTGGAAGGTGTTGGGTGTGTTCTGCCGTCAGTGACCTCTGTGCTTTGCGTCCTAGGCTATCGAAAGTGCCATCGGCGGCAACGCCTATCAGCACAGCAAAGTGAACCAGTGGACCGCAAACGTAGTCGAGCAGACTCTGAGCCAACTCACCAAGCTGGGCAAGCCATTTAAGTACATCGGTAATACATTTTTGCTTCTCGAATATACTGTTGGTGGTTCTGTAAATACTGACAAGAGGCGCGTGTGGCGGTGTGGTGTCTGACCTCAGAGTTCCCAGGAGGGGTAGTTGCCGTGTTGTGCGCAGTACCACCCACCTGCTGGGACTGGCAGGGCGCACGGCACAGGGCCGCCCAGCGCTGCAGATCAGGTGCTTTTAGAACAGGCATGTGGTGAAGGAAAGGGAAGGGTGTGACATGTCATGATCACAGGACCAGGCAGTCTACCCTGATAATATTTATCACGGACATCAACCACGTGATATGCACACCTATGCCCAAAGTAGGCTAAAGTAGGGGTACCAAGTAGGCCTGTCTGATACAAGTCTGTTTTAATTGAAGTGACCTGTGTAATTATGCAGAAGAATGGAGCGGGGTTACACACGGCAAGCTCCTGCTTCTGGGACAGCTCTACGGACGGTATGGTTTTCCCCCGTGTTTTGTGAAGGCATGTTGTGGCCTTTTCCCTGAAGGCCTTGAGGTGCCTCCTTGACTCTGCTGAGATCTAGAGCATTCAGAGCAGTATTTTGTGAAATACGTGCTTGGACGTTTCCTGTGTTCGAATGCATACGTATTAGTGGCGCCTGGGTGGCTCAGTCGGTTAAGCATCCGACTTCGGCTCAGGTCATGATCTCGCAGTTCTTGAGTTCGAGCCCCGCGTCTGGCTCTGTGCTGACAGCTCAGAGCCTGAAGCCTGCTTCGGATTCTTTGTCTCCTCTTTCTGCCTCGCCCCTGCTTGAGTTCTGTCTGTCTCAAAAATAAAGTTTTGAATGCATGCTTTTTAGAGTCACCTTTAACACACTGCCTAGAAAAGAGACTTACTAGCCTTCTTTATTTGTGTGCCGTAAAGAAATGTGACAAGTCAGAAAATGGAGCCCCGTCTTCCTGAGTTGAGTGTGGCTGTGCCTTCTTCCCCACAGGCAGCTGCACCGTGCGGTGGGAGAACAAGACCATGTACTGCATCGTCAGCGCCTTCGGGCTGTCCATCTGAGCCACCGCTGGCCTCCGCCCCGCTTCCCTCCCGGCCCGCAGGGAGGCAGTGAACGCCTTTCTCATCCTCCTTCAGCGTGGTTCTCGGGGCGCTCTCCAGATGGAGGGAAAAGCCAAAGGCCCGCCCTGTTCTGTGAACGGCACCCCCAGGTCAGAGACTCACCATCCCGGACAGTCAGGCCTCTGCTGCCATTCGTCTTAACTCTGAATATTTCTTTTCAAAGGTGCTAAAAACCGAAATCTGCTAGTTTGAAACTTTCTCTACTCTCTGATTCAGATACACTAATTTTCCATACTTTATACTTTGGTTAGAGTAATAAATTATTCCAGTTTAAAGTCTGCGTTTGTCTTCACAGTCTAAATAATACCACAAATGAATTCTTCAAATGTCGTTAGTG
Organism: Proteles cristata cristata; assembly: GCA_017311185.1. NCBI lineage: Eukaryota > Metazoa > Chordata > Mammalia > Carnivora > Hyaenidae > Proteles > Proteles cristata. The sequence continues at coordinate 2,597,329 of JAESUZ010002849.1, read as the reverse complement.
ACTTTAGAATCTAAAACTGCAAAAACAAAAAAGGAAAAGTTGCAGTTTGGCTTTGGTCCTCTCCAGTATAATGAATTGATGCTTTTACCCGCAGGACTGGGATCGCGTTGCTTTCTGGGAGTGGGTGAGCTGGTCCCTACTCCAGCCAGAGGGCTCTAGTCCCCACACACCACCCAGTCTCCATTTTTCAGTAGCAGTCACTAAAAACATGTTGTAGTACTTCAGGGCTTCCGAGATGCTTTTGGAACATTCACTTTGTGTCCACAGTTAGACCATTATTTATAAGTCCATAAACACGTTTGGAGGTTATCTGATGGATTTAAAATCTTATCCAAGTGAGGGGAGAGGTCGCCCCAGTCTGTGATCTCATCTCGGTGCTCACCCACAGGCCACGTTCACACAGCCATAAAGACCAGCTTCCATGTCTGCTTGCTGAAATGAAAACTCTCCTTTTGTCCCTGAAGCACTCCTATCTGGCCAAATTAACTCCACAGGCAAGAGCAAATAAGTCACAACAATAAGGACCAAGTAGTTCAAATTTATTAACATTTACCAGAAAGGTAGTCTCAGAATTAAGCCATTCCCAAAGTGTAAGTTTGCCATAAACAAACATTTATTCACTTTTGATTGATTACAATGATCATTCTGTGACCAGGTGTTACTGTGCTCACGGACACAGTTCCAACACCTAATACATAGTTCGTTCTTTCCTTTTGGGCTTAAAGGTATTTTTATTTTACAAATATTTACAGGCTTTTTGTAAAAAGGCAGTTTTCAGTAGCAGAAAATTCTGTGTTTCATTGTGTGGTAGTATAGTTACCAGTATATCTAAAACATGTCCGATCAACATGAACAGGATAACAAGATGTCACAGACTAAAGCGACTTCCCTTTGGCCTGGGGAAAAGATTTGCATGGTTTTTTTTTTGTTTTTGTTTTCCCCCAAAAGTCTAACCTCTAAGGCAACTGGTTTCTAAAATCCTCAAAATACATAAATATTTTTTAGTGACTTAAGTACATACTAGCTGTCCCTTTTCATCATCCTGTGAGCTCGCACGGCTTAGCCTGTGAGAAGGACTCCAGGAAACAAGTCACTGACCATACTATAACCCACTTAACAACTGTACCTTCAGTAAATAGTTCATGAAATACTTGAGGCTGGTGACATTTGTCTAGTAACCTGCCCATTTAGTGGGCTGGGTTTACATAATGTATCTAAACTTGTATTGCAATCTGTAATTATGTACAGGAACAATCTTACAAACCTTGAATATATTTTATATATCCCCTTCTCTAGCCTTTCAAATGGGGCTTAAGAGAGAGAAAACTGCATCACTTCACTGCTGTAATGATTTAATAATAAATCAAGCAGACCTATTACCCACATGGATAATGATGCTCTCCCTAGGGAAACTGAAATACCGGCGGGCATCTTCCAGATTCCCCTAGCTAGACTGGACCAGTATAAAAAAATTATCCCAAAGATGATGTTATGCAAGCCATTACCATGCAAGAACTAAAGTCAGCCTTCTGAATTTATAATTTAAGTTTGCAAAACTTTGATACTCTCCAAGGGGGGGAAAAAACCCATTTTCTTGCTACTGTCAAGTTTCTGGCAGACTTTAGTGTTTGAACCTAATACCTAAGGCATATGTAATACATGCTAAGTGCTATATACTTTAAGCAAATTTTTACATGGACTGTGTAATTTGTTGATATATATGATGCACCAGAGAGGAGATTGAAAATGCACGATTTAACAAAGAACCATTTTCCCTTTAAATACTTTTTTATATCTTTTTGTTTCCATCTTAGTTACAGAAAGTAAATAAATACTTCCATATTTTCATTTCATTGACTTGATACCATGAAGACTCAAGTATGAAGGTATCAGTCATCAGTTTATAATTACACTATAGGACAAAGACAAGTTTTAAAAAGTTCTAATATGAATGGCTAAATGCCTCAAATAGTTTACATTAACTGATAAATAACAGCATTCCAAATTATGGACAGTTATTTTATAATGATTAAAACTTACAATCTATAGCACATACTAGAATACGTTAATCAGCCCAAGTTTTCATCAATATACATAAAATTGTTTATAGTTAGAAGAAAAATCTGGTAACAGGAAAATTTTTCCAATACCTCTGAATACAATCAAAAGAAGTAATCACACCATTGAAAATGTAAAAACCATGTAAACTTGAATTACCCTTGCAATAATACAGTTGTTTTAATTCAAACTTTCATATTTACAGGGTTTAAAAAACAAATACAAATGGAATCCATATTAAAGGTACATTATCACTAAAGTTTAAATTAAGCAGAGAGGTGAGGTCATAATGAATAGTTTCTCATGAACCTCTAGAAGGTCCCGGCATTATCGCAAGTGGAATCCAAGTTTTAGCTATGGTAATCTAAGAGTTAATGCATAGATGAAGAAAATGTAGGTACTGTTTGCAGAGCAGAGCACTCCTATCCTATGCCATGCCTTCAATCAGGATGTTAGCAATAATGGTATGTCAACAGTTCAAGACGGACATTATCATGCATGTCAAAGGCAAAGCAAAGGAGTTATCTATACTTCTACGCTTAGTCTCTGACGACAAGGAACTGGCAACTCTCCAGGGCCTTCTGCAATGCCACAGATCCAGCAACTTGAGACAACTCTTCTTTTCCAGGGCAAGCCACCATCTTCCCAGGCCACCATGTGGCCTTCTACCCAAAGATGTGTTCCCACAAGTCACCAAAAATATTTTACTTTCTTTCATCTAGGTTCCAAACGAGAAACTGAAAAAGCTTTTTTTCGGTAAAAAAACTATAATATTTTATCCATCCTTTGTTTAGCTTTTACAAAGAAAATAAAGTTCAACAGGGTGTCCTCTCTAATGGAGTTGTAGAAACCACAGTTTATGGGAATTGTAATGGATACCCTCTTCCCCACCCCATTCACAACGACATCCATTCATATACACGTAGCCCTCACATGCACACACACGTGTACGCAGGCCCTTGGAACACTGTATGGCAGCAAGACCTCTCCCAACAAGAGCTGGCACTGATCAGTTATCTCACCCTTTCCTTATGAAGCTCACCCAGTCGTCCTCAGAAGCCTGCGATGCCAGTTCTGCCCCGGGGTGAAGGTGGGGTTGGGGGAGCAGTGAAGGGCTAGAACCGGCCCGCTCATCATATCTCTAGTGAGACGTGACTTACAGACTTCACACAACAGACAGAAGTTACGAGTCACTTGACATGCGCGGTTATCCAGAGCGCTGGCCACTCAGGCTGCCCTCTGAGACAGGCACAAAAATAGGCTTCTCTTAAAGGGTCGAAACTGGCACAGAGTAGAGAAGAAAGGAAAAAAGAAAGAATGCCACCATGACGATGACTTCATTCATAAGGGCTTTCCGTGGACTTGGACTTAGCAAATTATTTAAAAAAAAAAAACCTACTAAAAACAGGAGTAATTTCCCCCTCACCACTAGAAACAAACCCTTTCTCATCTGAAATCTTTGAAAAAGGGTCTGCCTCCTTACACTGTTTATCAGTGCCTCTCTTCCCAAATATATGCAGCCACTCTAACTATAAATTTGGCCCAACATTTAAATTCGTCCTTGGTTTTGGTTTTCCTTTCAAAACTACGTAAACAAATAAGGACCGGGAAATCTCTGCTCACGAGACAAGCCTGAGCACCAGCAGGAGCGTGGAAGGCCAGGAAGTGGTGCTGCCCGTTGGCAGGGTCGGGGCTCAGTCACTCTCAGACCCCTCCTTGTACTGCGCCCGGATGGCCTGGCCGTTCTGCAGGGGCATCTCTTCATAGTCACTCCTGCCACAAAAGAGATCTCTGATGCCACTCGGCTTTTGACAGCTCATCTGTTCTCTTCCACACTGACATGCCATTCTAGCAAGAACGCATTCGCAGCTCTGTGCTCCCCATTTCTATAGCCAATTGCCCCCGCCTGCTCTCCCTGCCCCCATCAGGCACCAGAGCCCATTGCTAGAATGAACTGTTCTTCCCGTGGTCACCTCTCGTGCTAAGTATTCAAAAAAAGGAATACCACTCCATCTAGTCAGAACGATGTGAAAACAGCAAACCATGGGATCACGTGACATTCCAGGTAAAAGAAAGGCCTTAATGCCTTGAAAACCATTTTAGGGTGATGAACACCTATTCAGTGCACGCAGGCCGAGTACTCAGCGCAGCACAGCTTTCAGAGAGGCAGGGACTTACCCATAGATAACATCATCGTCGGAGTCGTTCAGCATGGAGAATGCAGGGTTGTCTTTCAGCTGGGACTCTGAAAACCAACAAAGAGCATTTTCATGCACGAGTCTAGAGAGGCAGGATGCTATCGAAAAAGGATAGGAGTAGAAAGGGCTGGACTCAAATCCCAGCTTCCACTGTTTACGATCTGTGTGACCCGACCAAATCTCGCCTCCCCAGTGTGCTTTCTCCTGTACAAGCCAGGGGCAGCACCACCACCGGGCAGGCCCCCGGGCACACCGAGGGGCGGAAGCACTGGGAGAAAAGAGGCACCAGGGGAGCCCTCAGATGGGAGCTGCAAACCAGCTACTTCCTCCCAAGTCTGCACGGGCAGCAGGGGCGGGAAACGCCGGGGAGACCAGAGGCGCCTGCCCCCCACCCCCCAGAGGCCCTTGGGAAGCCAGCCTGTCTAGTTCCGTCACCTCAAATGGGAGTAACTGCATCTTCATCATAGAGCTGCTGTGAGGCTCGAACAAGACACTTCATGAAGGCGCTTTGAAAGCTCACACAACATGAAAGTCAGGTGGTGGTCCTGAAAGGCTATACCCCTGCCCACGTTCTAGGAGGTTCTCATCCTTTTCACCGCCTGTGTGAGAGGTTACTTCTTCTGCGGTGGGGGGGAGCTGTGCATCTTGGCTTTCCTTGAATGGCCACAGCACTGGTGTCCAACAGACTTGACTTCATACGTGCCAGAACCCAATAACTGTGTAATAACACAGCACATGCCGTGTTCTAACACCTCAGAGCTCACGCTGTAACTGACCTCGTCTCTCTCTGCTAAAGAGTCTTGGTGCCAGGCACTAACAGGGGACCCGGGAGATGGGTCCTGAACTAAGTTCTGTGAAGCTATCTGGCCAGTGACCCGGCCCCAGGGGAGGCTTACCGTACAGGGCGTTCTTCGATGGAGAATACACAAAGGCCAAAGTATAGAGGTAAAAGTTCAATAAGCCATAGAAAGATAAGAATTCGGCTGGTGATACCGGTCAAGGAAAATAAGCAGCCCCGGAACACTGTGTCTTCAGTTGGCGTCTTTGCTTTCAGTCTGGCTGCCTCCGTCTGACCGCCTGCAGTCCTCGCTACTGCTTATTAGCAGCGAGTACCTTGGGGCTGCACAGCCCAGACACAGGATGTCACAGGGCAAGCCCACAGTCAGGCGTTACAATAACCTTTCCAGGTCACCTGTAACAACAGGTGCACCGTGCTCTTTTCTACCCTTGGAAACCTCTGGACGGGGCAGGACCAAAGGGCAGGAAGGCCACGTGTGCATACGGGTAAACCAAGACTGAAGGGAAGAACGGAATACGGGTTCCCAAACCACTCTGCTTCACCTTCTCTGCATTACTGACTCCTTTAATAAAAGTTCAGTGTGAAATTCAGTTACTAAAATGTGACAAATCCTGCATGAATTCTAAGGATACAAGAAGCCCCAGGGGAAGAACCTGAATGTCCGGGATTCACTCCAGAGCGCCCCCTGATGGATGCCCTCATGAAAGGGGCGGGTGGGGGGAGGCAAGCACGCGTAACCGGCCAGGGCAGCTGAAGGTTTACCCGGGAACCCAGGTGCCCACCCCACTGGCCTCGGGCACACTTGGGAGTCTGGACGTAAGAGCCCTTTCTGGGGACGCAGGCTTAAACCGCCCTAATCTCCGTGGACACTGCAGCTGGATACACCTGGGTGACAGGGAGAGGGGGCTCTCAGATCAGGCTCAGCCTCCCCTCAGTGCTCTGCAGGCAGAAGCGGGCACCCGGGACTGAGGCAAGGTTCTGGGTGGAGCCTGGGTCCCCAAAGGATCCCCACCATGCCGACAGAAGAGCAGGGTGGCGGGGAGAGCTGGTGGGGGGCCTAACTCCCTTGGGATGGCTTGGCCCTGCCAAGCCTGGGCCACTGCCCACAGGGACGGGCAGCGGTGGGACCCAGGGCACACGGGGCACCATGGCACGGGGACCCGCCTCTTCTTCAGGGCTGCGGACCTAACGGCTAACCCCTCCACGCTCCTGAAGGCTGGCGGCCGCCTCCCATTGAAAGGATATAATTCTGGTAGTGAGTTGACAGTTCAGCTACAAAATTGTCTTGTAATACTTGCGCTCCAAACCTTAAATAAAGGATGACGATGCTGGAAAAGGGGGACAAGGGCATTAAGTAAAAGTACACAAGGAGACGGCACTAGCTTCACAGAACTTCCACTCCCCCATTCACACGGCCCATTCGCAGCAAGGCCTCACGGCCCCCAGTGCGCGCGCACAAGCCGCGCCGGCACGCACGCCCGCGCCTGCGCACACGCCCGCGCCTGCGCACACGCGCCATCCCTGCAGCGCTGAAGCGGCTCTGCACCACCACTGAAGGTCCTGCGCACCCGGAGCTCCGCGGCCTCCAAACCCGCTCCCCTGTGCTCGCCTCCCCTCCCTGCGGCCCGTCCTCCACGCGGAGCCAGACTCATGGCTGACCGCCTAAGCCGAGCCCTTCACCTCCGGGCTTCGACCCTTCCGAAGGGTTCCATCCCCGAGAACGAACCGGGACTCCTCGAGGCCGCCTGACCTCTCCAACGGCTGCTCTCCCTCCTCTGAGGTCTCCTCTCCTCCTCACCAAGCCGCCTGTCCCCCGCGCCCAGGTGCTTCTAGGCCTCAGGCCTCAGTCACCTCCTCAGAGAGACATCCCCTCCCCCCACCTACAGCACAGCCTCTCCCGCCCCGTCGTCACGTCTGTTTTCACGATGGGACGTGCTATTGCCTTGTCACAGGCTTCCTCCCCTGGAGTAGAACCACCACCGTCGGGAGGAACGTGCCCGCCTGCTGCCCCGAGAGCAGACACTCTGTATGGGTCTGCCGGGCAGGTAAGTGAATCCCCTGGAACCTGTATGAAGAAGGGCCGTGAAGGCGTGACAGCTTCCAAGTCAGACTCCTCCTCGAAGGTCACTGCAAGTATCGCACGCCCAGTCTGTGCACCGGGGCAGCAGGAGGGTGAGGACCGGGGTTGGGGGTGGGGTGGGGGGGGTGGGGTGTGTGTGTGTGTGTGTGTGTGTGTGTGTGTGTGAGTGTGTGTGACTGTGAGGATGCATGTGTGAGCGGGGGGCGGGTGTGTGGGAGGTGGGAGGCAAGCACACCGAGAGCTGGAGAGGGCCCGCCTGCACCATCCGGGCACTGCTGTTTTCAGGGAACGCAGATGCGGATGGAGCTCACTGGGAAGCCCACGCTGAGTTCATGTGGTATGGTGAGTGATGCGCACAATGAGGGAAAGGGAAGGGACATGGGAGACCTCAGCGTCTCCTTGCAAAGCCATCCTCTCCGAGCCCTGCGTGGCTCGGGCCAAAGAAGAGGACCAGCTGCCATTTTTTTTTTTTTTTTTTTTTTTTTTGGCCATCCAAACAACCAAAGAAAGGCAGGTAACTAGATTCCTTTCCCTCTGGATTTTGATTTTAGCAGAAAGAGACAAACCACAACCAAGCAATGATCTGGCATTCATTCACAGGGACAACTGGGTCACCGGGGCCTCTGCAGTCTCTCGGTGCAGCATCCCCTCCTGTCGGGGCCACCACACTGCTGTTCAAGGACACCTGTGATACCGAGTTCAAATGCACAGTCTTCTACTGGGAGTGCCCAAAGGATACCAGGTGCCAAGTACACATACGGTGTTCTAGTGGTTTAAGCCGAGTTGGGCTGTGGCTGATCCACTTACATGGCGACATCAGAGCAAGTAGGGAGCTCCCCCAGCTCCGGACCAGCTGGCTTCAAGTCAACACTCCTCATTGCCCGGGGGCACATACAACACAACTGCACTCGCCCCACCACCAGGCACACCCAGCGCCTGCCCTGGGCAAGAGGCTCTCTGACCCAATGAATATGTTTGGCTAGAAATGCCTTAAAGTTAACTTTGTAAAAGGGGAAAAAAGATATTCATGGTAGGAAAATACAGATTTGCTGTTTTGTTTCTTTCAAAAAATAAAGTCTTCTTACCTAATGACAAGTACTACAAAAGTCAATGCAGTCAAAAATTTTAACCTGAGATCTGAAAAAGAAATAAATACCCATTTAAACCACATGGGAAGTAAATTCCATGCTCAGAGAGCTTAAAAATAAAGACAAAAATTAACCCTCCTGCACAAAGCCCCTCCTCCATCTGGACTTAAAGCCTGTGTGTACCTGAAGCCTAGAAGAAATGCTCTCCCACCTCCCCGAGAGACCATGGCCATTATTATTTGGTTGTGATGGACTGAAGGAAAGGATCCTCTGAGATCAGGTGAGTTGCTTTGACGCAGGACTAGGAAAACCATCATGGCCACTTCCTCTATAAGGTATGATTCTGGAAGGATCCAGGTGGCTCCAAAGCCATACTGGCACCCAGGGCCCCAGGTGGCTTCTACCCCACAGGCCTCCCTTCAGAGCTGACTGAGGCACTGTCCAAAAGGCCCACAGTTACCCAGTCAGCCCTGTTACCAGACCTCCCCAGGGACCAAAGGGACTCGTCTCCACCCTGAGGGAGGGCGATGGGTCCCCATCCAAGTCAGACCTCCATCTGGGTGGACTCCAGCCACTCCTCCCACCATGTGAGGTCAAGGCCTTACGCACCTTGCCCTGGGCAATTTGTGATGTGGCGCTTACCTACATAAGGCATGTGACGTAGCTCGGAACAGGCCCGCACTATCAAGAACAAAAGGTATAAGATATACACAGCTGCCACCACCATGAAGAAAATCTTCATTCCCTAGAATGACACAAGACGGGCAACTGAATAAGAACCAGGACTCAGTGCTGCTCTTCCTTCCAACACTACCACAAGTAGGAAAACCAAACATTTTTAAAAGGAGCCTAGAATCCTGAAGATCACTCCGTAACACAGAACAAGGATGTGTTCCCACTGCTGTGACTTGCCTTTCCAGACCCGGCCTCTCATCCTGTCTGGTGAGCACCGGTGTCTCACCTGGATGGTCACCCCCAGCCCTTGCTCGTCAGATGAATGAGAATCCAAGCTTCTTCCATGACACATGGAAAGCTCCTAGCACAGGGCCTGGGATGTAGCAGTTGCTCAATACACCAGTGCTGGGTCTTTAGCTTTTTTCAGCTCCCTAGAAGTCTCTGGTTTCCAGTGTTTCCTCTAGTAACAAACGTAGGCCACTGACTGAGAAGGGGACAGGTGACCACAACCACAGTGACAGCGGCCTTGCTCAAGTCCTTCTAAATGCTGGCCACGTGCTTTGAGTTCCTGAGGTCAATTCAACCCATACAACAACTCTTTAAGAGAGACTGTAGCACTGCCCCCCTTTACAGAAGGAAACAGGCTGGGATGCTGCTCCCAGGGCACAGTTTTTACCCAAAGGCCATCCAGGGAGCTGGGCACACTGGCCCAGGTACTGGCCCCGTGTGGCCTCAGGCAAAACCCTTCACCGCCCTCAGTTTCTTCATATGAAAAATGAGAGGATTGGACCAGACAAAAACTCCGATAACAGTTGAGCATGAAACTATATTATTTCACCTAAATCTGGAAAGCTACGCTCAATCTACAGTCCCGTATGTGATCCATCACTGGAGTCTCCAGAATCTTTGTGAGAATGGGTCAAAGCCACTCCTCCCTGTCCCTTCCTTTAGTGCCCTGCCCTCAGGTAGAAAAGGCTTCTCTAAAGCCCGGACCCTCACACACACGGCCTCAAGTCTTTCTAGGGCCCTTTTTGAGCACAGCCCCCACTGAGCCTGCCCTGACTCGGGTTTCCTGCATGGCTTCCTCCTCCCGTGGCCCCACACAACTCTGGAATAGCGCTTTCCTTCCCTGGACCAGAATGCCTCCCCTACTCTCCACTCCAGGTGCAGCCCCTCCCCCCAAAAAACTTATTAAAGCATCATAAGACTAAATAAAAGACTGAGAAAAAAGACAAAATACAACTTGTAACTTGGCCCACTGTACGTAAGGACACAGCTATCAGGACACTGCACACCTGGTAGTACTGGTCTGTACTTATTTCTAAGCTTTTTCTCCCTCACAAGGTCATGTATTCTTTGAGAGCAAGGATCATGGCACACTGCTCAAAAGGCATTCACTGAATGACCTTCAAAACTCCTCAAACTTCTAAATAATGGAATGGAAAGGCTACTGGTAGTCCCCTGCTGAAATTCGATTAAGAATCAGGGGCTTATTCTGTTTGCTAGTACATGTGTAGTCTCAACCCACATTATTCATCTTTCAAGATTCACTAAACCTCCCTCTTTCTCAGAGGCCATTCCCATAAAGAGCCACAGATTTTATCACTTCACAGGAAGCTCTGCAAAGCGTCAGAGAAATGCTGGCTGTCACCAAGCTCAGGATTCAACTCTATGCCTCTGGGATTGCCCTGCTGGGAACAGGCCTCCTAGCCTCCTCCCAGGGCTCACCCTACACCCCTCCCTTCCCCCCCCACCTTGCACATATCTGCGCCCGGGCTCAGCTGCGCCTATCAGAAGCTGCCCTATGAGACACGAGGAATGCCCACAAACCTGGAGACTCAAGGGAAAGCCACACTCAGGGCTGATTGCCATCTGTGGACCTCTGTGTAAAATAAAAACACTGGACCCCTTGTTAGAAAGTATAAAGAATTCTGAGTTGGCAAGAGCAGAGCATCACCCAAGGCACTGGGCCCTATGACTGCTGGGGTTGCAGGCCCACACAGCCAGCTGGCCACATCATTCATTCACTGGAAACCTTCCTCTACTTTGGAGAATTAAACAAACCAAAATGTTTTCTTAATTGTTCTACAATGTTCTTAAATCTGACACATGTTCTGTGCTCAAACATATACCAAGCAATGGGAGCAACAACTTTGTTTTTAAAAGCTTTTTTTAATACTGTTCAAACACCTTTCTCCAAATTTTGCACCCATGAACCTTCTGCATTCTTCCCCAAAGTGCCAGTTAGCAAGCTCATGTCCCCAACACAGTTTAAGTTACAAAGTTCAGCAATTTTGAAAAACAGCATTTAAAAAGAAACACCAGGTGTCATTAATGATTCTCACCTGAAAATTTCCTGTGTCAACTCGATACTGGTACATGGGATCATGTAATTCATTAACTCTGAAAATACAATATTACAAACAAAAATCATAGATTAATAACTAGTATACTTTCCATTTTAGACTTTCATTTGGCTTTTTTTTTTAAATTTTTTTTAATGTTTTATTTATTTCTAGGAGAGAGAGAGAGAGAGAGTGAGCAGGGGAGGGTCAGAGAGAGAGGGAGTCACAGACTGGAGCCAGGGCTCCAGGCTCTGAGCTGGCAGTCAGCATAGAGCCCGACGCGGGGCTCGAACCCACGAACCGTGAGATCATGACCCAAGTGAAGTCGGACGCTTAACTGACTAAGCCACCCAGGCACCCCTCATTTGGCTTTTTAAGAAACTTTTTAACATAAACTCCTTGCTACCCAACAGTAAAAGATTTTTAAAAAGTAATTCTAAATTTGTAAGAAACCCTAAATTTCACAATGAAAATGCATCCAGGGCTACTAAACGTAACTGTCTGCCCACAGTCATCAATACTATGAAGCTGCAGTACTTTTTATTTCAAAAAAATCCCTATACTATTTCTCTTGCAAGGCCCCAAACTGTTTTCTGGCACCTTTTCAATGGCATACCTGGGCACTGGGAATAGCTGAGCACACAAAGAAAGCTATAAAAGTAAACACCAACTTCCATGCAACTCATTTTTTTAAGTGTTTATTTTTGAGAGCAAGAGTGCACATAAGTAGGGGAGGGGCAGAGAGATGGGGACAGAGGATCCAAAGTGGGCTCTGCACTGAAAGCAGAGAGCCTGATGTAGGGCTCGAAGTCATGAAATGTAAGATGGTGACCTCAGCTGATGTCAGATGCTAAACCGACGCCCTCTAGGCGCCCCCCCGTGCAACTCATTTTATTTATTTATTTATTTATTTATTTATTTTTTAAATGTTTTATTTATTTCTAGGAGAGAGAAAGACAGACAGCGTGAACAGGGGAGGGTCAGAGAGAGAGGGAGTCACAGACTGAAACAGGCTCCAGGCTCCGAGCTGGCAGTCAGCACAGAGCCCGATGCGGGGCTCGAACCCATGAACCGCGAGATCATGACCTAAGCGAAAGTCGGACGCTTAACCGACTAAGCCACCCAGGCGCCCCTCGTGCAACTCATTTTAAAATGACTCAGTAACTGAGGTGGCAGGCAGGGATAGGGAAGGGAGACGAGCTGGGCTGAGTGCTGTCATGGGCCATGAAGTCAGATGTGCCAAGTGTCAGAATCATACCCCTGAAATGGAACTTGTTTCTGCAGAAAATCCTACTTGGAAGCATCAGGCTGTGCCCACAGCAGGCTTCTACACTGGTCCCATTTTACAGGATAAAACTAATAGCAATAAGCCTTGGGAGCGGCGCAGGAATGGAAGTTTACAGATGCAAGCCCAAGGAAAACTAAAGCTTCTTACAGGCAGAAATGAGCCAGGACCCCTGAGCACCATTCCTACAGATGACGTCTTTGGCACTTTGAAGGGGAAAGCTAAAATAACAATCTTTTTCATTTTCCAGACAAGACTATAAGGACTGTGTTACCTGACATGACATTCAAGCAAAAATGAACCCTCAGTTCAAATCACATTTTCCAGTCTTGACACCCTGGTGACAGATTCCTTTCTGGATGGGTTCACAAAATACAGTGAGCCTGTGGATCTGTCCACCTTTGTCAAAAGCTTCTCATGCCTGAAGTTTCACACGTAACAAAATTACTCACGTCTGCCATATTCCTAGTGTAACAGAAGCCAACCACAATAGTCCAACAATGAAGAATTTAGGTAAATAGAAAGTCAGACACTTTCTTTCTCCCTAAAAATCAAAAAAAGGAAGAAATAAGTTAGTAATTCTACCAAAGCATTAAGCCCTAGCAGACCATGCCAGATCACAGACACTCAAAGCATTTCTACAGAGCACACATGCTTCTGCTGATGGAGACTAGAGACAGAGTCTCAAGGAGGAGTTTATCTCAAGGACTAGTGCCAGAGTCGGGACCAGCAGTGCTGAGGGCCGGTGCTCACCTGAACCCGTATCCCGTGGTACACGCACAGCCAGAAGAGCAGCAAGGCACACAGGAACACAGACTGAAAGAGATCGTCCAGCATGCCTGGAAACCAGCTGTTCACCAGAAAGGAGAGGGGGAAGAACGGATCTGGAATGCAACAGGCAGAAAGGCCTGATGAAGGCAGGCTCACCCCACCCCGCACAGGGCATCCAGTTCCCTCCATGAGAGCAGAACTCCCAGTCACCTTCTGCTCAGGCAGAGCCAAAGGGAGGTAGTAAACTAAAGGCTGTTTTGTTTTTCAGAAAACCTGAAAGCCAATGAACAGATTGCTCCAGTGATCATTACAGAGTGCCGTCTGCTCACGCCATCCGCTCCTCCCCGCAGGCCTGGGAATCCCAGCGCTGCGGCTCTGGAAGCAAATGCTTTCTGAAGCAAGGGAAGAGGAACAGACGGCAGTGTTTGCCGCCTTCAGCCAAGTTCCAAGACGGCTGTGTCTGTAGCCCTTCCAGGTTTTAACTACCAAAGCGATCACTTATTTGTGAAAGCAGCCAGGCAGCTGCTGCATCCTGGTGCCACAGCGCTCGTGCGCTCTGGGGGATGCTGCTACCTGAGCCTTCAGAGGCTCCCATGCTCTTCTGGAGACTCTGGGGCCAGACTCTCTCTAGGATGCCTTCCAGCTTTCAGCTTTACTAGCTGAAAGCTCCACAATAAAAATGGGCACGTACCATTATAAAGCAGCAACAGAGGCAAAAGAATGGACATCCACTTCTGCTCCATCCCCCAGTCTCTCATGGAAAACTTCCGCAGGGAATGTGCAAACAGGCACTGCAGACCAAACCAGGCACTCGAGTTACTGTTTTGCATATACCTTGCTTCGTTTCGTATTAAGCCTTCCCAAATTGATGGTCAGCCAAGCCTGTGAGCTGACCCCTTGTTGCACTGACTGCTGAGACCATCAGTGCCAACTGAGAGGAGATGGTGATTCGTGCCAAAGGGCCTCAGGTAAGGTGGCCACAAGCTGTTCTCATAGTGACAAAAGGAGACAGGGAATATACGGGCCGAAACTCCTCTGCAAAAGGGAAGAGCATTCCGCCCCCACCCCTCCTTCCTGGACAGGCTACTTCTATTAGGCTGGCCCCACAGAGTCACACAGAGGACCTCTCTGGGGACAGGCCACATGCTCCCAGCCATGCAACATCTGTAGATGACTGACTACAGCTTCTAAGGAAGGCCCTGGGGGTTCCCAAACAAAAGCCAAGGGAGTGAGGCTAATAACTATGGTCAATAGATGTGTTTGTTTTCAAACATGTCCCTGAAGAAGGTATACTGATTGAGCCATGGGAGAAGTTTCTTTCAAGTACTTTAAAACATTACACATCTGTATGAAACAAAGGCCTCGAGGTTTTTTTGTTTTGTTTTTCTGTAATCTAACATATGCCATTGATCTTCTGGGCCTTCTGGACTTCCTGGGCCTATGGGCCATTTCTCCTGGTCTGTTAGGCTCAGGCTCATGTCTCCGGTTTATGAACATAATGAGTGCCCTGCGTGCCAGCTCTTTGAGCCCCAGAGTGTGGCAGCAACACCTCAGACACCAGAGATGCTTCACGAAACAGCAAGGATTTCTGCTGCCCAAATATAAACGGCAGTTCTCCACTTTCCTTTAGTAAGGTCACTCAGGGAGCCCAGGGCACAGCCAGGACTGCAATTCCCCCAGCTCTCTGCGAATACTACTATATTTCAGCAGCTATGTCCCACCCTCCATCCATGCCCAGGTCCCATTTCACTACCATTTGGCACTTTTCTCACGTGCTTGGCCCCCACGAGCCTGTGTCCTGCTGTGTACCGTCAGCTTGTGAAGCACCAAGTGATTAGGTGGCGACTGCAGTGGCCACCACTGCAAAGAGTCAACAGATCTCCTGAATGTCACACCCTCTGCATCAGCAAGGGGCAAGCAGCTGGTGGGTAGAAGACCACCCTTCAGATGGTGCTCAGTACCAAAGCACATCCACTTCTCCAGTTTTAAATTCCCATCTGCACTGACGGGGGTGGCACTCTGTGGGGAACGCTTGTACTTTAAGGGTAAGCATTTCCCCCAAAGTCACAGGGTGCTTGTGGACACTGAACCCAGACCCCAAATGAGCCAGAAGCTTCCACTTCCAAACCCACTCATCTGAGGCCTGCCTGCTGAAAGGTCTGGTACGATTTCCCAAATGTAAAAACCCAAGAATGTGCTGTACCTTTGCCTGCATGCACAGAAGGTGGTTCAAACAAGTCAGGTGAAATGGCACACAGGTTAAATGACATGGTCTTTGCATTCTGACGAGCATTTACTTAAAAGTCAGGGATCTGTAATCACTATTACATTCTGTCATTTTTTTTGCCCGGCAGCATCCTCACACACGTACAGAATACTTGGTAATATCAGGTTGGCCCACTGGATAGAGTGTCTCAGAGTTCAGATAAATCTCCTGTGTGGCTCATACGTCAGTAATCATAATTCATAAAGTAACTCTGCCCTTGTTAGGATCTGACGTGGTCTGTCAGGCAAACGGGACTTACAGTGACAATGAAGGTCAGCACCACGAAGACAAATCGGAACCAAATTTCCAACTGGGAAAATGCAGGGTCATAAGTCTTCCACTAAAATGCAAAGTAGGAAAATAATTTGAAAAATATATATGCATCTAAAAGGAAGTACATCAGATTAATAATAGTTCTCTCTAGATACGAGACTTTAATTTTATGAACATTTAATTTTAGAGAACATTTTAAATGTTCTCTTTCCTTACACTTTCTCACGTACTCTAAAATTTTAACACTTAGTACATTTTATTTTATATTAAAGAGCACAGACTTTGAAAACCTTAATTACCAAACATTGAAAACAGTTTTAAATGGTTTACACTAATAAATCTGGCAGACAAATCATTCTGTAATCACAAGAGCATTTGGCTTTTAAACCTGATATCAAAAATTAACGCTGTCAATCTCTTTATTAGAAAAGGCCATGCTTTCCATTAAAAGAAACAGATTTTTAAAAGATACAAAAATGTGAGTACGTAGGATGTTCTAAAAAAAAGATTACATGAAACAGAGACGTGAATCCGAAACCAAAAGCACAGTGGAACTACCGTGTCAGCTCTCAGGCTGAGTAGATTCTCTCCTATCAAGTGTCCACCTCACAGAGCTGAGGATGCAGGCACAGCATGCCAAAGGCAGCCAGGAGGCATCCCTTCCAGCCTTGGTCACCAGCCAGATTTATCACCAGACCCCAGAGCAGTGCACTGCACTGGGCCAATAAGCCCCACGGTGTTAATGCATGAAATTCAAATCACCTGAGCAATTAAAAAAAATCTACTTGAGAACAGAGTTATAGACACGAGATTTACCTTACTTACCTGAAATATTCAAAATACATATATAGACAGATAAGTACACACACACACACACACACACACACACAACTTAGGACACTGGACAGGATGTAATGAGGGACAACAATCTCTGGCTGATGAGAGCGGTGCACCCTCTGGCTGCCTGAGCTGTGGTGGGAAGGGAGCCCAAGCAGAGTATCAAGAACACCCCTGCTGGCTGGGAGTCCAAGGAGACGATCCACTGGCTGCGACTCAAAGGACAGAGTACAGAGAGGAGAGCTGTAAGAGAAAGCCCTGGACACCTGCCCCAGATTGTCCTGGTCACATTTCCACCTGAACACTGATGAGGGCATGAGTGTGAGTAAACTACCTGCCGTTGGGAGAAAAAAATCTCTGAAAAGGATCACTGGCACTCACAGAGGGCCAGTAATAGTGTTTACTCCCAGACAGAAAAAACACACAGAGGGGCACAAATGCTTTTCCAGTGGTGGGGAAAAAGTAGCCTTAGATTTCATGCTGCTTTGGCCCTACTTAGTGAAGTTTAAAAGCAAGACCAAAAAAAAAAAAAAAAAAAAAAATTAAGCCCTTTCCAAGTAAGCTGACAACATCCCAGAACAAAGCTCAAGGATTATTGACAAGAATACAAAATCTAACATCAATCATGTCTGGTATTAAATAAAAAAATACCACACATGTAACACTGTGTCAACTATACTCAAAAAAAGAAATAACGGAAAAAAAATACCAAACATGTAAAAAACAAGAAAAATCAAACTGTAATGAGGAAAAAATTCATCAATCAAAGCTGCCCCAGGAATCACAGGTGGTCTAGAATTAGCAGATAAGGACAGTGAGAAGCTGGAGGAAAGTCTGAACATGTGAGGGAGACACTGGAAATGGAACAAGAGCAGAATAGACACTGGGAGATGAGAGGATATGGAGACATGACAAGAGAAGGGATTTTAAATGAACTGGAGCAAAAAATAAACAGAGCATCAGTAAGTACGAGACAACATCAAATGGCCTGATAGATGCATATTTAGATTTCTTGGGGACGGGGTGAGCAAGAGGGCAAAACAAAATATTTGAAGAAGTAATGAGCAAAACGTTTCCAAATTTAATGAGAACTATGAAATCACAAATCCAAGAACTCAATGAACCCTAAGTAAGAAAAACATGAAGAAAAGTACACCAAGGAACACCAAAATCAAATTGTTTAAATCAGTAAAAGAGAAAAATGTTAAAAGCAGGGGTAGAGGGGGACGGGAGGAGCATCAGCACAGGGGTCAAAGATAAGGACAGCAGATTTCTTGCCAGAAACATGTAGGCCAGAAGACATTCTCAAAGTGCTGCAGATTGAAATCGCAACCCAATACCACCGTACGCCTATGAGAATGGCCAAAAGTAAAAACACAACCATACGGAACATTGACGGGAATGTGACGCAACTGGAGCTCTCTGATACAGAGCAGGTAGAACGTACTGTACAACCACTTTGGGAAAAGTCTGTCAGTTCTTAAACAGTCAAACACACCCCTAACCATATGACCTAGCCACTCCGATCCTAGAAATTCACCCAAGAGAAATGAAAGTACATGTCCATACAAAGATTTATACATCGATGTTCACAGCAGCTTTATTTATAAGAGCCCTAAAACGGAGACAATCTAAGTGTCCATCAACAGGTAAATGGATAAATAATTTCTGCTGTGTCCACACACTGGAATATTACCCAGCAACCAAAAAGAATGAACTGATACACCCAACATCATCAATTAATCTCAAAATAATTATGCCGAGTGAAAAGATTGTGTTTATATAAAATTCTAAAAAAAAAAAATACAAATGAATCTGTAAGGAGAACAGATCAGTGGTGACTGGAGGAGAGAAGGTAAGAGGAGGAAGGGACATGAGGGAAATTTCAGGGAGTAAGGGGGTATGCATATTATCTTGATTGTGGTGACCGCTTCCCAGATATGTACATATGTCAAAAGGGATCAAATATTATACTTTAAATATGTGCACTACACTGTATGTCAATTATACTTCAATAAAGCCATCAAACAAAACCCAACAATTAACAATCAATGTTAATGAGAAAGTAGAGATCATAATAGTGATTAAGGGCATATGAATCTTGAAGTCAGAGACTCAGGTTCAAATCCCAGCTCTTCCATTTCCTAGCTGGGCAACTAACTCAGTCTCAGTAAACCTCAGATTTCTCTTCCACAAAATGGGGATACTTTTATCTACTTTGTAGATTTGTCATAACATTTAAGATGATGCTTATAAAAAGCTTAGCATGGTGCCTGGCAAACAGAAGTTCAATAAATAATAGCTGCTATTATAAATCTGAAACATAATGCAACTATTATGATCATTGCTGTAGCATTTCCACTTTAAATAGTATCATTTACAACATGATCACAGTAGCAATTATGAGCACTCATGGGGGAGGGGTATCGATGCAAACAGAATATTAAATAGAAAAAAGTACAATACGTATCTTAGTTGAAAAAACAGATTGTAAGGCATATCAAGGAGAGAAAGAAAAAGTGTTAACACCAGGCGAAAATTCACAAAATACGTTTAAAGTAGCAGTGAAGAAAGTAAGGTTTTCACCTTCAAAGGACTGAAATTCTTCAAAAAGAAAATAACTATGGACCCCCCACTAAAGGAGGGCGATTCTGTTTTAAAGACTGTAGGAACAGTATAAAATAACTCACTTTCAAAATTAACACTAGCAAACAATGCTTTATCCAATAGCTAGAGCAAAACGTAAAACACGCACTTTAGTTCTAAGCTAAGAGCTCACAGGAAGGAAGAGGAAGGTGAGGTGGAACAAAGAAAGTGCTCAATTGTGGCTTCACAGTTTTGCCCCGAGCACTGGGCTGACAGCTGGTGCACGATGGACACTCAAAACTGTACCGCACTCAATCCAGTCTCCCTTTGCTCCTGCTGTACCTTCTCCTGTCCTTCCTGACCCAGGGAGACCACGTCCACATGGCACTTCTCTCTGCGAGGCTGCCTTCCTTCGCTAGCAGCAGCTGAGAGGAATCACCTTCGTGTTCCTTGGAAACCAGATGAGACTCACGGCTCAGTCTGGCATTCACATTAATGCCAAGGGCTTGCAAAGTCTTTCTTTGAGTGAGCCGAAGAAGAATACAGGAAGTTCAGAGAACATGGCCCTGGCCCCTCCACCTCAGACAATGGATCCAGTGATGCCAGGCCCACAGGGATTCTGTCCATCGGCTGGCCAGGGCTTGCACCAGCGCCGTGGTTAGGACCGCAGCCACTGCATGGACCTCACTCTACGGAATTAGGGCGTTTTGGTTTTGCATTTACTTTTAAGTGTGAATATGTATATTTTAAATTAAAAGGAAATAAGTAAAAGGAAATAAACAATAAAATCTCAGGAAACACTCAGGCTCTAGACATTTACTGAAATCTTAAGCCATCGATCCATTCACTGGCATGTGCGTCAAGGTCCTTTGGCCTTGACAAAGCCGTCTTTATCCTTTCAGAGACTGGGCTCACCCTGCAATACCACAAACTGACTTTGGAACAAGTATCCATTTTATATGCTATACCACTTCTCCCTAATCAAAATCTACAGAGGTTTGGTCCAGTTTTTCCATTCATCCATTCAACATTTGTTGGGCACCTACTCTGACTATACGCAAGCCAAGTATGTCGTCAAATACGATGTAGACATGAAACATCTAACAAAATCACTAAGAATGCCACCAGGAGCTACTCCAGGAGCTCTGGCGGAGAACATATACTCTATAACATCCCTCAAGTCTTTTGACTAGGAAAGCCACAAGGACACACGGGGGTGGGGCCGCATCGGGGTGCAGGCTGCGCAGGTCTGTGGTATTCCCAGCAACCAAGTGGAACTGGTTACCAGACGGGTATTCACAGCCCGGGTTTCCAACACTTGAAAACCAATGTAAAAGATTATATATGGAAATATTTGCAGGGGAAGAACTTTTGTAACTTGTCCTATGAGATCAACCTATCAAGTGTGATCCAAGAATCCAGTCAGTGCTTATCAAAGTGCTGCCTGCTGCCAGGCCTCTCAATTCACACGGAAACTGGAAGGCGGCCACTGGACAGAAAACTGAAGGACTTGGGAACGTTAGCTGTTATTTTAATCTCATCCCCCAGTGAAAGGCTGTGGCTTAGGAAGAAAAAGGAGGAAATGAAATGAGAACAGCTGACTGCAGTGTCACTCAAGAATCAGCCAGAAGGGCACTTAATTAGAGGGGAAAATGCCCAGCTTGGCCCTGAGGACACAGGGAGTGGATGTGACTCCATCCAAACGTGTAGAGGTGCTCAGAAAGCTCAGGAGAAAATGAGAGGAAAGTGAGTAAAAGCAATCTGCACCATCTCTAAAGTCTACACTCCCCTGCATATGCAGAACATGGCCAATAAAACAAACTTTTTGAAAAAAAAAACACAAGAGGTCAGTGGTATCTCTCACATACCTGGAAGGCCTGCAGGGTGGTCTTGACTTGAATGTGGTAATGGGATGTGGGCAAGACATACTCAGAAGAACAAGAGCTGATAGACGCAGAGATGGAAAAGCGGTCACTCTGCTTCAAGCAGATATGAAGGTAGATGGAAATCAGTGAACTAGGTGTTCAGAGAGTACGGAATGAGAGTGAAAGGAGTGAAATCAAGCTTCTCAAAGTGAGGGTACGTGGCCTCAATAACAGAAGATAAAACCCACAGAGCAGGCAAGATGGGAAACGCATCAACCACCTAGGTGTCTGCTAAAGGACACACATGTTCTGCCGAAAGCACAGTGTGTGAACACTTGGGGCCTGTCCTCGTGACGATTCTCTCTCCCAGCAGGTTGGAGTAGCAACCAGGGTAATTTTCACCCTGAACACAGCTTCCCCCAAGGATAAAGAGATGGGGACGCCCAGGGGAAGGTGCCGCCACCACACACGGGGAGAACACGGAACTCGAGTCTCCAAACGCCACAGGTTTCCTAGGAAACACCAAACAACAGGAATGGAAGCACTCAGGGTCAGGGTCAAATTCTGCCAAAGCAGCAAGGACTGTGTAAAGAAATCTGGTTAAATAGGCACCAACCTGATGAGCTCTGATTTTTAAAGTGCACCACACATCTTGTTAAGTTTTTACTGAAAGGTAACATACCTATGAACCTGTGTGTGTACCCTATGTGTACAACTCAATGAACTGTCACAGATGGAACACACCAGTGTGGACGGCATTCCAATCAAGAAACAGCATCGCAGTGCTCCCAGAAGTCCCTCCCCACACACCCCCTTTAAGTCACTAACCCATCTGAGTAACACTAATCTGGATTTAACAGGACAGATTCATTTTGCCTGTTCGTATAACTTACACAAATGGAATCACACACTGTGTGCTATTTTGTATTTGGCTTATGGTATTCAACATCATGCTTCTGAAAAATCATCCCTAAGGCCACGTGCAGGTATAACCACTCCACCTCACTGCCGTACATACTCCATTACAGGAATGGACGTGCCACTGCGAGATTCCTTTTACTGATGGCTGCAGTTGGGAGCTATTAAGAACCATGTTGCTAAGATATGCACATGAAATGCATGCCTCCTGGCCGATGTTTGTACAGTTCTGTTTTATCAGTTTGCACTCCCACCAGCAGACTACAACAGCTCCGGCTGCTAGGCATCCTTGCCAGCTTCGGCATCTTTTTGACTTTGTTATTTTAGCCATTCTGCTGCATGTACAATAGTATCACTGACATACTTCTTAAAAGTATTTCATTTGTTATACTTGGTTCACTTCCGAAAAGGAAATGAAGTCAGCTTATAATAAAAAGATTAGACAGGAATAATTTTTAAAATTTTTTTAAAATGCAGAATTATAAAGAAAGAGGGCAAATAATTATACCAGAAACCTATATCAGGATGTTAGTAATTGTCTCAATTCAGCATAAAACTGGTTTCTGAAATTTCTAGCAGCTAATAGTGAAAGTCAAATGTGACGAGCTATATAGCTCAGTCTCTAGTAAAAGGAGTTTATTACAAATGGTCAAAAGGAGTTCTGTTTGGAGGTTTAGATCAGTGTTCACAACATAATGGATACTTTTCAACCACAGTTTCATAAAAGATACAGAAATACTTTGGGTAAGGTTCTGATGTCTCAGTGCATCTCTGTACAAGGTTTAGACATAACACTAAATTGTTAATTTGCTGAGGTAGCTTCAATAACTAAGCTTCTCAGAGTGAATTGCCAGAAGGTATCCTGGACTTCCCCTTTCAAATATTGGTTGTCTTAGGAGCCTTTAAGAAAAATAATTTTCTCTTCTGATTATAAAGGTAATAAAAAGCTCATTAAAACACACATACACACGGGTACCTGGGTGGCTCAGTCATTTAAGCATCCGACTTTAGCTCAGGTCATGATCTCAAGGTTCAGGAGTTCAAGCCCGACATCAAGCTCTGTGCTGATGGCTCAAGCCTGGAGACTGCTTCGGATTCTGTGTCTCCCTCTCTCTTTGCCCCTCTGTCCACCCCCTCCCCCACCTCTCAGAGATAAATAAACATTAAAAAAAAGAAGAAGAATAAAGAAAACAGTAAACCTACCACCCAAGTATAGCTTTCTAGAGTTTTCTATAATGAAAAATATTAATCAACACTTAATTCATACACTCTTTTCCTTTTTTAAAATCAAAAGCAGTTTGTAATATTTATTCTATTTAGTGACTAGTTCATTATTTTAACAGCTATAGAAAAACTAATTTATTTACTTAACCAGAACTCCACTGAAATAGAGATTACCCCCAACTTCTTGGTACAAAAAATAGAAATTTTTGTGTACATTTCTAATTCTTTCCTTAGAATAAATTCACAGAAATAGAGTTGCTAGGTCAAAAAAGAATATGCACATAAAGGTTTTTCTAAACCACAAAACTGTCCCAAACACTGAAATCAATTTATACCCCCATTAACCTGTATGAGAGAATGTCTGTTCTTGGATCTCACTGACCCTAAATGTTATTTTTCTTGTGGGTGTTTTTACCATTTTCTAGGTTAAAAAAAGACATTTCTAGGAGTGCCTGGGTAGCTCATTTGGTTAAGTGTCTGACTTTGGCTTAGGTCATCATTTCGCAGTTCTTGAGTTTGATCCCTGTGTCAGGCTCTGTGCTGACTGCTCAAAGCCTGGAGCCTGATTCGAGTTCTGTGTCTCCTCCTCTCTCTGCCCCTCCCCTGCTCATACTCTGTTTATTTTTGAGAGAGAGAGAGAGAGAGATAGAGAGAGAGAGAGAGAGAGACATTTAAAAAAATTTTTTTTTAAAGATACTTCTTTCTGAATTCTCTGACCCTTCGATTTATAAGGAAAAACACCATTTCATAAGTCTGTTGGCCATGTGAGTTTCTTAATTTGTGTAGTGCTATGGTGTTATCCTTCTATTCAGCCCATATATATTTATTACAAGCCTTACTGTTGCCAGGTACACTGTTGGGTACTGGGAATACAGAAATGTATAAAAATGTAGAAAAATCTATCCCTCACAAATCCCGAGGGTTGTATGTATCAGCATTCTGGACTTACTGACAAGCACCACCCAAAACAAATCTCTGCCCGTTAGCATCATTCAAGGTGAGCTGTTCTGATGGCCACTTCCTCACTGACTCCTCCGGTGAGAGCACATCACCTGCCTTCTTTAGCAACAGTGGAATGAAATGTACCAAGTTTATCTGAAATATGTATCAAATTATTAGGGAAGAAGTCTGAGAAGAAATAAAATAGATACAAAAGATGGAAGGAGAGAACCCCAATCAAAAACAAACAAAAGAGAGTCCAAACCCATGTAACAGGGTGAGGGTCAACTAAGCCTGGGGGAGAGCTGCTGAGAACTTTGGGAAAGGCCTTCAGGGGGTGATGCTTCTATAAAGATGGAAAGGAGAGGCCCCCTTTCTGAGAAACCTGGTGCTCTTTGCTTTCTGCATTCTTGATTCCAGGTAGTCCTGAAATAGCACAGCCTAAAGCACAGAGGGTGAGAACAGGACTGGTGTGGCTGAGCTTGGGGCATCTGTCTCAGACCCCGTGGATTTGAGGACGCAGGCAGAATGCTGACCAGATTTTCTGAGGACAGAGTTCTAGGAAATCTCTCATACAATAAAGAACAGAACCCAGATTCAAACTCAAAAGATCAGGAAAGGCTGGACCAAGAAGCCAAAGCCACTGAAAAGGAATTCAACTGTGCTGACTGCCAGCTCAGAGCCTGGAGCCTGTTTCAGTCTGTGACTCCTCTCTCTGACCCTTCCCTGCTCACACTGTCTCTCTCTCTCTCTCTCTCAACTAGAAATAAATAAAACATTAAAAAAAAAAAAAAAGGAATTCAAGAGCAAAGTGTTAAGGACCGAGCAGAGTTGTTACAAACCAAACACAGAAGCAGAGAATGAAAAAGACCAGACTCAACAGCAGTTACGGTGGAAAAAGTACAAGGGGTCCTCACCAGCCGGCAATGCCCTGCCGACAGGTGTGGCGGCTGCCAGAGGGGCCAGCTGTCTGGTCCCAGCAGCACCTGGAGGGCCACCTGCTCCTTCTGCTTAACAAGCAGCAGCTGCCTTGGGCCAGGCTGACGGGGGCAGTCACAGAAAGGAAACCTAGGAGCCACCCCCAGGGCCACGTCAAGGAAAAACCTCAGAAGGGCCGAGACAACATTTTTAAGTATCCATAGAACTACCACATAGGTAAAGAATAAAAGTCACTTTTGCGTAGTCCGGAGACAGGAAGTGAAAACGTAAGTAACAGGAATGTAACAACAGGTGCCATTTGTTGAGCACCTACAATGAGCAGGCACTGTGCAGGATTCCAAGCCCAGCCGACCCCCAGAAGCCCCCCGGGAAAATGGAGACCACAGGTGCCAGCGCAGAGGTGGGGCGGGTGAGGCTGTACGAGTCAAGACCGCAGAAGAGGCCTACACACAAACCTCTCAGGAGAGGCTGCCCATCCATCCAAATAAAAGCCCACACATGAACGTTCACAGCAGCCTTATTCATAAAATCCCCAAGTGGAAACACCCCAAAAGCCCACCAACCGAAGTGCAGACACACAGAATGCAGTACAGCCACACAGTGCAACGTTACGCAGCACAGAGAGAATGAAGGGCTGATGTCCTCCAGGGCACAGATGAACTCTGAAAACTCTATGCTTCATGAGAGACGTCAGTCACAGAAGACCACACATGGTATGAATCCAGTCACATGAAACGTCCCCAACAGGCTAACCCAAAGAGACAGAAAGAAGGTGAGTGACTTCGCAGCCCCTTGGGGGCCGGGGGAGGGAGGAGTGGGGAGTGACTGCTCCCAGGCTGCTTCTGGGGATGTGAGGTCTCGCTCAATAAAAGGCTACTCTTCAAAAGGAGCTCATTACCACCTTCATTTGATCCACATGCTTTGTGGGGCAGCTAGTTTACAGATAAGAAACAGAGGCTCATGGTGCCAGGATCTAAACTAGCTCAAACCCGTACTCCTGGTCATGATGCTGGTTACACCGTGGAACAAACGAACGGAAGGAACAAAGAGGGTGATTTTAGCGGGGCACAAGACCAGAAAGCCCAACCGTGCGAGCTGCACACCAGGAGGGCTGTGTGCAGGGCCCGCACCTCACTACGGTGAGGCCCGAGGGCGGCTCACAGGCGCGGCCGAGGGGGTCCCGCCTTGTTCTTCTACCAGCAGGGTTCACCTGACAACCTCTTCCTGACCTTCCGACTGGAAGGCTACTCTCTATTCTCTCTGTTCTAAATCTCAGAACACCACAAAGGCTTTCCAATTTCATGCTGTTCCTTTAAGCTATTCTTGCTTCGGTATATTCAAGAAATTATGGTTTCCCTATAGTTTTTAAAAGCCGTGTGTGTCCTCCCTAGTCCAAATAACAGGATTTCAGCGCCGAGATCTACGTCCATCATCTGGCAGAAGGCTGGGAGCTCAACAAGCCTCGGAGACCCGGAGGGCAGCTGGCATACTTACTGTAAAGTTCATTTCCTTGATGGCCAGCTTCAGGTGTTCAAATCCCACAGTCACGGTATACTGAGTGTAATTCAAGTAGCCGAGGTGAGCCACAATAATTTCCGCACACTTCTGCGAAGACACAAGGAAGAGCTGGGTCTTTAAAGCAAGCAAGGCTGGCTTCCCCACCAAATGGCCCACTAAGTCACACACTGCAATGACCCATGAGCATGGAGAAACATCTCCAGGGAACTCTCCAGAGCCCAGAAAAATGCAGACACCAGCCAAAAACAGTTCTCAGGAAGAAAGGACCAAATGGGTATTTGTGGAAACAAACAATACACGATTTACGATCATTAGAATCTTCCTACTTTGGATGATTCAAAATAGTGTCACCTGCATAAAAAAGGTAACTACACAACCCAAACCAGACTCTCGCACAAACACATTAGCGCAAGGGACGTGTGTGTGTGTGTGTGTGTGTGTGTGTGTGTGTAAGCCAAGACACAACAAATCAGAACTCCCCACCCCCTAGTGTCACTCTCCTCCCTGCTCACTTCCACAGCTGCTGCACAATATATGGGGTGGACCGCGCATCCCCTCACCCCAATGCCCTCCTTCCTACGTGGAGCCCCTGTAGTCTCTGTTAGAAGGACAGGCCACACCCAAGACAGTGGGAACAATGGCTAGTGTGATCACACAGGTGTGTGCACACATCTGTCTGCCAAGAGCCCCCGTCTTCCCTCTTGTACCATTAGGAACCGGCTCCCCTCTATTCACGGGGGTGGTGGAGCCCTCACTCCGGATGGGGATGTGAACTCAGTGGCTGGGTAGGCAGTGAACCTGGCACAGCCATGCCGCCTGGCACACCCCTCAGAAGTTCTCTCCATGTCTGACAGAGCACAGTCTCTGGGTGGCACCCGTGACAGCTATGGCTTTGAACAAGGCAGTCGCCCCTACCACTGATCAAAGGCTCCCAAGCCGGGAATGTCTGAGGTCAGGGTAGGAACACAGATCTGGGTGGTCACAAGCAGCCTTCAAAAGATACGAGGACGGGGCACCTGGATGGCTCAGTTGGTTCAGCGTCTGACTTCGGCTCAGGTCATGGTCTGTTTGTGGGTTTGAGCCCTGCGTCGGGCTCTGTGCTGACAGCTCAGAGCCTGGAGCCTGTTTCGGATTCTGTGTCTCCCTGTCTCTGACCCTCCCCTGCTCACGCTGTCTCTCTCTCTCAAATAAAACATTTAAAAAAATTGAAAAGATACAAGGACAATCTGAAGGCAAGGGGTGCTGGCCTAAGGGCCAGGAAAGAAGTCAGAAGAGGCTGGTGTGCGTGTCGTTCCTGGTCTCAGCAAACCCAAATCCACCTTTCGTTCCCGAAAGTCGGGTCACAGGAGGAACAAGTCGGGACCTGCAGGGATGTTTAAGTTGACAAGACAGTTATATCTCAGGCTGTACATGTCTTCAAGCTTTAAAAAGCTACAGCAAGCCCGCCTGACGATCTGGGGGGGAGGGGGGTCTAAGTTCAGGCTGTGGTGCCTGCACTGATTACGATGTGCTTGTGTGATCACTTGGTGAGAGCCACCCAGTGTGGACCGC
This sequence comes from Proteles cristata cristata, assembly GCA_017311185.1. NCBI lineage: Eukaryota > Metazoa > Chordata > Mammalia > Carnivora > Hyaenidae > Proteles > Proteles cristata. The sequence continues at coordinate 2,569,114 of JAESUZ010002849.1, read as the reverse complement.
TTGCTACCCAAGGGAGACAGTGTTTTCTCTTCACATCAAGGCAAAGGCAGCATAAAGGGTGGCTGATATCTCTATAACATAAAAAAAAAAAATCCCATCTTTTTTTTAAGTCAGGGCAATGCTCCTGAGAAGGCTAGGGAGGGACCTGAACAGAAAACAGAAGACAGAAGTCCCCAAGGCGACACAGTGTAAACTGCAGCAGGGCCACCAGCAGGAGAGGGGAGACGCCATAGCACAAAGGGCCGCTGTCAAGTGCACAGTGTGGCGGGCACTCCTGCCAAGGAGAAACAGTGCAGGCAAGCAGCCTGGCGGGCGGCCTGGCACTATACACAGTGACTGCGTCTTCCTAGTCGGCCTGAGAACTTTCCCGATTTAAAATGGAAAGTCCCCCATCCCTGGGAACTCCTCAGTCCTCACAAACCAGAAAGATCAGTTCCAGCAGCCTCAGGACGAAGTTCCGGACCACCTGCTCCGCACGAGAAGGAGCAAGGCCAGGGGCCCAGGCGCCAGCTGCGGGCGGACCAGCCGGCCCAGGGGTGCGGGCGAAGCTGCTGCCGGTGCAGAGGTCCTTGCACACCTGGCCCCCACCGTCCCCCCCCCACCATACTCGCGGAGCTAACACAGCACCTACTGGACACTGACATGGCGGGGGCGGGGCTCCTGTGGGCACCCCCACGCAGGCGCTCACACACGGCATTCGACTGGATCCTCGCCACTTTACGAGGACGTTGGGGAGGGTGAAACCGCACCCTGCAGTCAAGGAGACCACGGCAGAGGCCGGCCCAGCCCTGCTCCCGTGGGCGGTCACGGAGGAGGCAGGGTGAGGAGGAGGCAGGGTAAGGAGGAGGCAGTCACTTGTGGGGTTTCCCGAGCAGCACCTGCCAGGCCCTCGAGGCCAACCCAGCTGCCGCAAGGTCCCAGGGGACAGACGGCGGCAGGGAGGAACCGCAGATGGGGCCCTCCAGCCAACAGAGCCCTTGCCTGAACCCCTCCTGCCAGGACGAACGGCCCTGCTCTCCTCCTCTGAGCCGGACAGTGCGCGGCTGTGGAGGACCCACGCCGCGCGGTGAAAGAGCACGAGCTGAAATCCTGGCCCCTTCTCACGAGTGTCACCTCAGGCAAGTGCTCTGACCTCGCGAAGCCCCAGCTTCTTACCTAACTTGGGGCTCTGCTAACAGTGCCGGCTCCGTGGGGGGCCCGCTCTGGGGACTGAAGGAGACACCTGACTGCACGGAAAGCCGGGCACGAGGCCTGCCCGGGAAACCACTTTCCCAACCCTTCCCTCCAATGCGTTCCCGTTTCTGATGGTCCCCCTGTTCTCCAGGCCACCTGCGGAGCCCCAGGGGCCTCCCTGCTCTATACAGGGGGGTTCTAGCTCCGACTCGGGTTCCGACAGAATACAATGCCAAAACATTATCAGGAGCGAGGGCTCCTTTCTCACTTTGGACCACCAGGTTTCCTAACCCACAACCACACAGTGCGCCCGAAAGTAGGCACGCAAGCAAGCAGGCCACTCTTCCTAAGGGTCGTGGGCCTCAGCCCCCACGGGAGGATCGCAGTGTTCATCATGGGGCTGACGCCCGAGACCCTGGCAATTCAGGATGACCACGAACAGCAGCAGACTTCAGAGATGACAAGCAGCCCATGAAGAGTCATCTGTAGACACACCAGGCATCGTGTGGGGGTGCCTGGATCATGTGTGCATGCGTGTAAGTTTGTAAGAATTTATAAGGGTATCTGCGTATAGAGTTCTAGCTCCGACTCTTGGGATTCCGGGAGAATATGGTGCCAAAATCAAGAGTGAGGGTTCCTTTTCCACGCCTCCACTGACTGGTGTGACTCGATGCTTTTACTAAGAGAGCACGTGTGTAAAAGTGCAGCACAGGGAAGCATCATGGCCAACTGAACGCACTCACCCCCGCACAGGTGAGGGTCCTTGTCCGATTGTGGACCTTGTTGTGAATGAACATGGTGGTTCCATCTTGAGCTACACCGTCGACTTTAACAGTCATGAGAAAGCTCGTCTGAATAGATGTTTCTACAAGAGAAAGAAATTCCGCGTCAGAGACCGCGTCAGGCACTGTCACACTTGCAAAGGTCCTTCGACCGCCTCGGCCTCAGCACGTTTGAAAACCTCACATGTCTCAGCACAGTAAAGGCTTTCCTTGAGCTTCTACTCCCAACCTGCTACCCAGGGGCCTGTGTAAAACCTTCATTCCAGATTCATCAGTTTTGGTTCACAAAAGGGCAAGTACTTCATGGCTAATGAAATTTTATTTTTTAATTCCCCATGTAAACGTTAAACTTTACTTTACACCAAAATAAAGTCAGATTTATTTTTCTGTTTCTATAATTTATTATTTTTCTGTTTTTATGTACACTGTTGAAAAAAATCAGAGAATAAAAAATACTAATCCCGGGGCACCTGGGTGGCTCAGTCGGCTGAGTATCTGACTTTGGCTCAGGTCATGATCTCACAGTTTGTGGGTTTGAGCCCCACATCAGTCTCTGTGCTGACAGCTCAGAGCCTGGAGCCTGCTTCAGATTTTGTGTGTGTGCCTCTCTCTCTGCCCCTCCCCAGCTCATGCTATCTCTGTCTCCCTCTCTCTCTCTCTCAAAATAAATATTTAAAAAAATAAAACACTTATAATCCCATCAGAGATAACCATAATTAACATGCTGTGTTGATCCTTCCAGACCATCCTCTAGACAGAAAAATACACAGTAATGCCAAATTTATTTGTGCTTTATAAAATGTTATAAAGAAGTGGGGCGCCTGGGTGGCTCAGTCAATTAACTGTCTGACTCTTGGGCTTTGGCTCAGGTCACGATCTCACGGTTTCATGAGTTCCAGCCCCACGTCAGGCTCCGTGCTGACCATGCAGAGCCTGCTTGGGAGTCTTTGTCTCCCTCTGTCTCTGTCCCTCCCCCATTTGCACTATCTCTGTCTCTCTCAGAAAAAACTCTAAAAAAATAATAAAATGTTATAAAAAGGGATTAATATTTTTTGAAATATACTTTTTTTCATTTAATTCACTGTGGTCATGGGTTTATCTTCTCAAATTCTTTCTCAACCAAAACACCTCGTCTGATCACAGAACATGGAAAATAATGCGGGCGACCATTTCCTCAGTCCCCACCAGATGGTACTAACTGGTGCCGCTCTGGACAGAGCTGATGCGTCATAAACTGTGGGCGCCCCCAGCCGGGGCTTCTCAGCCTCAGCACCACTGATACTTTGAGGCCCGACGATCGGTTGTCAGGGGTCCGCCCCATGCGCTACGGGATATTTAGCAGCATCCCTGGCCTCCTCCCTCTAGATACTAGTAATATCCCACCTCCCCAGTGGGGACAACCAAAATGTCACCATGTTCCTCAACACTGCCAAGCGTCCCTGGGGTGCGGAACCATCACCTCAGGGCATCAGAACTTAATTCTCTCCCAGGACCCCATGAAAAAAGGCTGCTGTAGCAGCACCTATGCTGTGCAGCCACTGAGCTCAGCTGATGAGTGCTCGCTGCGAGCTGACCGGTGCTCCCTGTGAGCTGACCGGTGCTGACTTACTTCTAACCTACCCTGAAAGACACTGGCAGACTTTTAAGGGGCTTCCAATTTCTTGCTAGTATAAATAATGACCATCCTTTTGATCCACCTTTGAACGCTTGTTCAAAGACTTTAAAGCTCCCTCAATCTTTCAAATATGGTGCAATGTACAAAGACAAATCATTCCAAAGTGCCAGACTTCATACCTTTTGATTGATCCAACTCAACAACACATGTCAGCCATAGTTGCTGATTATATGTAGACAGTGGATTTGAAAGTATCTGAATTGGCTTCAGCTAAGGCAAAAAGAAAAAAAAAAGTTAAGTAACCCATAGGACCTTTTCATTCAGTCCATCTTAATATACAAAATTTACATTTAGTCACAAAGGTTGGTGTGTTAGCTCACAAATGTATGGCTTCCCTTTAGACAACGGAAGTGAAATTCTCCCTCAAGAAAAAGGGAGGACTTTCTACTGCAGTCACCTCTGTCTCAGGAGCACCTCCGATGCCCACCACCTACAGCCTTGGGATCACATTCCTACTTAAATACCAAGAAAAGGCCATCTTGGAGAAAAAAATTAAAAGCACATATGATGTGTTATGATAATAAAGGACATCAAAGATGTCTCGGTACCAATATGCCAGACCTGTTGCTGGGAGAGGCCAATTGTTTTCAGCTTTAGCAAAGTCTTAACACCCCTGGAGAGAAAAATTAGAGGGGATTCTTGCCAAGAATACTTCTGCCAATGACACTTCCAGCAGTGTCTGCTGAAAACCCTAACACTGGCTTCCGGCAGCCATGCGATACAGAGAACACTGTGTAAGCGTTTGGAACCCACCCAGGGTCCCAAAGAAATACATTATTTGAATGTGTAGCCTTTGCATGTAAATATGTCATTTTTGTGTTTTAAACTCCCGACGCCCAAAGTCGTGCCCGAAGCCATCGAGGCTATGACGCCTACCAGGGGGTCTAGCATCTTGCAGAGCAAGTGGGTCTGATGGGAAGGCTGCTATTGTTAGTGTCAGAAAAGGACTTACATCCTGAGAGACAGAAATTTTAAAAAGACCAAACTGTGGTCAGGAAGCTCCATGACTGAACCTCTTCAGATCAGACCCTCAGGGCAGGAAATAAAGAAAATAAGCACAGATGTCAAGGGCTAACCAGGGGGCCCTTTCAAACTAGAATAAGAAGGGGAAAGAATTAAAAGGTAAGCTTTCAGACATTTTTGTCCTTTGGCTTTTTTCGGAAATCTTAAGGATGAAAACCCACCACTAGGGAGCTAGGAGAAGGAAGACAAGGGAATATTTGGGGGCAAATATGCCGATTTAAACATGTTATGATGCCATGAGAACGTGGGGCAACTGCGTTCAGTTTACAGATACAGATACTATGTCTGATATGTGGAAAAATAAAGGGGTTTGGCTGTTTGGGCTCTCGCTAGTTAGCATTTATTAAAGACTGCTCAAATTCTCCAACTGGAAGGACCTTTGTTTTCTCTAAACATGCTGAAGAATCAACCCCATGAAAAAAAGAAAAGAAAAAGGATTTTTCATTTAAACCGAGTTTATGCAAGGAACACCAAACAATCATCAGGAAGACCTGTGCCTGCGAGAAACCCACCACGGACACCGCATCTTAACTTGCATAAACGCAATAAGAAATAGTCAGCTGCCCAAGTGAGCGGCAGCACTGTTAGACCTTACAAGCCAGTAAGACTCACGGGCGACAGGAATCAGGGGGAGTCAACTGGCACTGGGAAAGGAACCGCAGCTCCCTCACAGGTAACACCACCAGCCTCTCCCAGTGCTGTGGTACTGACTGCGGCGGAAAAGGCCCTTTCAGCAAACCAGAGCCCAGAGCCCAGCAGCTGACAGCGGTGTAAGAAACGTGTGTGGCCGAAGAAGGAAGCCTCAGGGCGAGAGTGGTGCACGGACCCTCCACCAGGACCATGGCTGAGCGAGCCGGAAGTTACGGGGCCCCACCAGCTGCCTCCTCGACTCAGTCTTCTTACCTTTTTACTATTATTTAGGGAAAAATTAGCTGCGGAAGTCTGGATCACTTTGGGCCCTAAAAATGTAACAGAGAAGAAGAAAAACAGGTTATATCTATATCAATAATTAATTGTTTTTTCTTAAAAAATTTATTTATTTATTTATTTGTAATGTCTTATTTATTTTTGAGAGAGAGAGACAGACTATGAGCAAAGAGAGAAGGAGACAGAATCCATGAAGCAGCTCCAGGCTCTGAGCTGTCAGCATAAAGCCCAACACGGGGCTCAAACTCACAAACCATGAGATCATGACCTGAGCTGAAGTCAGACACTTAACTGACTGAGCCACCCAGGTGCCCCTATTGACTGTCACTCAAATGCCAAGAAAGGCTTACATTATGTAGAGGTGGCCCTATTTCCTGGTCTGTCCTTAGGGGACATATAAACATACAGACACACAACATCCATTGTGTGGCACTTGGTGACTTCCTGACCAGGTGGACACCACGTGACTGCCACACACTCTGTGTGACTTCACAGGATCTATATATGCAAAACCTCTCCTTTGCTTTCAATGAGGGCTCACTCCTGAGTGCTCAGATCCAAGAAACCATTAATGAACAGATGCTGTCTATATATTTTGTAAAGTGTAACAATTTCTGCTAAAAAAGACATTTATCTGTTCATCCAATTAATTGAGTTTCCAAAAATATGTATTGAGCTCAGGATATAAAAAACATAAAATATATTATTGTATATTCAATGTTCTTCCTGAAACAAAAGATCTATATGCTTCATGGAATCCTGCAATGTCATTTTTCAGAGCTCTGGCCTTTTAAAAGAAGCAATCAAAGGAAATAGTATGAAGCGGGATTTAATTTAATTTGCTCTACAACAAATCACTCGCAGCTGGGATGCTGGTTTTCTGGGAGGCCTGGGTGACCACCCCCAGCCTGCCGCCAAGGAACCTCCCTGTACTGAAATACTCCAGTATGTACAGCAAGTATGATACAGGTACTTACAGCAAGTATGTAACAAGTATGTAAGCAACGTAGCAACATGTGTCTGGAACGTTTATGAATCCGAGAGGCCGTCCCTATGTGGGAAGGAGGCTTGCACCCACAGCGAGGTTTATCTTAAATAGACTCACAATCTGAGCAAATCCCTGTTCCAGGAAATAAGGCAGTCTGCTTTCTCAGGAAGAATTAAGACCTAGGAGTCAGAAAGTCCAGACTCTAGTCTTAGCCAACTTGGCTTTCTGAATGTTTTCATATCTGCAAAATGAGAGTGATTAACCCAGTGGCCGTTAAGTCACTCCTAATGCTGAAATCCTAACAATGTTACCACAGGACGTAGGATGGTGATTTTGTGTCAACCTGACTGGGCCCTGGAGTGCCCAGATACTTGGCTAAATATGATTCTGGTGAATCAGTGGACAGAGGGAAAAAATAGATTGTCCTCCCCGATGTGGGTGGGCCTCATCCAAATGGTTGAAGGCCTGAACAGAGCAGAAAGCTGAGTGAGGGAGAATCCGCTCTCTGCTTGGTCTTGCTCTTGGTCTTCAAGCCCCCAGAGCTTCATCGGTTTCCAGACACAGACGGGAACTTAACCAGCTCTGCTGGGCCTCCAGATCTTGCAACTTCCCAGCGTCCATTATCATGTGAGCCAGTTCCTGATGATAAATCTCTCTTTCCTCTCCACCCCTGTCCCTCTCTCTGTCTCCCTCTCTCCCCCTCCCCCCTCTGATGAGCATATGTGTCTATGTGTGTGCGCGTAAAGTTTGGTTCGATTTCTCTGGAGAATCCTGACTAATACAGAATTTGCCACTGAGAGTGGTTACAGAGCGACAGAATATTAATAATGAGCTTTAAAAATATTGGTTTTGGGGTTTCTGGAATTGGTTCTCTAATCTGATTAGATTTAAAGTTGTTAATGAGTGGGGTGTCTGGGTGGCTTACTCAGTTGTGTCCTGCTTGATTTCAGCTCAGGTCACGATCTCACGGTTCGTGGGATCAAGTCCCACATTGAGCTCTGTGCTGACAGTGTGGAGCCTGCTTGGGATTCTCTCTTTCCCTCTCCCTCTGCCCTTCCCCTGCATGCTCACTCACACACACGTGCGCACTCGCACTCTCTCGCTCTCTCTCTCTCCCAAAATAGATGGATAAACTTAAAAAAATTTTTTTTTGGAAAACTAATAGAATGAGTTGACTGGTTGTTCCTAATGTCCCTGGACAATGAGGTAAAAGAAAAGGTGAGCTCAGGGGTTTGAATTCCCAGCTCCCGCCCTGCGTACCTGACCTGACAGCTTCTGTGCGCCCTGACGGCGACCCCTGTCACCGTAGCCACGGGGCTCAGTGCTGAAAATCAAGCCCAGAATCTCATCCTGCAGCTGGCAGAACTGTAACACAAGTTGGACACTGCCTCACAGGCTGTCTCACTGCTGAAGTGAGGGCGCTGACTGGGGGACATGGGGTCCTGGTCTGGGGACGCGCAGGAGGATCCCGGGGAAACTGGGGCATGGCGCTGCTACATTTCAATGCACCTTCTTTGCCACTATAAGTGTTCTCTCCATTCTCACCTCCTTTCCACCTCCTTCTGAGGCGAAACCCCTGCACTTCTACCTCCTTCTGAGGCGAAACCCCTGCATTACCTAAGGAAATGGTCCCCCCCGAGGGCCGTGCAAGACAATGCAGATTCTGCTGAACTATGTCTCCTCTTTGCTTCTAAAACAATAACTAGACTCAAGTCCCAGCAGGCCCCTGAAGGTCAGGTACCAAGTGTGATCCATGAGGAGATGCACTACACTCTCAAGGAACTACTTGAGTTTTCTGATTTACACAGAGAGAAATCTGGGGAACATGTGTGGAAATGACCACTAAAGGTGTGGGGAACACGGGGGAAGGAAGGGAAGTTGGACCAGGGAGGATTCGGGCTCACTCAGCAGAGACAGCGTGTTGCGTGCTGGAGCCAGGCAGCGGGGGAGGGCTCTAACAGTTTGGTTGGGTGGTTAAAACACAGACCAAAACGTGGTCCCCAGAAAGCAAATCAGAAATGCCACAGCTGCCTTGGCTTCATGGAGAGGAAGGGATTCAGAGGCTTGGAGAGACTGGAACACCAGGGTGCATTTGTCATTTAAATCCTGGTGGAAGAGTCCAGAAGACGGAGCTTTCACCACTGCTATGAGGAATAAGTTCGTGAGGGGAGCCCCAGCATCGTGAAAGAGCTCTACGGGCTGCCCTGCTCGGCAGGCCACCCTTACAGCAGAGCCATGGTCACTGAACGAAGGAAGCCAAATGCAATGAGAGTACCTGGGTCCCAGGAGTCGTGGGGCCAAGCAGTGGCACTCAGCCACCAAAACCAAGGTGGGTATGGGCACCATGACAAACAGGAGAGTCAAGGCACCAATCCGACTGCCTGATTCGCACAGACCCGTGGCGCTGGCTAGTTGATTATGGTGTTTCTAGAAGTGAAATGCACAGGAAGCCTACTCAAGTCTTACCTGATCTGTGTAAGCAGAAAAGTCTAAGTGAACAAAAGTGTAACCAGAATCACAAAAACAGAGACTCGCAGCCCATCAGTAGTTTCCAGATCTGAGCCATGTTACAGACGCAAGGGGGTATAGCTCAGTGGTAGGGCATTTGACTGCATCTCACAGATGCACACCCTGGAGTGAAGAGGACACTGGGTCCCCTTAAGAAAGCACCCCAGTACACTGTCAAAAATGTGTGCCCGTAATCATTCTCCCAAAGGAACCTACAACCTCTTGCCTAGATAAGTGCACTCTGGGGAAAAAGAAATACAATTTGGGGACCCCCGGACACCGGCTCTGAACTGTCGCTAATTTCAGGAGACCCAAAACATCAGCGCGGCCTGCCAGTCAGAGTAGGGACTTCCGGAGGTCAGGTGATCAGTGGGGTTTTAGCTCAGGTACATGTCACAGTGGGACCCATGGGTCCCCAGCTCCATAACGCAGAAGTGCAATAGTTACACTCAGACCCGGCACCGCCCGCACACTGCATGGAGCCTGTGCTCACAAAAACAGCATCAAAACCAGTATCACATTCCTGAAGCAACTGCAGCCATGAGTCCTCCCGTCTCCCAACTTGAAAGGTTCCCACCACACCCCTGTTCAACTGGCCCCTCAGGCCTGGGCAGAAGGTAGGGGGATCTTGGAGAGGGAAGATCGCCACCAGCTCAACCAGGTGGTGGTTCCGACCGCAGCTGCTCTACCAGGCAGGGTTTCATCGTTTGGACCAATTCACACATCCTCTGGGACCTGGCAGGCAGCTACTGACCTGGCAAACTCCATCTTCTTCATCCCTGAGAACAAGGCCCACCAGAAGCCAGGCCAGCAATACGCCTTCACTGTCTGCCCTCAAAGGAAGGTCAAATCTCCAGGCCGACATCATAACTTAGTTCGCACAGATCTTGGCCCTCTTTCCCTTCACGAGCGGGCATGCTGGCCCACTGCACTGATGACTTTATGTTGACCGGGCCTGCTGAGCAAGAAGTAGCAACTACTCTAGACTTACTGGTAAGACACTGGCACCTCGGAGAACAGGAAACAAATGTGGTTAAAATCCAGGGGCCTTCTACCTCAGTGAGATGTCCAGGGGTGCGATGGTGTGCACCACGGAGAGAGATCCCTTCCAAGGTGTAAGATTAACTGATGTATCTGGGCCCCCCTACAATCAAACCAGAGCCACGACACCTCGCAGGCCTCGCCTCTTTGTGTTTTAGAGGCAACGTGTTCCTCACTCGGGTGTCATACTCTGGCCTATTTACCTCGTAACCCAAAAAGCTGCAAGTTTCGAGCAGGGACCAGCACAAGGGAAGGCCCTCCGCAGGCCTGGGCTGCCGTGCGGGCTGCCTGCTGGGGGGGGCGGGGGCGGGCGGCCACATCGGGCTGCAGGCTGCGGGGCCACAGAACGCCACAGGTATAAAGGTGTCTGGGATGTCAGCAGGAGACAAGGATGTCACTTGGAGCCTTTGGCAGGGCCCACAGATGAAGCTTAGCACAGGCCCTTGGGACCCCTGCCTCCCCCACAGATCACACTCCCCTTGTGAGACGCGGCTCTTGCCTTGCTAGAGCGTGTTTAGCAGAGACCAAACGCTTACCCGTGGGCCCCCAAGTTGCCAGGAGACCAGAGCTGCCCATTACGAGCTGGGTGTTACCCGACCCACTGGGACACGAAGCTGGACACGCACAGCAGCACTCCATCATCCGACGGAAGGGGGGCATATGTGATCGGGCCCTAGCGGGCCCCGAAGGCACCGTAAATCCATCTATATTGGTATCTACATATACCTTAGTGGTGTGTTTCTCTGGAGAACCCTTACACCAGCACTCACTGGGAAGAAGGGAAGGGACAGGGAAATCTGACATCGTTCTGGTCTCAGCCCAGGTGCATCACTTCACATTTTTGCAAGAGTGGAAAAGGTCAAATATAATCACAGATGTTGCGGCATCCGTGGCTTAAGGAAATGAGCTGGCAGAGGTCCCGCGAGACTGCAGATCACAAGGGTATGAACGTCTCTCCTACCAATCTTAGAAGAACAGTTACAAAAATCAAGTACGATGGTAAGATGACTGATCCGTCCTGTGCTGTGATTAATGTAACTTATTCCCTGATGACTTCATGGGCAGGAAAAGAGGAGGCCACAGTTGCTATTGTCACCATCATTTTGGTCATCAGCAGGCAAACGGCACATAAACAACCCCCCTCTCCCCAGCTTCCTTGGGCCATTCATCCAGCCCACGTCCAGGGCAGGTTAAGAAACTGGCCTTTGGAGGCCTCTGGGACAGGCGAAGCCTAAGTGTCATCCGACTTAATAGGAAATACCGTAGTTAAACATCTACCAAAAATCACCCTCAGTAAAAAAGATACTTAAGTAAGAAAGAAGAAACAACCTACACAGGCTCCTAGTCTCCTGCCCCTCCCCCCGCCCCCCCGCCCTCCCCCCCCCAGGGACAGGGCTGAAGAGACTGGGTTTCTGGGAACCTGCTGAAAATGGGCCAATTTCTCTGGTTCTATTTTCCATCTGTGTGAAGTGGGGTTGGACTGGATGATTCAAAGGCATTTCCGAAGCTGAAAGCATTACGGTGTGGCTCTTCCCCACAAACTGCATGTTCTAGAACCCCAGGGTGCCTGGTGCCCTGAGCACAAGACAAAAGCCAATCTGCAGGTCCCCTCCTGCCAAGAGCTCGGGGTGTCACTAGAGCAGCCTCCCGGCTCCCCCATGTCACCCCAGCTCCGTGCTCACAGCTACCTCAGGCCCTCCCTCGAATCTGGACCATTTATGCAGCCCATGGCCCCCATCGGCCAGCACGTCCTGGACTCGCCAGCACCCAGGCTGGGCTCCGAGCACCAGAGACTGTACAACAATGTTGGACTGTCCACTAAGAGGCATGTGGTCAAGGCGGCCCGGTGCTACCAAGCTAAACTCCAGCCCTGGCTGCTCTGTGGGGCAAGGCCAGGGTTACCCCTCACTCAGTGGGTACCGGTACTTCACCCCCACAATGGGACCCTTGGTGGGTGACAGCGGGTGGGGACAGCTCAGCGGGGCTGAAAAGCGTGTACCAAGGTAACTAAATGATAAAATGATCAAAAACTGCGCCTTACCTCTGATCCCAACGAAGACGGTCAGGCCAAAACAGACGAAGAAGACGACGAACACGAGGACAAAGTGGCGCTTGGAGAGCGTGTACAGCCGCATGGGCGCCAGCCTGCGGAGAAGCCAGTGCGTGAGGGTCAGGCAGGGGTGGCGAGGTCGCATCAGGCTGTCCCCTCCCACCCCAGGAGCAGGCCTACCCAGGAGCCAGCTGGCCTGCCTGACTGAAACACCTCAGCGGATAGTCCCCAGCCCGTGCTGTGGCCCCTAAGTCCTGGGCCAAGGGCTGCTCTGCGTGGGGCTGGCCACACCTCCACCCCTCGTGGCATGAGTGTGCTGTGGCTTCGATGGCCACCCAGGGCATGTTTCACCACGCCATCCACGTGGTGGCTCAGCCCCTCTACACACCCCTGCCTTCGGCGGCCAGAGCAGAGCCCAGGTGCGCGGAGGACCTCCCCGCTGGCACCATCAAGCCCAGGCTGGGAACCGCAGGTGCCGCCCACACACATCCCCCTACCTGGCCGTCCAGGAAGCCCACAGCCTTACGTTTCCTGTCCAGGGCCCCGCACAGCCAGCACCTGCACCAGCCCGCGTGGCAGAGCGCAGCCTGGCCTTCACCGAGCACACCGCCTGCGGTCTTCTGTGACTTACTCCAACGTGGAGAGCAACTCAGCGGGTCCACCCCACCCCCCCACCCCCGTCAGGAGGTCCTCCCCACTCACTCCTAGTTTCTCCTCTGGTTGGAAGAAAATAGCAGTGGGGAAGGATCAGTTCTCCTTAAGAATATCCTAACTCCGGTGCCAGCAGAGAAGAAAAATCCAGGAAGGACCCGACTAAAATGCCCGAGGCCTGGGCAGCCACAGTCTCCGGTCCTCCCTGCGGCCTCTACATGCAAGCAGGCGTGATGGGCACGCGTGTGCGTGGCTGTGTTTCAGTTCAACCTGCCTGCGGAGAGGCGGCTGACTGCTACCGAATAACCTAAAGAGGAGACCCATAAGCCCAAAGAGGTGAGTGACGGGTGGGGGCTTTGTTTCGTTTTGCTTTTTACATTCATCTTAGTCCCACAGCATTTCCTGGTCCTGGGAGCGGGGACAGGAGGAGGAACTGCTCACACCTCAGAACAGTCTGCACACGCCTGGGACAGGGAGAGCCAGGCTGAGGACTGAAACGGAAGGAAAGGTTATTTGCTTTTCTGGTAGGTGCTGTGTGCACACATACAGCCTCTCCTCTACGTGGCTGACGATTCCAGTTCCAGAGCAGGAAACCAGCTGCACCGTATCTCGGGGCAAAGGTGGGGCCCAGAAGCCACCTTGGCGCAGACGTGGCCCAGCCGATACCAAGCCGGCTCTCTCCAGCAGGACCCGCCAGACCTTTGTGCGAGTGAACTCTGAGGTCAGCGTCACCGTGTTTCACTGAATGACGGTCCCAGTGAAGAAGTAAAGACACAAGTGCCCCATCTCTTCCTTCAGACTCAAGTCCACAGGCTGACCCACAAACGACCCTGCTGTGCCCGAGAAATGAGGACCAGTGAATTCAGTGGCCTGACCCCAACTCTGATTTTGGATCCTAATGATTGTAAGGGGCCTGAAAGTCTTAATATATCAGAGCCGGAGATGACCGCCGGGAGGAAGTCTAACCCCTTCGACTTACACATGGGGACACTGGGGTCTAGACACGGCAGAACACTTGCCTGAGATGTCACAGCTTGGCTCCTTGGCAGGAAGGAGGCTCAGGGAGGCAGGGAGAGCAGAGGGGACCCACCTCCGCGAGTGCCCTTCTGGAGAAAGCCCTGTGGAGGTGGGGCAGTGTGCGAACAAGGTCCTCTTTGTCATTTCTCTGCATCCCCAGGTGTCGAGGCTAATAATGCAGATCCTTAGCACAGTCTGCAGAAGGGAAGATTTCTGTGCAGCTGCACGGGGCATTTTCACTTGGGAAAAACACGACACAAAGCTAAATGGACGAGATGCTGGGAAAATGCAAGTACCGTCCGTAGTTCACAGGACCGCACAGACGTCGCGCTCTCAGCTCTGATAAATGCGCCACGGTGCTGAGATGCCAGCAAGCGGCGAAGCTGGGTGAAGGGCGTGCAGGGACACTCTGCGCTATGTTTGCCATTCTCCCGTAAATCTACAGTTGTGTAAAAAATTACACCCCACTCTGCTGCTCGCCCCGTACTGAGGCTCTGAGGGGCGCTGAGGGCCCCCAGCACAGGCAAGAAAGAGTCCAAAAGATGTTACTTAGAAGCAGAGAAAAACAGGGTAAGAATAATTATATTTAAATTTTGATTTTTAAAAACACACTATCATTAAAGCACATTATCAATCATTTGCTAGAAAAGCTCATTTATTTACCAGATGAGAGGGAATGGGGAGAAGAGAGACCAGCAAAGCAATGGGAGCTGTGCCACTTTCCTCCTCCAGGGCTCGAGACAAATCTAGTGCTTCCCTGGCTTAAAACTGCTACTTATGGGCGCCTAGGTTAAGCGTCCGACTTTGGCTCAGGGTTCAAGCCCCACATCAGCCCAGAGCCTGGAGCCTGCTTCACATTCTGTGTCTCCCTCTCTCTCTGCCCCTCTCCCACTCAGACGCACTCACGCTCTCTCTCAAAAACAAATAATAAACATCAAAAATTTTTTAAAAGCCCTGTTACTTAAATCCAACTTATTGCAAATTTTCCTGGTTCAAAAGTCAGGCATCACCCAACTCAATGGAAAAAAGACACAGAAAGCAGAATAAGCCCCTTGCTTGAGAGACTGTGACTGGGTACAACCGCGGCTGTGACCGAAGCTTGCTGGGGACAGGCTGGGCAAGGAGTCACATGTCTGCCGTCTTCCAGCTGTAAACCTTTCCAGGCATCCTCACTCTGGGGGCCTGGGGTCCAAGGACCCCCTCCAGCCACAGGATGCCATCGGCCAGCGCCAGCGCCGAGATGGCTCGGTGCACAATGGTGCCTCCTCTCCGGGCCTCCTTCTGCTCTCGACTTCGTGTCTAAAAACTTCAAAGCAGTTCACTAGACATCGAGAGACTTCCAAAACCTCAGGAACACCTTCCTATTCGAGACAAATCACAGCCCTGCACCGCTGTTCGGTCAAAGTAGTGACACTGAGATACCAACGGAAAGACAGGAGCGGCAGCAGCGGGGAGTGGAGGCCACTCCCCAGAGGGGCTAGTTTCACGGCTCACCCTGCCGGCTGCCCCACAACCACTTCCTGCCTGACCCAGGCTTCCAGCGCTTTCTCTGCCTACCCCCCACTTCACCTCCCAAGCGAACCTATGCTACGCGACGGCCCAGGCAAGTCTCCATGAGCAGGCAGCCTGGACGCCCTATGATCAGGCCACCAACGGAAGGAATGTTCTCTAAGTGCTCAGAGGCAAGGCTGTGATGCAGAGAACACACCGCGTGCCACCGAGAGGCCACCGATCCAGAAGCGTAACCCAACCTGCCTCTCTTGTCACCCACCACGCCCCCCCGCCCCTCCCCACCATCTCCCGCTTCCTCTCTGACACACCTTCCCCCCTCCAGGAACCGTCCCAGCCTCCTCCCAGCCCCTGATCCCACTCTGACACCATGGCCCCAAGATGTTTCCACTTAGGAGTCTACACCACTTAATGGTCAATAAGTTTAAAACTGAACCCATTAAAAAACAAAATAATGAATTAAAAAGCTGTTTCCACTGCCCGTTTCCTGCCTCCCCCCTTTCTCCATTCCCACATCCTGCGACCTCGGCATCACCTCCGAGGATGCCTCTCTCTCAGTCACCCCACGTCTGTGGCCGGCCAGGTGGGGGCCTTGCTTCCTAACTTCTCCTTCCGCAGGCGGGGGCTCAGGGCCCAGGCCCTGGTCACCCCCCGCATGGTCACTGCCTGCCAGACGTCCCCCCTGCCTGCTGCGCCCCTGTGCACAGCAAGTCTCTGGGGCTCCACACAGCCACTCCGTCAAGTGTAACTCCTCCTTAGGGCTGCCGCGGTCCCCCCAGTTCCTTCCCCACCATTTCTACCCCCCCGCCTGTATCCTGCGTGGATGACTACCTTCCTTGGTCGTCACGACCGCCTCCCGAGCTAAGTACTAGCACTGTCCCTGCGTCCCAGATGAGAGAGCTGACTTACAAGGAAGTAACCTGCCCTAGAACCACAAGCTACTAAGTGGCTGAGGCGGAGCTCAAACCCAAGCACCAGCATCCGGGTCTTCAGCTCTACATTTCCCAACACGGTGGGGCCAGACTCCAGACCAGCCCATCCAACCCTGCTCTCCCGATGTGAAAGGCTCCCTCTTCTCCACACCAAACCACTGAAATCTGCCTCAGCAGGGCTCACCGGCATGGCCCACCTCCTCCAGGAAGCTTTCCCTCCCACCGTCTCTCCTGTCTTTAACCTATGACAACACACGCGGCCTGCACGACACAGCTGAGGGCCTGAAGACCAAGTACTCATCTATCGGCATGGATGCCGGACACAAGAAAACACCTCCTCAACTTTCATTAGTTATCTCAAAAGTGTCCCATGTACTTCCCTCAAACTGGTGTAAGATACTCGGGAGCAGGGAGAGGACCCCCCGTGTCCCCAGAAGCCCTGGCCAAGCCAAGCACAGCGCGTGGTGGGATCTATCCAGAAAGCAGAGCAGGAAGGCCCCGTACAGAACCCTGCCAGCTCAGGACGGCTGTCCCTCCTCCTCTTCTTGAGGGGACCAAACGCCAGCCTTCCTCTCCAGGCCCACGTCTCTTTTCACACTCAGGCAGTTAACACACACACTCTAAAATGCACACCTCCTTGGAGCCCCTTGAGCCTTGGAAGACCTTACAAATGCAACGGAACAGACTGTCCCCTTAGCACTGGCTTGGACGGTTCAGGTCCTTTCGAAATTAATCTCAATTTGATGGGTGATTTAAAATGCCACCCAGATGTATCTCCTCGAGAAACTAAAAACACCTTCAGGGAAAGCCAGTCCCCCACACTGCAGCCAGCGTCCAAATGGCTGCGAGCAGAGCCTGCCCTTCACTGTGCACTTTCATAACCATCCCCCAGAGGCCTGCCTCCAGGTACCGTGAAGCCTGTGCCCTGAAGCCATCAACACCAGCAACAAGCCTGCAGGAAAACCATCCCGCAGGGCCCTGTGCAGCCAGGCGTCGCCGTCACCCTGTCTGGCCGGGACACATCTGCACGGTGCCGCCCTTTGCCCTCTCCCCAGTCAGCTCTCCGCAGTGACCTCATCCTGTTCCAGGAGAACGGCTCCACGTTCACAGCGCAGCCCAGCTGAGCCCCAGAGTGACAGGGAACACCCATCTGACCCTCCACTTGCGTATCTGTAGGCAGCCAGGGTGACCCATCCAAAGCTGGACTCTGGACCCTCCCCTGACCCTGTCTCTGTAGAGCACCCCCCCCGCCCCGGGATGTAGCAGCCCCAGCCTTCCAGGGGCTCAGGCAGAGAACTGGGCCGTCACCTTCGACCTCTGTCTTCTCACTCCCTGCATCTAATGCAACACAGCCTTCAAAATGTATCGTGTCGCGGCCCTTCTGGGACCTCCAGTCAGGCCTCCCCTGGGCTCCCGGCCTCCGGCCTGAGCACCCACCCTCTGCTCTCCGCCTCACTGCTCTGACGCCAGGTGTGCTCACCCTCGGTCCAGAACTCTCCAGTGGCTTCCCTGTCACCGTGACAGCCAAACACTCCACAGCCATCCCTGCCACACCTGTGACATCATTACCCGTGTTTCTTTGGACACAACTCACCCACTAATTCGTCCACTTCCTTCTAAAGAAGGAACAGGGGCCGTGGGCCATGAGGGGATTTCTCTGGGGGCCAGGGCAGAAGCGCCACCGCTGTCTGCCCAGGGCCACGCTCTGCCCCCTCCTCCCCGGGCCCCCGGCCTCCAGACCAGCCTCCCTTGCCCAGACTCCCCCCACACCCCAAACGGGGCCCAGAGCCTGCGGGAAGCCAGCCAGGCGCTGGCTGCTAGGCAAGGTTTCCCTGCCTCGGGAAGGGGTGTGTGAGAAGAGCCTCCTCTTCTTCAGTGGGGAGAACGTGCGGGCGAGCGCTGCCTCCGTGGCTGCAGCCACACCGCACGTCAGACAGTGGACATAGCCGACGGGCCCGGACTGACGGCCCGAGACAGAAACCACCTAGGCCACAGGGACACAGAGCCACCCAAGTGGCCCTGGACATGCCCACTTCAACTTCCGGACGCCCCTGTTGTTTAAGTCACTTTCCATGGGTTTCCCACCAGAACCCAGAGCCTGCCCGGGTGCCTCCGTCAGTTACACGTCCAACTCTGAATGTGGGCTCAGGTCGTGATCGCATGGACCGTGGGATCAAGCCCCGAACCGGGCTCTGCGCTGAGAGCACAGAGCTTGCTTGGGATCCTTTCCCTCTCTCTCTCTCTGCCCCTCCCCTGCTCACAAGCTCATTCTCACTCTCAGAATATATAAACATTAACAACAACAAAAAAAAGAACCAATGCTTCCCCTCAATACGCATACCAAAAAAAGAAAAAAAAACCCATAATTAAAAATGAAACTCAAGACACGAAGTCACACAGGTATAGAAACCTCCCAGTTCAAGGCACCTGGGGCTGTCCTGTCAGAACGTGAAGCAGTCACCAACCATCCCTGTGGCTTTGCCCTTCCGATTTCTATCGACGATTAGTCACTGCGTCCGTCCCTTCCCTCCGGGCCCCACACACCCTTCCTTCCCGGCCCCGCTGTCCCCCAACCAGACTGACAGGGCAACTGTCCCCTCAAATGCAGGAAAGGAGGCTCATGCCCGCTTCCAGATTTCACTGTAGGGAGAACTGTTGGTAGACTGTCATGCCTCCCCAGCCTGGGGCTCCCCCCCACCCCCCTCCCCACCTCTCTAGGCCCAGCGCTGAGCCTTACAAATGATAGGCCATATGCTACAGTCCCACAACTACGGACTCCTTCCGTTTCTATGCATTCCTCTGGCTTTACTCTGCTTCCTCCATGTTCTAACTTCTCTGTGATAATCAAGTACAGACCACTGAATAGCAAAATCGAACTTTTTCTTCTGCTGTTGTCTTGGGTTTTTTTGTTTGTTTGTTTGTTTGTTTTTTATGGCTCTGGCCTTTGCCCTCTAGGTCTGGAAATGGCCAAAGCAGCTCCAAGCCAGTGCCCTCCCCTCGGCACGCACCCTCAGTCAGGCCCCTGCTCGGCCACCTGGAAAGCCATGTCCCCATTAGGGCCACCGAGAGCTCCGGAATTGTTGGAGCCGAAGTTACTTTCCCACTAGGCACGTCTCCTGCCCACGCAGGCCCTATAAGAGTTAATAAAACAGCACCAGTGAGAAACCAGGGGAGAGGCACACACTCAATGAGCCCCTTTATGGGCCTGGAGCAGAATGACCACGACGCAGACAGAACTTGGCTGAGCAGAGAAGGCGAGAAAACACCTCAAGGCCCTGCCTTCCAGCGATGCGGCCACAGCAGTCTCCGCCTTTTACAGACCCCTAAATGCCAGCCCGCTCACGCAGCATCCAGGAGGCCGAAGGGTTTTTATAAACGCATATTTTATCCGGTCTCATAAAGTCACAATACAGTAGGTAGGTAAGACTGAAAATATTTCAGTATCACAAATTTTGCTACTTGTTCGACTCCTTCCCCGATTTCCCACTTTAGAATTAAAAAAATTAGCATCTGGGCAGTGGGAAGGGACTTTCAATCTCCGTACACTGGCATGTTTTAAGCGAAGATTTTGTTTTTCTCCTCAGATGTATAAAAATAATCTCTTCTCCCGTGGTCCAAAGCGCTGCCCGGATCTGTCAGCCTGGCTTCGAACCCTGCCCCCACTCCCAGCCGCCACTTGCTAGGCAGACGACTAAGTAACTCTCAGGGTCCCAGTGTCCTCTTCTGTAAATCAGAGACAAGCGGAAAACCCCCAGGGTCGCTGGCGGCTGTAAATGAAAAAATGAAGAGGCCAGGACAGAGTAGAAAGCATAGAAGAACTCAATCAGGTTCATTACAGTAGTGAGAGCTGTGCTTTTTTCCTCCTTCTCCTATTTTTTCTTTTTTAAAAAATCTGTTTTCAGGATGCCTGGGGGGCTCAGTCAGTTGGGTGTCTGACTTCGGCTCAGGACATGATCTCACAGTCCTTGGGTTCGAGCCCCGCATCAGGCTCTGTGCTGACGACTCGGAGCCTGGAGCCTGCTTCAAATACTTTGTGTGTGTCTCTCTCTCTCTGCCACTCCCCTGCTCGCACTCTGTCTCTGTCTCTCAAAAAATACACAATAAAAATTTTTTTCTAAAAATCTGTTTTCATCCTATCCCTGATGATGCATTCTGTAACACCTCCCCTCCTCCAGCTCAGAACCCAACCAAGTGAAGAAAAGGGCAAGAGCTGTCATTCCCTAAGCACCTCTTTGGTACCAGGCTAGGTGCCTGTGAGGCAGGTACGATCAGCCCTTTTGCAGCCGGGAAATCAGAGGTGAGGGTGAGCATACACTGCTGAGGTCCCAGTCAGCAGGAGGGGGCATTTGAACCCCCAAGGACAGAGGTAGAAAGGAGGCCGACCATTCCCTCGCTCTGGCTCTTTGGCCCCCCCAACCAAAAACACTTCTTTTTAAACTTACTATTTAATGGGTTTTGAGAAGAAACTCTAAGAGAAAGAACAAAGTAAGAGCTCTGAAATTTCTATCAGTGACGTATATGGAATATATCTGAATATATTCAAACCTGAATATATTATAATTTATCACTACCTAGTCAAAAAAGCCATTATGCAAACATTCAAGGCCCAACAACCTCAAAGTGTATTTTAATGAATATGCTCATCTACGCTCCTCAAGGAACATGACTCCGTGTGTACCCCTGCCCGGCTGCAAGCCAGGTGACTCACGCCCGGGAGCATGTTTGCTAATGGAACACCCTTCCCGGGGCAGAGAGAACAAGGAAGCGGGCCATACGCTGGTCAGCGCACCAGCCAGGGGACAGCACCCAAGCCCGGCTCCAGACGGCGCATGCAGTGGAGAAGAACCCAGGCTCTGAAGGCAGCCTGCCCCGGCTAGAAGGCACCAGTGCTGGGTGGCCTCTCCGCCACCACCTGCAGGATGACCTGGAGTGAGCCACTCTCCTTCTCAGGACCTCCAGTCCCTGAACCGTAAAATGTCTTTCTGAACCAGACATGTCCCGCCGCCAAGGGGAGCTGGGACAACTAGATGAGCCATGACACGAAAGCCCTGTAACATTCATTCTTCGCCAATGGCTCCTGAGGGATGTCACTAATGTGGGTTCCGGGGCCACCTACTCGGGCTCCAGCCTCAGGTCTGCGACATACTGTGACCTTGAGAGCCTCACCTGACTTCTCTGCACCGCAGTGTTGTCATCTGTAGTAAAGGGAATGGTCACGGGGCAAGCGACTGTGAGGATGACATGAAGTGACGCACATAAGGGGCTCAGCGCATCTGTATCTGGTACAGAGAACCTTGTTATTTTTCATTAGCTCCAGAGATCATTTGGGTTTGCGAGGGAAGGCGGGGATGATTCCTAAGAGGCACAATCCTAAGAAAAAACCTCTGTAGTTACAAGAATAGGATACTGACACAGGCTTGCTGTCACCTCAAGCACCGGGACACTTGGAAGGCCTGGGACACAAACCACGACAAGGTCTGTGCTAACCTGTCTGTGCCACCCTGTCACTGCTGCCAGAAGACGAGTCTACTTAATACACTTCCACTCGGGAATGCACCCAGGATGAAAGCGACATGTGAAATATACTCTTCAAAAACTGGTTGTAAATAATCAAACAACACACACACACACACACACATACACCACTGACAACAACCACCTTATCAGAGTCTGCAGAGAAATGCTACTGCAAAAGCAAAGCAACAAACCAACCCTGAGATATCTCAACTACGTGTAGCGCTGGGGCGGCTATAACTCAGACAGGAAGTAAGGGCGGCAACTCTGGGACACGCACTGTCCTCGCCTCCTGAACCCCCAGCACCTGCCACTTCCCGGGCATTCTCAGAAACGGACAGGAGTTTGCAGGAAACTTAAGCTTAAAGCGTTAATTTAAGGAACTATTTATCCTGCCTGGTTTTGATGGCAATCTCTGCTGCCCTTTTAAGAAGAGTAGGCAGGGCTGGTGTGAGCAGGGAGGTCACAGTCCTACAGACCCCACACTGAGCCCCCCCCCGCCCCCAAGCTGAGCTCCTCCACCAGGCTGCTCCTTTCTCTCCTTTTCTCTTCCATTCCTCCCCCTCCCACCCCCGCTGCATTCTTTCTCTGGCTCCTCTTCCTGCTCCAGTCACTTCTCTCCACGGGACTCTCTGTCACATCTGGCAACAAGAGCACTTTGACCCTTCCAATGCTTCGGATCCTCAGGCTGTTTTCTCGTAAGATTCTGATGTGCGCCAGAGATTTTTTCTGACGTCCACTTCTTTCATGTCCTCTTGAATGAGACAACGGTGGCTGGCTGACCTCCAGATACCAACATCCCCCCTCCCCAGCCCCTTGCTCCACAGAGCCCGGCATGGCTTCTAGGAAAGCATCGGGCCGCCTACTGCTCCACAGGAGGAACACGCCGCTAAAACCCTTCACTCAAATTGTACTTCGCAGGTTCTCCTTTGGTTAACAGGTTCATTGTCATGTAACAGACGGCCGGACTTCCCCAGGAGACCACGCCGCAGTCTGGCCAACGCCCACTGCAAGCTCTCTGCTTCTCTGGTCTGAGTAAACTGGGTAACACCACCCACACCACCCAGGGCTGCTGTGCTGCGCGGACCCAAGGGCATTCGCCATGTAGGAGAACCTCCTAAAACATTGTTGTCACTCCGCTACAGGGTCTCAGCTTTGCACAACCCCAGCAGGCAACTTCACGCGGCGTCCCAAGCTCGCTATTCACATGGACCACGAATGAACGTGCCCCTGGAGTTGTGCGGAGGCACCGCGGTTAAGCCACCTCTGCCTGGGGTTTCATTAACAGAATGACCTTTGAAGCATCCATGGGGGACTGACATCGGAGGCGAGCCTGGTTTCCCACGCTGTGCTAAGGTGATTCATCACAGTCAGAAACTTCCCACGAAGGGGAGGGAAAACCTTTCCCTCCATCACATGTGTCTGCATTCCGGCAACACCCTCCGATCTTCTCTGCGACCGCAGAGGATCGGGCAGCGGGCCGGTGCCAACCCTTCCAGCCCCTACAGCCCCAGACGCGGAGAAACTCACACAGTCCTGCCTGAAGGTTGCCTCCAGCTGAAGGCTGTTCCCCAACCTCCTGCCCAGGCGCTGCTCGGCAGCACGGACGCTCCGGGCCTCCTCCTCTGTGACTTCAGACTTTTTGCAACTCAAGCGCAAAACTTGTTAATTTTCTCTCCTTCTCTTCCCGGATGTCCCTTGGGAGGCACCCAGGTGACTCTGCTGCGTCAAACGCAAGCGTTAGGGCTGGCGTCTGTGGGGCCCTGGACAGGTTTTTCCTCCTTAAAATCCCTGAACTTCACAGAGGTAATAAGGCCCAAAGTCAGCAGATTAAAACTCGTAAAGCTCGGTGTCCCGGAGATCTAAAAGGGCTGTGGCAGGCTCCCAACGTGCCACCATCATCAAAAAGCCACTAGAAAGCACCTCTAGCTTCAGCTGGGCTGGATCACAAACAGCTGAGTGCGGTGCTCTGGGCGCTTTTGAGAGAGAAATGACGGACAGGACCACTGTCGGGGCTGGGGGCCACCGCCCTTCCAGCGCGGAGGCTGCCCCGGGAAGGCGGTGACGAACTCCGGGAGGGACACTCGTTAGCCACCCAAACCTGGGGGGACGGGGTCTCCGGAGCGAGCAGGGCCGGAGGCGGCCTCCGAGGGCCGTCCTGGGGTGCCTCTGGCCCAGACCGGACCCGGAACGCCGCCGCGTCCTCACGCCCGCAGGCCGCTACGGACCGGGTGCCCCCGCGCGCCCCCCCCCAATCCCCGGCGGCGCTCCCTCCCCGGGGGCCCGGCTCCACGTGGGCGGAGGGCCAGGCGTCAGGGCTCCGGGAGCCGGACGCGGGGCGCGGGCGACCCCGGCCCTCCTCGCCAGCCCGGCAGCCCGGCACTCACGGTTCCATGGCGGCGCCCCGCGCCCGCCCGGCGCCGCACGGCAGCCGCAGCCACAGCCACAGCCGCAGCCGGAGCGACAGCGGCCCGGGAGCAGCCGGCTCCGTGGAACTCGTCAGAGCGCGACGCGCCGCGGGGTCACGTGCGCGGAAGCGACCGCGCGGCGGCGGGAGGGGCGGGGGGCGGGGCGGCCGCGGCGGAGGTGGGGGGCGGCGGAGGCGAACGTGGGGGCGGGGCGCGGGTGAAGGTGGGGGGCGGCTGGGAGCCGAGTAGGGGCGGGAGAGGGGGCGCAGGGCCCTGCACAGACCCGGCTCCCGGGCCGCACAGTCCGAGTCCCACGGCGCCCCTGCCTCTCCTGCACCCCGAGAGCACCGCGGCGGGCCCGAGCCGGCCTCCGTCTAGGTAGCACAGTAATACGTTCGCCCTCTGGCTTCCAGGGGGTCTTCCTCGGGGCCCAGGAGTGGACTGTGGGGGCGGGGCGCCCACGAATGCCCTACAGTTGTGCGAAAGACACTGAGTGTCTGCATGCTTCTGCGGGAGAGGATCCATAACTTTGCAAATTCCCGAAGAGGTTTGTAACGCAAAGAGCTTAAAAGCCACAGCAAACCTCTGACACCTCCAGGTGATGCCAGGAGAGCTTTCCAGGCTCTTTCTGGTCGTTTCTGCAACCCTTTTCTAGATTAGAGCTACCATAGCCTGCAGACACTGTCCCTGAAGAAGCGTGCGGGTGTGGACTCCACACCCCACGGAGCTGGAAACAGAACTGAGGGAGCACATCCGGGTCTGCAAGGGTGCTGCAGTGGGGGCAGGTGTGGGGGCAGGTGTGGGGGCAGGTGTGGGGGCAAAGGGGCAGGTGTGGGGGCAGGTGTGGGGGCAGGTGTGGGGGCAGGTGGGGCAGGGGTCGGGCAGGTGGTCGGGCAGGTGTGGGGGCAGGTGTGGGGCAGGTGTCGGGCAGGTGTGGGGGCAGGTGCGGGCAGGTGTGGGGGCAGGTGTGGGGGCAGGTGTCAGCAGGTGTGGGGCAGGTGGCAGGTGTGGGGGTGCGGTCAGCAGGCCGGGGCAGGTGGTCGGGCAGGTGTGGGGGCAGGTGTCGGGCAGTGTGTGGGGGCAGGTGTGGGGGCAGGTGCGTCGGGGCAGGTGTGGGGGCAGGGGGGCAGGTGTCGGGCCCGGGCCGGGGGCAATCCTACTGCTTCTTTCACGGTGAAGAGGATCAGCTGAGCAAAAGCACTTTCTTGATTTAAGACCTTGACTCCCAGTCCCAAACTCTGTATCAAGATCAGAGGAGGGGCAGTGGTGGGTGGCTCAGTGGGTTGGTGTCCGACTCTTTGATATCAAGCTCAGGTTTCACCCGCCAGGAAGATGGAGCCCTACGTAGGGCTCTGCGCTGAGTGTGGAGCCTTCTTGGGATTCTCTTTCTCTCCTTCTCTGCCCCTTCCCTGCTCATTCCTTCTCTCTCTCTCTCTCTCTCTCTCTCTCTCTCTCTCTCTCTCTCTCAAAATAAACTTAAAAGAGCCACAGTTTTGGCTCTTTCCAAGATTCTCTTTGGAACATTTGTCAAAATGTCCCCTTATTGCTATGGGGTTAAAGTCAATCTGAATGAGAAATATCAAAGACTCAAGCTTTCCTCCTAATGTTTCCTTGTTCATTTACTAAGCTGCCAACAAGCATGGTATTGGCAGGAAGAGAAGAACACGGATAGGATTCAGTTCCTGCCCTCAGCAAGCTTCAAGGCAAAGTGAGTTACCAAAACTAAGTGTGACGAGCACAGATTGTGACAGTGGCCCTGAGGAAGGGCCCCAAACTCACCCGAGGTGGGGTTGGCAGGGAGAGGAAAGCAAATGTTCAGTGTTCGGGCTGATCTCTAGACGGGAAGGGCTTAAGAAGTTGGAGGGAAGGGGGGCGCCAGGCAAAGAAACAGACTGAAGACGAGTCATAATGATAAATCCCATTACCGATCTGAATCCTCAAACACAACTTTTAAAAAATGATAGCAAAAGATTATCCCTCGAATTCTTTCCATAGACACGTGGAGGAAAGGGGGTGTTCATGACGGCAGGACCAGGGAACATAAACACCAGTGCTTGAGGACGGGCGGGTAACGGGCACAGGCCGGGGCGGGGGGTGCTGAGCACCTGAGCGTGCATTGTCTACAGGGGCCACACTCAGCCCTCGAAAGACTCTAACTTCGGGGCACCTGGGTGGCTCTGTTGGTTAAGCGTCTGACTCTAGATTTTGGCTCAGGTGGTGATCCCACAGTCGTCGATTGAGACCTATATCGGTATGGAGTCTGCTTAAGATTCTCTCTCTCCCTCTGCCCCTCATTCTCTCTCTTTCCCTCTCATTCTCTCTCTCAAAAAATAAATGAAAGCCAACTTCAAATACAACTTTCCATGTGACACCTTCCAATTCTAAGGTATTGGAAACTAAAAAATACTTTGAACTTCAAGAGGACTAAACAAAACATTTGCTGGCTGCTTTGCTCAGGGACAGCCGGTTTTCACCTCCAGTCGGAGGCAGTTTTGTCTGGTGTAGAAATGCCTGCTTCAGAGACTGTGCCTGCTGCCTGGCCTCTCCTGAGACGTCCCCACTGACCCCTTCCTGTTTTCATATGGCGCCAGGTTTCAAAAAGAGTTGAAATCCGGGCACCTGGGTGGCTGAGTCGGTTAAGTGTCTCACTTTGGCTCAGGTCATGATGTCACGGTTTGTAAGTTCGAGGCCCAAATTGGGCTCTGTGCTGATAGCACAAAGCATGCTTGAGATCCTCTGCCTCCCTCTCTTTGCCTCTCCCCTGCTCGCTCGCTCTCTCTCTCTAGAATAAACATTATGAAAAAAAAGAGTTGCTATCTTTGACTCAAAACTCCCTCCCAGTCACGTCAACTTCTCCTCCCTTCATCTGCTGTCCAGCATCACCTAGATCCCCTCTTTTTCTCATGTATGTGTTCCCCCAGCACTAACCGAGGGCTCACTGTGTGCTG
Source organism: Proteles cristata cristata (assembly GCA_017311185.1). Lineage (NCBI taxonomy): Eukaryota > Metazoa > Chordata > Mammalia > Carnivora > Hyaenidae > Proteles > Proteles cristata. The sequence goes on along the minus strand of JAESUZ010002849.1, from coordinate 2,541,968 downwards.
CGCACTTCCCTCAGCTCTGGAAACACCACTCGGGTACATGGACAAGCCTTGTCCTCCTGGGACTTATCTTCTGCTGAAGGACACAGCCGGCAAACGATGACCAAATAATAGCGCAGTTACAACTGTGATGGATGGAAAAGGAAATAGAAGCGTGCAGGGATAGTGTATGTGATGAGAGGAAAGGTACCCAACACATCCTGGGGCTCCAAGAGAGTTTGGCTAACCCATCAAGCATCTCTCGCAGCTGATTCTCCCAGTTCACCTCCAGGCCCCTCCTCTGGGCGTGCTTCTATTTAGCAAATTTCCTCTCTGAGCTCAGAATGGAATGCATTTCAGATGAGGTTTGTATCGGCCTGAGAATGAGTTGCTATTCTGGCAGCTTTTACCCATTTAGTTCATTACTGAGTTCTCGTAAGGCCTCCTGGGCTCTCCGCGCAGGGTCATGCTATCCGGTGACGTAGGAAGGACGGGCAGTGACTGATCCCCTGCAAAGCCTAGGGCCTGAGCCAAAGACTTCTCTTCACAACTTGATGAGTTTCCACAGTCACTATCCTCATTTCACAGATAGGAGGCCTATCTGAGGTTGACTGCTTTTCTCAGGCCTTCAAGAGGCTGACTGCTTTTCTCAGGCACTACTGATCAGAACCTAGGACGACCTGACCCCAAGCCCGTGCTCCTCCAGTGTGAGTGTCCCAAGCATTGAAGAATGTGACAGGGTGAAAGCAACTAGCACAGACCCGAAGCAAACAGGCCATCAGTATCCATCATCTCTCTCCCCTCAGAGATGCTCAGCCCACATTTATCAATGTTGTTCTTATTTTTAAAAGCTTTCTAAAGTCCATATATATGATGCTTTCACAGCACCCCTCAGTAGTCCCATTTAACTAGGGGATTGGACCTGTCGGTAGTGAGTGCACCTCTGCTTTGTTTCAAAAAGAGCCAAAATAGGGCCGGGCCTCTGGGGTATGGCCATCATGGGGCCCTCCTCCTGAGTGGCTCCTGGCCCCGCTGCTCCAAGTCAGCCTCCCACCGGCCACCAAGCCAGCTTCCCAGCCAAGGCTGAGCAGGAGCTCAAGTTCATCACCATCAAGCCCAAAGGTGTGCAGCGCGGCCTGGTGGGCAAGATCATCAAGCGCTTAAGGCCGAAGGGGTTTCGCCTCACGGCCACGAAGCTCCTACAGGCCTCTGAGGACTCCTGAAGCAGCATGACATTGACCTGAGGGTCACCCCTTCCTCCCTGGGCTGGTGAAGTACATGAAGTCGGCCTGGCTGGGGCCATGGTCTGGGAGGGCTGGAATGTGGTGAAGTCAGGGCTAGCGATGCTTGGGGAGACCAACCCAGCAGATTCTAAGCCAGACACCATTCGTGGGGACTTCTTCCTTCAAGCTGGCAGGAAGCTCATTCGTGGTGGTGATTCAGTAAAAAGTGCAGAGAGGGCGCCTGGGTGGCTCAGTCGGTTCTTGGGACGGAGCCCTCCTTCCAGCTCTGCACTGACAGCTGGGGCCTGCTCGGGATTCTCTCTCCCTCTCTCTGCCTCTCTGCTGCTTGTGCACATGCACTCTCTCTCAAAATAAATACATCTTTTAAAAAAAATTTTAAATGTTTGTTTCTGAGACAGAGAGAAACAGAGCATGAGTGGGGAAGAGGCAGAGAGAGAGGGAGACACAAAATCTGAAGCAGGCTCCAGGCTCTGAGCTGTGAGCACACAGCCCGATGTGGGGCTCAAACCCACAAACCATGAGATCATGACCTGAGCTGAAGTCGGATGCTTAACTGACTGAGCCACCCAGGAGCCCCAATAAATCTTTTTTTTTTAAGTGAGGAGAAAGACATCAGCCTGTGGTTTAAGCCTAAAGAACTGGCTGACTACAAGTCTTGTGCTTTTGACTACATCTATGAATCAAGAAGGTGCTCCTTTGGCACCACGTGATGTGTCCCTGGATGCAACTCTTCATTCCACTGACTTGGAAGTAATAGAATCAATCTTTCTTTTCTAAAACATATTTACCAGTAAAGCCTTTGGAAATGGGGAAAAAACCCAAAAAGGATCAAAATGCCAGAAATTAGATTCATCTGATACTGTGTATTCTTAGAAAAACCCCTACTCATACCTAATGTCCATTTCCTTTTCTAAGGGCCAAAAAACCATCTGTTTAAGTTATTTCCTCTAGGATTGGACAAAAGTCAAGTCCACAAGTCTGTAGTTGGCTGACACCCACTCACTGCTATTTTTCAAGGCTAATGGCAACAACTTAAGGGGCTCATCTGCAAGTATGTTTGATACCCTAGGAAATTCGTTGTCTATTCCAAGCACTCAAATTCACTTCCTAATTTAACAGCATTTGCCCAACATTTTATAGACACACTGCAGTGATCTCCCTACCTATCTTATTAATAATAATCAGTAATGGGGCACCTGGGTGGCTCAGTCGGTTAAGCCTCCCAATTCCTGATTTCAGCTCTGGTCATGACCTCACCATCGTGAGATGAAGCCCCTCATAGGACTCCATGCTGGCTGGGCATGGCGCCTATTTGAGATTCTCTCTCCCTCTTCTGCCGGCCCTTCCCCTCATAAGCTCTCCCTCTTTCTCTCTGTCTCTCTTTCTCAAAATCATCATCATCATCATTATCATCAGTAATGGCTGACATCAAGCACTCATGGTCTAGTGGGGCCCTGAGTTAAATAGGAAGGAAACAGAAATGGCTGATTCCAATTCTCTATAACCCATTGTGTTAGTTCCTCGGGCTGTTATAACAAAATATGAATAACTCACACAGTTACTGAATGGTTTACACGGTAAGTTTTTTCTCTCATTCTAGAGGCTACAAGTCCAAGATCAAGGTTCTGGTTGAGAAACTCTGGTTGAGTTTCTGGTAAGGACTCTCTTCCTGGCTTGGAAACACCACCTTCTGGCTATGTCCTCACACGGCCTTTCTTGAAGCCTGTGTGAGACAGTAGAGAGCAGGAGGTGTCTGGTAGCTCTTCTTTTTTTTTTTTTTTTTTTAATTTTTTTTAATGTTTTATTTATTTCTAGGAGAGACAGAGAGAGCGTGAGCAGGGGAGGGTCAGAGAGAGAGGGAGTCACAGACTGAAACAGGCTCCAGGCTCTGAGCTGGCAGTCAGCACAGAGCCTGACGCAGGGCTTGAACCCACGAACCGCGAGATCATGACCTAAGTGAAAGTTGGACGCTTAACCAACTAAGCCACCCAGGCGCCCCTGTCTGATAGCTCTTCTAATAAGGATGCCAATCCTGTCAGATCAGGGCCCCTCCCTTATGACCTGTTTCAACCTAATTACTTCCTTACTCCAGATTCAGCCACAGTGGGAGGGTTAAGGCTTCAACATACAAACAGGAGCTGGCTGGGGGCAGGCGGAGGGTGACACACACACATTCAGTCCCTAACACCCCTAAACGGAAGACTTCCTAAAAAGAGAAACTGACCTACATATTCAATGTGGAGAATATAGAGGAATTCAGTACCAACAACTCTATTGCCTATTTTTTGTTCCAAGGCAGGAAAATCTCAGTCTTGACTCTCAATTTGAGCTTGGTTATAGTTAATGCCAGTTGACATTAGCGACCTCTCTTGGCCTGGGTTTCAACAACTCCTGGATATCCATCGCCGGCTGACCCATCCCCGCTACAAGCAGAGCAGAATGAAGGTATTTCCCTCAGGGCTCAGTCCTCTCACCAGACTGCCTTCCCCCACGACCTTCTCCAGTCATTTGCAGGAGGGCTTATGCTTTCTGGCCCACTTGTTGCACAAAACATGGGAGCTTACGTTTCACTGTCTTCTTGACTCCTGAGAAATGATCAGGAGAAGCAAAGGTCAACCTCTTATTGGTTCCAAAGCTTTATCTTCTAATCAAATTTAGTAATTCCAGAACACAGACTTTCAGCTTGGTGGTTACTGACAACATAAGACTGTTTTTGCGTTCTTATCACTGTACTTGTTCACATTATCTATTGCTGTGTGACAAACTACCCCAACATGTAGTAGCTACAGGACTTATCTGTTGCTCCAGAACAAGTTACCTCAAAACTTTGGGCCCTGAAACAACATGTATTATCTTGTGGTTTCTGTGGTCAGGAATCTGGGCTCAATTAACTGGGTCCTTTGGCTCAGGCTCTTGTTCGGGCTATAGGCGCTTTGTCATCTGGGACTGAAGTCATCCTCAAGCCTAGCCTGGGGAAGGGTCCACCTCCAAGCTATTGCTTGTGGTTGTTGTCAGGATCTAGTGCCTCATGGGCTGCTGGTTGGGGGCCAGTTCCTTGCCCTTTGGGACTTTCCCTGGGGCAGCTTCTGTCAAGGCAGTGTTGCTTCATCTGAGGGAGTAAGTGAGAAGAACCGGAGAGTGAGGGTAAGATTCAAGTTACCTGATCTCATGGGTGACATCCCAATGTTTTTACTCTATTCTTTTCTTTAGAAGCCAATAACAGGTCCATCCAGCTCTCAAGAGGTGGGGATCATGCAAGGGAGTGAATCTGGAGGTGGGGGTCACTGGGAGCCATTTTAGATGGCATCTACTACAGTGGCTTAAAACAGTAGTTTACTGTCTCTCAAGGTCCTGTGTGTTGACAAGCTCAGTGGAGTGGCTCTTGCTGGGGGTGTCTCCCTTGTGAGTGCAGACAGATGACATCTGAGCTGCAGTCATGTGAAGGCTTGACTGTGCTGGACATCCAAAGTGCATCCTCTCACATGTCTGGTGCCTAAGCTGGGACGGCTGGGAAGCAGGGGACCAGCCCGGCAGTCTTTCCCACGCGGCTTCACCACACGGCTGGCCTGGGCTTCCTCGCTGGTCTCTGAGAAGTCAGACGCCAACCATGAGGCTGATTTCCCTTCGAAGGGGGCTCCGAGACACCAAAGAAGCTTCAGGGCTTCCTATGACCTGGCCTCGGGCATCGCCCAGCATCACTACCACCGCATTCTGTTGGTCAAAAGCCAGTCGGAGCCAGCCTGGATCCACAGGGAAGAGACAACAAAGGAGCATGAATCCTGGGAGGAGGGGTTCCCTCGGGTACCATCTTTGGCGACTGGTTTCCATAGTCTTTCTACGTAATATTTGCATCCTCTCTGCTCTCGTCTGCAAAGGTAAGGCAAGTGCACGGAACTCCCAGAATCACTATAAGGTGGACTACTGTGCTAAGGGGTTTACACAAACGGTCTCATTCTGTCCTCTTAGCACCATTGAAGCAAATGCCCCTTTTTCCTGGTGCCCATTGGTTTCTGGTACTTGCAGTAATGAAGTGCAGTGAGCGGAAGCAGGAACACCCCGCCTGCGCCCACCCCTGGCTTTCGCACACTCTCGTGGGGCACAGCCCTTGCTCACACCCCCCCTCCACTTCCACTCACTCACCAGGAATTAGTGTCCAGCATACCAATACCCTTCACACTCTCTGCTTGTGGTAATTTGGGATTTTTTTAAGTATCACTCTCAATTTATTTGACTGAAACATATCTTTTGTTCTCAGCATTTGAGGGACACTGCATGAACCAGATTACCGCCATCTTGAACAAATCTGCCATGAGGACCGGTCTGTGACCTGGAATGTTGAGCACAGCACCACCCCCCCATCTTTTTCCTTTTGTTTAACCACAACCTTAACTACAGCCCATGGGGTAACGTCCTTCATCTGGCCGGGAGATACGGCCACGACACACAGCTGCTCTCAAGTCCTCCTGGCTGGGCCCCCCACACGTTCTCCCAGCCTCTGGGGCTACAGAAGCAGGTCTTAAGGAGGTGGGGGCACAGAGATCTCCTGTCTTAGGATGCTCAAGTTATGCTTCTGTCCATAAGTCCCCTTAACAAACCACTTCTCCTCAAGCTGGCCTTGTCAGCCTTTTTCTTCAGCCTTGGAAGGTCATTCTGCATACACCTCCCTTTTGCCAAACAAGTACCGTTCCACTACCATTGCCTGCAACTTCCTGTGCTGCCCTTTATTTCTCATTTTTCCAGGGCCTGGCACCCAGCCTGGTATGGAAAGACACCCAACGTACATACTGAACGAAGGACAGCTGGATTTGTCAGATGACTGGCAATATGCTGGCGTGTCTTCTCATGGTTTAGAGGATGGGGCAGAGGGTACTCTCCCACAGAAGGAAAGGGCAGGGGCCACGTGAGCAACAAGCGTGTTGTTCAGAGATGGGAGGCTGAGTGTGCACCCCCTTCTGTGAGGGCAACTGGCCGGTCCTGATTTTCCTGTGACTTTCCTAATTTTAGTGCTGAAAGCCCGAGTCCCAGGGTCCTGTGGCCCCAGGCAAACCAGGACAGCTGGCCACGCTACTCCCAGCCTGTATTTCTTCTACGGGTTACGGGGCGAAACTGTCTTCACATTCAGGAACATCTCAGCTTGCTTCCCTCGAAAACAGAGTCTGAGGCAAACGTTTCCATGTTAACTTTATAGGGATACAGGTGCCACCCCAGAGAAGCATCGAGAGAAGATGGAGGCAGGGGCTCAGGAGAGGAAACTCGAGGGAGTGCAAGCTGTCCCAGGCTTCACTACCAACGTATCCGGTCGCTCGGTCTTGCAGGATAGCTCCAGAAAGATCACCGGAAATGATCGTGTCTGGAAACAATCTATGGGTTCTGTCCTGCCATCTGACTTCTGTGGGCCAGAGTCTGACCTGCACATCTAGGTTGTATTACGGGCCCTGCAAGCAGGCACTGGGGAGTCAGGGCCTGTGGGCACCAGTCCAGTCGATGTGGGGTGAACGAGCCTCCCCCACAGTGGGACACAGGTGACAGAGGTCAGGAACTATGTGAACCTTTATCGGAACAACCCAGGTGCAGAAGCAGGGCATGGACCGTGGTGGGTAGGAAGATAGGGGCAGGGCCCAGGGGCTCTGGGGACTTGTCAACTTGATCCAGTACAAAGAGGTGGAAGAGGCTTGACGCTATTGTTGCGAAGACTGGGGAAATGAGAGTCCTGGGAAAATCTAACAGGATTCTGGGGCTTCACGAAGGCCCCAGCTGATGTCTTTGATCTCATATTAATGATGACTTCTAAAATAAAATGTGACTTCTACAAATGCCTGCCTGGTGGTGATTTCTTTCTGCAAATGAGCAGCATAAGCACAGAGAAGAGAGTATGGGTATTGGTCAAAGCCTGGGAGCTCCTAGGCAGCCAGGACGAAAGGGCAGAGGAACAAATTAGTCTAGGACAGTGAGTCGCAAAATTTGTGGAAGTCAGAATCACTTGAGAGCTTTTAAAAGGCCCAATACCCAAGCTGAACCCCAAACCATTTCAATCAGAGCCCAAAGTAGGGCTTAGGCATCAGTCATTGTTAAAGCTTTCTAAAGGAGTCCGCTGTGCAGTAAACCAGTGGTTTGGGGCACTGTAAGAGAACAGAATGACAAACCCATGAAATCAATGCTGAATCGGTTCCAGCTCCTTCCTGAGGCCCAGCTGCATGTTTGCCCTTTGATTCTGTAAATTATCTCTGTATCTTTGTAATAAATTCCTTCTTTTTGGCTGAAATTAATACTCGCGATCAATAGTCTCAAAGGCTGTTGTACCACATCTCTATAAAGTGACAGTTCCTGCCTGGAAGTGTCCCTGACATTGCTCTCGACATCGAGAACCACAGCAAGGTCATCATTCCCATTGCAACCTGAAGCAACAGTGTTTGATACTGCGTTTCACCCCGCAGGAAGTGAGGACGGACCGCCGTGAGAACGCCAGGGCTGCAGCTTCTCGAGTCGTTCACCACTGAGCCGCCCGTGTGCTTGCCCTTTCCAAACTGACCTTTAAGTTATCTTTGTTGGCTTGAATCGAACTTGAGGGGTCTCTTCACCCAAGACCATGGGGTGGCACGTCAGAAATGTGGGACAGAGGGGCACCTGGGTGGCTTAGTCGGTTGAGCGTCTGACTTTCGCTTAGGTCATGATCTCGCGGTTTGTGGGTTCGGGCCCCGCGTCGGGCTCTGTGCTGACTGCCAGCTCAGAGCCTGGAGCCTGTTTCAGAGTCTGTGTCTCCCTCTCTCTCTGACCCTTCCCTGCTCACGCTGTCTCTCTCTCTCTCCTAGAAATAAAAAAAAAGAAAAAAAAAGAAATGCGGGACAGATAAACTGGGGAATGTGGTAATCATCTTCCCATACACACATAAGCCTTCTTCAAGTCCTCACGGGGCTTGGTGACTGCAAATCAACATGACTTTGTTAAGAGCACTGACCTACGAATAGCTGAAGGGCACTTTCTGAGCCATGTGGGTGTATCAAAAGGAATTGAAAGAGCACAGCTGTCCCCAGGTTTTGGTATTTTTTTCCAAGCTCCGTTTGTTTCCCTCACTCCCTTGGAGAAAAAGGCAGTAGGAGAGCACCCCCCCCAACGCACGCTCCCCCCACTTCTGTGCACATACCCCTGGGGCTCTGGCTCACCACAGGGCCTGCTTCTACCTTCAGAGCTCTGCTCCCAGACGGGGACCAGCCTGCCACCGGAGCAAGCCACTTCCTGCACAGCAAACCAAGCTGCTCAAATTAGATCCACAATTTGCCATAAATTGCCAAGTTAGCGTAAATGTCAAGTTGGCCAGTTCCAGGCATGTGAAGGGGCCGTCCAGGGGCCATCAGGCTACACAAAGGCCACCAGCCTGCTTTTGCCTTGAACATACAGAACAAAGGTCTTTATCCTGATTTCCTGGATGTGGACTAAATGGCACAAAACTCAAGAACTTATGGGGCAGGGGTGGAAGGGGGTTGTGGCAGGAGCCCTGGCATAGAAACGTCGAAATGGGCAGGGCAATGCCCTGAGCAAGAGGCGGGGGTGGGGCAGCCTGCAGAGAGTGGCCTTTTGTGGGTAACAGTGCAGGCGCCCCCACCCCGCAAATGCCTGCAGAGGGGTCGAAAGCAGTGGCTTCTGAAAATGTTGCCCCTGGCACATTTCCTTTCTTTTTTTTCCCAAATGTTTGTTTATTTTTGAGAGAGAGAGAATGAGTGGGGGGAGGGGCAGAGAGAGATGAAGAATCCGAAGCAGGCTCCAGGGGCTTGAACACATGAACCCTGAGATCATGACCTGAGCCAAAGTCAGACACTTAAAAGACTGAGCCACTCAGGCGCCCCCCGGCACAGTTCCTTTTAGTGACTTGTCAGAGCATCTGCGGGTTGCAACACATACTATTTCTGCATTTCTTTCATTGCTTGTTCTGATTACACTTATGTTTTTGTTTTTTAAGTTATGGAAGCATGCAAAGTATTACCAAGGAGTGTCATTTCGGGATAGGAAAGGCAGTGCTCCCTAAATAGCAGTTATTTTAGAAAGAAACTTGCCTTGGGGGGCTCGCCTCTGGGAGCCATGGCCCCAGGGCAACCAGCCTGTCTTTATTCCATGGGGAGGGAGGACAGGTGCTGACGCCAGAAGAGCAAGGGACAGAGAAAGCTGGACAAAGGAGGGAGAACCACGGATCCTGAGTGGAGAAGTTCAAGAGCGCGCGCGCCTTCCGTCCCCTCTGCCCAGGACTCTGGCGTCGCCACCCGACAAGTGCACACGCTACTCCGGGTGGTCTGTGCGGCCGCAGAGCCTCAGACCTTGCGTCCTCAGGCTTCAGCCGCAGCCGCACCTCTAGGGTGACCAACAGTTTGACACTCCTGGGACCAAAGGGTTTCCCAGGTCACTGGGTGTTCAGTGCTGAAGCCAGGACACTCTGGTCACCTTACCTCTGTCCCAACTGCCCCCAGCAAACTGGTTTCCCACGGTAGAGGGCTGGGTGGGAGCTTGTGTCCTCTGCCCACACCCCACACGTCCTTCCTCACCCCACTGCACACACATCCATACAGCACCCACATCACACCCCGTGCACACCACACACACACATACCATACACATGCCACACACACACACACACACACACACACACACACACACACTTTCCCAACCTGAACTTCATAAAGTTCAGGCAGCTCAGGTAACATGGAGAAGACTGTAGTCACCGCTGCTGGGAAGGCCATTACCGGGCCACCCCCTTCAGACTTACAAACCCCCTCTTGCTCTGTGTTCTCGGTTTTAAAGCCAGGAGGGGTCTGAGATCATTCTGAGGTGTACAGACCTGATTTCCAGGATTGTAGCAACAGAGCCAAGCCAAGACTCAGACCTCCTGACTCGTGTTCAACAGTCAGTGGCAGGTTTAGAAAATATCCAGAGGGGAATCTAAGTCCAACACCCCGTCTCCACACATCAGGCATCCTCTTCAAGGAGAGCCTGTTATGGGTGGAACTATGTCCCCCAGTTGGTGAAATCCTGACGCCCAGTGCCTGTGAATGTGGCCTTGTTCAGAAATAGGGTCCTGATCCACCACGACTGGTGTCCTTATGACAAGGGGAAATTTGGATGCAGAAGCAGGCAGCGTGATGACACTGGGAAGGGACTGATGGCCATGTGCCAGCCAAGGAACAGCCTCGGGAGGAACCACCCTGCGGGCACCTCAATCTCAGAATTCTGACTTCCAGAACTGTATTGGCTTCCAGAGCCAATAGACGTCTGCCGCGTAAGCCACTCAGTTTGTGGCACTGTGTCTCCACGGCCCTAGGAAGCTATGCCAGAGTCTCAGCTTTCATACTTCAAGCTTCAGAGGCCTGTTCTCATCTGGCAAATGATGGTCTTCTACTGCAAGAGCTGAGTCCTTGCTGCGGCTGAATGCTGACTGGCCTCGGAGAACAGACGGGGTTCTTCTTCTGCTTGGCTCTTGAGGAAATGAACATCTTCTTCATCTTTTCCTCTCGATTCAGAACAAGATGAAGCTAGCTTTAAAGAAAAGAGAAAGGGGAGCCTGGGTGGCTCAGTCAGTTAAGCATCTGACTTTGGTTCAGGTCATGATTTCACGTCTTGTGGGTTTGAGCCCCGTATTGGGCTCAGTGCTGACAGCTCAGAGCCTGGAACCTGCTTCAGATTCTGTGCCTCCTCTCTCTCTGCCCCTCCCCTGCTCACATTCTGTCTTGCTGTCTGTCTCTCTCTTTCAAAAATAAACATTAAAAAATTTTAAAAACAGAAAAGAGAACAAAACAACTCTGCTGCATGGACCAAGGCTCTGTTTACATGAAGGTGCACATAAAAATAATGAACTTGGAAGAGCTCCGCTGTCTGAACCTCAGGGGCCATACAGATACCAGCAGCCAGTTCAAGGCATTCAGGATGTCCTGTAAACACAAAGTTGTACTACCTGGAAACACCAAATGATAAATGAAACAAAACAACATGAGATGGGGCCGATGGCAGTACATATTAATGGATCTTTTTAATGTTAAAACAACCTTGCACTTGTGACATAAATCCCACTTGGTTAATAGTGTATAATCCTTTTTTTTTTTTTTAAATGTTTTATTTATTTCTTAGGAGAGAGAGAGAGAGAGACAGCGTGAGCAGGGGAGGGTCAGAGACAGTGGGAGTCACAGACTGAAACAGGCTCCAGGCTCTGAGCTGGCAGTCAGCACAGAGCCCGAAGCGGGGCTCGAACCCGCGAACTGCGAGATCACGACCTAAGCGAAAGTCGGACGCTTAACCGACTAAGCCACCCAGGCGCCCCCCCCCCTTTTTTTTTTTATAATCCTGTTGCTGGATTCAGTTTGCTAGCTTTTTGTCTTGTTTAAAATTGTTTGCCTATATCCATGAGAGATAGTGATCTGTGGTTTTCTTGTGATGTCTCTGGTTTGGTATCAGCATAACGGTATCTCTTAGAATTTATTTGCATCAGTGCTCATCTAATGGCATTCCCTTGGAATCTTTTATTTCTGTAGGGTTGAGAGCAATGCTCCCTCTTTTATTCCTGACTTTAGGACTTTGCATCTTCTGTTTTTCTTGGTCCGTCTAGCTGTAGGTTTGTCAAACAAGTTGATCTTTTCATAAAACCAACTTTTAGTTTGTTCATTTTCCCCTATTGTTTCTCTATTTTTCTTTAATTAATCTTCAGCACAGTCTTAATTATTGTTTTCCTTCTGCTTGCTTTGGGTTTTCTATTCTTCCCCAATGTTTTAAGGTAGAAGGCTAAGTACTGATTTGAGCTCTTCCTTTTTGTTTAATATGGGCATTTACAGCTATAAATTTCCCTCTAAGTACTGCTTTAGACGCATCCCAGGTATTCTGGTGAAGTGTGTCCTCACTCCATTCATCTCAAAATACTGATTTCCTTTATGATTCATCTTTCCCCAACTGGCTATTTAGGAGTGTATTGTTTAATTGGCACATATTTGGAGATTTCCTAAATTCCTTCCTGTGATTGATGTCTATTTTCACTTCATGGTTGTTACAGGACTTCTTTTGTTTGATTTCAGTCCTTTTAAATTTATTGCTTCTTGTTTCATGGACTAGTATGTGATCTATCCCAGAGAATGCTCCATGTACGCTTGAGAAGAATTTGTATTCTGCTGTTGTTGGGCACAGTATTCTATGGATTCCTACTAGGTCTAGTTGGTTTATACTGTTGTTCAAGCCTTTTATCGTCAGTCTCTTGGCTAGTTTTTTCATCCACCATTGCAAGTGGGTATTGAAGAGTCTGGCTATTCTTTTTGAATCTTCTATTTCTCCCTTAAATTCTGTTAGATTTTGTTTCATGTATTTGGGGCTCTGTTGTTCATTGCGTACAAGTTTACAGTTGCTATATCTTCACAGTGGCTTGACCCTTTTATCATTATAGAATATCCCTCTTTATCTCTCAGTAACATGTTTTATTTTAAAAGCTATTTCACCTGATAGTGGTATAGTCACACCAGCTTTTCTAAGTTTGCTGTTTGCATGATCTATCTTTTTCCATTCTTTTACTTTCAACTCATTTATATCTTAAAATCTAAAGTGTGTTTTCTCATAGACCAATGGAACAGAATTGAGAACTCCGAAGTGGACCCAAAAGTATACAGCCAACTAATCTTTGACAAAGCAGGAAAGAATATCCAATGGAAAAAAGACAGCCTTTTAACAGATGGTGTTGGGAGAACTGGACAGCAACATGCAGAAGAATGAAACTAGATCATTTTCTCACACCATGCACAAAAATAAACTCAACATGGATAAAGGACCTGAACGTGAGACAGGAAACTATCAACACCCTAGAGGAGAAAGCAGGAAACAACCTCCTTGACCTCCACCGCAGCAACTTCTTACTTGACACATCCCCAAAAGCAAGGGAATCAAGAGCAAAAATAAACGATTGGGACCTCATCAAGATTAAAAGCTTCTGCACAGCAAAGGAAACAACCCACAACACTAATAGGCAACCAACGGGATGGGAAAAGATAGTTGCAAATGACATATCAGATAAAGGGCTAGTATCCAAAATCTGTAAGGAACTCCCCAAACTTCACACCTGAAAACAAACAACCCAGTGAAGAAATGGGCAGAAGACATGAACAGACACTTCTCCAAAGAGGACATCCAGATGGCCAACAGACACATGAAACGATGCTCAGCATCCCTCCTCATCAGAGAAATACAAATCAAAACCACACTGAGATACCACCTCACGCCAGTCAGAGTGACTAAAATGAGCAAATCAGAGAATTCTAGATGCTGGCGAGGATGTGGAGAAACGGGCACCCTCCTACACTGTTGGTGGGAATGTAAACTGGTACAGCCCCTCTGGAAAACAGTGTGGAGGTTCCTAAGGAAACTAACAATAGAACTCCCCTATGACCCAGCAATAGCACTGCTAGGAATTTACCCAAGGGATACAGGAGTGCTGATGCATAGGAGCACATGGACCCCAATGTTCATAGCAGCACTCTCCACAATAGCTAAAACATGGAAAGAGCCTAAGTGTCCATCAACAGATGAATGGGTCAAGAAGATGTGGTTTATCTATACCATGGAATACTACATGGCAATGAGAAACAATGAAATCTGGCCATGTGTAGCAACATGGATGGACTTTGAGGGTGTTATGCTGAGCGAAATAAGTCAGGCAGAGAAGGACAAATATCATATGTGTGCACGTATAGGAGGATTAGGAGGAACTTAACAGAGGACCAAGGGGGAGAAGAAGGGCGGAAATGGTGGGGGAAAGGGGAGAGGCAAACCATGAGAGACTCTTGAATGCTGACAAAAACTGAGGACTGGTGGATGTGGGGGGGAGGAGGGATGGGCATGGAGGAGGGCACTTGTGGGGATGAGCACTGAGTGTTATGTGGAAACTAATTTGACAATAAACCATTTGTAAAAAAGAAAAATAAAATAAAAAATAAAGTGTGTCTTCTGGGGGCACCTGGGTGGCTCAGTTTGTTCAGCATCTGAATCTTGGTTTTGGCTTGGGTTATGATCTCACAATTTGTCAGATTAAGCTCCACGTCAGGTTCTGCACTGTTAGAGCAGAGCCTGCATGGGATTCTTTCCCTCTCTCTCTAAAAATAAATAAACATTTTAAAAAAGAAAGTGCTTTCTGTAGACAGGATATAACTGGATCTTGCTTATTATCCCATTGACAGCCGCCACCTCTTGATAGATTGTTTTGTTTCTTCACATTTAATGTTATAATTGATACAGCTGGAGTTATGTCTGCCATTTTATTTTTTATCTTCTGTATGTCTCATGTTCCTTTTTGTTCCTCTAATACTCTTTACTGTTTTCTTTTGCATTAACTGAATATTTTCTATTGTAAATTTTAATATATTTAATAATTTTTCACTATATATTTTTTAGTTATTTTCTTGGTGGTTTGCTCCAGAGCAACCACTGCCCAGCAAGCAATTCCCAATTTTACTGGTGCTCACATGGAACTCTTCAGTTCATAGCTTCGACCTAGTAGAAACTGGGGCAAGATATGCTTGCCTGTAATTTAGTGAAACTTCTTCCATGCTTTTAATGCATTCATGCTTTTAATGTGGCATGATCACACACCTATTGTGTGACATACTTTGTATCAGATGCTCATGACATAGAGATGGATAAGACACAGACTTACCACAAGGAAGAAGGCTAGAGAATCTTGAAGGCAGAAAAGAATTGAAGAGGGGACTTCTGGGTACTGGTAATATTGCTCAGCAGCAGGAGGAGAGAGTCTCTGGATCAGAGAACTCCCAAGGGCAGCAACAGTTTGGGGTGTTTCATAGCCACAGGATTTGCCATATCTATAGCTAGCAGATGTTGAGTGCTGTTTCACAGGTATACAAAGCAGGATGACTCCAAATGGCTAAAAATATGTATATTGGGGCTACAAGTAAAGCAATTAGATGTGTAAGAATTTGAGTTAGACACCAGAGAGGAGTTACTCAGGCACCTGCTAGGAAATAGGTGAGGAAAGAAGCAACATGGAAGCCAACAGGCAGGGACCACCCTTAACTCAGCTGCAGGACAATGTGGTAGAAGAAGAAGGTGGGCCCACATTTGTTGAAGAAGACAGTGTGGTTATACGCAAGGAGGTTGGGCTGAGGGAAATTTGGACTAAGCATTTGGGAATGAGTCAGAGTTGAGGGAAAGACTGAGACATGAGAACAAGACAGGATAATTGTTAGAACTGTAAGGCCACAAGTCTAAACGTCTAAACCAAACTGACTCCATGACAGGCTTTAAGTTTCCCCTCTGAACTAGAAGGCCTGAGTTCCAGCTTCCCGAAACTATGAGGCAGTTACACGTTGCCCAAGGCAGGAGAAACCCCCTTGCAACACCCAATCGGGAAAGGCCAGCGACCACCCTCCACATTACCAAGGGAGAGGCCTGGAGATAGAAACTATGGATAGGACCCTGTTACCTAGTGTTAAAGTTAACCTGTTAGTCGCTAAACAAGACCCTAGGCTCACTCTGTGATTGGTTGAATTTAAAGGTACTCTAAGTGTTGTAATTGGATCCCGCCAAAAGTAAGGAATACTCTAGACAATGTGTGTGGTTAAACCCTCTGTCAATGATGTTGTATAATTATGATTGGATCACTGTTCCCATGTCACAACTTCTGTAACTCCCCTGTCACAAACCCCATAAAAACCCTACTCTGCCTTCGCTCGCAGCTCTCAGCATGGATCCACTGTGTTGGTGAGGTCTGGGAGCCCGAGCTTAAGCCCGAATAAACGCCCTTTGCTTTTGCATACGTGACTCGGACTCCTTGGTGGTCTTGAGATTTTGGGGAGATCGCGATCTGGGCCTAACAGAACAAGATCCCAGAGCGCTGGAGCTGAAAGCAGTCGGGAGTCGTGGGGGAGGAGTTACCCTGGCAGGACTGCCCGAAGCCCTGGGCAGGTCTGGGGGTAGCTGAGCTGCCCTCGTGCCCACCGCTGGCCTCTCCTACGCGTGTTTGCTCAGGGCCTTCGTCCAGAGCCCTTCTGAGGCCTGTCTGTGACTTGTCCCAAACAGAAAACCAGCCTTTCTCACCGAGCCAGATTTGTACATAACGGTAAGTTCTCAAGCATGCAAGTTTAATGAAATGATTTTTCTATCTTTCTAAATTCATGGTCTTATCAGAGACGCTTCCATTTCCTCCCACCAAGAGAAACAAAAGATAGAGAGAGAGGTCAGTCCTCTGATTGCAATGAGTTGTCCCCAATAACTTAAAAAGAAGGAGAAATGTTAGCCAGCTGAGACGTTAACATGAAAATCAGTACAAATGGGTCATTAACACTCAAAACCAGCTCATATATGCAGGTTTGCCTTATATGGAAAAAATGGTCTTCCATCCTTAAATCTGACTATAACCCGAACAGATGTATTAACCTAAAAAGGGAGTTCGGTCAGCCTAGAAGTGTGGAAAAAGCCAAGGTGGTTGTTGAAGTGGCCACTGAGCTTTGTGCAGGGGAGGAGCCTATGATTTCCAGGATTCCTGTCCTGATGGCAAGTCCATCCCGTTGAGATGGATGCAACGGGCTCCCTCAGCTTAATGCTCTTAAACATTCCACTCACTCTTCCTGGGTTTTCCATCCTGCCTGAGACCCAGCCCAGGCCAATTAATTCAGAGTTCTCAAGGTTAAGGCTGGGTATTTGTCTTTTTAATTTTTTAAAGCAAATTTTAATGCTTATTTCTGAGAGAGAGAGACAGAGCATGAGCGGGGGAGGGAGAGAGAGACACACACACAGAATCCAAAGCAGGATCCAGTCTCTGAGCTGTCAGCACAAAGCCTGACACAGGGCTCAATCCCACAAACCACAAGATCATGACCTGAGCTGAAATCGGACGCTTAACCAACTGAGCCACCCAGGTGCCCCTGGGCATTTGTCTTTTTAAAAGCTCCCCCCAAGTTATCCTCGTAGGTAGCACACGCAGGAATCCCTGATCTAACTAATTCCCCTGGTTGTGATGCCATGCCCACCATTATCTATGTTCTCCTGGGTCTGCATCAGCCAATTAAATTAACTGGCATCCAGATTCTGTACATTAGCCTAGAGCTTAGTTAATGAGAAGCCTTCCCTGAAAAAAGGTCCTTCTCTTGATGTGCTGGCTAAAGTAGGCCATCAAGACTGACGGTGGCCTGATGAATTCACCAACGTGATGAAATGTTGCTTCTGAAAGCCTCTTAGGTGAGGACACCACTCTGGCATCACTTCTCTGGCCAAAAAAATTCAAGCCCATCTTTATTTTGCAGCAGTATTTTACAGAGATAAAGTCATAACATGAGAAACACAGTATGGGGTAGCAAAATGACCACAAAGTCTCCGAGAGCTGACCTCCAACAGAGCATATCTATTGTCCTTCACTTTTCTTCAGCTCCTTACTAAGTATTTCATGGACATGGGTGACTGCCTGGCTGGCATCCATTCCCCACATCTTTTTCCTAAAAGAGTTACAACCGGGCTCTGCTCTCTACCTCTCCTCCCTTGAGGACATGGGCCTTAGGGGAAAATGGCCCCACCCTCAGCTCCTGGGGTGCTCTGATTTCCATTCCAGGAGCTCAGGAAAGAGCAAGGGCCCTCATGTCACCAATGAGACACAGGAGTTAGTTTTCTTTTAAGCTTTCTCTTGAAGCACAATATACACACAGAAAAGTACACACAGCATGTGTATAGCTTGATAGATGTTCACAAACTGAATATGCCTGTGTAACCAGCACCCAGATCAAGACGCAAAATATTACCAGCAGCCAGAAAGCTCTTTTCTGCCCACTTCCTCTCACTGTTCTCTCCAGGGTAACCACTAACTTGACTTCCAACAGGACAGGGTCATTTTGCCCGTTTTATACTCTATATAACCAGAATCAAATAGTATACAGTCTGTATATATACTTTGAGCTTCCTTTGCTCATGTTATATGTGTGAGAGACTCATTTTTATTGTGTATAGTTGTAAGTTGTTTACTTTCATTGCTGTACAATATACCATTAGGGAATAAGCCAAATTTATCCATTCTACTGTTGATGAGTATTTGGTTGATTTCCAGTTTAGGAGTATTACAAATTGTGCTGCTATGAACATTGCAGTCCGTGTCTGTTTAGGACATGTGTATGCATTTCCACAGGGTAAATACCTAAAAGGGATTGCTGGGCCAAAGAGAATGTATGTGTTCAACTTTAGACAAATGGTCTGCCACAGTCCCATTTGGGATTGGACCAATTTACTCTCCCATCTGCAGTGTATGAAAGTTCTGTCCTCATCAACACATGTCTGTCTTCTTCATTGTTACCATTCTGGTGGGGGGATAGATGAGATTCAAGGAGTTTTGCTGCCCAATCTGCCCAGGAATGTGAATAAGAAGCAATAGCTTACATGATTATTAGTGGCCAATGGAGGCCAAGTGCCATCAAGTTAAAAAGAAAGGACTTGATGACATCATTAAGCTGCTGGATCTACAACTCCATCCATTACCTTCTGGATGCTTTGGTTTCTCTGTTGTCTGTTTTGAAAAGCATCTTCGGTGTTATTTTCACAAAGCACTTGAGCCTATGACATCCTTGCTTCATTTTTCTGATGTGGAAACTGATCACCAGCAGTGATCTACACTGAACTACTGAACTACAGCAGTTTTTCAAAGGCCAGGACTTAGACCCAGCCTACTCCTCCTCCCCCTACATAATGTCAGCATCTCCTTTCTTAGCAGGCTATGCCACTGTCATCTCTCAGTTTGTGCAATGACTAAGAGTCCTTTGATCACATGGCTGCCATTTTTCAATGATGCCAAATTATGTAGCCAATATGCATACAGTCATGGCATCTAATGGAGGGACCAACCATCCTTTGAAAATAGGCATTAGCTGGGGGGGAGGGGAAAGATGGGCATGGAGGAGGGCACGTGTGGGGATGAGCACTGGGTGTTATATGGAAACCAACTTGACAATAAACTATTTGTAAAAAAAAAAAAGAAAGAAAGAAAAAAGAAAATAGGCATTAGCGGCTGTCTTCGTTGCTGCAGTTATGAGAAAACTGTCAGCCACATGAGGCAAGGTCCAATTCTCCAGGGGAAAAAGGACCGGTGCCTTTTAGTCATAAATTGCTAATGAGGAAACGAAGACAGTGAGGAACACAGGAGCAAAAATTATAGTAGCAAGTTCATCTTCCAGCGACGCAGATGCAGGAGCTGCGACTATCAGCTTCCCAACTTAGAAACCCAAGAATATTTCGCCTACTTTTATAAAGGTACAACTCATTGATATAAAAATTCAGTAGAGCAATGGAAGATAATTCAGTGACCTAAAACAGTGCCTCACTATAAACCAGTCTTCATGATTCAGCCTCACCGCTCTGCCAACACACAATATTGTCAAGCATTCTGCAGTCTACTTGTTCTTATGGCGGGGAGCAGAATTCATCGCTTTCCCCTTCCATCCATGGTAAATTCATGGTCTTCAAGATCCAAATCAACTAGTGGAGCATAGATTCAGATGCTTGCTGTAGGACAGGCAGCCGAATTTTGCATATCACTCCCCCCACTTAAAGCCCTTCAGTGGCTTCACATTGGAGTTCTAACGTAATTCACACTTCTTGGTTTAGCATTCAAGGCTATATATGACCTGGCCCTGCCTATTTCTCTAACCACGCTAGTCTTCTGTCTATTCCTTGAATACACAGCAGTCCCCCTGCCTTACCCATGGTTTTGCTTTCCATGGCCATTTCAGTTTCCCACAGATAATCCTCCTTCTGATATATGGTCAGCAGGCCAGTAGTAGCTTAACGCTACATCACAAAGCCTACATCATTCACCTCACTTCATTTCACCAGGTGGGCATGTTATCATCTCACATCATCACAAGAAGGGTGAGTAGCGCACAGTAAGGTATTTTGAGAGAGAGACTACATTCACACAACTTTGACTCTATGTTCTCATAGAGAACATGACTCAATTGTTCTATTTAATTATTAGTGGTTAATTTCTGACTGTGCCTAATTTATAAACTAAACTCTACTGGGGCTCCTGGGTGGCTCAGTCTGTTAAGTGTCTGACTCTTGATTTTGGCTCAGATAACGATGTCATGGTTTATGAGATGGAGGCCCGTGGTGGGCGCCACACTAGCACGGATCCTGCTTGGGATTCTCTCTCTCTTGCTCTCTGCCGCTCCCCCACTCTCTGTCTCACTCTTTCTCTCAAAAATAAATAAGCTTTAAAAAATTAATTAATTAGGGGCATCTGGGTGGCTCAGTCGATTAAGCGTCTGACTTTGGCTCAGGTCATGATCTCATGATTCAGAAGTTTGAGCCCACATAGGGTTCTGTGCTGGCAGCTAGGAGCCTGGAGCCTGCTTCAGATTCTGTGTTTCCCTCTCTCTCTGCCTCCTCCCACTCATGCTCTGTCTCTCTCTCTCAAAAATAAACATTAAAAAAAAAAGAAACATACTTAAAAATAATTAAACTTTATGATAGGTATGTATAGGAAAAAACAGTATATCTAGGATTCAGTACTATCTGTGGTTTCACTGGGGGGTCTTGGAATATAACCCCGGCAGAAAAGGGAGAACTATTATACCATGTTTATATGGCCTCAGGGACTTTGCACATATACTTCCTCTTCTGGAACTTTCCTCCTTAGCTCATTGTCTAGTGAGCAACTCATTCTTTATTCTTAGTCAAATGTCACCTTCTCTACTACTGTCTCTGAAGTGGCACCCCGATCACTCTTTATCAAAGCACCTGGCTTATTATCTTCCTAGCCCTCATTACAATATGTAATCACTTGTTTATTACCTATAAGCTCCATGACATCAGGGACCCTGTATCTCTAACACCTAGAATGGTAGCAGGAATACAGGAGTTATGCAATGACTATTCATTGAATAAATGGGTGAATGAACAACAGTTGATCCAATTGTGAACTAACCAGTGGTGTGGCTTTTCTCTTCTCTGTGACCTGAATTAAGACCATTTAGCTATTCACTAGATCCTTTGCCAAAGAAATGTTCCCAAGAAAATAAAATACAGAGGGAAAAAAAATGGAGTGGGGGAGAAATTAGTAGTAAAGGAGACTGGAGTATTCTTCAAAAATAAGATTTAAAACTATCTGTTTTGTTTTTGTTTGTTTTTACCATAGTGTCATGTCTCCTGGGAGGGGGAGGGGGCTGTGTTAGATAATTGTGAGGCTCATCCAGAGTCTCACCACAGGGATTACTTATTTTTTTAAATGGGCTTTTCCACTCAGTAATTTTGTGATCAATATATTGGTTAGCAATATATTGCTGATTAGCCCCTGGGAAGCCAGTGGACTTTTGAAAAGATCTGATGATAAGTGTGATACGTTTCTCTGAGCACATATATGACTACTAGGGTATGTGGTAAAAAATGACTATCACCACTTCAAAGATAGCTGGGCAGTAGAACTTCCATCCTCAAGCACACAGTACGTCACCAGTTGAATTTTCACCATCTCACAAACCTTCTGGTTCAAGCTCCCCATTTTACAGATGAGGAAGCTTGCAAAGCAGAGTCAGCAGATAATTTTCTCAGGGTCACAGAGCTAATCAGTAACAAAGCCACCCTAGGACCCCAGACTCCAGACAGGGTCCTTGCATGACAGCACAACATATCAGCTAAGACCGGTCGTTGGCAATGGAGATGGTTTCCCAATCGAACGGCAAAGCCCGGGGAAGGGGCCACTGCCCCGTGCAGGCCCTCTCCGCTCTCACTTTGGCTACTCGGAGAGGGGGACAGAGATGAACACAGACAAGCCCACACCAACAACTCCTTGGGGTTGCCGGACCCTGGCCTCCCACAGCATCTTCTCCAAGGTGCTGCTTAGCCCTGAGGCCATCTGCCCCCAAAGCTCAGGAGCATCCCAGCCCCAGAGATGTCCACCAAAGCCCAGGGGGCTGAGCATCTCAAAAGAGAGGCCAAGGCCCTCCTTGCCTGACACTGGAGGGGGAGTGATCCTCTCCCCAAACCCAGACTCAGCAAGGCCTGAGGGAGACCGTGGGGGCGGTAGGCACGGTGGGGGGTGGGAGAGGATGACGGGATGGGAGGGAGAGAGGGAGGAGCAAAGCAGGGACGAAAGCCCGTGGGTCCCCTTCTCCGGATTTGAGAATCTCGGCTCAGGCTTCTAGGGAATGGAAAACAGCTCCTCACCCCCGCTCCGGGGCCGCAGCCACAACCCGCAGACCTTCCCCATCTCCGCCCCTCCTCCCCCTGTTCGACACTCGCTGGGTGAGGTGGCTGCCCAGGGATGCGACACCCCCCGCCCCCACCCCGTCAGGCCCGGAGCGCGGCCCGGGTCCCCGACTAGAGAGGTGGGGGCGGGGCTGCCCGAAGCCCCGGGTCTGCGCCCCCTTCCCCAGAGCCCGGCCGGCGGGGCCCCGCCCGCCCCTACCTGTAGTAGCGGTCATCTCTGAAGGGCGTGAGGTCCTCCTTCAGCTCCCGGTACGCGTCCTGGAGCCGCTTGCACAGGTGCTTGAGCTCGCCGCAGAGCGGGGGCTCGAAGGCAGGGTACTCGGCGTCCATGCGGTCGCCGCGCTCGCCCTCCCGGCGCCGAGCCCTGCGTCCCCTCCTCCCGCCGCTCCGCCCTTTGTATGGCTTGCTTCGCCCCTCTCTCCTCCCGGCTCCGGCTCCGGGGATCGGGGGCTGCCAGCGCGCGGGGCGGGGCCGAGAAGGAGGAGGAGCAGGTGGCGGGGGACGTGGGGAGGGGGCGCCCAGGGAGGTGGGGCGGGGCGACACGCGGGGAGCCCGCCCCTGCGGGGGCGCGCGTGGGAGCCGCTGCCCAGCCCTGGGGGCCTAAGGAGGGGCGGGTGCCGCGCCCAAGGGCCGCCGCCCAGGGAGAAGGGGGGAGACTCCAACACAAGGTCATCTGCCGCCCAGGACAAAAATATGAAGGGCCACCCTCGCTAATGCTCGTGTTGGGAAAGGGGAGAAACTGGAGGTGACAAGAAACGGAAAGCGGGGCTCGAGACGGACTGAGTAGGTCAAAGGCTGGAGCCTGCTCCCGCGTTCAGCACCATGGACAGCCCCAGGCTGCTTCCCCTCCCCCCTCCCCTTCCTGGGTTCCGCTTGGCCTAATGCAGACACATTTAAAACCAAGTCCATTCTGGTTATGTCATAATACATATATTTTTTTTAACGATAAGCGAATGTGTCTAAATGAGATGCCTCTTCCCACACGTTCTATAACCAGGGGATTGCGGGGTTGGGGGAGGCAAGGGAGTTTCTCATCCTCTACAAACTGAACACTAGAATATAAAATAAAAACTCACAAACTAACATGTCTTCCATAGGACTATTTATCTAAAGATGGTGATGGTGTCATCTCTTGTGAATCTTTACAATAATAAGTGAAGAAATAATTGTTCCTCATGAGTTTCCACCTGAATCCAGGACAGGTTTACACACAAGATTCATCTTTTATGTATTGGGAAACATTTTACAAATATACATTTCGGCGGCACCACTTACACTATTGAATTTAAATGGTCGAATATAAGTCCCAGGAATCTGTATTTTTCAAAGTTCTCCAGGTGACTCTAATTAACACTTCTTTACATATTCTCAGAATTCCCATGTTATGCTCTACTTTCACCCACTCTTCCATGCTCTTTTTTTAATCCCATTTTTTAGAAAAGGCTTTTATTTTTAAGCAATCTCAACTGAGCCAGCCAGGCGGCCCTATCCCCACATTTCATTTCCTCCTTCCCCTTAGATTTTGGAACAACTTTTTGTCTTCTAGCCAAGCTCTCTTGTCAAGTCTTGCAAATATTCCTGTAACTTCTGATCGTCCTGCACCCTGCACAGTTCAGTTTTAGCCTTAATTTGTTAACATCTCTTATATTTAATAATTTGTATTTAATAATATCTGGAGGACAATAGAGCTCAGAACTGGCTATACCCAAAATACGGTGCAGAGAGACACTCTAAGAAGAGGGCTTCAGAAGGCACACATGCTGATTTGTTTTCTGAAATGAGTTAGGGACTGTGAGGCCAGCATCTGCCACATTTCAAATATTTTACAATTGGCTATAGAGAGCTTCCCATTGGGGAAAATATTAATCAACCTTGAAGATACACCAGAACACTTGAAAATCCTCTAGGAAGACTTCCTAACTTCTCCAACCTCAGCCTTTTTTTCCCTTTGAGCCACAGGAGCCCCTGGAGAAGGACAATGCAAGTTTTCTGGTTCCAAGATTATGCGGTACTAATTTATTTTGTTACCTCTTTCTCCACAAAGAGCTAAAACTGCTAGATAAAGTATCACACGTACATACCTGCATATATATGTAATACTACATATAATATTCTGACTATTATGCACAGCTGACCCAGAGAGTATACTATAACTACTTTTCCTTTTCTATACATTTTATTTCCTCTAGGATTAGCCAGGTCTTTTTTATTACTTAGCTGCCTATGTACTAATCTTTAATTCAACCTCAGGTCCTCCCCAAATTGCCTAACTCCACTCTTAAGATATTCAGACACATTGTGCATTCTATCAGTTTCATCTTTGTGAACTCTCTTCTTGGCCTTCTGACCAGTTCTGGACCGGCTGCCCTTTGCCTGGTGCATGACTGTTATCTAAGTAATCTCTCCACCGTCATCCTGAGGATTCTCTTTCCTCCTCTGTTTGGATTCCATGTCTTTCTCTTTATTGATGAAGCATATCTTGGAAGTGCTTAGAAGCTCCATGACATCACTTTCTCTGCATCCTAGAAGTCAAAGCAGTATAGGTCCAGCCCAGATTCAATGCAGTTAACATGATTCAGTCCCTTGATAGCAGTAGCATCATGCTCAAAAGAGAGGAGGGGAATTATTTGGGGCTATCTTTGAAAATTATCTTTTATTCCCATGTCAGCAGTTTAGCTGCCCATGATTATGGCCAGTGCATCCCAGTCCAGATACCCTCTATTTTATAGTCCTAGGGAATCAATCTCTAGTTTTCTGCTTTCAAGTTAGAGAATGAAAATTGCTCAGTTGCACAGGATGGAAAAAAATTGGGAAATTCAGCTGCTTCTCAGACTCTTGATTTATCCTTCTGGTTTTTAATTGAGATACAACATACGTAAAATGTGCAGTTTTATGTGTATAGATTATCCAAATTTTATGTTGTATTTATGTATGTAACCACCACCCACATGAAGACATAGGACACCCCAGAAGGCTCTGTCTTGTCCTTTTCCAGTCACCCCGCTCCCCGTGGTAACCACTATTCTGGCTTCTATCACTATAAATATATTTTTTAAATATTATATGAATAGAATCATATAGTTTGCATTCTTCTGTGTTTGGCTTTGTTTACTGAATATTATGTCTGTGAAACTTTTTATGTTGTTTCATGCAGCAGTAGCTTTCATGTTTTTGGTTATTGGGGGGTTGGGTTTTGTTTGTTTATTTGCTGTATAGAATGCCAATGTATGGATACAGGATAATTTAATCAGTTCTACTGCTGCCGGTGTTTGGTTCTTATGAATATGAACACTTGTACATATCTTGGGGGGAATATATGCACTTATTTTACTTGGGTTTATACTTAGTAATGGAATTGCTGGGTGACAGGTTAGGCATATAGTTGGCTTTAGTAGATATGGCCACACTGTTTTCCAAAATGGCTGTGACTTTTTATACTCCTACCAGCAGTGTTCAAGAATTCCAGTTGCCCCATTTCCTCACCAATCTTAATTTCTTCCATCTTTTACCTGTGGTCTGTGGTGATCCATCTTCTTCCTGGTTTCGCCCCATCTTCTCTCTCACTTCCAAAGAAGATGCTGGTGTTGCTGGTTCATGAAATCTAAAGTGCAGACTGGGCTTTCCTCACTGCCATTGGAGGATCTAGGTTTTGATATCTGTTCATTTTTCCCCCATGATTTGCAACATTTTGTTGTTATTGTCTCTTCTTCCATTCTCTTGGTCGTTGTGGGTTTTTGAATGTTTTAAAAATTTGCTGTTTTTTACTGGCATTTCTGGGGTTTTCATGAGGTTTCAACAAAAGTAATGTGTGTTTAATCTACCTTCATTTTGGCCATGTCTTAATAACAATATTATTTTGGTGCCCACCTCAGATAGGTACTTAATAAATGTTTGTTGAATGCCCTGAAATTACCCCTTCTACTTTTTTACTCATCAAAAGGACCATTATCTTGTTGTGATGCTCTTATGCAACTGAGAGAAAGAAAGCATGTTCATTTAGTTGTGGCAACAAGCACAGGTTCAAATCAGAAAGCAGAGTGACACTTTTTGTTTTATCACAACACTTTGTGTTGAATATTTCATATCCCTAAATTTGGGTCCCTTTCATGTGTAAAACAAGGATGATAATACTGGCTGCCTCACGGGTTTGTGGGAGGATTATGCAGAGCACTTAATACAATGAATGATCCGCAGTAAGGGCTCATTAATGGTCAAATCTTCCAGGGCCATTTATATACATCCACTCCCAAGACTCTGATATCCAAACTTTCACTCTTTGAAGACGACATGATACTCTACATGGAAAACCCAAAAGACTCCAGCAAAAAACTGCTAGACCTGATATATGAATTCAGCAAATTCATAGGATATAAAACCAATGTACAGAAATCAGTTGCATTTCTATAAGCCAATAATGAAGCAGCAGAAAGAGAAATCAAGGAGTTGATCCCATTTACAACTGTACCAAAAACCATAAGATATCTAGGAATAATAAATCTAACCTGAGATATAAAATATCTGTATGATGAAGACCATGCTTTCTTATTTTAAAAATTTATAGAACAGAGAGAAGTTTAGGGAAGAAAGTGATATCCATCACTGGGAAATAATCACTGTTAACAATTTGAAATATTTTTCTTTCCTTTTTAAAAAATTTTTTTTAAACATTTATTCATTTTTGAGAGACAGAGAGAGACGGAGTGTGAGTGGGGGAGGTGCACAGAGAAAGGAAGACCCAGAATCTGAAGCAGGCTCCAGGCTCTGAGCTGTCAACACAGAATCTGATGCAGGGCTTGAACCTCACGGACTGTGAGATCATGACCTAAGCTGAAATCAGACCCTTAACTGACTGAGCCCCCCAGGAGCCCCAAAATATTTTCCTTATATGTAATCCATTAAATTACTGCCCAAGTTCCTTTAGTGATTGGCTTGGATATTTCCATACCTTATAGAATAAATTAGTAAGGTACAAACTCAAACCATACTAACTGGCTTATTAGAGAAACTGCCCTTGCCAACACTAATATCCAGCACCTCACTGGTAATGTGATAGCAGCAACTATCTTCTCTACAGCCAGGACATGCGCTGAATCCACATTGGTTATTTCTACTCAAATAATCCATTAATCCTGCTTGTACCCAGTCTCCTTATAATTTATGCAGATGTCACCAGGCTGGCCAAGTCTCACTTGCCCTCTGCTAATTCAACTTCTTACTTAAGAATAAGACAGAACACACCATGCCCATCCCTGCTTGATAGCTGCTCTCCTCCCCCCGCCTTTTTTTTTTTCTCTTTTCTTTCTTTTTTCCCAGAACACTGACTTGATTAACTCCAGTCACCGGCTTGCTTAAACAATCACAACGAGTCCATTCTGTAAATGTAAATTCTACACCTACCGACATTTTCATCTCTTTCTCTCAGGAGTAATTAGACTATATAGTTTCTCTGGATAATTCCAGCATCCTTCTCTCACCTATCCAACCATATTCTACCCTTTACCTCTTTGAAAAAAGCTTTTTATCCCTTCTGCCTGTTCATTCTATTTCCAATTTTGCCTCATCCCCGCCCTGTCTTCTCTCTCTTTCTCTATGCTCTTCAACCAGCTCTGCATACACACGGCTACTTAACTGTAGCTGGGAAATCCAGGTATATGCTTTAAACCGTTCTTTGTCCATCGGTTTTCTTCTTTTTTCCTTTTCTATTCCCCTTTTTGACCCTTTTATGTATTTTATACTCCCTATTATTCGCCCTCCCTCCTCCGTCTTTTCTCTTAACCTTTTCGTTTTCCCTCTCGCTTTGCATGTTAGTTGAATTAGCCCGTGCGTTTGTGTGCTCCTGCTCCCTGTGTGTTTGTCTGTTTTCTTTTCCAGGGCTACCTCAAGAAACAAGCTAGAGTACACAAGGTGAAGAGTCCCAAATATCACTGCGAATAGGAAAATAAAATAACTAAGGTCCCAACAAGAGAGACCGAGGGATACCATTCAAAAAACAATCTCTGAAAGGATAGGCCCTGGAAAGTCAAAGAGTCTTCTTGGATAGAGCAGCGCTCATAGAAACAGAGAGCATAACAGGTCTTTAAAACCAACAAGAGCCGGAAAGCTAACTAAAATGACGAAACGAAAGAGCTCTCCTCCAAAGAAACTCCATGAAGAAATGACAGCTAATGAACTGCTCAAAACAGATATAAGGAGCATAACTGAACAAGATTTTAGAAAAATAATGGTGAAATTAATAGCTGGGCTTGAAAAAAGCATAGGGAACATCAAAGAAACTATGGCTACAGACAGCATGGAAAATAAAAATAGGCATGAAGAATTAAAAGATGCGATAAATGAGATACACAATAAATTAGAGGCCTCCAATGCACAGATTGAAGGGCAGAAAGGAGAATAAGTGATTTAGAAGACACCATTATAGAAATACAAGAAGCTGACAAAAAAAGAGACAAACTGATCCAGGAACATGAAAGAAGAGTTCGAGAGCTCAGCGATACAGTCAAACGCAACAGTATCTGTATCATAGGAATCCCAGAAGAGGAAGAGAGAGGGAAAGGTGATGAAGGAGTCCTGGAACAAATTATAGCAGAGAACTTCCCTGACCTGGGGAAGGAAGTAAATGTGGAAATACAAGAGGCTCAGAGGACTCCCCTCAGACGTAACTTGATCTTCTGCACGGCATATCATAGTGATACTGGCAAAATATAAGGACAAGGAGAGAATTTTGAAAGCAGCGAGGGAGAAAAGGGCCCTAACATACAAAGGGAAACCTATCAGAGTGGTGACAGACCTATCTACTGAAACTTGGCAGGCCAGAAAGGAATGGCAGGAGATCTTCAATGTGATGAACAGTAAGAATAAGACAGAACAAAAATTCACCTTCAGACAAATATCATACGTTTGCACATATAGGAGGATTAGGAGGAACTTGACGGAGGAACAAGGGGGAGAAGAAGGAGGGAAATGGTTGGGGAAAGGGAGAGAGGCAAACCATGAGAGACTCTTGAATGCTGACAAAAACTGAGGACTGATGGATGTGGGGGGGGAGGAGGGGTGGGCATGGAGGAGGACACTTGTGGGGATGAGCACTGAGTGTTATGTGGAAACTAATTTGACAATAAACTATTTGTAAAAAAAAAATTAAAAAAAATAAAAGTAATTTAAAATAAAAAAAATAAAAATAAAAATTCACCTTCAAGCCAAGGCAGTGTATGTGTAAATGGCCTTTTTCATTCTGTCCCCAGTCCTGTGCCATCTTTCCTTACAATCAAGCACAGCTACAACATACATATTGCTTTCCAAATGCCAAACCCAAGGCTAACTGTTGTCCCCTATAATGCTGCTTTCCCTCTATCTTTAACATTGTACAAAATTGGAATATCATATAAACTCTTTGGAATCCTGCTTATTCAGTTAATGAAGGTAGTGACACATCATTACGCAAACTCTTCTTAAATATCATTTTAAACGCTGCACAGTGTTCTAGTTCAGGGATGTACTTAACCACTCCCTTCTTCTTGGCCGTTTTGTTCCTTTGGTTCTTTGGTTATTACAAATAATGCTGTGAGACACCTGAGTGGCTCAGTCAGGTAAGTGTCCGACTCTTGATTTCTGCTCAAGGCATGATCTCATAGTTCGTGAGATCAAGCGCTGCATCAGGCTCTGCACTGACAACATGGAACCTGCTTGAGATTCTCTCTCTCCCTTTCTCTCTGCCCCTCCCCTGCTCATGCTCTCTCTTTCTCAAAATAAATAAATAAGCATTTATAAACAAACAAGGCTGCAATGGGCATCTTCATTCACAAATCTTTGAATTTCAGATTATATTCATAGGATCAGAAATGAAACTACTGGATCAAAAAGAATATAAACGTGAGGCACCTGAGTGGCTCAGTTAGTCGAGCATCTGACTTCAGCTCAGGTCATGATCTCGCAGTTTATGAGTTGAAGCCCCACACGAGGCTCACTGCTGTCAGTGAAGAGCCCACTTCTGATCGTCCCTCTCTCTCTGCCTTCCCCCACTTGCATTCTCTCAAAAGTAAATGCTTTAAAAAAGAATATAAATGTTAAAGAAAAAACATCTTTATAGTGTAAACTTTCAAACATATAGGGAGAAGAGTTAATAAACCTTATTTGCCTATCGGCCAGACCCAAGATAGAAATGGCATTTTAAAGAGGATACTTGCTAAATCAAAATAATAAATGTCTACTGGTGGAATTCAGGGCAACAGCTATTGGTTTAATACGTGTTGGAAAGGAGGCACTTTTCATTAGCAAAGAAACTTTCCTGTTAATGCCTTTCGAGTCACACAAAGCCGGTAATCACTTGCTCTACCAACAAAGTTACCTCTTCATCCTTGGCTATAGTGTTGGCCACAAAGCTGGTGTTCAATAAATACTGCTGATTGGCTGAGGAACATAACACTCCTTAAACTTTACCTACAAATGGACATCCAGCTAGGAATAAGAGAGATTACAAGGAGTTACACAAACAGCAATGAAAATTAGTTTGCCAGCATCAAGAAAGCCAGATGACTAAACATTTTATTATTATCTAACTTTTAATATAATTACAATGAATTCAAGTCCACTTGAGGAAGTTGAGGGAGCGTAGAGGCATGTAAGAATATGTACAAAACCACCAGCTTTCTTTCCACTTAGACAACACTGAAGTCTCATGTTCAGGACGGGAAACCAAACAGTGGGTCTCATTCACTGATGCAGACTGACAAGTCATCATAATACTATCAATCACAAAGGCTGCCTTGAAGACTCTTAATAAGTTACCAGGCTTCTGTTCTGTTTTGGTTGAATCTGATGAAAATATCATATTATACTGACAGGGTAAACCTCTATATAGATTTATTCACATCGTTGGGCTCTGTTTACATGTGTCCTTTCCGCTAAAATATCAACTTCTAGAAAGCAGGAACTGTTTTTTACTCAATTTAAAATCTTCACTAACTAACATTGTCTGGGACTTAATGTTTGTTAAGAGAAAAACAAAATTAAAGTGTCTCACTTCTGCCCCAATGTTCATTTTTTAAAAAATGAAGCATAGTTGACATACAGTGTTATATATAGATTCTATTTCAGGTGTACAACATAGTGATTCAGCAATAGTCACTCTGGGAAATGAAGTTACCATCAGTCATTATCCAAAGTTACTACAATATTTTTGACTATATTCCTATGCTGTACTTTTCATCCCTGTGACTTCTCTATCTTACAATTGGAAGTTTATACCTCTTAATCCCCTTCACATATTGTACCCATCCTCCACCCCATTTCTCCTCTGGCAACTACCAGTTTGTTCTCTGTATTTATGAGTCTGTTTCATTTTTGTTTATTCATTTTGTTTTTTAGATTCCACATATAAGTGAAATCTTAAGATATTTTTCTTTCTCTGTCTGACTTATTTTACTTAGCACAACACCCCCTATATCAATCCATGTTGTCATGATTGGCAAACTTTCATCTTTTATAGCTGAGTAATATTCTACTGTGTGGGTGTGTGTGCATATGGGAGATATACATATATATATGTACATCTATATATACAAACAAAATGTATGTATATATATATATTCCACGTCTTCTATATCCATTCGTATATCATTGGGCACTTGGATTCCTTCTATATCTTACCTATTGTAAATAATGTTGCAATAAACATAAGGGTGTATATATCTTTTCCAGTTAGTGTTTTCATTTTCTTGGGGTAAACCCCTAGCAGTGGAATTACTAGATTGTATGGTATTTTAATTTTTAATTTTTTGAGGAATCTCCATAACTGTTTTCCCTAATGATTGCACCAATTTACATTCCCACCAACAGTACATAAGTGTTCCCTTTACTCCACATCCTCACCAATGCTTGTTTAAATTTTTTTTAATGTTTATTCATTTTCCGAGAGAAAGACAGAGCATGAGTGGAGGAGGGGCAGAAAGAGGGAGACACAGAATCTGAAGCAAGCTCTAGGCTCCATGATGTTAGCACAGAGACCAACACGGGGCTCAGACCCATGGATCATGAGATCATAACCTGAGCTGAAGTCTGAAGTCCAATGCTTAACAGATTGAGCCACCCAGGTGCTCCAATACTTGTTATTTCTTGTTTTGATTTTGTTTTGTTTTTCTGTTTTTTTTTTTTTATTCTAGTCATTCTGACTGGCATGATGTGATATACCATTCTGACTTTGATTTGTATTTCCCTGATGATTAGAGACATTAAGCAACAGTTCATGTGTCTGTTGGAATCCAAATATATTCTTTGGAAAAACATCTATTCAGGTCCTCTGCTATTCTTTAAAAATTGAATTATTATTACTATTATTTTGATGTTAAGTTGTACAAACTCTTTATATATTTTGGATATTAATCTCTTACTAAATATATCATTTGCAAATATCTTCTCCCAGTCAGTAGGTTGCCTTTTGGTTTTGTTGGTTTCCTTTACTGTGCAAAAGCTTTGTAGTTTGATGTGGTCCCAATAGTTTATTTTTGCTTTTGTTTCCTTGCCTGAGAAGGCATATCCAGAAAAAAAGTTGCTAAGGCTGATGTCTAGAAGATTACTGCATTTTTAAAGAAGTTATATGATTTCAGATCTTATATTTAGATCTTTAATGATTTGAGTTTATTTTTGTGTAGGGTATAAGAAAGTGGTCCCGTTTCATTCTTTTGCATGCCGCTGTCCAGTGTTCCCAGCAATATTTATTGAAGAGACTGTCTTTTACTCACTGTATATTCTTGCCTTCTTTATCATAGATTAATTGAGCATTTAATCTCAATTAGTATTTTAATCTCAATGAGTATGGGTTTATTTCTGGGCTCTTTATTCTGTTCCACTGATCTCTATGTCTATTTTTGTGGCAGTATCATACTGTTTTTATTACTATAGTTTTGTAGTATATCTTGAAATCTTGGAGTGTGATACCTTCAGCTTTGTTCTTCTTTCTCAAGATTCCTTTGGCTATTAGGGGTCTTTTGTGATTCCATACAAATTTTAGGACTGTTTTTTCTAGTTCTGTGAGGAATACTATTGATATTTTGACAGGGATTGCATTGAATCTGTACATTGCTTTGGGTAATATGGCCATATTAACAATATTAATTCTTTCAACCCATGAGTACAGAATATCTTTCCAATTGTTTGTGGCATCTTCCACTTCTCTTATCAATGTCTTACAGTGTTCAGTGTATAGGTATTTCACCTCTTTGGTTAAGTTTATTCCCAGGAATTTTATTATTTTGATGTAACTGTAAGTGGGATTATTAATTTCTCTTTCTGTTACTTCATTATTCATCTATAAAAATGCAGTAGATTTCTGGGATGCCTGGGTGGCTCAATTGGTGGAGCATCCAACTCTTGATTTTGAGTCAGGTCACAGTCTCATGGTTCATGGGATCAAGCCTCACATTGGGCTCTGCACTGACAGTGTGGAACCTGCTTGGGATTCTCTCTTTCCCTCTTTCTCTGCCCCTCCCCTGTTCATGCTCTCTGTCTCTCTCTCTCTCTCAGAATAAACATTTTATTAAAATGCAGTAGATTTCTATACAATAAGTTAGTATCTGCAGTTTTACTGAACTCATGTATTACTTCTAATAATTTTTTGGTGAAGTCTTTAGGGTTTTCTATATAGTATTGTGTCATCTGCAAATAGTGACAGTTTTACTTCTACCTTACCAATTTGGATGCCTTTTTTTCCTTGTCTGATTGTTATGGTTAGGACTTCTAGTACTATGTTCTTTTAAAAAAAAAAAAGTAAGAGTAGATATCCTTGTCTTGTTCCTGATCTTCGAGAAAAAGTTTTCAGTTCTTCACAATGAGTATAAGGTTAGCTGTGTGTTTGTCACAGAAGCCCTTTATTATATTGAGGTATGTCCCTTCTAAACCCACTTTGTTGACAGTTTTTATCATAAACATAAGTTAAATTTTGGCAGATGCTTTTCCTACATCTATTGAGATGATCATATACTTTTTATAATTTATTTTGTTAACATGGTGTATCACACTGCTTTATTTGCAGATATTGAACCATCCTTGCATCCCTGAAATAAATAGTACTTGATATTTATCATTGAATTAGGTTTGCTAATATTTTTTTGAGGACTTCTGCATCTATGTTCACCATGGATATTGGCCTGTAGTTTTCTTTGTTGTTGTTGCCATTGTGTCTCTGTCTGGTTTTAGCGTCAGGGTAATGCTGGCCCCACAGAAGGAATTTGGAAGTTGTCCTTCCTCTGCTATTTTCTGGAATTGTTTGAGAAGGATAGATATTAACTCTTCTTTAAATGTTTGGTAGAATACACCTGTGAAGACATTTGGTTCTGGATTTTTGTTTATTCAGAGTTGATTACTGACTCAATTTTGTTATTAGCATACAATCTGTTCAAATTTTCTATTTCTTCCTGACTTGGTCTTAGAAAATTGTATTTTCCAGGAATTTATCCCTTTATATTAGTTTTCTTAATTTATTAGCATATAACTTTTCATATAGTCTCTTACAGTTCTTTATATTTCTACGGTGTCAGTTGTTACTTCTCTTTCCTTTCTTTCTTTTTTTTTAAATTTTTTTTAATGTTTTTATTTATTTCTAGGAGAGAGAGAGAGAGAGCGTGAGCAGGGGAGGGTCAGAGAGAGAGGGAGTCACAGACGGAAACAGGCTCCAGGCTCTGAGCTGGCAGTCAGCACACAGAGCCCGACGCGGGGCTCGAACCCAAGAACCGCGAGATCATGACCTAAGCGAAAGTCGGACGCTTAACCGACTAAGCCACCCAGGCGCCCCAACTTCTCTTTCCTTTCTGACTTGAGTGCTTTCTCTTTTTTTTCTCAGTAACTCTGGTTAAAGGTCTACCAATTTTGTTTATCTTTTCAAAGAACCAACTCTTGGTTTCATTGATCTTTTCTATCTTTTTGTTAGTCTCTATTTCATTTATTTTTGCTCTAATCTTTATTATTTCCTTCCTCCTGCTAACTTTGGTTTTTGTTTATTCTTGATGTAGGCCTGTATCACTATAAACTTCTTTCTTAAAATTGCATTTGCTGAATTCCAAAGATTTTGAAGCATCGTATTTCCATTTTCACTTGTCTCTAGGTATTTTTAAAATTTCTTTTATGATTTCTTCATTGACTCATTGGTTGTTTACTAACATGGTGTTTAGCTTCCACATTTTTGTGTTTTTTTCCAGTTTTTTTCCTAACATGCAATTCTTTCTCTTCTCTTCTTATTTTTCTGGCTCTGAAATGAGCTATTCCCTGCATACACTACTAACAGTAGTTTTATTACCAACAGATATAATAACAGACCCATTTTATTGAGCATGTACTATGTGCTAGACACTGTGATAAGCACTTGATGGCATTGTCATACACAATAGTCCCAAAAGTTTTAAAAGATGGTGTATTAGTCAGGTTCTCCAGAGAAATAGATAGATAGGTAGACAGATAGATAGATAGACAGACAGATAGATAATGAGGAATTGGCTCATGTGATTATGGAGACTGAGAAGTCTCACAATTTGCCTATAAGCTTGAGATCCAGGAAAGCTGGTGGTATGATTCCAGTCTGAGTCAAAAGGTTATGAATTAAGAAAGCCAATGGTGTAAGTCCAAATATGAGGGTCAGAGAAGATAAAATGTCACAGCTCAAATAGTGAGGCAGAAAAATGGGGCAAATTCTCCCTTTCTCTGACTTCTATTCAGGCTTTCAACAGATTAGATGACAGCTACCCACACTGGGGAGGGCAGTGTACTTTACTAAGCCCACCGATTAAAGTGCTAATCTCATCCAGCAATAATGTTTAATTTGGGAACCCCATGTCCAGTCAATGTGACACATAAAATTAACCATTACAGGTGGCTATTACTTTTATCACCATTTCGAAATAATTGAGGCACATAGGGGTTGAATATGTGTTCATCATTCCAGAGCAAATGATATGAATGGTATTTGATCTCAGATGTGTCTGAAATCAGAAAATTCACTTTTACTTAATATACGGTACAGTGTCTACTGAGGCACACCATTAACGACCAATTATGGTTTGAAAATGAGGTATTATAGCTCTATTTAAAAAAAAAAACAGCTCTGTTACCCTGATTTCATGTAGCAGCACACAATCCATTGAAGATATTCCTCTATTTAAGGACAAATGAGGCTAAAACTTCTAGAGTCTTGTTAATAGATGGTGAATAGTTGAATTTATGTCCTCCAGTCTGCCAAACTCATGGCAGTGCCTCCTACTGACCAAATGTGACAGGAAGCCAGAGATCAAGAGAACCCAGGTGATGTAGTCCATAAATGTCAGCTTTCTGGGACACAGAACTGGAGAGCAGAGAAGGGAGAGAACATGGATCTGGGGAGGGAGGCAAAGAGAGAATTGTCAGCATAGCCTGCTCACAGAATTTTCCTCTGATGTCAGTAATCCAGGAAGTTTGCTGCTTGATGGTAGAGTCAATATAAGAGAATAAAACCAAGCCCCAAGCATAGCTTCAGCTCAGAGGGAAGGGTGTTAGTTAATTCAGGGCAGCTGAGGGCTCTGGGAAGAGTTGTTCCCTGTCACAGATTGGTGCTAGAACATTTGAAGACAAGGCTTATGAGCCACCGAATACAACACTATATCAACACTGTAAAGGATAAGGAGGTTGAGGCCTAACATGATGAAGCCATTAATACAATAGCACACTTGGTGAGTGGGAATGAGGCCCCATCCTCCTATCTCCTGAGATGGAGTCATTGGCCCATCTTTTTCTAGAAAGGCCTCAAGGCATGTCTAGTCCCATAAGACTATCATCATCACCAGGAACTTCTGGAAATCTCACAAGAAGCCATGATTTTTCTCAAAGCTTTCTTCATATTTAATTTTAACACAATTTCAGCCACAAGCAACATAAAAATGACTCCATGCCTTACAGTAAATTAACAGTGGTTCTCTGTGGTGAAGTAGCCACATCAGGGAAATTTTACCTAACTGCGTTTTATAGAAGGACTAACTCTCCAGTTTGTGGATGGAATCACTGAGAGATTGGTGGGCAGGGAGATGGTGTGGGAATTGCCACCATCCAATCAGCTGTCAGGGAGACCCCTAGGTTACTTTGTTGTAGGAAAGGGCAGCATTCTGAGGTAAATATGTAGTGTCCAGATGAGCATTCATGGAAAGCAAAGCATTGGTCTAGCTATGTTTTGACTAGTCATTTGTAAGTAACAATTTTGAAATATCTAGAGCAATAAAAATGTGCTTCCACCAAAGCTTAATGTAAGTGCCATCGAGACTTACACAGCTGAGACTCAGACACTGATTCAGGGGCACAATCAACTTAGATGTCGACTAGCAGGATCACACGCTCTGATTTCACCACTTTTGCCAAGTAAGATTCTGGGCTCAGAGATGAGTCACATAAAGCACATGAAGTTCCCTGGCTCTGTGGTTTGCTGATCATTTCTCATCAACCATCACCAACTGTCTAACCCCATCCATCAAGTTAAAGGCCCAGGCCACTCATGGGAATCCACAGGTGGCTGAACCAATAACATCAGACAATAGATAGATCTTGATCTTTCTATTGAGCATAGAGGTACTTTACTTCCATTTTAATCTTAGTAAACATACCAGATAATAAGAGATAGTAGAAATTCAAAACTGAGTAAGAATCAGCTCCTCCCCACTAAGGATTCATAGTCTAGTGGGGAACACATGTGTAAACAGATCCAAG
This sequence comes from Proteles cristata cristata, assembly GCA_017311185.1. NCBI lineage: Eukaryota > Metazoa > Chordata > Mammalia > Carnivora > Hyaenidae > Proteles > Proteles cristata. The sequence goes on along the minus strand of JAESUZ010002849.1, from coordinate 2,503,833 downwards.
CAATATGACTAAGTCTACAGTGGAGGTAAGTCCAGGGTAAACGAATTGAGAAAGACTTCACAGAGGAGGTCATGCCTGTGTTGAAAAATGAGGAATGGAGGGTTCACTGAGTGGAAAAGAGGAGGAGAAATTCCGCAGGGGCAACAGTATGTGCAGAAATCATGTGAGAGCAGGGGCACCTGGGTGACTCAGTCGGTTAAGCGTCCGACTTTCGCTCAGGTCATGATCTCGCGGTTCGTGGGTTCGAGCCCCGCGTCGGGTTCTGTGCTGACTGCCAGCTCAGAGCCTGGAGCCTGTTTCAGAGTCTGTGACTCCCTCTCTCTCTGACCCTCCCCTGCTCACGCTGTCTCTCTCTCTCTGCTAGAAATAAAACATTAAAAAAAAAAAAAGAAATCATGTGAGAGCAATGTGTTTAGGAGCCAGTAATAAATCAGCATGGGTGGACTACAGGATTTGCTTCAGAGTGGCAGGAGTTGGGCCTGGTCATGTAAGCAGAGGACACACCACAGAGGACTTCTCTGATTATGATAAGGAGTTTGAGCTTTGTCCTGAATGCAGTGGGAGCCATTTAAGGACTTTGGGCGGAAGAGTGACTGGACTAAATGAGTTTTAGAAGGAAGGTTCCTGGAGAGCAGGAGAGCAGAATAGAGGTAAGGACGTGATGAGGTAGGAGGCTGTTACAGTTGTCCAGGTAAGAAGTATGTTGGCCAGAACCAGTGAGCAGTGGTAGTGGGATGGAATGCAGGGGATAATCACTGTCAAGTGATTTTATTTTATTTTTATTTTATTTTATTTTATTTTATTTTATTTTATTTTATTTTATTTTATTTTATTTTACTTTACTTTACTTTACTTTATTTTATTTTATTTTATTTTATTTTATTTTATTTTATTTTATTTTATTGAGAGAGAAAGCTCGTGAGCAGGGGAGAGGTGAGGGGGAGAGAGAATCCTAAGCAGTCTCCACACTCGATGTGGAGCCCAACACAGGGCTCAGTGTCACAACCCTGGGATCATGACCTGAACTGAAATCAAGGATTGGATGCTCAGCTAACTGAGCCACCAAGGTGGCTCCGTTGTCAAGACATTTAGATGGTGGAATTTACAAGACTGGAATCTGGATGGGAAAGGAGGAGATATTTATTTATTTGGCGTGTGCGATTCATTTATTTGGCTTGTATGACTGATGGTGCACTGCCAATTGTTGGAATGATGGGGACTTTGGCTTCAGGCCCCCGGTGAGCTGCACTCATGGGCTGCACCACAGAGATGGAATTGTGCCTCTACTTCTCTCACTGAGATCAAACGCAGACAGGGTGACCCGATGCTCTGGTCCCACCATCTCACCATGGCGAGGCGGTGATAATATACACCTTTAGTAGGCTCGATTTGAAGACAGCTAGACTATTTTTCTTGTGACACATAATATGATGAGTAGGCAATGTATTGAGCGATGAGCTCCTGTTGTCACTTTCAAGATTTGGAGAGAGGTCCGTTTTCTCTTGTAGGATTGACCGTGTTCCTCTGCTCTTGTCCTTTGCCCTCCCTGGAGGCTGAGTGGGATCAAGGCGTTATTCCACTAGACACCTGTCTTCTGCTTGCTCTGGTTCTTCTTGGCTTCACTGTAGCCCCTGGTTGTCACCATGGAGCATTAGTGACACGACATACTGCTCTGAAGGGGCTACTGAAGGGGCAGGCTCGGTGTGTCTCCTCATCGAATGGCCACACAGACCTATGAGCAGTCGGACAACGAATGTGATATCAAGACCCTCAAGCTGTGTGGGCAGCCTGCCCCCAACCCCCCACCCCCCGCCCCAGCTGCTGGTCTGAGCTCTCTCTCCACATCACTGCAGGGGGTCTGCTGTTCTGCGGCCCCTGCTGGCAGGCCTGGGTCTGTCCTTCTCTCCTCTTCATTAAAAAATAAAGAAAGAAATCATTTTTTCTTCCCTACATCTTATCACCTCTTTCCCTTCTACTTAACTTCTACACCTTGGCTTTTGTACTTGTGTATTTGGCCTTTGTGGCCATTACTAACTAGATCTTTATGGTCGTCAAGTCATATTGTGCTATGTGTTGTCTGGTCCTTCAGTTCTTTTCTGTGGGTGCCTCCCCACCCCCCGCCCAATCCTCTTCCAGCGGTGGGGACCAAAAAATGCCACCTTCAGGTAAGCCTCACAATGCCTCGTGGACCACACTCAGGCCAGTAGCCTCGGGATGTATTATGCTGGACCCGACAGAATTGCCAATAGTCAATCATTTGACCCTCAAAGAGGACTTTGGTTTTACATCAAACTAGCCGAATTGGTTCATTTATAATGATTAACTCTATGCCCAATTTGTATTGCATACTCCTTCATGGAGGGTCCATTATTTTATCACAGGAAATAAGATTCAGGAGAAAACATCCTTTCTTTTCTCCTAGTCATACCTATCTGACCTCACTGATTGTGTTATGTCTCTGTGGATACTGACACATCAAAATTTAATTTCAGAAATACATATTCTTATAGCTGCTCATTCGCACCTGCTTTATCTTGATGTTGTAGATGATCAGTTCATCACTATGAGCCACGGTACATAAATGTTAACCCCAGCATTTGTACTTGGGAATGACCTGCCTCCTTGACACTTTATTATCTTACCCATAAAGTTCTATCTTTGCCACTGGACACTGACTCCCCATTTCATTGAGAAATCAATATACAGCTGTTTAATTTGATATTATTTGACACTAGTGTTCTAAGTACGAATACTTATTATCCCACAGTTTCTGTTTCTGATGCAATAGAAAAATGCATTTCTAGAGGTTGCTAAAAAAAACAGCAAGAAGCATTATCATTTCACAGCTTTAATTTCCCTTCCCCTTCTCTCTTTGGGTTTTATTAAGTTAGGAACTTATAAAAGTATCTTATTATAAAATGTAGCTAAGCAGTTTTTCCCTCCCCAGACATGTGCATTATCTAATTATTTTGCAAAAATGTAAACTTTACCTCTGAGTCAATTTCTCCCAGAGGAGGGAACACATAAGAAATAAATCTGCCTGTATTACATTTATTCAACAAATATTTACTGAGGCTTACAGGCACGGCACTTTGTAATTGCAGGAAGCTGTTCAGGAGTTAGCATTGGGCTTTTAAAGCAGTTATGCCCTTTTTACTTAATTAAGAGGCAAGAGGTTCCTGACTTGAGTTGAGTCAGGGCTCCACCGAGTCACTCTGGCTCTTGGAAGAGACTCCCGCGCATCCTTATAGCCGCAGGCAGATCTAAAGAATAGGCTAGTTGAGAACCCAATTGGTGATTTGTTTCTCGCTGTATAAAAAATTAGGTCAGTTTACTTTCTTTCTCCTTTTGTTTGAAATAAGAGTGAAAGATTCCAGACCAAGAATAGTTTATTAAAGTAGGTGAAATAAATAGGGCCCTAAGAACAATCTTAAGCATTAGGCGGGTCTGCCTAGTTTTTTGAATTAATCCAAAAGAGGACATTCACATTTAAGTGATTAAATGCTGGTTATACACGATTTGCCTGTTGACATGCCAATTGCCCAGCAGGAAGGAGAAAGGGAGATGAGATGAAATGAGCCAGGCATTTCTTGAGTGAAGATGGCCTGTAGTTTTCCTTTTTTGATTTTGTCCTGGTGTTTTTTGGGTACTGGCTTCATGGGAGTGAGGGGGTGTGTTTCCTCTTAAAAGAATATTTCTAGAAGTGTTTGAATGAGAAAGGAGGGGTAAGTTACTTGAAAGTCGATGGCACTTCTCACTAAAACTATTTGGGTTGATATTTTCCTTGCAGGAAGCTTTTTACTAATGATTACATTTCTACATTTTCAAATATAATTGTTCACAGTATTCTTACTCACCTACCTTTTCCAAGTCTCTATCTGAAGTCCCATCCCATTTCCATGCCTAACATCATCTATTTGTGCTTTCTCTTTTTTTTTTTTTTAAATGTTTTATTTATTTCTAGGAGAGAGAGAGAGAGACAGCGTGAGCAGGGGAGGCTCAGAGAGAGAGGGAGACACAGACTCTGAAACAGGCTCCAGGCTCTGAGCTGGGAGTCAGCACAGAGCCGACGCGGGGCTCGAACCCACGAACCGCTAGATCATGACCTAAGCGAAAGTCGGACGCTTAACCGACTAAGCCACCCAGGCGCCCCTCTCTTTTATTCTTCATACACTATGCCAGGTATTTGTCAAATTCATCGGTCTCTTCTAAGAACTAACTTTTGATACCATGGGCCCTCTCAAATGTAATTTTGGTTTTTATGTTCACTATCTTCTATGATCTTTGTTTTCTTATCCTTTTTTTTAAGTTTTCTGTTGCTGTTTTTCCCCCAAATGCCTGAAGATGTGTAGCCAATCATTAATTTTCAGTTTTTGTTCTTACATAAAAATAAGCATTTAAGGCTATAAATTTGTCTCGAAGCATCATTTTCATGGCATTTCACAAGTTTTGATTCATTACCATTCAGTTGTTTTTTGACCTATGGGTGATTGAGAATGTATTTCAAACATTTAGACAGTTTCGTCTATTTATTGATTTGTATCTTAAATGCGTTGTGTTTGAAAAACATAGTCTTCATGGTACAGATTTTTAAACTTTGCTGATTCTAGTTTTATGGCCTAGTGTATGATCAATTTTTATAAATGTTTCATGTGTGTTTTAAAAGATTTTGTGTTCTCTAGTTATCGAGTGCCAAGTTTTATTTCTAACTATGAAACTTCGCTTTGGGCTGCTAACAGCCCAAATATAATTCTTTCTATAATTGAAAAAACTATGCTGTAAGGTCCCACCACAACGGTGGATTTGTCGATGACAGTTCTATCATTTCTGCTTTATGTATTTTGAAGCTTTTTAAAAAGTTTCATTACAGAAACTTATACCCATTTTTGCCCACCCCTTGTCCCGATATCCATGACCCCCCCACCCCCCTCCAGTTATCAATGTGCTGCCGTCCCTTGTTTCATCCACCCCCCTGCCATTTTGTTGCTGGGATTTTATTTTATTTTTAATTAATTAATTTATTTATTTATTTATTTTTCTTACAAATAGTTTGTCAAGTTGGTTTCCATATAACACCCAGTGCTCATCCCCACAAGTGCCCTCCTCCATGCCCATCTCGCCCCGCCCCACATCCATCAGTCCTCAGTTTGTTTCTCAACATTCAAGAGTCTCTCATGGTTCGCCTCTCTCCCTTTCCCCTTCCATTTCCCCCCGTCTTCTCCCCTGCGGTCCTCTGTTAAGTTCCTCCTAATCCTCTCCCAACTGTAACATTTTTCTCCAATACTTGAGTACGTTTCTCTAGATAAGGATGTAAAACACATAAGCAAAATATGCTGAGGCCACTGTGTTAGGTGCCAATAAATGAAGAATTGCTTAATCTTAGTAAGTTCAGACTCCATGGTTTTCAGGATCTCCTTTGGGGACTGGACCCAGTTCAGCCTTTTCTGGAAGAATAGAGTCAAAGTGTTGGAGGCACCTGCTATGATTTCCTGTATCCAATGAGTGCTCAGTAAGTGTTTGTGGTGACTACTTAACCACTGGAACTGTTAGGAACGGCCTTGGGAAGTCAAGCTTGCTCAACAGCTAGTGACCCTGTAGGGTAAAATACTTTGACAAGTCCCCAGAATCTTGATACTATCCTTGTTCTTTTCCTGCCATTACCAAGCACTTGGCAGAAACTAAGCAGAGACTCTGGCAATTTGGGGAACGGGGGTAACAGGTGAAAGAGTTGATGCCAAATACTACCTTTAGTCAAATAAAGGCACACAGCTCAACTTTCTAATTCCTGCTGGAGTTTTGCTTATGACAAATGGTCTTTCTAATGGCTGTTAGAGGAGCCCTGTTTATTATACTTTCTATATACTGGGGCTGACCATGACCCAGGCACTGTACAGGGCCCTGGGCACTCTCACAGCGTCCATGGGCAGGACACGAACTGTTACATATTTACCCTAATGAATGCCTGAGTACAACAGACATGTGGTCTGAAGCAATGTAACAAAAGATTCGATATAGAAGAGTCGAGGGAAGGCTTTTCTGCAGGCATGGCTTTGAAGGAGCTCTGAAGGAGTTGAGTGAAAGTTAAAAGTGAGAGGAGCTTGGAGAAGGGCCCATTGGTGAGGATCTTGCAGACAAGAACAGAGTTCTGGAACACGGAGAAGAGTTGAGGCTGGAAGAGCAGGCAGAAGCAGGTAAGGGTTTGGTCTTTCCCTTAATGATAGTTATGAGACTCGGGATAATGATGCACTGTTCTCAGGACTTCACGTACGTTAACTCACCTAATCCTCAAAACTACTCTATTCAATGGGCCACTATATTATTCTCATTTTGTAGCTGGGGAAATACACAGAGTTGCTACTCATCTTGCCCCAAGTCACCCAGCTAGTGAGCAGAGCAGCCATGCAGGCTGGAGGGGATGCTTCTCATTACCAGGCTTGACCGCCACTGAAAGGTTTTGAGCTTAAGCTCAACACAAGTCTTTGTTTTTTATTTGTCTCTTTTTAAATTAAGAAAACTACCCTAGGGGTACCTGGCTGGCTCAGTCAGTAGAGAGTGCAACTCTTGATCTCGGGGTTATGGGTTTGAGCCCCATGTTGGGTGCGGAGATTACTTAAAAACAAAGTATAATCTTTGAATAAAAGAAAGGAAAAGAAAACCACCCTGGTTGTTGGGTGGAGAGTGGCCTGGGGTAATAGAGAGGAGGAAGACCAGTTAGGAGGGTGGCTGAGAGGCGATGGTGATGTGTACTGGGGTCAGGGCAGCAGTAGGCATGGAGAGTAGGGGAGAAATGGCAGACGTGGGGGTGCACTGCTATGGAAAAGGAAGGTGAGGAAGCCGTCAAGGCTGGCTTCTCACTGGCACGGCCGTGAGCCCTGCATCGGGCTCCAGAACACCAGGATGAGTTGGCCTGGAAGAGAAGGGGATTCAGTGGAGTCTAGCAGACAGAGAACTGGCTGAGACCATATACTCTGTGGCTCAGGGCTGCGTCCACTCCATTCGTCGAGGGATTACCTGTCTCAACAGGCGTCCTAGTGATTGGTGAGTGGGAGGCACCCTTTAACTATCTGCCTATTTTTTTTTTTTATGTTTTATTTATTTCTAGGAGAGAGAGAGACAGCATGAACAGGGGAGGGTCAGAGAGAGAGGGAGTCACAGACTGAAACAGGCTCCAGGCTCCGAGCTGGCAGTCAGCACAGAGCCCGACGCGGGCTCGAACCCACGAACCGCGAGATCATGACCTAAGCGAAAGTCGGACGCTTAACCGACTAAGCCACCCAGGCGCCCCTAAATATCTGCCTATTAATGGAAGGATAACAGAAACATCTCTGTCCTGAACCCACCAGCTGAGTGACTGCGGATGAAGCACTTTGCCAGCCTGTGTTAAAGGATCTCCGCGTTGTCATCCGATCTGAACCCGGGCTAGTTTGCGTTCCGAAAACCAGCACACATAACAAGGGATGGACTGGAGTCAGCTAAATGGTTAAATTTTCAGGAATCTTGAAAGTGGATTGTTAAGGAGTCGTTATTAAACATTAAATTGCTACTTACTGTGCACCTCTTTCCAACTCTTTGTTCAGTGACATTATGTGAGTCACTTGAAATTGGCTCCGGTAGGAATATTTACACCACGGGAATCAGAGCCATTAATAAAGGGGTGATTTAGTTTTGTGTATTGTTTCAAGTCTAGGCTCTAGACTTACGAACGTGATGGGGACAATGTTAAAATGCAGTTTAAATTGAAAACTAGTTTCATTGTAAATAGCACCAAAATTGAGGCAATTTTCTTCAAATATTTGAAAACTATTCAGCTTAGCAAAGAAATTGCTCATGTCGTTAACGTCTGAATAAAGTTCTGACATTTCACTGAACACACATCTTTGTTGTTTCACTTTTGTTTATAAACAGAAATGGAAATACCAACCACCGTGTATGTCAGAACGACACTTGTTTGCCAACGGCAGCCACCGATAGGCTATGGACACAAGCGTTCGGCAAAAATCAACGAAGGCATTCTGTGAGAACCACCTGGCTATGTGGCATCATAACAAAGAGCATTGCTTATTTTATTCTTTGTAACTGTGTGCTACACAGTTTATAATTTATTACGATTTATATGCTTGCGAATGTACATTCATGCATTCAGGGTTTTGTTTCTAGAGAGCTGGTTGCTAAGCTAATGTTACCAGGACGCCACTGCATTCACCTGTTGGCTGAAAGCATTGTTCTCATAAAGAGGATAGTACGAGAAAGAGAACAGCCAAATAACAGAGACCCTGCTTAGGCAGAGGCAGAGGTGACGATGTTGACCCCACAGCAAGGACATGGGCAGGCTGAATTACTTAAATGGGAGCACAGAGAAGTCAGAGTCGATAAAGCTGCCATTGACATTTTACACTTACCGCCCCTTCTACTGAGATGCTTGCAGATGTGGTGACTGGATCGGTTGAGAATTAGATGTTCTATGAACTGCTGGAAACAGGTCACCTTTAACAGTCACGTGCTGCTAAACTCTCTCCAAAGTTGTCTTGCTTCTATCCCTTCCTCTCGAGTGGGATTCAGAATCCATTTTCCTCCTCCAGATGGTCTTACTGTGTAGAGGTGGGGACATTCTTATGTAAATACTTCAGAAGCAAGCAGCGTGGTCACAGCACAGCCCTGTTGCAGGGTGAGCATGATATCCCTGAACGAGTCTCTACCAGTGAAGAGAATCATTGTTCCGACTCTGTCACAGAAGTTTTGAAGCTTTCAAGAACTCACCGTGAGCACTGCAGGTAGTTTTTATGTCCCTTGGGGGTGAACTCAGGCAGTACAATTAAAATAGGGTTTATGATAAAATGTTAATGTAGCTAGAATATGATTTACAGAATATTTCCTCATTATCTTTCTTCTATTGCCTCTAGTGGCTCCTCACGTTTTCTCTTTACTCTTGTTTCTTCTTTTTTAATTTTATTTATTTTTTTTAAATGTTTATCTTTATTTATTTTTTTAAAATTTATTTCTGAGAGAGAGAGACAGCGTGAGCAGGGGAGGGTCAGAGAGAGAGGGAGACACAGAATCTGAAACAGGCTCCAGGCTCTGAGCTGTCAGCACAGAGCCCTACTCGGGGCTTGAACCCACGAACCGTGAGATCATGACCTGAGCCGAACGAAGTTGGATACTTAACCAACTGAGCCACCCAGGCGCCCCTTAAATGTTTATTTTTGAGAGAGAGAGAGAGAGAGAGAGAGAGAGAGAGCAAGGAACTGGCAGAGAGAGAGGGAGACACAGAATCTGAAGCAGCCTCCAGGCTATGAGCTGTCAGCACAGAGCCCGACATGGGGCTTGAACTCGTGAACCGTGAGATCATGACCTGACCAAAGTTGGATGCTTAACTGACTGAAGCCACTCAGGTATCACCCCCCCCGCCCACCTTTACTCTTGTTTCTGAAAGTACACATAGTTCCATGCACCTTCTCCATTTTTGCGAATTCAAATTAGAAACTGGGGCAAGATGCACGAATTCTGGGCAGCATTTGTTACCTCCTGTGTATTTGAAAGTAGAATTAGGGGCGCCTGGGTGGCTCAGTTGGTTAAGCGTCCAACTTTGGCTCAGGTCATGATCTCACAGCTCATGAGTTTGAGCCCCGCATTGGGCTCTGTGCTGACGGCTCAGAGCCTGGAGCTGCTTTGGATTCTGTCTCCCTCTCTCTCTGCTCCTCCTCTGGCTCGTTCTCTCTCTCTCTCTCAAAGAGAGATATAAATAAATAAATAAATAAATAAATACATAAATACATAAATGTAGAATTATGCACAGGGCGCCTCGGTGGCTCAGTCGGTTAAGTGTCCGACATCAGCTCAGGTCATGATCTCATGGTTCTTGAGTTCGAGCTCCACATCAGGCTCTGTGCTGACAGCTCGGAGCCTGGAGCCTATTTCAGATTCTGTGTCTCTCTCTCTCTCTGCCCCTCCCCTGCTCATGCTCTCTCTCTCTCTAAAAATCAAACATTAAAAAAAGATTAAAAGTATACTTATGGAATTGCAAAACAACCTTACTAATGCCAATTAATTTATTGTTCACTGGAATAATTTTGCTTCATTATGATAAAAATGATAAATTTCAAATAGAGAAATAGAAATTTTCTTATTTAAACTGAGAGACTGAATACATAAGTGGACAGTGGCCAGACTGTGTATAAAAAGTGACTTACAATCTACAGGAAGCAGCCCAGGAAGCCAGCTTGCTTGAAGTCAGACTGCTATCTCCAGTAACAGTTCAGGAAGTCACACAGCAGCCCCTGTAATAACTGGCCCCAGAGGGCCAGGACTTGATTAATAACTAACGGCACCTCTAATTTTTGTTCCCGTTTCCAATTCAGGAGCAGCCAATAAAAGCCAAATACGCACCCCTAGGCAATCCCAGGGGTGCCCACCCCGGTCAGCTGCCCCCAGCTTCCCCGTGCCCGCAGCCCCCGTCACCACACACCCGAAGCCACTCCTTTCTTCCCTAAGAAGCTTCCCACCCTGCCTGCCTTTGGGTCTCTGCCAGAACACAAGTGGTGGGGGCCGCCTCCCTTGTTACACCAAGCGCTGAACAGATAGCGTTTGCTTCTCTTTTATGGCTGGTCTTTATTTCCACAAAATGAGAAAAGAGCCTCCAGATAATCTTGAGGCCGCCCTGCCCCCCGGGCGATCTTCCCGGAACCAATGGGCACAGTTTAGCATCTCTCTCGTGGCCTCTCCCAGGGAGGCCCTCGCCAGGGCCCAGGAGCCTCTGAGGAAAACACAGTGAAGCTTGGTCCCCCCTCCACTTGGGTAGCCCCCTGGGTGGCTGCCAGCTTTCAGGGGCTCCCAGGGGCTATCACTTGCTATCTTTTAGGTCAGAGGAATATCCTCAGTACTTGGTTCTCTATTTTTGGCAACTTAAATGACAAGAAGTCCTTTTTTGCAAGAGCTCGGAAGAGACACTGACTTATAAATCACCTCCCCAGCCAGTTGGAGTTTTATTTATGACCACATGTGTGTGTAGGAACTCCTAACCCCTGGAGAGCACAGACCTCAGCATGGTGCCCAGCCTAATCCACTGGCTTCAATCCACATGAATGCTTGGTTGACCTTAAGCGGTTCTCTTCTCTAGACTGAAAGAGGTCTAGAATCCCGATCAGACTGGAGGCAGAAGCTTAGGAACAGAAGGTGAACTAGGGCAGAGTGAGTCTGGCGTCCCCAGTCTGTGGTCTTCGGAAGACTGTATTTTCAGGAGTTGGAATTGCAGAGTGAACAAGGTAGCTGGTTGCATTTTGGTTGCCTGTAGTGGACAAGGGCTCGTTTGTTTCAGGCATCAGCTGGGCTTTGGGAGAAAATACACTGTAAAAACAAAGTAACATTACACCTTTGGAGTTAGGCAAAGATACTTCAGACTCCAGCAAAGGTCTGGTCTCACCTACTTGAGCAGAAGCAAAGCAGATCTTTAATTCTAGCAGAAGAGAGAGGAAAGAAGCCTGCTTTAAGCTATCATAAAATCCATAGATGCACAGAATTCTGAAATTGGAAAGAATTTGGAGAGCATCGGTCCAATTTCCCAAAGCCTGTTTATTCCTTGGGCCATTGGTCCTATAAGATCCTCCCTTAAAATAGGGTTCCAAAGGCAGAAAAGTTTGGGAAACACGGCACTGTATTTCTTCCCCTTGGTGATCACTATGCACAACATGTTAGCAAACTGAAGTAAAGGAAGCCTGTTTTACCTAATCAGTGTGTGCAGCTACTGGGGAAGTATGAGCTATACCTTGGGAAATTTTAATTTAGTCTAGTCTCATTTTGTAGTTAGGCAGAATGAAGCCCAGAGTTGAGTGGCTAGCCAAGGTCACACAATTTGGGTGATGGACCTAGGGCACGGTCCCTGATCCCTGCCTTCCTTACTACACCATGCTGCCTTCTCCGTAATGCCCTGGCCAGTGACTCACCCATCCAGCTCTTCTCACTGGTCTGAAGTCTTTTTCACATGGTTCATGGAATGTTGTCACTACTGGATGATAGTGAGGACCTGTGACCCAGCTGTCCATTCAAGCCTGGTCTCAGTTAAAACCCTGATCTCCAAAGACAGACATAGGCAGATTGTGTACAGCATTGTTTGCTAAGGAGATTCATACTTCAGCAGTCTTTAAAATAAAATCAAAACCATTTTCAAGAAAAATGCCTGGGTATGAACACCTAAATCCCATTGGGTTGCCTCCATCATTAGAGTTGAAGTGCAGGGAACACCTCCCGGGAGAGGGTGAGGCACGCACCAGGCAGCCGGGCGGAGCGGGGCTGTGGCAGCACATTACCACTTACTTCTGTGAGGAGAGGAGGAAGTCTAGAATGCTTCACAGCATAAAGTGGCTTCCAGGAGACCTCTGTGCAGGCGGTTTGGGCCAGGCCCCTCTCCCTCAGGCCGCTGTCTGTCCCACCCATGTGGGGGGTTCAGAGATCCACTCTCTTTTTCCCTTAGGAGGGTGGCTGATGTGGAAAATTCTTTTTATTTTTTATTTTTTTAAATTATTTTTTATTTTTTGGCTTTACTGAAATGTAATTGACACATAACAATGTATAAACTTAAGATGAACAACATAATGACTTTTTTTCTTTTCAAATTTTCATTTACACTTTAATTAGTTAACACAGTGCATGTTGGTTACAGGAGTAGAGTTCAGTGATTCATCACTTACATACAACACTCAGTGCTCATCACAACCAGTGCCCTCCTTAACGCCCATCCCCCACCCACTTCCCTTTATCAACCCTCAGTTTGTTCTATATTGTTAAGAGTTTCTTGGGGCACCTGGGTGGCTTAGTCGGTTAAGCGTCCGACTTTCGCTTAGGTCATGATCTCGCGGTTCGTGGGTTTGAGCCCCGCGTCGGGCTCTGTGCTGCCAGCTCAGAACCTGGAGCCTATTTCAGAGTCTGTATCTCCCTCTCTCTCTAACCCTCCCCTGCTCACGCTGTCTCTGTCTCTGTCTCTCTCTCCTAGAAATAAATAAAAATATTAAAAAAAGAAAAAAAAAAGAGTTTCTTATAGTTTGTTCCCCTTTTTTTTTCTCCCACCCATATTTTCATCTCCTTTGTTTCTTAAATTCCACGTGAGTGAAATCGAACGGTATTTGTCTTTCTCTGACTGACTTACTTCACTTGGCTTAATATACTCTAAATCCATCCACGTCATTGCAAATGGCAAGACTTCATTCTTTTTTCATTTTGATGGCTAATATTCTATTGTATGTGTGTGTGTACACCACATTTTCTTTATCCATTCATTAGTTGACGGGCATTTGGGCTCATTCCATATTTTGGCTATTGTTGATAATGCTGCTCTAAACATTGGGGTTCATCTACCCCTTCAAATCTCTATTTTTGTATCCTTTGAATAAATACCTAGTAGTGCAATTGCTGGATCATAGGGTAGTTCTATTTTTAGTTTTTGGGGAACCTCCATACTGTTCTCCAGAGTGGCTGCACGAGTTTACATTCCCACCAACAGTGCAAGGGGGTTCCCCTTTCTTTGTATCCTCGGCAACACCTGTTGTTTCTTGTGTTGTTAATTTTAGCCATTCTGACAGGTGTGAGGTGGTATCTCATTATGGTTTTGATTTGTATTTCCCTGACGATGAGTGATGTGGAGCATCTATTAGCCATCTAGATGTCTTCTTTGGAAAAGTATCTATTCATTCTTCTGCCCATTTCTTAACTGGAGTATTTGTTTTTTGGGTGTTGAGTTTAATAAGTTCTTTATATATTTTGGATATTAACCCTTTATCGGATATGTCATTTGTATATATTCTCCCCCATTCTGCAGGCTTTCAGTTTTGTTGATTGTTTCCTTCGCTGTGCAGAAGCATTTTATCTTGATGAAGTCCCAACAGTTGATTTTTGCTTTTGTTTCCCTTGCCTCGGGTGACACATCTAGTAGGAAATTGCTCTGGCCAAGGTCAAAGACGTTACGGCCTTTGTCGTCCTCTGGGATTTTGGTGGTTTTCTGTCTCACGTGCAGGTCTCTCATGCATTGTGAATTTATTTTCGCGTATAGAAGTGGTCCAGTTTCATTGTTTCTGGTGCTTCTGCCCAATTCTCCCAACACCATTTGTTGAAGAGACTGTCTTTTTTTTCCATTCGATATTCTTTCCTTCTTTGTCAAAGATTAGTTGACCATATAGCTGTTGGTTGGTGTGGAAAATTCTGAGGATATTGTCCTTTACACTTCTCTTTGACTAGATCCCTTTTCAACCACTCTGTCGGTGACCGTCCTGCCTCCATCTTATTTCCCCCCCGTCCAGGCAGGTCTTTCTTGCTGGACGCTCAGAGTCTCTGATGAAAAGTCAGATGAACTGGAGAACTGGCTTTTCTTAATTTTGATGAAGTTTCTTTTTACTTCTGCTCGGATGGATGACCTGATGTTCCAGTCAGGGGTCTGGACAAGAAGAGCACATGCCTTTGGAGCATCACCTCCCTCACAAAAACCGACCGCAGAGGAGAAAGGGAGCCGAGAGCACGCATCCAGAACAGCGCACAGCCTTGTCCTGGGCTCTGGTGTGGAATGTTTCCTGGAAGGGCAGGTTTCCACGCCAGGTGCCGGCTTCCACTCGCCGGGACCCAGCACTCCCTCTGTCACTTGCACAGCTCACAGGAGGGCTTTCCAAGAGGACCTGTGGTTGGGCTGTTCTCAGATTTGCTCCTGGCTCGTTCAACCTTGCCTGGCTCTGAGCAAAGTCACTTAGGATTTTCTACCTCAGATTTCCCCGCCTCTAAACTGGGACCAAACCTCCCTGCAAAGGGCTGAAGAAGAGGGAATTAGAACATCGTGGAAGCAAACTTCATCACTGTGGTTTGCAGACCTTGCTGTCACTATGGTGTTGGGTTGTTGGGGCCTTTCTTACCTTTGCTTTATTTTTGGGTACCACACACATAGCCGTGCACTCTCGTGTCGTGCCATTTAGATAGAAGATGTTGGCTCATTAAATCATTTTTAGCTGTATCTCTACAGTGTACTGAGAAAATAAAAAAGTGCCAGACTCCATATAAAAGTCTTTTGTTACAGACACACTCATCTGTACTGATGTGTTTTTCAGAAGTTATGTTTTTGAATACAAGCATATTTGTTCTTTATTCCAGAATGAGAAATCGCATTTTTCAAGTACAATCTCACGAGAGCCACACCATACAAGACACAGTAAGAACCAAGACAGCTGGGCTGGTGAAGGCAGCAGGCTGTGTGTCCGTCCCAGTCGGCGAGGGAGACAGGGTGGCTGCGGGGTCGCGTCAGGACCAGGAGCTCCGCCTTCATGGCTTCCGGCTGCTGGTGGGCAAGCCCCACCCAGTGGGCCACAGGCCAGGAACTGAGCAGGTCTTTGGAATGTGCTGTGGTCCCATGGCTTCCTGGGGACATCACCGTCTGGGAACTGCTCCTGGAGAAACTTGGATGATCTTCCTCAGCAGTGTGTCGCACCCACTCTCCCTAAGCCTCCCAGGAGTTCAGCACCTGCCGGGGAACTGTGGATGTTGGAAAAGATGATTTTTTAAAAAAAAGTTTATTTATTTTCAGAGAGACAGAGAAAGCGTGAGCAGGGGAGGGGCAGAGAGAGAGGGAGAGAGAATCCTAAGCAGGCTGTCAGTGCAGAGCCCGATGCAGGGCTCAATCTCACGAACCATGAGATCATGACCTGAGCTGAAATCAAGAGTCGCTGAACTAACAGAGCTACCGGGCGGCCCGGAAGAGAAGTTTCTAAGCTCATTCCGTGGGAGGGACGCTCTGGAAGCAGCAATGAGGCCCACAGGGGTGTCACTGATAGGAATAGAAGGCAGGCTGATGCCACATGGCCTGAGATGGGGCAGAGATCCTGACAGTTGAGTAAATTGAATGCTATGCAGCTTTTAGAGCGAATTCCTTTCCCAAGTGGCTTGGGATCCAGTCATCAAATGAACCACGAGTAGAAAGACATTCTTCCACGCTGCTGGACTTGAACTCTTGGTTGGGGTTGGTTATTCCAGCGGGATGAGTGGAGACGTCTCTTCCTGTCAGCGGAGGGTTTTCGCTCATGACTTATAGGAGCTGAACTTTTCACCCTGGTAAGAAACCACAATCCCAGGACTTCCTTCTCCTTACAGGAGTGAATTACGAGTTTGCATCTCAAGTACTGCGATGTCTGGGCTGCCTGCCTTTTTGCTGGGGAAAGAAAATACCGGCAGAGTCCTGGTTCCAGTATACTAGATAATCAAAAAAACAGAGACTAAGGGATTTCTCCTTTTCTAAAATGTTTTAAAATCTTTATTTATTTTTGAGAAAGACAGAGAGAGCATGCGAGCGCATGAACAGGGGAGGGGCAGAGAGAGAGAGAGAGAATCCGAAGCAGGCTCCAGGCTCTGAGCTGTCAGCACAGAGCCTGACGTGGGGCTCGAACTCACGAGCTGTGAGATTGCAACCAGAGCTGAAGTCTGACGCTCAAGCTCAACCGACTGAGCTCTCCGGGGCACCCCAGGGGTTTCTCCTCTTAATGACAGGGACTGCACCCCCTACTGGGTGAGGTGCAAGATTTTGATAGGTGGTTCCTAGGAGCCCCTCAAGATGATACTGGGGAGGCAGGAGACACTGAGTTCATTCACCAGAAGGAGTTGGAGGCTGAACCGAAAGGAGGCACAGTGACTCCCGGTTCCTTGCTGTGAGGACCGGTCAGCCTCTATTCTGGAGAAAGGTGGGGAGACAAAGACGGGTTTCCCTCCACACTGCTGTGGTTGAAGGTGGTGGAAAGTGGCTGGCATGACTGGGAAGCCCACCTAACAAGGAGTCGGAGATTCGGCTATGGGGCCAGGCTTTCACCCAAGCTGCCCCACCTAGTTTGGGGGTGAGGAAGCTACAGTCATGCATGCACAGAAAATGCTGCATAAACACTGGGTTCAGGAAGCATCCGGAATAGAGCAGAGGCTAAGTGGCAAATGGGATATGGGCACTGCTGATTCCATCACTTGGGGAAGAGCCTGTATTTCATTCAGAGAGTGCTTTGCGGCGTGTTTGGACACTGCCCTGAGACGTGGCTGAGGTTTAATAAATTCACTAAACTAGGAACAAGTCTGGAAACTGCACGGAGGCCCTCGTCCCCATTGAAGAGATGTGTCAAGAGCGGTGGCTTTGAGGTCACCTAAAGCACAGAGTCCACTTCCTGTAGAGGGAAGGGGCAGCGAGGCGGGAGGCATCCACGTTCCCGCTGGCGTCCCGCCCCTGCGCCGGGGCACCCTCTCTTGCTCGCAGCTATCAACCCAGCAGGGACTTGAAGCAGATTTAAGAAACAACCCTGTTCTTCACGTGGACGGCGGCTTCATATCCCTTAGTGCATTGAGCAGAGCGTTCCAGGATCTGCTATGTGACGCCCGGGTGAGTGATGGAGCCCGCGAGCTGCGCGTGTGCCACTTACCGACAGCTCGGGAAGGAGCACTCACTCTCGGCCGCTGGGAGGACGCACTCGCCGCCCGACGGGTGAGGGCGGCCCACGACGCTGCCTCCTTTTGCAGGAGAAGAGGAAGTGTCAGTAGCTCACTGCTCATGACAGGCAAATCACCACAGAACGCCAGAGGAGGTGGGAATAAACTAGGGCTATTCGTTAACGTGACCCAGAAATCTTGGATTCTGTTTCATAATTGGTTTTTGCCCAAGGAATCCAGAAGTCCTTTCAGCCTGTCAGTGCTTCAGTTTTCTTCTGACAGGAAGATATCCGCTTTATAATGGAATCTGAAGATTTAGCTGTGCAGTCTGGGAGCTGCGGGATGCAGTCTGCAGGCAGCAGTCATTTCTCCTCTGCAATGGGTTTTTGGGACTGGGGTAGGAGAGCTAGACTGGTCCCCTCTGCTTTTATCGACGCCGGGAAGACAATATTGAACGCGAGGATAAACACAGGAGGCTCCTTTCCAAAAGACGCTGAAAGGATTTGCTGCACCTCCTTAGCAGGGCTCTAGAAATAAACCACCTCTACAGACACTGACTTGCACCGAATGGCCCCAAGGCTGACATGGGGCTGGTGGTGAAGGCGATCCTACATGTGGGTCCTTGGCACAGACCCAGACACAGCCTGGCTGTCCGGGGTTTGGCCCCTTGTTTTCTCGAGGGGAGGGAAAGAGGGAGTTTGTTTTCAATCAGGCTTTGCTACCTGGTTTAAGTAGCGAAGCTAGAATGCATATTAACTTGAAGCTCACAAACTTTCACAGTAAAATATTTTGATTCTTGGACATGGTTCAGGTCAGTTAGCCTTGTATCACTACGATGATTTAAAGCACAGGTTTATTGTCCCACGATTATTTTAAGACTTAACGCATGACTGGAACTCGTTAGACTTGATAGTCGTTTTCGGTGGTCTCCTAAAGCTTGAGCGATCACATCTATTTTTGTTTCTGAAAAAAACCAAAAGGGTAACTCTGTGACTGTGCACGTGAACTACAGTGTTTACAGAAGAGCATCCTTCGGCCTAGTCCCCGCCTCCCTCAGAGAGGTCACAGATGACACTCTAAGGCAGCGCAGGGAGGTGCGGCGAGACCCCTCAGGAACGCTCACGAACTGGATTCACTGTTTCCTACAAAGTAACAAAGCACGTGTCCATGCATCTAACATCTCTGATCATACAGTCCTAGGACGGATGCATCCTGAATAGGCCCTCTTTAAAAAACAAGGAAAACAAAACAACTCATCAAGAAGACAGCCCGGCAGGGCCCCTGGGAGGCTCGGTCGGTTAAGCATCAGACTCTTGATCTTGGCTCAGGTCGTGACCTCATCGTCTGGTTTGTGAGTTTGAGCCCTGTGTTGGGCTCTGTGCTGATGGTGCGGAGCTTGCTGAGGATCCTCCCTCTCCCTCCTTCCCTCTCTCTCTCCCCCCACTCCTTCTCCACTGGTGCCCTCTGTCTCTCAAATTAAATAAACATTAAAAAAAAAAAAAGACAGCACAGCCTCTGACCTCTCAAAAACAGTAACAATGACAAGGACCTCAGGGTGTCCACTCACGAGGATTCAAGACCCACACCTGAATTCTGCACACAAGTAATTTTTGTTTTTGATCTGCAAAATTTTATTAAGCAATAGCTGGACAACTTTTACAACTTCAAATCATCAAGAGAAAAAAATAAGGAGATTAACCCATCTCAGTAATAAAGACAGAAAATAATTTGGACCAACCACATCATTTTGAATGCAAACCATTAATACCTTCTAGAATACCTCCCACACAATCTAATACACAAATACGTAAGAAGAAAAGCAAACAAGGGTGAGCTCGTTAGAATGCAAGAGAGAATCTCAGCAGGTCTTGCCTGGCAAGTGAAAGAAAGCAGGACGCTGGAACTGAAGATAAACCAGCGCAGGAAGGACCGAGACGCACGGAGCAGCGCGCTAGTCCCAAGGTTTGGAGAAGAACATGCTGGTGGTCTGGTTTGGTCTGGGACCTGTGCACCTGCATCGTGCACTTACAGTTTAAAAAAAAAAAAAGGAAAAAGAAAATGCCAGTAGTAATGAACTCAGAAATTATGTCCAAATTTACAGTACCAAAATAATGCATTTATAAACAAATGCAAAAACAATACCCCTTTGGTAAATAATACAGTGCCTTTTTCGGTCAAACGCATAACCCATGCTTTTCTACAACATGAAAAAAAATTTATCTACAACAACAAGATCTTAGAACCCTCCCCCTCCTCTTTAAAAGAACTTGTAAACAGAAAATATTGGTACAAGTTACAAGGAAATTGCACAAAGCCAAAGAAATGAAAACAAAATAAGCCACAACCCTTCAGAGTTTTATCGCCGGAGCTAAGAAAATACACAAACGGTGAGATCGGAGCTGTGTGCTGCTACAAAATCCCAGGAACTCAAACTACACTTTTGACACACTTTGTCTCGCTAACTCTGTTCACAACTATTGACTTGGCCAAGGGACAGATGGCCCTCACAGGGACACAATGGGGTCCTTTCAAAAAAACCTTTTCAACCTGAAGACAGTGTAACACTGTTGAACACACTCGAGAACGCAAGCCACCCTGGGCAGATACTCCTTTGTTCTTTTTTCAACCCACTCTATGGCTTTTTGGGGGCAAGTGGTGACTTATTTTAGGGCTGTTCACAAGGGCGCCCACTGAGCAGGGCACACTCACGGGGGCCTCCTGTCTCACCCAGAACTGGAGCTTTGGTGTAATTTCACAAGAACGTGACTCCAAATGCATTTGTTTCTAGAGGTGAACCTGCTAAGCGTCATTTTAAATGCACCGGTTTACATTCACTAGATCGTCAGTGCCGGAAAAGAAATGTTTCCCCAGAAAAAGAAACATTTGAAACATATCTTCCAAGTTTGTAAAGTGGAATGAGGAAACGATAACGTTTTGAGCCGTCAGGCTGTTAGAGCTGGACAGTTGAGAATTCTGTCCAGGTCATTCTTTTCATTTGATAGATGCACAAATGGAGGCCCAAGATCATCCTCCAACCCTGTGGCAGAGCAGGCTTGACCCTGGGGTCAAGAGGACTACGCGGCGAACGTCCATGTTTTGCACGTCCTCACGGACGCTCACGCAGGGCGCAGCGGGCGTGGGGGAGAAGGCCTATCCTGTGAAATGCTGACTTACGCTGCCATGAGAGCCTTCACGTTTTTCTGCTTCCTTGGCACCCAGCTTTTCTAAGAACCTACATTCAGTGGATACACTGTACCCAAATCTGTGCCTTTGGTTTGATGAGGTTAGAGAAGAAACAAATTTAAAATTGGTTTTTATGTCTGTTAATACACTCCTTCCCCGGAAAAGGCATGGATTCTTTATGCAGCTGACTGGGCTCATGTTTTCAAATTTAGAGATTCAATGAGGTATCTTAATATTCATAAATTGCTATATTAATAACCATGAAGAGTGTAGAATTCCGCCGTTTAAAGCGCTGACTTGAGTAGTACTTCATAAATTAAGACTGAATGAAAACACTTTTTAAAATCCGTGAAGCCACCACCATTAAGCTGCAAGACGCCACCTTTCCAGCGCCGCAGGCGTCTGCGGTGGGCAGGACAGGGCCCCTCCTCTGGGCCGGACCACAGAGCAAGGCACCTACTACGTCTTCAGGGACCGAATCGTGGGTACACACAACCACCAAGACCAGGCCTCTGTCTCCACGTGCGGAAGAGACCTTTTGGGGAGTGAGCCAAGAATTTAGAAAGTTCAATTATTTGCCTCAAATATTCACTTTCTCTTCACAAATATATTTGCAGTTTTTATTCCAAGGACTTCCCCTTATATTTGCTCTTAGTAAGAAAAGTTCTGAAATATATCTTTTCTTGGTCTTTATATCTCAAAAAAACAATCTGAATTTGGAAAATGGACACTTATTGACCATGATGTCTTCCTCTGCCACTCTCCTTCTAATTAGTCTCTTTTCATTTCATAGCACCTTTTATTTTTAATTAAAAATAAAACGTTCAAAAGAAGTGACAATATTATTTTAGGATATGTCATCTCAAAGAAATCTACTTCTCTGTATATAATCAATACTACAGGATGCAAAAAAAAAAATATATACTTGTAAAGAATGGGATATTTTCCCCTAATTAGAAAAAGTTACAAATTGTCCAGCAAAAAAAAAAAAAAAACCCTTCTATCATATCCTCTTTATTTCTTGCAGCAAAATATACTGCTACCAAATAACTCATTACAAACATACTATTTTTCTAAATAAATAAAATGGGCATAACTCACCAGTACATGGTAACAAAATAATTCCTAAGAAAACTATTAAAGTAAGATAAATAATTATCTCTTGGACAACAAAACAGGGGCACTGCATTTAAATTATTTTAGAAATAGGCCATAACCATTATTGCACAACTAATATAAGCACTGAAACATCTTACCAAGCTATAGAAACCCCTATAAAAGAATTATATAATTTTGAATACACTGCTAAATTCTTTCTGGAAGAATTTACCCACAAAGAATCAGGTTCAATATTTTAAAATACGAGATGGAAACTCTGATGTTAGCTGGGAGATGTCCTCATCTGCGTCCTTCAGGGTCTGGAGAAAATGGTGAGTGATTTCGTCTTGCTCTGGGGAAGGAATGGGCCAGTTTCTTTTCTAGGTTTTAAACCAAAACAAGGAATGTAAAAATACATATTTTCAAAAAGACTCTTCTATAGTGTCTTCCGTTTGTCTGTTCCTAACAAAACCCACACCGAGAGCCTTGCGCTCCTGCCCTGAACATCACAGGTACGAGTGAGACAACAATGAACTTGGTCTGTCAGCAGGGCTGAAGGCTGCCCAAGTGTCCCCTAAGGAGGAGGAGGCAGGGGAGTGTGTGTGTGTGTGTGTGTGTGTGTGTGTGTGTGTGTGTGTGTGTGAGAGAGAGAGAGAGCACGTGCGCGCGCGAGAGCCTGCTCTGTTAAGTGCTATAATTTTAATAATGTGTTCCCAGTGGTTTATCTCCTCAGTAAACTGTACAGTTAACAAAGAACTTTTTCCCCTCCTAGTTACTTTTTCCAAAGAGATGACTATATCTCTATCTTTTAATACCCTGGCAAATGCTTAACATTTTATTCCATTTCTAAACTATTAGAAAACATTTCTAGTCAAGTGAATTGTAATGTGGCTGAGAAGAGGAAAGGAGAGCCTTCCAACGAGCATCCTCAGCACTCAGGATGAGAAAGTGTGGAACACTTATCTACTGGGAAAGAGAAGGTCTTCTGCTACATTTTCCAGATTGAATAAAACGGGGGAGGGGACGAGGGCTGTTTTTCAGCCAAGTGGGTATCTAGTGACTTACCAGTGCACTAGGGGACCAAGTCGCTTCCCCACCATATGTCACATCTTTCCATTTTGTCTCTTACCTCCTTCCGAAGGCAAGCACACTGAACGATCGTTACGGAACCTACGGAATTCTGACGTGTTCTACAACTGGTGGAGTCTTCAACGTAAACATGGGGCAGAGAGGAGCACAGCCCTTGCACTGCTCCGAGTCCCACCGTATAGACCACCAGGCGTCCAGGCGCAGAAGCTCCCCCTCACCTGCCACCCCCTCCTCCTCCATCATCATGAGCGAACTGCACTTAGAGCTGCTAAGAGCACCGCTGGACACAGCCCACTGCTAGGAGTCAAACACAGCATTTGCCAGAACGCCATCCACCCTCCATTAAGCAAGTCACCCTGGGGGAGTGACACTGTATGTGTGAACCGAATGTCCCCCTAAGAGAGCCTGTACCTTCAGGATTTTTGGTTGTCCTTTTTAAAAGTCTTTTGTTTTCACACTAGTGGTTACGATGAGGAGGAGTAATAAAGCTGGATGCTGTGGAGCATGAAAGTGCACACTCCCTAGCTGAGAGAGCGGCAGGCGGGAAGGTGGTCCCCCTTCCTTCCGAAGGGCCCCTTGTCCTGGCAGCTGACAGAAGCAGACACAGTAGGACATTACCAAGCAACTACGTTTCCAGAAAGAACAGCAGCTGCCTTGCACCTTTTGCTTTCAAATACCCTTCTGTCTTCTCTTCTTGTTTAAAAAGAAAGAAGAAAGAAAACCAATAAAGGATTATAAAAGCCCAAACAAACAATAACAATTAAAGGTCAGTCCCCTCCCCTGGGCCTGACAGATTCTTCCAGTTTTGCTCTGGTCTTCTGGTCCCCCGGCACCCGGGGCCCCGTGGGACTCCTTGAGCATCGCCGACCGGGCCTCTCTGAAAAGGCTCCTCTGCCTGCCTTTCCAACCCACGCCGGCCTCTTCACTTCAGGCGCTGAGTCACGTTGGCCAGGGCAACCGCGAAGGCCTGCACAGCTGAGAAGGGGTACTGGAAGTCCAGGATGTACGCATTGCCATCAATCCTTCCAAACTGCATCACCTGGGGGGGCGGGGGAGCGCAGAGAAGGGAAGACGTTAAAGGGAAACAAGATGGGCAACAGCGCTCACACCTGTGTGGCTCCTGAGGGAAGAAGACGGCACAGCCCAAGGGGCAGCTGTGTCGTCCGGAGTGGCTCTGCTCAAGCTTCCTGAGCTAACTACGGGTTTGTTGGAAATAAAGGGGGAACATGGTAAACATGCAACGGGAAGATAATGAGCAAAAATTCAGAGCGTGGAAAGCTCACTGGTCAAATGAAGTGGCTTCCCCACCAAGGAAGCAGAAAGGAGAAAGAAAAAGTATGAAGAAGAACCTACTGGATGACGGAAGGTTGAGAGAAACACCAACTGTAATTATCAAACATCACCATCCAGAGGGCAAAACCTAGTCTCCTCCTTCCACGGTGCTCTGTCCCCTGAGCTTGCTTTCCGTTGTCGTTTCAGTACTTACTGTGACCATGCCGCAACTACACAGCATCTTATATACGTATATGGATATTTATATAAATATTATGTTACATTTATAGAAAGATTGTGTTATATCCTACACATAAATTATAAATATTATATAAATTTATATATATTGTTTGTTTATGCTCTTTCTTCCATTTTGGTAAACTCCACGAGAGGACAGGGACTTTCTCTAGTTTCCTCACTGCTCTGTATCAGCACAGAGCAATGCTGGCAAAGGGCTGATGATAAATATTTCAGGCTTTGTAGGTCACAGGGTCTTTGCCAGAACTCTGTGTCGTGGACAGACGCAGCATTAGACAAGAACGATACTTAAGTGGGTGGGCAGAGCTGTGTTCCAATGAAGCTATTTATAAAAAGCGGCAGCAGGTCCAGTTGGGTCTGTGGGCCACAGATTTCCTGATTCCCGGCTCAGAGGACTGCCAGGCACACAGTAGGTGCTCAATAAATACTTGAGTGAATTAATGAAAATGAGATTTAAGTATGTGAGGTGAAGGGAACTCCCGGGATGGCAAGGAAGTTTAGTTCCAGAACGACGACGGCTATGCAGCAGGGTTAGAGCCACCATTTCAGGTGGGAGCAGGAGGAATTGAAAAAATCACCTGGTGTGTTTAGCTGTACTGAGAAGAGCTTTACATTCTGGCAGAGAATCAGGGGAATGACATCCTATAAATACACAGAAGTAAGCAGACAAACACTGGGTAATGATTAGGTCTAGGGAAAAAAACCCCTATTTAATAAAAAAGGAAATATAATTAAACCATAATATGTGGCTCAGCTATAAATCACATAAACTGCATAATGAGACAACCAAAGACTAAGGAAAGGGGGAAGTCCACGTGTGTGTACCCGTGGCAGTGAGGGTGAAGAAGGTAAACGCTCATATTCCTCAGGAAGAAGTCAATACGTGATGTGAAAAACTGAAAAACTGAATAGAAATGGGAACATGTTCTTTACAAACACAGTGCCAAATACCAGGAAGAAAGCCAAGTGGAAGAACGTATCTCTGGCAGAGCAGGTCTGGGGGGTGGGCGGGGGCTACTGGTTCTCCTCACCGATCACGTACGTTTGGCCTCACGTAAGAGGGATCAGTTGTTTCCCATCACCCCCATTTGGCTCCTGGAAGGCCAAAGCGCTGGTATTTTTCACCAGGTGTTTTAAAAACCCACAGAGACCAGTCAGGACGGGAAAGCAGGGATCCCGGCCCTGCCCAGGGATGTGCTTCCTTACCTGTCGCCCCTCCAGCTCGATCTGGAAGTTCTTTGCCGACTCCTGGGTCACGCGCCCCCCGAAGTCCAGCTGGTACACCTGCGTGGCCTCGTTCCACAGAGGCTGCTTGTTGGCCATGACGTACACAAAGCCCTGGCTGCCCAGCCGGCCGTCTTCCTTCTCGCTGGCCTTCCGGCACTTGAACTCCTCCAGCTCGCCGGCCGTCCGCAGGCTCCTCTTGCTCTTCCAGCCCTTCTTGCTGCCCTGGCTCTGGTTCATCAGCTCATCCCCGCTGATGAACAGCTCGGGCTCACTCTCCGAGCTGTCCTGGAATTCATTCGTCTTATTCAACTTCTTCGACTTCAGTTGGTCTTTCTGACTCTTCACTTTCTTCTTCTCTCTCCCCAGGCGAGGGCTGGAGATCAGAGAATTAAAGTCACTCAAAGTCCTTGCCTCCTTCTTCACTTTGCCCTCCGTGATGGCCTGAACATTTCCTTCCTCTGCTCGGCTGTCCAGGCGCTTCCGGTTTTTCTTCCCGAACTTCTCTGTCCGCTGCGGGACCGGGCTTTCCGTCAGGGAGAGGACTTCTTGGAAGTTGTCTGTGGTCTCTACCATCACCTCTGTACCCAAGTGGCTTTGGAGGTCGGTGGGTGGTGGGGACACAAGGGGCTTCTCTACCACCAAGTGTGCCTTGGGGGGCAGAGTGCCCTGGGGGTTTTGCACGGGCGGGCAGGGGCTGTAGGAATTCCACGGGTGCAAGGCGATAGGTGGCAGCTGTAAACTCGAGCAAGTGCTGCTTCCTGGATACATGGGGGGCAAGGTGCAGTAGGAGAGGCTGGGCGGGTAGGCTGGCTGGAGCGCCACTGCGGACTCCTGGGGTGCAAACTGTGTCGGGGACAGGGCATCTTTCGGGGCGCAGGGCGTCTGCACTCCCGGCAGAGGGGGCGTGTTATAGCTCCCTGGATACGGCATTCCCATCCCATAGCCTGTTTGGAAAGTGGCAGTAGGGCTGGAGGGAGACTTCGGGGAGATGAAGGGCACGCGGGACACGTCCAGGTGCTGGCTCTGACCTACTATCAGAGGGGGCAGTTTCAGGGGATTGGGCACTGCAGTCTGTGCTGTCCTTTCCTGAGGAACCCAAATGTCCTCCCCCAGCACAGGGTCCCACTGGTAAGGGGGTGGCCGTTTGACAGCCACAGCAGCTTCAGTCAGCATGGGGTGCCGCAGGGGCTTCTCGACCTGACAGTGCTGGGCCAGCGCCTCGTCCTCGGTGAAGGCCGAGTTGACGTAGTCGGTGCGGTCGCGGGCGCTGTCCGGCGGGCTCAGGAGGCTGTAGGATGACTGGGAGGTCAAGGGCGAGGTGCTGGCGGCGTGCGCCAGGCCCGAGCCCGGCTGTGCGCCTCCGGCGCCCGGCTCAGGCCGCCCCGCCACGGCCCCGCCGCTGCACTGGCTGCAGGTGTACAGGGCGGGCGGGGGCCGGGCCGGGAACTGCGCCGCGCCCTTGGGCTTGGGCGGGTGCTGCGGCGGGGCCCGAGGGGGCTCGGCCAGCTGCGTGGCCTTGAGCGCCACCTCGCGGTTGTTCCTGCGCAGCGTGGCGTGGATGAGACCGTCGGGCCTCTGCGCCGCGCTCCGGCCCGGGACTAGCGGGCCAGCGATTTCGGGGTACGGGGGTGGGTCTCCTGTCGGGATGGAGTAGCGTGGGACCGTCAGGCGGTTCAGGGTAGCACTGGTGCAGGGCTGGGGGACCTTCTTCTCGGTGGCGGTGAGCCTCAGGGTGGCCGAGCTGCCCGGGCCGGGGAGGGTGTAGGTGTTCTGGGAGCAGAGCATCCGCGTCCGAGGCCGGCACACCTCCTCCACGTTGCCGCTGCTGTCAAAGGTGGTGATCCTCTCATAGCCCAGGGGCGTCTGGTAATGTGCCGCCGTGGGGTACAGCGAGAAATCGCCCTTCTTCAGGCAGGTGTCCACCGGAGGCTGCGGGGGCGGAATCGGGGGCGGGGGCGCTGCCGTGGTGGGGGCGGCGGGGATGGTTCCCGGGTAGGGGGGTGGCGGGTTCATCTTCGCCACCTGGACCTCCTGCGGGGCACTGAACACCACCGCGTCCCCCTCGGCAGCCAGCTGCGGCACTGGCCTCAGGGCCTTGGCGGACTTCTGCAGGTGGTCGTGGTCTCGGTCTCCGTGGTCCATCAGCGACAGCTGGATGGCCCCCTGCGCTGGCGGTGGCAGGGACAGCTGAGCCGGGTTCGGGACCATGCGGCCCATCTCCACACCTCCGAAGATCACCTGTCCAGGGCTGGAGTAGCGGTTGGAGACTGGGTATTGGGTGGCACTGTCACCTCCGTGCTCAGATGTCCCCACTGCCGTGGTCTGATTGGTCAGGACGTCCAGCTGCACATTCTGATTGGCCAGCAGGGACTGCACCAATCCTATGCTCTGTGTGGGGGACATAGCTTGTGCCGAGCTGTGGATGGGTGCGATGGGGATGTTGACGGTACACGGGGGGTTGTTCTCAGGCACACCAGATGCTCCTGTCACTGGAAGCAAAAGAGAAAAATGAACTGCTTACAAAACTGCCATGAAACTGGGTCAGAACACGTAATAATACATCTTTAACTCATCCAGTCCTTTTGCATACAGAACGCAACCGCTTCAGGCAGAGATGAGTTTGCTTAGGGAAAGCTAGATCTTTCACACAAGTTATACAAAGCTTCTCTAAGGTTTCTGGAAGGACCTGGGCAATTAGGTGAGCTCTTCAGGGTAGCCTTCGTTGTCCACTGGTTAAAGGGCGCTGCTAAAGCTTTTCCATGAATATACTTTGGAACCTTCTGAGTTTGGTACCATGTGCCTAAATTGTACCATGGCAAATACTTAAAACAAAAAAAAAATTTTTTTTAAAGTAGGCCCCATGCCCAGTGTGCAGCTCAGTGCAGGGCTCGAACTCACAACCCTGAGATCAAGGACCTGAGTTGAGATTAAGAGTAGGATGCTTAACCAACTGCGCCACCCAGGCAGCCCTATTTTATTTTTAAATACTCAACTGTTTAAAGATACATTTTACTCATGGTATTAATAAAATGGCCCACTCTTTTATTCAGGAAGAGAGTGATGGTACAGTATGAGACCCCACTGAGCACTCCTAATGCCTAGGTTCCTGAGCACGTTTAGCCACAATTATGGATTGGCAAGGCCACGCAGCAGATGTGTATCTGAAATTTCAATGATAATTCAGTTTCTGTAAATAGAATCATGTAAAATGTAGTAGAGAATCCAACGAAGAGAGTCCTCTAGCAAATCTGCATTATTAGGGAAGGATAATTTCTTAATTTATCCGCTTTTTAGCATTTCCAACAGTATATAAGGTACAGCCACACTATATAACCCTGTAAATATATGCTATTTGTACACGTAGGGAACTAAATGAAGTATGAACCTGAGCAGTGATACACAGACCACACGCAGATGATCAGAGCCACTATTTTACGCTGACCCATTTAAAATGCCATTGGCCAAGTTTGCTCATCTGGGCCTGTAAGTGCTACGTAGCAGCTAGTATATGAGCAGGAAATAAGATTTAATTAGCTAATTGCAAAGGCTGGCTGACCTTTTACCAGAACTGTTGAATGAAGGCAGCTAGTTTCAGCAAAAGGTAAGCCCACCCTTGGAGCCTGACTTCCCCACTCCCCCACCCCTTCCCTGGGACCCTCTAGTGAGATGTCACTGTCTCTCAGCTGCACGAGTCTGGGTCCTATCTCAAGTTTTCTATTATTCCTGTTCAGATCTCTTCTCCAAATGGTCGCTCATCTGCATGGAGAACTGAAGGCAGGTGTCTTCCATGCTAAAAAGAAGAGTCTCTCTGTCACCAGCAGAGACATTAAGCACAAGCCCAGGGACAAAATGCTCCCTCCTCTGACTGGGAAGCACAGGCAGTAACAGCAGCAGCAAAGGCTGAGCATTTAGGGAGTGCTGTATTAGTCACATTCTGGGAGCACAGGGAGGGTGTTATGAGGAAAGTGTAAAAGATCCTTCTAAATTCAAGATTCTGGAATTGTGGAGAATGGCATGTAAAGCTCAAGTCTGTGAGGCTTCACCAAACTGCAGGTTTATGTGGTTGTAACACCTTGCGCATTATGACTCTGACAGTCTAGAACATCTACGCCACCTGTGAGGAGAGGTATACCATCAGAGGACCAAAGACAGCTACTGTCAGAACATACCGTACAAATAATTTTACAGGTAAAAACCCATGAAGAAGGTACACAACTCCCTCAAGTCCAGAGCCTGAAGCTGGAATGCATGTCCTTCCCTGTCCCATGGTGAGGACCATAGCCCCTCTGTTCCAGAACTACCAAATCCAAGAAGTCCCTGGCCCATGTGGAACTCCTCTGGCTTAGAAACCAGAGACTTTCAGAACCTTGCTTGGTTCTAAGGAGAGGAGTCTTCATATTTATAAATTTATGGGTAGACATTTTTGAGAACAATTGCATAGAAATAACTGACAGATGAGTTAGAAATCATTCTACTCTATTAATCAAAATAGGATCCCCCCTCCTACTAGAAAACACTTAAGATGCTACAGATACCTGAAAATTTGGAAACTGGGACTTTAAAAGCTTGTACCAGATTCTACCTTTAACTCAGACCAGGCTTCTGTACACGGAGATGTCAGGTATACACTGGGAGACAGGTGTCTGAACGTAAAGGTTTTCTGTCCCACAGATGAGGTGGGTTTGAGACACCGAGGTCTGTGGGCACCACAGGGCCAATGGGACCCGGTTTCAGTTCTGATTTTACTGAATTCTGATCAGTCCTATAAACTTCTCTACCTGGGCATATGACTAAGGATCATCGTGAAGATAAAACAAGAAGGCAGAATGCTCTGTGGACATGAGCATTCTCCTCCCCAAGCCAGCGACAGCATGACCCTTTTCCTGTGATATGCTGCCACACGCACCCTTTTCCAGAGCAAGGCAGGAGGCACAGCCTGACATGCTATGATCCTCCACTACTTACCACCCTGTCCCCTGCCATGACCCATTAAGAACACACCTGGTAAATCATCTTCATCTTCACTGAAAACATTTGGGTTGAAGACAGGCAAATTAACATAGTCCATGGAAATCTTCCGGACCTCTGGGAGATAGATGGTCATCTGCCGCGGCTGGAGGTGCAGGAGGCTGGTTTTATAGATTACTGGTGGGGAGAGGAAAGTGATGTTAACAGAGACACGGGAGGACAGCCAAGGTACCAACAGAGCCCCAGGAAGAGAAACGGGGCTGTGGTGTCCCTGCCTGCAGCAGACAGATCTGCGCGGGCAGGGGAGAGTCTGACGGCAGCCCTTCAGCTCCCTCCTGCATAGCACTGGCCTCCCCAGCTGTGGTCTGGATTCTGTAGCAACAAATTCTCAGCCTACCCCAGTCACTTTGCCAAGTGGTCTTCTACAAAACTATACATTTTAAGTGTCAAACACCTGTCTTAGACTGAAATGCTTTTCTGGAATGAGCTGGGGTATGATAAATAGATAAAACCTCAATTGTGATCAGAAGGATAGTTTAGTATAAATAGCTGGGATGACCAGAATGCCACACTCAGGGGAATCTCAGGTAACTAGAAGACCGGGGTGAGGGGTCAGGGAAGAATAAAACAGTGCCCCTACTTTGGACTGGAGCCTTGCTTCCCTGACTTCCCTGACTTTCAACTGCCATTTCATGATCAGGATAGTGATTGAAGGAACTCCTACACCATTTCTTTATTTTTAATTTTTTTTAATAAGTTTCTTTATTTATTTTGAGACAGAGAGAGAGGGAGAACGGGATTAGAGGGCCAGACAGAGGGAGAGAATCCCAAGCAGGCTCTGCACTGTCAGCACAGAACCTGGCTTGAGGTGCAGTCTTACAACAGTGAGATCATGACCGAGCCAAGATCAAGAGCCAGATACTTAACTGACTGAGCCACCCAGTGTCCCTTCACACCGTTTCTTTACATGCTAAGGTTTTATTGGATCAACAAGGACATTGAAGAGAATGTCTAGATAGCAACTAAAATATTTAGAAGAGATAAAATCAGATGAAAACAATAAATCTGAATGTAGGTTTGTAGTAGGCTAACGTAGGCAGGACACCACCCATCGGCTCTCTTTGATGGTTAGTACTCCTTCCTGTGAGGCAAGCAGAAGTTCTGTATTATGACTGTTATTCCTATGTTTTGCTAAGATAAGCGCAGCTCCGTCTCCACAGCTGTCCCTGCCAGTGCCTGAGGCATCTGGCTGGCACTCCCACGACGAGGCAGGCCTCCTGTGACGAAATAGCTGTGTGAGGCTGGCACTTAGGCTGGTGTGGGCTGTTTCCAACTGAGTGCTCATTACAGGTCTTATTCATGTGTTCATCTCTCTTGCTCACAAAAGAGAATATGAATTTTGGCTTTAAAATTCTGGGCAGTTCTCTCTAGGTTAAGAATTAATGCATTAACGTGCTATTCTTTGTTGTTCAGATTGGTAAAAAGAAATACAATTTAAAATCTTAGAAAAATATATATATAATCTTAAAAAATTATATCAGTTGCCTCCAGGGAGAAAAAACTAGGTGGCCAGAGGAAAAGAGAGAGACTTTTACTGTATACTGCTTCAAATCTTTTGAATCTGAATTTATTCCATATTTTTCAAATTGAGAAAGCAAAAAATTAAAAGTAAAAAAAAATTTCAAGGGCCAGATAATTCTAATTGAAGGAAACAAATTATCAAGTACAATTATCTAATATAAAATACCCAACAGTCCTCACTTTTAATTCCATGAAGAGTGCTGAAGATTGTTTAATAGGGTACCACAGGTAACATACTTCTAGAATCTAAGAGATAATTTCTCTAGCAGAATCAAATAAAAAATTCTCTTAGCTTAACAAATGAATATAATAACTAAAATGCTTTTTTGTTTTTGTTTTTTAAATGGTCAGTGATTAGGACAATTTCACTGTAGTCACACAGA
Source organism: Proteles cristata cristata (assembly GCA_017311185.1). Taxonomy (NCBI): domain Eukaryota; kingdom Metazoa; phylum Chordata; class Mammalia; order Carnivora; family Hyaenidae; genus Proteles; species Proteles cristata. The sequence goes on along the minus strand of JAESUZ010002849.1, from coordinate 2,471,356 downwards.
AAGCTTTTATCTCGGGCACTCGAATTCCTCACACTGGAGCATCACGTACCTTGAAGGCACTTCTGGACTCTTCTGTATTAAGGTTCTTGTTGACTTATGTGTGGATCTACTCAACATCCACAAGGAAAAGATGCATTAAGATTCCATTCCTTTTCTCAATGGTTACTGTAGGCAGACGGTTCAGTCCTCGGCGTACTGACGTGGGGTGGTCACAACACTCATACAGTGGTTACTAGAACCACCATGCACATCAGTGGGGCACAGCTGAATTACTGAAGAACAGGATTTCTTGGTCATCAGAGACTTTCCAGGTTGCTGAAAATACTGTTAAGAGATTTCTCTGCACTATGTACAGGGATGGTCTATTGTTATTTCCTGTGCCAGTTTTATGTGTTACTTTTATTCCTCTTTTTCTTTGAGCTGAGAAACCTCAGAATGAAAAATCCAGATGCAGCACTATTTAATAAGTCTCCTAAGACACATACATGGCATAGGTCTTTTTAACATCTGGTTTGCAAGAATTACTTAATTGAAAACATCTAATCATGTCTCAAACGACTTAGATTCGAAATTGTTCACAAACCATTTTTAGTAGATGACACAGAGCACATTCAAGTTGGGTACCCCAGCCACACGCAAACCTGGTCTTCCAGAGATGTGTGCGTGTTAAGTGATCAGATGATCCAGCAAGGCTGGGGGACGGTACAAGCCCTCAGCCCACCCAGCGATGTGCCTATGGGGATGAAGCTGCTTTGAAAAAGACCTTTTGTCATTTTACTCCTTCACTGTCTCAAAGTAAACATGACAGGTTAGTACTATCCTTCAAGCAGGCAGACGGAAAAGAATGCAAATTCTGGGTTCTAGCCTAGCATTTACTAGGTTTTCTGTTTTCCTCCATGTCTCAAATTTCTCACAGAGGGTATTTATCTGGGACTTCTACGTGAAATCTGTGAAGATTCCTGCAATAACAGCCAGCTTCTTACAGTCTCTAATGCTTTCTTCTCATCTTTCTTCAGACTCAAGAACCTAAAGACACTGGTACCAAAACCTGCCCACAGTGAGAGGCCTGGAATCAAAATGACCGGAAACCTACCAAAGCTTTGTTAGAGATTTCAGCTACTTTGGTCTCTTCAGAAGTCAGGGCTTATATAAAAACACTGAAAGCACTGCTGGCTAAAAACCAGTTTGAGTAATAATTCTGATTTTTGCGAAATTATGATTGTTAGAGTCAAAGTGTAGAGGTAAATAAAGTGCATGCTAATCTTCTGGTGCCATAAGAGCTCCTCTGAATGGTCTTTTCAAAAGTCTCAGTTCCACCTGGAAGAGCAGGCAGAGAAGACGGCACGGTTTTTACCTGCACCGAGGTTGGTTGGCAGGAACGCAGCCAAGCCCACAATCTTAAACTTGGTTCCCCAGATATTAGACGTGACCTGAGCAAGATAGTTGTGCTGTGGGGGATAAAAAAAAAAAAAAAGGAAAGAAGAATCACAATCTAGTTTCATGTTTTCTATTGATCACTTAGGAAGTAAGAATGTTAACATTTTTGCTTAAAAAAGTCACAGGTGCGTAACGCGGGAAGTATTCACTCTGTAATCTTTCTACCATTTTTAGGGCCAGAAGCCAACTACAACGTGCCAGGCACCTGTTTCTGAAGGGTGGCTCGTGGCAGCTCACTGAGCTGTGACTCTCAGGCCAGGAGCGAGGAGCAGATGTGTCCCAGTGGGTCCGCACGAGTGTTGATTAAAAAGGCCACCAGGGTGATCAGGGCACATTTTTTTTCACCTCTCCTTTCTCACAGTCACCGAATGAAAGGGAGTATCCCTAGCTCTGAGTCCATTTTTATCCTTGATATTTCTCCTGGAAACACCAGTTGCACTGATACCAATATGTCCCCAACCACCCAATTAGCTCTTTTCTCATTCAATTCAATTAAAAAAACTTTTTATTGCCAATATGCTGAAGCCATGAGTGTGCAGGTGTGTGCAAGAGCAATAATAAAGATGAATTAAAAACAGCTCCTTAAAGAGCTTATTACCCAGCGGAGGACATAAGGCATAAAGGACATAGTCACTGAGAAATGTCACAAACAAGATGCGTAGGGACTACTGTGGCTGAGCCGGGGAAGGGGGTGGAGCTCTATCCGGGAGCATGTGGGCAGAAACAAGGGGAGGGGGCTACGAGGGAAAGCTGGTGACCCGGTGACCCAGGTACAGCGAAGGCATAAGCACAGAAAGAGGGTGGTCAACAGTGAGGCTGTGGCCCCTGGAGGACACTGCGGGGACCAGGATGGAGAGACAGGCAGCGCAGACTGTGGGGCCGCCACCAGGGACAGGCTGCTGTGGACGCCGAGAGTCACCAAAGGCTCAGAAGTGGCTTGACGGGGCAGCGGGAGGGTATGTCTCAACCAGAGCTGCCTGCGGAGAGACCCAGGTGGCCATGGGGGCATGTCTGAGGTGGAAGGAGGTCCTGGGGGATGTGGGGGTGTCGGGGCCTGCCTGAGGGCATGGTGGTGAGGAGGGCAAACAGGGCCCTGGTTCTCTGTACCTCTTGTCTGGGACGGCAGTGACCAGCATGGAGGCTGGGGTGGCGAGTGCAGGGTTCAGCTGCAGGCAGGCACACACGGTGTGTGTGTGTGGGGGGGGGCGACATGTGGGACCGACCCGGACCCCAGATGCTACCTGAGTGATGTCTTCAAAGGGAAACTCTCTTCGCGTCAGGCTGGGTGAGCCAATGGAGGGCTTGCGCATCGGCAACCGGGGAGACCTGGACATCTCCTGGGCAGCCCGGGACAACTTGGGAGACTTTCGGGCCTCAATGTTGATCCTGGGGAGACAAGGCCAGGAGGGTCAAGCCCCACAGGCCGGGGAGGCATATGCTGCCTTGGCCCTCCCCTCACGCTCTGGTGGCCACCAGGGTGCCGTGTTCCCAGGGGGCAAGGCCCCTTCATTTATCTGAGTCTCTCCTGCCTGCTTTTGCCTTATGAGTATGAGGAAAGAAGAACATAACTGTCTATCAAGTGATATATATTTAAAAATACAGTGAGATTAGACCAAACCAAGTAATTCATTTGTAAGGAACCTCAGAGAATTAATGGTGTTTCACTTTCTACTAATAGTAAGTTCAGAAATGTCCACGTGCCTTAGGGCCTTTGGGTGGCTCAGTTGGTTAAGCGTCCGACTTTGGCTCAGGTCATGATCTTGCAGTTGGTGTATTCGAGCTCCGTGTTTGAGCTTGAGCAGGCTATGTGTGTCTGTGTCTCCCTCTCTCTCTGCCCTTCCCCTGATCACTGTCTCTCCCTCAAAAGTAAATAAAGATTAAAAAAAAAAATGTCCACATGTCTCATGCATGTGGGTAAACAGCAGGTAAGAAGAGCCATGTTTCACCCTGAGGTTACAATGATTTTACAACCTAATACAATGTTAGGGTTTCAACAGACCCATCTAGCCTTTCACCAGCTGTGATATTTAAATCAAATCTGTGGGTCTACAGTTTTTAAGTTATCTTTGGATCCTACATTATATCTCTGGTCCTTAGTCTCTGTATTTGTAACATGGGGACATGTGTTAATGCTGGCCTACCCCACAGACAGTGCTAGAAAAATGAGCATGTTAAGGTTGATGGCAACCAATGAAAGGAGAGCACGGAGCCTCACAGGTACTGCCTGAACATGCGATCCACCAGGGGCTCCCAAAGTGCAGGCAGACAGGACCGAGCTGGTGAAGGCTCTGTGTGAGGACCACCTGGCTGCTAAAAGTAGGGGATTCAGTGCAAGGAAGGACAGAAGGAAGCAGGACCGGCCCAGAGACTGCCACATCTGGGGGCTTTGGAAGGACATTTATAGGTGAAGGATTTGGTTGCTTATGTGTTAAAGGTCCTCCCTTAATTAAGGAAAAAGCTGCAAACACTGTAGAAGTATAGGGAAGTTCACATGCTTATTTGCATTTATTTAACAAGCTCAGAATAAAGATGAAAAAATAAATCAAACTGCTTGAGTAACTGGGTATCTATCTATACAGAAAGAACTCACCCCACACTCAAAAATTAATCTGAGATTGAAGTATGAAAGCTAAAACTACCAAGTTTCTGGAAATGAATAGAAGGATGTCTTCACTACCTAAGGGTAGACAAATATTTCCTAAACAGGATGCAAAAAACACTAATCATAAAAGAAGAAATTCATATTATGTTAGACCATGTAGCGCTCTGTACCTCCATTCAAAGACTCATAGCTAAAATACATAAAGAATCTTATAACTTGGTAAGTGAAAAACAACTCAATAAAGAATGGGCAAGAGACTTTTTATAACAGAAGATATCCAAACGGCCAATAAACATGAAAAGCTAGGTGGCATCGCCAATCACTAGAGATGTTAAGATACCCCTACACGTCCAGGAGAATGGATAGAATTCTTTTCTGACAAGGACAATGCAACTGTGGGTGAAAACAGAAGTCTCGCACACACTGATGGCAGGAACTCGGAATACTGTCTGGCAGTTTCCAGTGAAGTTGAACATGTGCCCTGGCCCCACAGCCCCCCTCCTTTGTATGTACCCGAGATAGAGGAGTGTGTCCACAAGAAGTCTCATTACTACAGGTCAAGCAATGGATAAATGGAAATAAACAAACTAGTATATTCATTACAATGGAAACTAATGGATCTCAGTCATTATGTTGAACAAGAGTTAAAAAAAAAAAGTATATATTGTTTGATGCCATTTATATGAAATTCTAGAACAAGTAAAACTAGTCTGTGGTGACAAAAATTAGGACAGTGCTGACTCTGGGGAGTAGGTATTGAACGTGAAGGGGCATGAGGAACTTTTCGGGATGACAAAAATGTTAACTTCAACTGGGTGGTAAATACATTGGTTTATCAACTGCACAGTAAATTATGTGCTTGGGATCTGGGCAGATAGGTTATCTGTACATAAATTATATCTTAATTTTGCACAGGATCACAGAAGTTTAGAGCTAAACGGATCTCCGTGAAGTTCTGACTCTCCCTTTACCTTCCACAGATAAGGACCTTGGCATCCAGGTCACGGATCCATCCAAGGTTGTAGAGCCTTCAGCGGTGGAGCTGGAGTGGGGGGTTCTCATCCAGGACACCACAGGCCGTTCTATCTACTCTTAGCTTCTTGCCTCTCTACAGGAAAAACCTTTAGGATCTAATTTTTTTTTTTAGTTTACAATTTATTTCCAATGACAGCATTAGAGATATTTAATTTGGCCTGCTCTTCAACATATTACAGTACTTTCCCTGTAAAATCTTTTCCTTACTTTTCTGAAACTAGAAGAACAAACAAATAAGCCAGGGAGCTATGGCCACCCCATGCCACCCACCACCATGCCAACGCTTAGAAGTTCTGAAGGTTTAGCAAAGCTCCTACTGGGTGGATTCCTTCTACCCAAGGGAAAAGGAAAGGAGACGAAAGGAAAGCTGTAATTACTGAGGGCAGATCCTCCAGACAAAAGGCTGGGGCACGCTCTTGCTGGGCCCTTCTCCCATAGGGTTCAACGGGCTTCGGAGGCAAACAAAACACAGACACGCCTCCAGAGGCACAAACAAGGACGAACACCCCTAAAAAGCACGATTACCTTGGGAGTTTGGGTGATTTGCTAGCTCGGGAGATCTTGGGGGATTTCTTAGCAGCCCAGTCGTCACTCAGTTCGATGTCACTGGAGTCTGAGCAGTTACAGCTGTCGAGCATGGCGGAGATCAAGCTGTTTCCATAGATTTCATCTGGTGAGACACAACCGGCAGACTCTGGGATGTGGTATCAGTTACACCCTAACAAGGATCACTACTACTGGGAACTATAGGACAGAATGACTCTCCAAGCCAACATTTAAGTCTAGAGTTTGAAATATAAACGACTCGAGCATGGTTTCCTTTCTACATTTTTTTTTTAATGTTTTTTGTTTATTTCTAGGAGAGAGAGAGACAGCGTGAGCAGGGGAGGGTCAGAGAGAGAGGGAGTCACAGACCGAAAGAGGCTCCAGGCTCTGAGCTGGCAGTCAGCACAGAGCCCGACGCGGGGGCTCGAACCCACAACCGCGAGATCATGACCTAAGCGAAAGTCGGACGCTTAACCGACTAAGCCACTCAGGTGCCCCTCCTTTCTACATTTTTATGCTATTACATTTTTCTAAGCAAGAGGAGGCAATTAATTCTACTGGTATTAAAGTGGGCATGGAATTTTCATGCCTCTGGAATGTATAATACAGTTCGGCAGCGTTCACCAGCCGAAAGCTGGAAGCTCCAGCACACCAGGCATCCATCTGGGTTCGTACAGGTTTGCAGGCCACCTGGGGACCCAAGAACCTGCTTCTGACCTGGGCCCTGTGAAGGCCCCTTCTGGTTCCATGCCTGCTCTGGACTGGAGATCTGACAGAGTTAGGTCCACCGCAGGGGCTCCCGGAAGTTTCTGCTGGCCTGCTTCGAGTGGCAGCTGGAAGGAATGCCCGTGCAGGAGGGGATTTTCACAGCTGGCCACCAGGCAGAAATTAGAGGCCCTAAGGCAGAAGACGGTGTGCACAGAGACTGGGCCAACACAGAACTGCAGAGGAGACGGAGGTCATGTGGGACACCTTCCCCGAAATCTTTCCTCCTCTGCTGCCTTCCTCCAACCCCTCCCATCCCTTCCCTCCCCAAACACTCTGTGCCCTCACTGCAGGTACCCCATCTTCAAAATCACTTTGTTTTGCTGATAAAAGTCATTCCCTTAAGGCTCCAAGAACCTTGCCAGGTAATAAAAAAGCCGAATTGTCCAACTGCAATGAAATAAATGATAGAATTTGAGTGATTTTATCATTCAAAAAAGCTATTTACATTTGAAAGAATGCGTCTGTTAATATAAACTAATCTCTAGTGTTTCTGAACATATGGAGGGGACATCTGTGAACAGGGGCCTCTCGGAGGCCACTGGATACAGAACAGAACAGTCTGGCATGCATGCTACCCAGAAGCAGGCTGACTAAGGCCCGGTCTGTGTAACCACATCACTCTCTTCTTAAACTATGTCCCCAGCAGAAGGAATGACTCGTGAACACAGCAAGCTATACTGGCGGGCATCTGAGTTCCATCAAATAGAGAGGCTTCACTCACTTGTAGTGCTTTCCATTACTTACGTTAGGAGTCACTTAGCCAGAGGAAGCTTGGCCTGACTCACATGGGCATGTAAACCCATAGAAGGTCTCTGTGTGCTCGTGAACACAGAGCCAGTTCACTCAGTGAGGAAACTGAGTACTGTATTGCCCGCTCAGCTCCTGACCTGTTTGCTAATCTAGGATCTCACAGTTGGCTATATGTCATACCATTTGCTTTTTTCCTTTACTCATGTCTTAACCTGGTTAGGCTGCTATGATAAAATGCCAGACTTGGTGGCTCATAAACAACAGAAATTTATGTCTCAGTTCTGGAGGCTGGAGGTCCGAGGTCAGGGTGCCAGCATGGTCAGGTTCCAGTGAGGACTCTCTTCCAGGCCTCAGTTGGCCACCCTCTCACTGTGTCTTCACCTAGCCTTTCCTGAGTGTGTGCATGTGCAGACCGAGCTCTCTCCCTCTTTGCTAACAAGGCCACCCATCTGACTGAATTAAGACCCCACCCTAACGGCCTCACTGAACCTTAATCACCCTCTCAAAGCCCTATCTCCAAATACAGTAACACCGGAAGTAGGGGTTCAACATATGAATTTCAGGGGGACACAATTTCACCTGTAGTAAGCTTGGACTAAAGATTCCTTTTAAAGATTTGTGAATTTTCTGGGGGGAAAAAAAAGCTCTCATGCATGTTCTCAATGATAAAAATACACACTGGTAATTTTGAGGAGGGTGTTTGTCAGGTTGCTTGGAGAGCATTTACAACAGTGAGCACAAACTTCGGAGCACGATTCCCACTGGAAGCTGCAGATTTGGGGGCCTTGCCCCAGACCTGCTGAATGAAGCTAAGGGGCAGGCCTGGCAACCTGCATTTCGAGACGTGCCCCAGGGGATCTGTAAGGAGGTGGCCCATGGACCACATTCTGAGAAACAATGACGTGCAGGCCTGAAAGAGTTAATCAGCTCATGAGAAATTCCCGGCTTCCCAGAGTTCGGAATCTTTCCCTCCTCTGACCCAGTCTGCATATACCATTTGGTTGGCAATTAGTCATATTCTGCCTTGTGACACAGCTTCTATTCTTGTCTTGAGGTATTAAAATCTTGATGTTTTTACTGAACTTTCCACGTGTTAAGTTGTCTTGTCACCTGAAAGGGTTTACAAACTCCCTGAAAGCAGACACGCCCTGGCGTTGCCCCGCAACCACAGGAGATTCAAAGATGGCAGACAGAGAGGGGACTGAATACAGACTGTTGATCTGCTGTGCTTTATAACTCTGATTCATTTAATTAGAACAACAAAGCACCTTATTCCCCAGAGGACTGCCAGCACCTGAGCCCGACTGTGTGCAGCAGGAGCTGAGGGACGGGAACGGTCCAGAGAAGCAGGCGTCGGGCTGGCAGCTGGGTTCCCAGCCTTGGTGCCCCATGGCACCCCTGTCTGTTTCTGATTTTTAGTGGGGAATTTATGCACTTGGGGACAGAAGCAAGTGCTTCACATCAGCTGCTCTCAATGTTCCAATTCAGTACTGGTTTTATCAACTTGTACACATGGCGGGGAGCCTCAGGGACAATGACTGTGAGGTGCGGGCCGTCCACAGCTTGCCCACTTTGGGCATCATTCCTGTCCCTTCCCCTGAAGCCACAGCTTCTGCGACGCCATGCCCACCGCTCTCCTGCCCTCCTCACTTCGCGTTCTGAATCTTCTCCCTCCTTCCCTCCTGCCTCCCGTTCTTTCACGCACCTTCCAGCTCTCAGTGCTTGTCCACTGAAGTCAAAAGACAAGCACATGGACCAATATCTACTGTTTCAAAGTACAGTCTCACTGCTCTCAACTTCACACAGTAACAGAGACCGCAGAGCGGCAGCCACAGACGCTGTATGAATCACGGGGTGCACACAGAGGTGGGGCAGCCTGCAAACTGTCCAAGCAGGCAGGCTCACTGGGCTGAAGACGCCTGCTGCGCTGTGACACCAGCACGTCACAGAGCCTCAGGGACATGAGGGGCAGAGGCCAGTCTGATGCGCGGGAGAGAGAGCGGGGAAGTGGAGAGGATGAGCATGCACCCCTCAAACAAATCCCTTTCAACTTGTCCTGTCAAGGTCAGGCGCCAGCCAGGCACTGAGTTCCCTCCGTCCAGGCCCTCAGGCCTCAGGGGTGCCAGGGGCCCAGAGGACACCCGCAGCCCAACCGACGAGTGACTGGCAGGGCAGGCAGTGTTCCTCTCACTGTTACATGTGATGCCTGGGATGTCACAGGGCACCACAGACCATGAGCCGGCGGTCCCGCTGGCGGGGTGTGTGGGCCTCAGCAGTCACCAGCTTAGGACATTGGACAAGTGTCCACAGTGCAAACAAACAGCGAAGTGCCTCCGCTCTGGAGGCTCACAGTGTAGGGCCCCAGAGGCAAGCACGCAGCGAGCACCTCGCATACACCAACTGAGTAATGAAGGTCAATATAGGAGAGAGTTTTCAGAAAGTGAGAGTGATTCATCATGCCAAAATCTTCATGGACGCGCAAGGGATTTTCCTTAGTAATCAGCTAAAAAGCAGTCGACGGTGGATTAGTAAGGGGCAGAAGTAAGATTCTAGCAGGAGGCTGAGGAGTAGGCTAAAGGTTTCAAAATTTGAATTCTATCATTTGCTCTGGGAGGACAGAAATGTACCTCACGATTATTTTGTTTGTCTCAACAGTACATTATGGCCCTCAATAATGCCTGATAAATAATTAAGAGAGGAGCCTATTATTCCCCAAAAGCCTGGTCAGCCGCCCCCTGACACAGCTGATGTTCCCTCTGTCCACAGCCCCGAGCACGCGAAGCTGTACTGGCTGCTGTTAAAAACCCATCAGAAAGTACATTTAGAGAATCTGTAGCTTCAATACAATTTTGGAAATGGAGCAGCTTCAAGGATATTCCACGCTAGCCCAGACACGGCTCACATTTCCCAAGTCGGCACTAACTCTGCATGGGCTGTCAGGACACCGTTCCTCAGCCACACCCGAGAACACGGCCTCCGTCTCTCTGCGTGCAGGCCCACCTGGTTTGCTATCTGTCCGGGGGTCCATGATGACGAACTCGGGCCGCAGCTTGCTGATGCGTCGCCCCTTGAGGATGGGCACGAGCCCGCCCAGGTACTCCAGGTAGAGGGTGTAGCATGGACCGCCCACCTCCGGGTCGTCCTCGGTGCGCTTCATGGTGCAGTGCAGACGCTCGTTGCCGGCCGAGGGGTAGCTGACAAAGTCTCGCATGTTGTTGGGGTCCGGAATTGGGGGCTGGAGGCCGGATGTGGACAGAAAAGAGCATGGATGTCACTGCTTACTCCAACGGAGCACGGGCTGATAGCTCGGGGAGTGCTAACTATGTGATGTGGAGCAGCGGCTCTCAACTAGGGGTGCACCCGAGAATCTCCTGGGAGCTTTAAAAAAATACCTGAGCAAAGATCCCACCCCAAACAACAAAACTGGATCCTCTGGGGGGTGGGCCTGCACGTGTGCATTGTCTAAAAACTCCCCATTGGATTTTAATGTGCAGCCACGGTTGAGAGTCACGGGTATACAACCATGATTATTAAGCAACTTGAAAAAACATCCCAACAGATTCTAAAACTGATGTAACCTTGAACAGGTCAGTCTCATACTTGGAAGCAGAGAGAATTTACAAAAAAGAGAATATAGAAAAGAATGTAAGGTGTCGAGGCTCTGAGGTTAGGAGGAAACCCACACTTGACCAACAACTGGCAGATACAGTCTACACACCGCCAATACGCGGACTAATTCTCGAGTTACCATCAGTATAAAGGACGAGTGACAGCGAGTGCTGGGTGGAGGTCACCCCTCCTCAGCACGGTAATTCAATCCTCAGGACAGAGTTCAATCTGACCATTCTCGTAACTGGTGATGGAGCAAGCTACCCAAACTTCTAGGAATGTGTTTCCCGCTTCTGTAAAGCACCTGCCAGAAAGTGAGGACTGAACCAAGCAGACAGGCCATCAGGGCGGCATGGCAGTCAAGCTCTAAGAACTGCCTCTGCCAAGAGAAACCTTGCGCCCTCACCTAAGGCGAGTCTCTGGCAGACGCTAGCGGTGCCGGGGACAGACTGCGCTTGCCAGCATCCTGGTGTCGGATGCTCCTCTCGCCCAGGAGCAGACGTGGCTTTTGCGCGCCTGCTCGATTCTTGCCTGCCCTCTGCGAGAAGGGAGCTGGCTCGGGGGAGGAAGGGCGGGAGGGTGGACAGGCTGTACCTTGATGGTGGGGATGAAGGCAGTGGAGAGGTAGGAGCAAAGGCGGGGGGGCAGGGTCAGCTTGCTGACGTCCTTGTCTTCTCGCAGGGCGCTGGCGATGGCCTGCTGGCACAGCAGCTGCAGGCTGGACACGCGGTGCTCCACGCGCACCACATACAGGGCCGGTCCTGAAGCCATCAGCAGCCGCGAGTCTCGATGTCCCCAGCAGATGGAGACGATGGGGCGCTGCAGGAGGTGAGGGAGGCTATACTTAGGCTTCTGCTCTTGTAGTAAGCAAAGAGGATCACGCAAGCGTGTGTCCAGCAAAATAAAGCAACTGAATAGTTTCTGAGAATATTGGTTTTAAAAAGTACAACAGATAATGAAATACCATGTTACAGAAATTCAGTATTTTCACTGGAAAGCAGTCAGATCCCCAGGCCAGAACACAGAACACAAGGCACTGGAATGAATAGTTTTGCGAAGTTCTTTTACATGTATTATCTCATTTAATTTGGTACCATAAAACCTAACTTAGCTCTGTCTAATGTCGTCTCTACCAGAAGATGCAACTGATGTGGGGAACAGTGACCCACCCTTCCTCACCGAAACTCTGGTTATCTGGATCCCCAAGAAGCTGGCGGTAGCTCCTGTGGCTTGGACAGTGGCGAGGAGGTAGACCAGATAGCATATTTGTCCCCCTTTTGCCCCAATGAGAAGCATTTTAGAGTCAAATCGACACTAGGCCTGGGGACCATCATACAACCCTGGGAAGTCTCCCTGTTTTCATGAGTAAAACGGGAGCTGTGAGGATAGAAGGAGAGGCAAGATGCCGAAGGTGCTTCTGGGACCAATCACAGGCACTGAGTCACTGTCATGCTCAGCAGACTGGAGCTGAGGAGCAGAGAAAGAAAGCAGAAGCCATCTGGAGAGAGGATGCAGCTCCTGCGGTGGCCACTCCAGGGTGTTGTGGCCACCACTGCTTTGAACAGGCAGGCTGAAATCCACATATGCAAGTCAGCAACTAGTTGGATTGATAAAAAAAAAAAAGTCCGAGGCTTGGGGGTGCCAGCCAGGATCAACCAAGGAAGAAGGGAAGAGGCAGAGGGCTGTGACGGTGAAGGCACGGGAGAATGTTCCTTCCTGTCAGCTGGATGGGGCTCTAATTTAATGAGGTCTTGAGGGGTTTCAAAGATCAGAAGTGGGGATATCAGGTCTATTATAGGAATGGCAGACAAGAAGAGAATTTTCACACTTCAGTAACAAATAACAAGATAAAAGGAACAGATGAAGACACCTGCTTAAAATAGCCTCCAGGGTCAGCTAATCCTGGTTTCAACTTCAAAACAAAATGCAAGGCTGAAGATACTCCATCATTTATTTCCATCTCTGTGAGCCCAGGCAGCCATGGGCCAGGAACCCAGAACTCAAATGTGCGGGCCTCCAGAGTACTTCTAAAATGCGCTTCCTTACAAGAGGATCCTACACCCAGGGCCGACTCCTTAGAGGGGCCTGTTAACTTACAGTAAGCCATGATCACTACTAAAAACAGAGCAGATAAGACATAAAAAATTAAAAAAAAAATTGTTACGTAAAACGTGCATATGTTTGCATGTATAGGTGGATTAGGAGGAACTTAACGGAGGACCATGGGGGACGAGAAAGGGAAACATAGTTGGAGAGGGAGGGAGGCAAACCATAAGAGACTCTGAATGCTGAGAACAAACTGAGGGCTGATGGGGTGGGGGGAGGGGAAGGGAGGTGACGGGCATGGAGGAGGGCACTTGTGGGGATGAGGACTGGGTGTTATATGGAAACCAACTTGACGATAAACTATTTAAGAAAAAAAAAAGATTCAGGGGCAAAAATTAAAAAAAAAAGGGAATAACAATAAACCTCTTAATTCTCAAAAAAAAAAAAATTCTTTTGCTTTCATTAATCCGTCCCCTCTGTCCTTCTGGTTTCTGCTTTTCATACTAAGAGTTAATTACATGTTTTGGGAGGATCTTACATAAAATTATCGTTATGATAAGTATATTATTTCTTATCCCTCTGTACAAAGGAACTTAAGCCACTTTGATACAGACTTTCAAAGTGGATAAAAATTCTCTGGGCAGCCTTGGGTGGCTCAGCTGGTTAAGCATCTGACTTCAGCTCAGGTCATGATCTCACGGTTAATGGGTTTGGGCCCCGCATCGGGCTCTGTGCTGACAGCTTAGAGGCTGGAGCCTGCTTCAGATTCTGTGTCTCCACCCCCCTCAAAATAAACGTTAAAAAAAATTCTCTCTCTTATATCTTAATAAGTACAAATAGTATCTCATTTAATCCTTTCAGTTCTACCATTTGGTATCATGATTCCCATTTAACACATGAGGAAACTGATGCTCAGAGAGGCTAATTACCTTGGTTGCAGCTAATACACAGGAGAGCTACAATTCTTTCAACTCCACAGCTTATGCTCATCCTACCATGAGGTGCTGCTTCCTTTCTTGTCAGCATACTGCTATAACCACACAAACAATGTAGAATGTCTCACTAACAAACTTAATAAAGTAAGTAACCCCAATTCTCTCCTTAATCCATTTGGTCAAGGCCAAAGTAGATAATATGTCTGTTGAAAAGGCACACAGACAGGAGGAGAAACACGCTGCACAATTAGCAAATGGACAGTGACCGAGAGACTCATTATGGCAGAAGAGAACCCAGAGGTCACATGGGTGCAAAGTGGAGATAAATTAGCCAGGAAGTGCTGTTAGATACACAAGAGACAGCAAGAGGATGGCCTTGTTTTGAGGGTAGGAGGGACCGTGCTACCACATTGTGCATTACGTCCCCAAGGATACAGGCTTCTCAGCAAGGAGGTCCTCAAGGGCCCAAAAGGGTGAAAACCAGGACACAGAGTGAAGAGTGGAAATTCTGTGGCTTGGAGAGATGACGCCTACAAAGGCACTCAAAGCAGTGACTGTTATCCAGAGCAAGGTTACTAGAAGTCCCCTCTTCTGGAAGACAAGAACACCAATGGGAATTCACGGCACAGTAATCTGGGGGTAAGCATTCACTTACTTGCTCGAGTCAATGGTAGTTTATTTCACTAAAGGAGGGAAACATGCTCTTGTAATTTATTTATACAGCATATATTCCCTGTAAGACGTAAAGCAGCAAAATAAATACTGGTACCTTTCCATACTAAATTTTAAGACTATATTAGAAAAATAACGAAGAATTTACAGATAGAGCTGATCCTCTTGTCTGAAGGTTTTGAGATCTCCCTGATGTGGGGAAATGGAATATTGTAATTCTCATTCAATGGAGGAGGCTTGGCGGTAGGGCCAGGGCCTCAGGGTACCCTTAAGTCCATATGTCAGTAGAAAGACTATACTATGTATTTGAAAGCTCTGAGAGACTATATCTTAAATGTTCTTCCCACAAAAAGAAATGGTAATTGTGTGCAGTGATGGAGGTGCTGGTGAACTTTATGATGGCAATCCTATTATAATACATAAGTGTCTCAAATCTACACTTGTATACTTTAATTTATACAACATTCACGTCAACTATATCTCAACAGAGCTGCAAATAAACAAATAAATAAGAAACCACACACAAAATCCTTTTAGACCTTTTTGAATACTTTTATACCTTTTTTAATATGTCATCTTATTTTTTTAATGTCTCATTTCCTTCTGGTGCTGATTTTCCTGTGCTGTTTCTGGGTACATCAGCCTACAAAACCCTCCCTACAAAAGTTGTTGTTTTGGGAAGAATAAGACTCAAAGTGCACATGCCAACAGATGTGGGGTGGGGGTGTCTCGATTCTGCTGCCTCCCCATCCATGACCTCTACCCTCTGTCCCCAAGGATCCGCGGTGCCTGCAAGTAGGACCCCACTGTCTGCCTGCCCACAGCGCGTCACCTGCCCCGAGAGCCGCTCACCTACCAGAACTGGCTGCAGTAGGAGAGAAACGTAATGGATGTTTAATTCCACTAAACCTGGGAGCAGAGAAGGGCGCACCTAACCAGCTCCACAGATTAATGCATTTGTTTGAACAGGTGCTGTCTGCTAGGGAAACACTCAGGTGTAAATCTGCAGACTTCATCTCTCCCCAGTCACACAAAATGACTATTTTTAGAACTGATGGCCAGAACTGTGAAGTTGGTAACATTCAAATCTCAATTCGTGTGGGCAAGTCCACATACTTTGCATGTCTAAACCCAAAGCAAAAGGACGAGAACATGAGCAACATTTCAGGGAGCATTAGGGCAGTAGAAATCTAGTGCTCTGGTGAGTCTGATGAAACAGGAGAGGTATTAGCTGGAGAGACATGCTATTTAAACGGAGGTCTGGTGAGTGGTTAATGCACAGTCAAGTTGTCCTCTCAAGGACCTGCCTGTCTTGCTGCCTGATGCCGATCCACATGAGGGAGGCAGGCGAGTCTGCTCCTCTTATGTCCTTGGCTACAGCACAGGGACTGTATTAGTAAATGGTCAGTTTCGGCCCCTCCGGCACATGAAGACATGCTGCATACTCCCCAGCCTCGTCTCCTGCTGCCCACGATGTACGCTGCAGACTCACGCCGGCATCTGCTCATCCCCTGAGCTGCCAGTCAGTCATGCAGTGAGCTGTCTGTCAATGTCTACAATCGGCCACGCACATTCCAAATGCTACGGATTGATAATGAATAAAATAAAATCCCTGCCCTCACGGAGCTGACACTGGGAGGCAGGACAGGGAGACAGATGCACATCCTCTCTCCAATGGGGAACACTAGATCATGTCAGGATGGGGGCGTGAGAAAGAGTGAGGGGGTTGTTTTAGATAAGGGGCAGAGAAGGCTGCTCCAAGGAGATAGTTTTAGCAGAGGCCTGACTCAGATGGGGGCGCCTGGGTGGCTGAGTGGGTTAAGTGACCAACTTCGGCTCAGGTCATGATCTCACGGTTCGTGGGTTTGAGCCCCGCATCGGGCTCTGTGCTGACAGCTCAGAGCCTGGAGCCTTTTCAGTTTCTGTGTGTCCCTCTCTCTGACCCTCCGCTGCTCATGCTGTCTCCTCTCATAAATAAATAAAACATTAAAAAAAAAAAAAAACATTAAAAAAATAAATAAATAAAACATTGAAAGCATCCTCACCTTATTGCTATTTTTGTATATTGCAGTGAGTTGTATGGAGTCCTTTAAAAATTTACGAGGAATAAAAAACAGGATGTTCTTTTTATATTAAAGATAAGCTGCTCAAGAAAGATAAAAGACAACAGACAACAAAAGGGTCAAATCCAGCTGTTCCAAGAGAGGGACAGTGAAGCTGTCTGAACCCACTGTTTATGGCTGATGAAGGCCCCAGGCTGATTACTGGGGACCGACCCATGGAGCTGTCTGACCCTGTGGATGCCAGAGGGCTCTCTGGAGGGCTCCCCCAGGCCCCTACATCCAGGGCAGCTCTGCCCCTCATTTCCACAGCTCCCCTAGGAAGTAGGATGTTTTGTTTTAGAGGAAATGCACTCCCATGTCTAACATTGGAAGGGGATGTGTACAATCTCTGTACAAGAGTGTACAAAGAAGACAAGTCTTCTAGAACGGTTTACTGTTAAACAGACCAAGCTGGGTGACTGGTCACCATCACACTGTGCTGGTGGAGCCATGGACAGTTTTGAATATTACGCTGTAATGATTTGGCTGCTTACTAAAGTGTAGTAGTAAAAGCCAGCTCAGCATTCGTGCACCCAATTCGGGCAGTTGAAATAAAACCGCACCTTTCTTGTATTTTGAAAGCAGACAACCCTGGGAAGGACTTTCTTCTCATCTGTTTCTAGCAAACCATGGGAAAAGCACTCCTGAGGCAGCTTTGTAAGAACAGGTACAGTTAGTCCTCAACAAAAGGGGTCAATATATGCCTTTGCTAACGGACTCTCCTTCTGGAGTACAGAGTCTATGACCATAACTGCAATCTCTCATTTCATTTTTCAGTTTCCACATCCATCTCTTCCTCTCCCTTCTCTCTTAATGTTTTACCCAAATATCTTACATCAACAATTGAACCGTACAAAATATAAGCTAACTCCTCCAATATGCCTTTACTGCAAAAGAAAAAAAAAATCAAAAAGCTACAACAAAACCAATCAACCAACCAACCAAAAACCTAGACCCAAATGACTGAAGTCTGCAAACTTCAGTCAGTAATGCTAACTCTAAAAACGGGTTGTCAGATGAACAGATATGCAATTATATACAGATGGTCCTAGAAACAGCTAAATGAGGTAAATTACAGAATTTTCAACTACAACAGGTAGAAAGGAAAGGAAAATAAATTACTGTACATTTCCTTATAAGAGCTTCAGCTACTCACTGGCACTGGTGTTATGAGTAAATCAGGAGAATCAATTTTAAAGCTAAGGCTGTCGCAAGTTTGTGCCCAGCAACGGTTTTGTACGCAATAACCTACAATCTAATTAACTTTGAAATAAATTATCCAATCTAAATTGCATTTAGTTCTTTCTATAAACAGCCCAATAAATTTCCTAACTTCCTTCCTGCTATAAAAATGACCCTGCCCTTGGACAACTTGAAACAGCACAGAAAACAAGTGATTTTAGAATCATTACAGAAAAAGTTGATGCTGTCTATAATTAATCTTGTACTTGATTTAAAAAAACTTTTTTTGAGAGAGCGAGAGAGCATAAGTGTGGGGGGGGAGGGGGGGAGGGAGGGGGAGAGGGAGAGAGAGAGAGAGAGAGAGAGAGAGAGAGAGAGAGATGAAGCCTAAGCAGGCTCTACACTTAGCACAGAGTCCAATGTGGGGCTTAATCCCATGACCCTGGGATCATGACCCGAGCCACAATCAAAAGTCGGATGTTCAACCGACTGAGGCACCCAGGTGCCCTGTTGTACTTGATTTTGGTAACATCATTACTTAACTTTGTATTATTGAGACATTTTTTTTTTCAATGGTTGAAACAGATCCTAAAATGAAAAAAAGAATAATTAATTAAAATGCTGAGACACTATATGGATATTTTCCCCCAAAGAACGATCAGCTAAGCTCCCTTCCTATCTTTGAGCTCCAAACAGTTAAAACCCAAGACCTACATCAGTTTCACAGTTGTATGTTACAGTTGATGAGAACTCCTACAATGGTTGAGGCCGTTGAGCCTCTACCGTATTCCAGGAATTTCAAAGAAATGAAGAAAATGTGGTCTTTGACTTCGAGAAGATAAGACAAGTGGACAGAAAAGTGTAATATCAGAAGTATCAAACATCCCAGGGGGATGCTTCATGGAGAAGAGGGACTGTAGCCGTTGGGCAGATTTACATAAGGATGCGACTGTGTTGGTGTTAAGGATGATTTCCCCTAGCTGAGATGGCTGTGGAGGGCGATCCTTGTAGAAGGAATGGAATACCAGCAGGAGGGGTGCCCTGAGTCAGACAGAAGAGTGGACTACACTGAATATACTGGGAGTGTGTTTCATTACTTCAATTCATAAATGGGTTTTTCTAATAACTGTAAAAGCCTTATTAATTCAGAAAGAGCTGGAAATGCTCATCCTCTCCTACTTGTCAGGGTAGGGATAGAAAGTCAGCATAGTATCTGAGTGAGAAGGCACCTAGCCTACCGGTTCAAACTATCAGCAGAAAGCACTAAACAAAGTATATGTTGACAACTGTTCATCAACCCCACCAAGAAAATATTTACTGAGCACCTAATATGTTCTAGGCAATGCACCTGCAGTTTCAATTTTGTTAAGATCAAGTTCTGGAGACTGGTTACAAAATAACATAACAAAATTAACAATACTGAACTGTACACTTAAAAATGATTAAGAACGTAAATTCTATTATGTGTATTTTTCCACAACCAAAAAAAGAGAGATATATTTAAGTAATCAATGTCTGCATCTAATTACAAATTTCCTCGAATCTGGTGTACCTGTCTGTTTGAGCTGGGTACGGTGAGGATATAAGTCTCTAGTTTATTACAAGCCCCATCAATCATCAACTCACTCTCAGACCTGTCTCCACTACACTCCATTAAGAATTTTGTCCTCCGTGATAGCTGATCCAGATCCGAAATGAACTGGTCTAAAGATATCTGGGAAATAAAAACAAATAGAAAAGAGCTATCTTTCTTTCCTAAAGATTTTTAAACTTTCTTACTTACTGTTTAATAGTAATTTAGCTGAAATGCAGAAGTACGTACTGGCATAGAAAACATAACATCAGAGTGAGTAAATGAAGATTCAGCACATACTTCTGTAAGTTCTAATTTCCGCTTGACGATAAACACCAGCTCCCTCTGCTTACTCACTGTCCACTCTTTTCAGTGGGGAATGTAATAAAATATTTTGGTTAAAGGCAAAATCATGTTTCTCCTTTATCTCTTCTGGCTTATACTCCATAATTTAATTAAGGTCAATGAAACATTAAAATCTGTCAAAGATAATTACAGTAAGCATAGCCACCTCACGGTATTTAATGGAGCCTGGAGAGCATTCTAACACAGTGGCATTACAGTGAATGTCTGACACACATCCTTACTTGCACGAGCGTGTCCAGAGTGAAGATGTGCTCCCCGCGGACATTGTAGAACTTGACCATGGCACTCTTCAGAAGAGGGCCATTAGGGAGGTCACCGAGCTGGGTCTGCCGTTCCATGCCAGAGACGGCCAGGAGGTCTCCCTGTGTGCACCACTGGGCCACCACCTCTGAAATCACAAAGACGACGGTCAGCATGAGGATGTGACCCTCCGTGAACCTTCAATGAAGTAGTTTAGAAAACAGGGCTGCTAAGCAAATACAATGGTGGCGCTTACCCTTTCTCTCATGAAGACAACAGCTACCCATTTCTCTGCAGACAATACAGACTCTATTTAGGTGTCTCTTACATGGACGGGGAGTATAGCTCCCCTGACACACAACCGTATTAGGCGAAACCATGTGACGAAGCCGGCATGTTAAATACCCAGCTCCAACACCAACATTACCAGAAAGGGACGTCATGCAGAGCTCTGAGGGAGCGGAGAAGATAATCACATGACTCTCTGTCTGCTGCTTGTGCCCCTGCACCCAGAGATGACTCCAAGAGGTTACAAATGCTAGAAGTAAGTCAAGAGCAAAGTCTAAGTTTATATTCATTTGATTTCTGTGTACCACTGGGAAGATAAAGTTCAGATAAAGGACGTATCTCCATATGAAGGCCTTGACTTTTATTCCACATTGAGATGTTGTGAGGGGTTAGAAAAAAAGATAAATATTTCTGTTGGATGGGAGTGTTGTCAGAAATTTTCACCCTGGAGATGTGACACCCACCTACCAAGCCACTTAGTACCTATAAGAAATGGCTATGAAATGGTTTGTCAAATCCAAACGTGGCAATTTACTTATTCTGGCTGGTAAAACAGTACTAATAAGATTCATAGCACAGTTCTTCTCCATCAAGGCTCCAGAACACTATCTGGCTCATAACAGACATCGCTGGCATCCGGATCTCAGAGGCCTTTCTGAGAGAGGCTGGATGGAGCTGAAGGTGCTCTGTCACGACAGGATGCATTTCAGAGCCAGGTCCAGAAGCCAGCAGGGCCTGGGCTCCATCAGGTCACGTGCCATTACAGCATCTTGCTCTTATTCACGTACATGCCCATTCTGATGTTAGTAACAGCTCTTTGAGGTCACCACTTCTCTGTGACTTCCTTTGAAGACCAGACTGTGGTCCCAGGACAAGATGGCTCTCTGGACCTGGGAAGCAAGAGCCAGCCCATCAAGTGAGCCACTGACAGGAACTAGAGACGAGGCAGCAGATGGCTGAGGGAATGCAGCTATACACACACACACACAAAATGAAAAATCTCTACAATCTGAGTCAGTGAAAGCCTCAATAAAGGGAGTTTTATCCCTTTTTTCTTATAAAAGGATATGAATAAGGACAAGTACAAACCAGGAAATGAAAAATATCGACCAAATATCCTGGTAGTAAGACCTAAGAAAAGATGAGAGAAGGGAGGCTCAAGGGTTTTGTGCATGTGTTTCAGTGTGCTCGGGTATCCGAAGGGTCAGGTGCTCTGGTGAGAAGCTGGTGGTGACAATGAAACCGAAATGACCTTCTCCAGATGACAGTTTTGGCAATGCAGGGAAGTCAAGAGGATGAGTCACGGATGCTGACAGGTAAAGGTGACAAAAGCAGAGTCTGCAGTTGTTTAGGATGGCAGTGTCCCTGCCGCTGCAGAAACGAAGAGGACAGCACCCAATTCTGACACTGCGCCGCTAGCTCACTCTGCTCAGGTGGTGAGTGAAATAAATACCCACACCATTCTTCTTGCTATTATTTTAGTAAGATTCTTTGAACCCACCACTCAGAAAAGTGCGCTGCCGTTGGGCTGCTGTCCCTGCAGGGCTGGCGCAGACACACAGTCCACTCAGATGCTGCTCAGAGACTAGAGGCTCTGTCCCCACACGGGCACCGGGCCCGAGGTGAGCACGAGTCCATGTGGCCACAGGCAGACGCCTGGGGACCCCTCTTTAGTGCAGCTACCAAGTCATACTGAGACAGCTGTGGCCTCCACAGCCGAGTCATTCTTTAAA
Organism: Proteles cristata cristata; assembly: GCA_017311185.1. Lineage (NCBI taxonomy): Eukaryota > Metazoa > Chordata > Mammalia > Carnivora > Hyaenidae > Proteles > Proteles cristata. The sequence continues at coordinate 2,449,472 of JAESUZ010002849.1, read as the reverse complement.
ACAGAACAAGTTCTGTAGGAGTGAGGCCACTTCCTGTTCCGATGATTATACAACCAGCAGCATCAAGGGCGTAAGCCAGTCCTGATGCACACGACCCGCACGCGGTCACCCGGGGAGGCCAGCTTACCTCAGAAAACCCTGTCACAAGGAATTTGGGAGTGGGAGTAAGAAAGAAAAACCACAGACTGCTCAGTGGCAACCGGGGCTGTGTGAGTACCTCCACGGGGCCTGAATTCCCGGGCAGGGGCGGGGGCGACTACAATTCTCATAGATGACTACAGAATCAGAGAAAAATCATATATTTATTCACTTTCTAGATTTCATGATCATAAAGAAGGAAACAGAAGCCTAGATGTGGTCAGGGCTGATCCTTCCCTGTCCCAGAAAGTTCTTCTAAGTTAATGTTAGAATAGAGAAGAATCCTTAATGCCTTTGCCTGATCTTTTAGTAATAATTTCACAGTTTCTAAGCTTCTAAAAATCTGTGTCAAAATATAAGCCAGGAGGAACAAAGTAATGCTTTATTCAGTAAGCCTCTTATTACTCCTGAAGCTCTCGCACAGGCTATAGGGATGTGAGGAGTTCCACAGCACAAGACGCCCATCTCCCTAAAGCACTGATTTCCCTTGATTTTTTAAAAGTAATCTCTGTGCTGAACATGGGGCTGAAACCCATGACCCCAATATCATGAGTCATATGCTCTACTGGCTGAGCCGGCCAGGTGTCCTGTTCTTGATGACTTTGAAGTGTCTGTGGATTTTTACACACAAAAAAATTAGCAGAGTCACACAATTCTACTTTAGAATAGACAAATCCATAGAAAATCTTATGGATCTTTTCTGGTAAAAGCCAGGGAGGGTCAAAATTTTACTAGTAGTGAGCAATAAAAAAATTTGGCCCTTGTACATTAATAAGAGGCCCCTGTGTGGTGTTAGTGCTGGGTCAAATACAGGCAGCCAAGTGTCCGAGAAAGAACAGTGCTCTTACCAAACACCACATACACTTGAGCTGCTGGTTGGAAGCCTGAGGTTCACAGCGGCCTCGGTCTCTTGGATGTCCACGTTAATGACTCGTCTTTTTATTAGTCATTAGACACGTATGTACTTATGTGTGGACACATGGATTTTGTGTTGAGAGAGAAAATGAGCATGTGCACAAAGGAGAAACAAATTAAGCTGGAAAGTGTGTGATGGTAAAATAACATGTGCTTTTTTTCTTTAATAACAGTGCTTCTGGTGAGCATACAGAGGATGGAGCACCACCAGGGTGTATTCAGTGAGGAAGAGGCATACAGCCTCTGGCAGCACAGACTAAGGAGTAGAGAGCACTACCAACTGAAACTACCCTGCTTCAAAACTGGCTCTTGACTTTTAACAGTGTGCAGTGAAATGATAGAGGAAATTCTGTAAAACAAAGAAACAAACCCTAGGAGTTTAATAAATTCTTTGATTTTAAGACAAATGTGGGTGAAACGAGTAGTGCCTTTGAGAGCTTGCTTTACTGCAAGAGATGAAGTGGCTATAGTAGTCAGAGGGTTTCTGAGCTCCTCAATGAACTGTTTTCCCTTGAAGGGTAACAGAATATGCTACCTCAAAATACGCCACACTGGCTCATAAAAACTATTCTGGGCTGAAGGTAACTGAGAAACAGTGAATGCAAAAAAGCTCTCTCCTTCCCCCTGTTTGCCTAAAAGCAGGGTGTGAATCTGTGAAGGCACTCCCCCACCCTGCCCCCCGCCAGGAAGGGCAGAAGTTAATCACTGGAGACAACTCTAGACCCTTATCGGCCCACTGACAGCTCCAGAAGAGTTTATATGACAAACTTTAGGAACTGGTCCTTATCTTCCATTAGTCCTCCCTGTTTATCTTCCCACTATCTGCTGCTTTAGAAACACTAAGTCCTTTCCCTTTGTCTTGTCACTTCTCCAAAAATGTACTGTTCTTTTGTTAACATGCAGTATAAGCCCAAGTTCTACCCAAGCATTTGAGTTACTCGTCTCTGAAAGCTTCTGCAGCTAAATGAGGTGCACGTGTTAATAAGCTTGTTTCTGTTTCTCTTGTCAACCCGTCTTCTGTCCGTGTAATTTGCAGGGTCCCGCCGGAAAACCTAAGATCTGTAGGGGGAAATGGTCTTTCTTCCCCTACATTCTCAATAAAAAGTATAGTAACTACAAAAGATAAAAACTCTAAATAAGTTGAACTAATTTGTGGTTCACTATGTGATAAAGAGAAGTCCCCATATTTGGGATACTTAGCACACTCTTCTTCGAGGCAGAATCTCCTCAGCAAACACCTGCAAAGCAAGATCACCCACCACCCTATGAATATGCAATGAAAATGGTGTAACAGGTGGTGGAGAAGAGGGTGATCACAGGGACCGTCAACTATTTGCCATTCTGTGTTCTGTGGCAATGACATAAATTACAACATTGGTGATAAAGCAGAAAATATCGTGAGTCCTGTTTCTTCAGTAACAGAGAAAGGCTAACCCATTTCAGTTTATGTGACGTCACTTTATGTGACAAGTGACCGACCTGTCCACCACTGGACAGATTACTGTGGACGGTGCAAGTTGCCACATGCCACCTTGGCAGATTCTGGTGATCTCTTCTTAGTATTACCCCCACGAAGTCGTGGACAAAAAACAAACAAACAAACAAACAAACAAACAAACAAAAACAACCCTGCCGCTGTTGACAGCACATGTAAGCCTGAGTCCTCATAATGTTCTGAAATCAAGACAGAAAGAGAAACTGCCTGCATCCAGCACCTATCAGATGACATCAGCTCACCTACATTTCATCTAACTGCCTGTAATTAAGAAGACTCCGTGCAAAAGCATGTCCCCCCATGAAAGTGTGAAGGATTTAGATTTAGATTTCTAGTCAGGCAATGGAAAGACTGCTAAATTTGCCTATATCTTTAGGATGAAACTCAAGTCAAAAACTTTCACACCTGGGAGGGCCACCTGCTGGGGTCACCCTCACAAGCCACCTCAGATGTGTTCCTCATCTCCCCCCACAGGCTTGGTGGGGGTGTGTCAGAAGTGCTGCTCCAGGACAATCTAGCTTGACAGAGAAAACAAAACAATACCTTCAAGGAATAAAAAAGTGTCCATAGGTAAGCAAGATGGCAAAGAATCAGAAAAATCGGCCATATGAAAAATACAAGGGAACTGAATGGTAAAGTACATTATTTTCAGTGCTAATCAGATACTTGGCAGAGAACAAGGTTCAGGACTCCAGGACTTGAGGCAGGTTCTGAGGAATTAATAACCTTGGTTAAAGGTTTAAAAATAGAATTTCTGAAGAAGAAAAGAAGAGCTCGGATTAGTGAATATTTGTGAGAATTTTTGATGACCATCCCTGCACTTTAGCTCCACAAAGGTCAGAACATTCAGAAAAGAATTTCCAGAAAAGCCCAAGGAATGTAGGTTCATCTTCATCATCATCATCATCATCATCATCAACATCATCATTATCACACAGACGAAATTCTTACTCAGCTTCTAAAGGAGCCTATTTGTGGTATAAAGAGGGACTTCTACATAGTTCATGTCCCTCAGGAGTTTATAGGATAAATAATTCCTCACAATTATAGTTTTGAAACAGCAAAATGGGACACTCACAAAAAGGAGAACTTGTAAAAATATTCTCTAGTTTTAAAATGGAATTAAGAAGTGCTTGGGGGCATGTGGACACGTACGATGTTAAGTACACAGCCTTGAGTTTCCATATCATCCTGGCACTTCCCGAGTAACTCAGACAGGAAGCACATGGCACGACTCTCTGAGGCCAGTTCTGAGTGACAGTCGTAACTTGAACTGCAGGTTCTGGTTTGCCCCTGATCTTCCACTCAGATTACAGTAGGTCCCTTCAACTTTGAGACCAGAGGCAATTCAGGGATTTCTACACCCTACCACTTAATCCTGAAGAGACAGAACTGTTTTTCCAAAGATCTCATCACGGTCACAAGGTGAGTAAATATTCTTGAACTGCAAAATTTGGAATATGCCAGATGCCTATGGACAGTGATTTTCTTGTGAGATAACAGATTTCATAACTCCTGTCAGGAAAGTCAGCATTTGGCGGCTGCTGGTTACATCAATGCCTCAGTCTGGCAGCTGTGAGAACTTTACCGCACAACCATTGGTTTCTTAATAAGCCTCAAAGTATCAGGGGCTTCTGTGAAACAGCTGTACTGGTCTGCTGCCCCTGGAACGGCAGGTGCCGAGGTCCAATACTGTACAGACATCATATCATGTTAGCCGGAGGCAAATGCATACGCCCGAGGGGCCACTCTTGTTGCAGGAGGAAAAGAACAGAAAGGCAAAGACCGTCAGGGATCCCTCCTCAACATAAGCCTCAGTAACGGACCGTCAGATAAGCAGAGGAGCCAAAGGAAAAGGCCTCCACTAACAGGCTCCATTAAGCCTGCAGATGGGCGGCAATGGCTAAGTGCTGGGTGCGGGACACCCACCGGAAGGCAAATGCACACAGGGATAATGTGTGGGCCTGGGGTCACATGCAGCCTTCTGTACCTTTCAGCCCTGAGCGGATGACAGTAGGAGACAAGTCATCGTAGTTGTTCATTAAGCTGATGTCGCCCGAGGTGAAGCTGACAGTGAGCAACGGCTTGATGTTCTGCACCGGGATGGGACACGCGGCTGGACCATCTGCCGGGACAAAAGTGCTGAGTGAAACGAAGGCAAGGCCCCCATGACCCAGAGCTAGGCCCCCTGGTGCAGCATGGCAGAGGCCTTAACAACGCCTGATGCTGCAGACTGGACTCTGGACAGTGACGCCACGGAGTAGAGCAACCCTGCACGCAGCACTGAGGGGCTACACGGGGCCGTCAGGAGGAAGGCACCAGGGAACCTGGAATCAGAAGCCGGGCGGGGACAGATGGCCCTGGAGGCACCAGGTGGGGCACCTGGGGCTCTGCTGTTTGGTGATGAGAACATGTGTGAAGATTAGTAACTCGTGTGTTAATGCATCATGTTTCTAATGGTGTGTAAACAAATTATTTTAACGTCACATAACGTGTAAGGACGGTGGAAAGAGGGATTGAAACAATTTCTTAATCTTGGTCCAATGTACAGAGAAGTTGTTTTCTAACACTAATGCCCTTTCATGGAACATTATAGGAAATAGGGAGCCACAGCAGCCACGATGAGTAACTTTTTACCACAAGAGACTCCAAACCTGGAGAGAAAGCCAAGGTTGGCTGGCGCTCATAAACATTTCTGCGACATCTGCAGTGCACGGCCAGTATAAAGAAAATTCTACTTTGTAAGTACAAGGAGTACTCATGGAGGCTAAGGAAGAGCTGTGATGGGTCATGTTCTGGATCCTTCCACATGCTGTTTTAAAAGTAAGTCAGTCCTTCCCACAGCCAGGATAAATCAGGGCTCTTTCAGAAGGCCCCTCGCAGGCCTCACACCCATGCTGAGCTCATCCCTGGGACCCATTCAGAGTGGGCTGGCCTGACATCCGCATGCTCACCCCCACCTCGGCCCTGCCTGTGGAGGATCCTCAGGTATTACCTTTCTTTGCTTCACCCTAAGATGCTGTATGTACTTACCTCTGTGCTCAAATCCCCCAGGCCACCAAGAAAAACCCAGCTGTATGTGAAAGGCAAATCCCAGTCACCCTCCAAACTGCCCCATGGCTCTGAGAAGGGAAATGTGTTCGAGTAGCAGCCAGGGTCTAAATTCTATCCTTGGACTCATTCTGAACCTGCTTTATAACTTGGTCTCTAGATCTTGTTTTTTCCCCATAAAACATGGGGCTAAGTCAACCTACATTCGATCTAATAAAGTTGTTTTAAAAGTATGCTGGCAAGAATCCAACCTTGTATGATACTAACTTTATTACTATGAGGCTGGAGAAATGGTTGACACTTCACTCAAGGTTGGGGCCCTACTAGGAAAGGGTATGGTTTATGTCTCAAATGGAAGTACACTCTCCCTCCTCGATCCCCATGCATCCTGAAACACTCCCTCCCCACAGATCTAAAGGTTCTTTCATGTGAAAACATGGTCTTCTCCTTAAACAAATGACTGAATGAATGTGTGGATGTCTCTGGGAAGCACCATGTATTATATATCATGTCTGGGACAGAAGATGATGAAATGAGGGCACTCCAAGTACCAATGGGGGTAGATGCCAATGGGGGAGAGAGTTAAAAATCTATTCCCTGGACCAGCTCTTCATAGGATGAATGTGCCACAGTCACAGGAGAAGGGACCAGCACGAGGACAGAAGCCCTGCAGCAGTATGCCTGAGCCGGATCTCCCACTACAGCACAATGCATTTTTCCTTTAAAAAAAAGAAGGAGGAGGAGGAGGAGGAGGAGGAGGGGAGGAGGGGGAGGGGGGAGGAGGGGGAGGGGGGAGGAGGAGGAGGAGGAGGAGGAGAGGAAGAAGAACGGAGTACTGGGAAGTGCCACAGTCCTGAGCAGGCCAATGCCGAATGCTGCTGTTGGCGAAGGCCAGCATGAACATCAGAGGTTTCTGCTTTTTGTGCATGTATGTGGGGTGTGTGTCTCTTATACATTTGAGAGATAAAACACACTGCAAAGGTGAAGGAGGCTGGAGTCTGAAATTATCCCCACCAAGAGTCTGACACCTTTCCTTCCCAGTCCAAATATTAAGAAACAAGATGCCAATCCATTTAAACTGACATTGTGGTGAGGCTTACAGGGGAAGACAGGTTCTTCTGAACTGAGAAAAGAAGTTTCCCCCCCAAACACAGACAGGGCCCAGTGTACTGGCCTGCATTACAGGCAGAACTAATCCTTTTCTCACACAACTAAAGCTACGGGCTTTAATGACATTAGGGATTTGGAACACCACAGATTAAGTTATAGTAATAGCACAGCATTTCTCATCTCCAGCTCTCTTTATTCTTGCTAAGCAGCTAAGCCCCACAACACCCTAGGGACATGACAAGGGTCATTTCATGTCTAGTGAAACCTAAGCCAATGGAGCTTCATCAGCTGCACGGTGATTCTGAGAAAAGGGAAGGCACAGGGAAGACGGCGGAACCGAAACCAGGCACCAGGCCGCCCTGCCTTGTGCTTCGCCGGAGCTCTTTCCGGTGAGTGCCCACGGTGGACCTGCGCCCCCTCCTCTGGCTTCCTACCTTGGGGCGGGGAGTAGTCGTCTGAGTCTGTGTCGCTCTCGCTGCTGTCCTCCACCAGGAAGGCGGGGCAGTTCCAGGACATGCTGAGGATGCCATCGGACTCGTGCAGGAGCACGTGGGCCAGCATCCTGCCGTGGCAGTCCATGACGATCACCTGCCCGTCGGCCGTGCCAAACAGCACCTGCAACCAAGGACCAGAACCTTTGACGGACCAGGAGAAAGGACTGCAGTTTCTGGCAAAACTCGTCACTTAAACTTGTTAAGCTGGACAAATATATTCAGGACTAAAAAACCAGACCGGTTAAGTAGCTGAGGGAGTACACAAAGCATTAAGTACCAGAAACTTAGCTGGCTATTCATCTGCAATAGTCCTCTAATACTGAAATCTGACTAATGGCAAAATAAACACATGTGTTATGCTGTATGTATATTTACAAGTAACACCAACAAAATCACTGTCTCACTTTATGCTCACTGTTTTTGTTTGCATGTTACATTTTTTTGGTTGGAGAAGGAAGGTTGAGAAGAGGAAAATATTTATTTTTCTTCAACAAAAAAAAGCAGCAGTGGAGGTCTGGTAAGAATTTTTCAAATTTAGAAGAAAAACTTCAGGTGTATGTTTGACCAAAGGGAAAATATATTTGGTTATATAAGCAGGTTATCTAACCACATTTGGAAAAGAAGATGTTCCTGAAATAGTTTGTCTAATGTTTTATTGAAGAAGAATAGTTCTTACTGTATTAATAATTAATGTTATAATGTATTAACAGTATTAACACATTCACTGAGTGCTTACGTTGTGCTAAGCACTATACTAAGAGCTTTGCTTCATGTATTGTCAAAGTAATCCTGTGAGTTAAGTATCAGCACTGTTGATACAGAACTCTGAGGGACCTGACACCCGCACTTCATCTGGCCTGGAGCACACACGCAGGAACGTGCATGGGCAGAGCTGACGCACAGGCAGGGCACAGGAGAGGTTGGCCCCCTCCATCAGAGCAGCAGAGAAATCTCACAGCTGCCAGAAGCCCTCTGACATGAGCTGTGTCTTCTAGCTGGATGGCCCCATGGAAAGCAGGACCTCCACAGGGGAGTCACCATGTTCTCTTCTGCCTTGTGTGGTGCTAGTGTCTGCCATCTGTTGGCATTTAAAACTTTGTATCTTTTGTGTTTAATGAGATCCCTGTATCCATCAGCAACTGTCAGGAGAAGCATGACAAGTCTTTCCATCTTGCAGATGCAGAAAGCACCTGAGAGGTCACATCAGTTGACAAGGCCATTAAGTGATCAAGCCACCAGGCTCTCTTACTGGAAAGACTAGGATTTACACAGAGGGAAAGTTATTTAGTGAGTGTTAGGTCCTTGCCTCCTTTTGCTATAAAGATTTTGACATTAAGCTCCTTGGGAGCAAAGACTGTCCACAGCTGTCTCCCTGGCACCTAACATCTTTGGGTACAGAGGGCACTTAATAGTATTTACTATTAAATAAAGTCAGTGACTGTCCAAAGGCATTCTTAGGACATAAATCCTGACGATTAAGATAGATTAATTGCAAGGGAAGATATATTTAAGTAGTAAAAAGCTCACAGAATTTACAGAGTTGTTTTAGAATAAATCAACTGTCTATCAAACATTCCTTTAAGAGCGCCTGGGTGGCTCAGTCGGTTGAGCATCTGACTTTGGCTCAGGTCATGATCTTACTGTTTGTGAGTTTGAGCCCCACATCAAGCTTGCTGCTATCTGCGTGGAGCCCATTTTGGATCCCCTGCCCCCCCTTTCTCTATCACTCCCCAGCTCACATTCTCTCAAAAATAAACAAACATTAAAAAAAAGTCCTTTAAACATGTCTACATTTTAATGACTGAAAGCTAAAAAAAAGGCTAAAACAGTTTTCTCCAGGGGCAATAAGGAATCTATTACTGCAGTGGGCTTAAAGAAAACACACACAAACTACTAGGATTACAATAAAACATTTTAGAAGAAGTGGAATTTTTGTCTAGCAATGGAGAAAACCAGTCTCTGTTGGCATGTCTGCACAGACCTCATGCGGCACTGGCACAGCGATCAAGACATTGGGGGTGGCCAGGGGCGCCTGGGTGGCTTAGTCGGTTAAGGGTCCGACTTTCGCTTGGGTCATGATCTCGTGGTTCGTGGGCTCGAGCCCCGCATCGGGCTCTGTGCTGACTGCCAGCTCAGAGCCTGGACCCCGTTTCAGAGTCTGTGTCTCCCTCTCTCTCTGACCCTCCCCTGCTCACCCTCTGTCTCTCTCTCAAAAAATAATAAACATTAAAAAAAATGTTAAAAAAAAAAAAAAAAAAAGACATTGGGGGCGGCCAGACCTGCTAAAGCCCTGAAAGAGGCACCTGCTGAATGCACTTGGCAGGCAGTTTTCAATGGTGATAAATATGGAATATGACTTCCTGTAACTTTAACTGAGATGTACAATTTATATGTTTCAAAAGAAGTGCAGGAACTTCTCTATAAGGCCACTGTCATGGGTGATGTCCCCAGGAAGCAGGCTGTTTTTGTCCCCCTTCCCACATTCTCCTTAATTTGCTCAGGTATGTTTTGAAGAGCAACCATGTCTTGGTGCTGGGTGAAGGGGTTATGTGACCATGTATGCCTTCTGTTTCTAATAAAGTAGCTCATGAGCAGGTCACAGCCAACAGTTATTCTTCACAAGTACCCAGACTTGATATGTATCAATCCCAGACATGTTCCCACCCCCTCCTGTTAGAGGTTCACATTGCCCTAGTCTGTCACTGGTACAGTCATCAGTTTTCATACCTTTCTGTGCAATATTTGATTTCTGTCTGACTCCCAGGCTAGACTGTAAGCTTTTCAGGGCATGGCCTATATGTGCTCTGCTCACTATCTCCCCAGGGCCTGTCAGAGTAGATGTCACATGATAGTAAGTATCTGTGAAGGGAGGGAGGAAATGCCTCTGCATTGAAGGATCTTTTGAGTAATGCTCACATTTTTCCATTTGAGAGAAGAACAGATACCAGACAATAGAACAGACATCTAGGTGATTTAGTGAGGCATCAGCGCTCAACATTACACTTAAGCCAGCCCCCAATTCCCTGCCATGAATCAATCCCAACTATAGCTCTCCTGGGCAGATAACATACTACTAAGATCAGAGAGAAGGAAAAACGCAGCACTAACAGTCTAGTTGTCAAGCAGTGATGGAGGAAGTTACTCTGTTTGGGAAGAAGTATGCCACAGGTTACTCGAGAACACTGATACATGAAATCAGATTAAAAAAAAAATCTCCTCTATTTCATGTTCTTTTCATACCTAATCACTTCCAATGAGACAAAGCTTATGTGAGCAAAGGCCTTGAAGAGAACATGACAGAAAAGTCTAATAATAATGAATACACAAACACACATGTGTCAATCTCTGCTTCTACTCCCTAATTCTGGTGCTTTAGACAGGTTGGTGCTGGTTCTTCCTTTCCAACTCTGTCTTCTTCTAAGCTTGGTCCTGGGTGGTCTTCCCTCTCAGGGAGATCACATGTGTTCTTGTGTTCATGGCCTCAAAGATCCTGTTAATAGCTGGCTCCCTGCTCAAGTCTCTCCCCTAAGCTCTAGACTCCCACATCAGACTGCCTACCTGGCAACCTACCCCTGGATGCGCCAAAGGCCCATCAGAACCAACATGTCCCAGATGAAATGCATGGCTTCATCCTCTCCCCAACTTCCACACATACATACAAACACACAGTCTCATCTCCTGCAGCCAAGACTGTGGCTTGAGTTTTATCTCCAATGTCCAGGACAGTGTCTGGTATAGAACAGGTGCTCAGACATCGTGCGTAAAAGCTTTGGGGGACCCACCCCATGGAATTAACCTCATTCTAACCAGGGGCAACTCAGCATTCTCAACTTGGCTCTGTTTTCGCATATCTCTTTCCCGTTAAACTGTGAGCTTCTCGAGCACAGGTCTGCACCCCCAGGTTCTCACATGTTGCTGGTCACAAGCAAAGGTTCAGGGGCTATTAATAAATGTATTTCTGCCCAAAGCTTTGGCCTTTACTCAAATTTTCCTACAAAGGAAGCAAAAACTTCTTTCCTTTCTGTTTAGACTATTGAATCCTCCCACAAAACTGGCCTCCAAAATACTTGAAAAAATGGATGAAGTAAATTCCTGTCTCATATTTTTCCTGCTGTTCTTCCCTGTTGGACGGCAGGCTTCGTGTATGGTCAGGGACAAGGTTCCCTCTGTAACGTGTACACCAAGAACCAAACAGGCTGGGAGAAACCTGCTGGCCCTCAGGCCACACCCGTTCAACGGCTGCCCGTCACTGCACGCACTGTTTAGTAACCGGGCACTCCAGTCTAAACTATTTTTAGATGTAATTATTTAAAAATATAACACAATTATTATCAGTAATTTAAAATGAACCAAGCCACAAACCCAAGGTGATAGGAAAAAGATATAAAATCACTCACAAGACTTCTGTTTTGGAACCAGTGATAATATCTCCTCAGTACTTTTATTTTTGGAGACCAGTATTCATCTAAATTCTTGAATAAAGACCATGTTAGGAAGTTTCAACTATAAAAATACACCACATCTTTTGTAGCAGAGTTTAACTAGTAGCCATTGGAACTAGTTTCAGAAGAAGTTGACCCTTTTGTCCATTTATTTGCTTCTGTGATTTAAAGCTAGGAGAGCAGGTAACAAAGTGATTACACATTCCTACCAGTAACCTCTACCCCGTTGGTGGCAAATGTCTAAATGTGCCACTGTGGAGAGAGGAATGAAGGGACCAACCATGATGTCTCTGTTCTTTAGAAGGATTCTTCTATTCAGAAATACCACTGAAGTCAAATTTATTTTTGAAAGACTCCCCCTGTTGGGGTTTCAGAGCACTACCTTTCAAATGCTTCAGGGCAGATCGGAATATTTTGCAACTAGAGTCATTGAAATCAGACAGTTGTAAGTGATAGAATTTGTCACCTAACAGATTATTTCCCGTTTTTATTTTTTAATTTTAAAGATGAAATGTAATTTCACAGTTGACTATAACAATAATTTCTAAAACAGACATTTTAAGATTTATGCTAGGGTGCTTGGGTGGCTCAGTCGGTTGATTGTGGTCCAGTTCTTGATTTTGGCTCAGGTCATAATCTCATGGTTTGCAAGATGGAGCACCACATCGGTCTCTGTGCTGGCAGCGCGGTGCCTACTTGAGATTCTCTCTCTCCCCTCTCTCTGCCCCTCCCCTGCTCATGAGCGCTCTCTCAAAAATAAATAAGCATTAAAAAAAAAAACACTTATTCTGATAAATATGGGAAAGAAACCCCAGTAAAAATACCTACAATAAAAATTTGTACCTTTGGGTTAAACATGTAATTCTGGTCATTGCCCTGTTTCACTGCAAAACAACCTCTTACAAACGAACTCATAAAGACGACACACTATCTTATGTTTAAAGAGTTTCAGAGAAGAAAATACTCTCTCTGCCCCAGGCATCAATTTTAATGGTAAATAATTCCCATTGCTAGAACATTCTTCTCCAAATCTTTCAGGCTCTCTTTTTAAGTTTATTCACCCTTCTAAGATGCCCACACGTGGTTTCTGGGGTAGAGGAGAGTGGTCTGAGTACAGGTCTAATTAAAACATACATTTAACTAGAACATCTCCAGAAGTAATTGGAAATAGCAATTACTTTTGGGGAAACAGAAGTAGGAGATTTGGGGATGGTGGGGGAAAGGGTATTTTTCATCATATACCCTTTTGAATATTTAAATTTTTATACCATGTCAATATACTATTAAAAATATATTTAAGTATGCACTGAGTGAGGTAGAGAAAAGTGTTCCAGGAATAGAGCTCTTTATCAGGTCTGTGGAGTAGGGTGAAAATGCCTAGAGCAGCCACCCAAGACAACATGATCCTTGGAAATGCTAAGGACACTGTAATCTAATTACTTACATCACTTTGTATTGATTATTTATCTCCCTAAGGGTTAGTCTCCTCTGTAGAGGCTAAAAAAGTTATATTAAATGCAGTCTCAGATCCTTTTCTGTTTTAAAATGCTCCAAGTTTTAGGGCGCCTGGGTGGCTTAGTTGGTTGAGCATCTGACTTCAGCTCAGGTCATAATCTCATGGTTTGTGAGTCTGAGCCCCACAATGGGGTCTGTTGCTGACAGCTCAGAGCCTAGAGCCTGCTTTGGATTGTGTGTCTCCTTCTCTCTCTCTCTCTGTCCCTCCCCACTCCCACTCTGTCTCTGTCTCTCGAAAATAAACAAACATTAAAATGCACCAAATTTTAAAAATACATCTAAATATAGTTCTCAATATATGAAAATAGTAATTTTTTCCTATGGCTACTAAAAAACTTCAACAGAAGGGCGAAGACAAAACGATTCAGAAGAAAGTAAAAGTCTCTGATGCACAGTAGCTGTTGGATCCACAGTAGCTGTTGGGTACACAGTGATGGGCGCTGACCCAATAGTACCTGACTGGGGTCAAAGATGAACAAAACCAGAAACTAAGGAGGTAAGAACAGACTTTTACCAGTATTGCTGCTGGCATAGGGAAGAGAGTCCAGCGTGAAGTGAACTCAACTACCACTTGTATGGAGGTGACTGGGGGTGGGTGGGTGGAAATACACAAAAAGTGGAAAGAGGGGTTTGTCAATGTGATTAGGCCACTTGGGCTTGCTAGCTAGCGCTTACTGAAATTAGGGTCCTACACACCTACAGAGACTGGGGTACAGGGGCACTCCTACCAGGTCCTGTCCAGAACAATAGTAAATTCTTTTGGCAGCCTTGAACTTTCCCAGGCAAGAAGTTAAGAGGGCTGGAGTTGTCATCTTTAGTGATACAGCTTTGAGCTGATAGAAACTATGCTAGTGCTTGTTCGAGTCTCTTAGACTGTGTGTGTGTATGTGTGTATGAAATCATTTGTGATGAGAATCCTGTTTTATAGGCCAAGGTTAAGGCCTAGTCATGCAGAGGGCTCAGTGGGTCTTGCCTAGAATTTGATTAGAAGAGCATCACGGGTAGGGGCACGCATATCACCTCTCCTCAACAAAACACAAGGATGTAGTCAATGCCAAGGGTTGGGCTGTCCAGGGCAGCATTGCATTTGTGGTTTAGGAATGCTGCAGGTAACCCTGGGAAGCTTAATTTTGTAATTGAGCCAACTGAATGAACACTGGCATTCAGACAAGGGCTCAACATTAAACCACAGCTGCCATCACACTGCTGTATTAATAAAGGCTGAGGAAGAAAACAGAACACTAAATGAACAAGAAATAGAGGGGCACCTCGGTGGCTCAGTTGGTTAAGTGTCTGACTTCGGCTCAGGTCATGATCTTGCAGTTTGTGAGTTCAAGCCCTGCATTGGGCTCTGAGCTGACAACTCGGAAGCCTGGAGCCTGCTTCGGAATCTGTGACTCCCTCTCTCTCTGTCCCTTCCCTACTCAAAATCTGTCTCTGTCTCTCAAAAAATAAATAAATGCAAAAAAAAAAAAAAAAAAGAAAAGAAAGAAAGAAAAAGAAATTGATTTAAAAATAAATTCAGAGCCTCAATATACTATAGTGGTAAGAAAACTTAACATGGGATCTGTTAGTTTTTAAGTGTACAATACAGTATTAAGTAAAGGCTCAATGTTATCCAGCATATCTCCAGAACTTAATCATCTTCCACAACTAAAACTTCATACCCATTGAATAGCAACTCCTTGTCTTCCCTACCCCCAGCTCTGGGCAACCATCATTCTATTCTCTGCTTCTAGGAGTCTATTTTAGATACCTCATTTAATTGAGATTATATGGTATTTGGGTTTCAGTGACTGGCATATTTCACTTAGGATAATGCCCTCAAGGTTTACCCATGTATTATTCAGCCTTCCTAAGGATATTCCATTGTATGTATGTGTATATTCATATACATTTACATATACAAATATACACACACACATACCACACTTTCCTTGTCTTTTCATTCACTGATGGACAGTTAGGTTGTTTCCCCATCTTGGCTACTGTGAATAATGCTGCACTGAACAGGTTGCACAAATATCCCATGACCCTGATTTCAATTCTTTTGGATAAATACTCAAAAGAATTTTGGGATTGCCACATTACATGGTAGTTCAATTTTTCATTTTTTGAGGGACCTCCATACTGTCTATATGCAACAACATTTTACAATCCCATCCAGTTTCTCCACATCCTAGCCAACATTTATTTGTAGTGGGTTTTTTTTCCCCAAAACTATTCTTAACAGATGTGAGGTGATATCTGATTGTGGTTTGGATTTGCATTTCCTTGATGATTACTGGCTAAGCATCTATCATTTACTTGCTGGTCACTGATATGTTTTCTTTGTAGAAATAACTATTCAAATATTTAGTCCACTTTTTAATCTGGCTTTTAGTTTTTTGTTACTTAATTAAAGGAGCTCCTTCTAGATTTTGCTTATCACATACATGGTTTGCAAATATTTTCTCCCATTCCATAGGTTGCCTTTTCACTCTGCTAATTGTTTTCTATGCTCTGCAGAAACTTTTAAATTTGATGTTACATACTTGTCTAATTTTGTTTTTGTTGCCTTTGTTTTTCGTGTCCTAACCAAAAAAATCATTGCCAAGACCAATGACATGAAGAATTCCAATGCCTTCTCCTAAGAGTTTTACAGTTTCAGTCTTGATTTTAAACTTTGAGTCCATCCTGAGTAGAGTTTTGTATATGCTGTAAGACAAGGGTCCAATTTCATTGTTTTGCATATGAATATTCAGTTATCCTCGAAACATTTGTTCATAAGACTATCCTTTCCTTTCCTCATTGTATTTTCTTGGAATCTTTGTTGGAAGACAGTTGACCAGATACACACTGGTTAATTTCTGGGCTCTCTTCTGTTCCACTAGTCTCTCTGCCAGTACCACACTTTATTTAATGTGGCTCTGTAATGTATTTTGAAATCAGGAAGTGTGATTCCTCCAGCTTTGTTCTTCTCAGAACTGTTTTGGCTATTCCAGGTCTTTTGTGATTCTATTTTAATTTCAGGATTGTTTTTTCTATCTTTGTAAAAAAAAAAATGCCACTGGGAGTTTGCTATGGAGTGCACTGAATCTGTAGATCGCTTTGTGTAGTATGGGCATTTTAACAACATTAAGTCAGTTCATAAACATGAGATATTTCCCCCTTTATTTGTGTCTTCTTTAATTTCTTTCATTAGTGTTTAATACTTTTCGGTGTACAAATCTTTCACCTCCTTGGTTAAGTTTATTCATTTGTTTGTTTTTAAAAAATGTTTTTAAGTTTATTTTTTGAGAGAGTGAGCAAGCACAAGTAGGGGAGGGGCAGAGAGGAGAGAGATTTGCAGGCAGGCTCTACCCCATGAGCACAGGGCCTGATGTAGGGCTCAAAGTCACAAACTGTGAGATTAAGACCTGAGCCAAGAACACGATTTGGACACTTAACTGACTGCACCACCCAGGTGCCCCCAATTATTCTTTTTGGTACTACTGCACATAGGGATTGTTTTCTTTGTTTCCTTTTCAGACTATTCATTGCTTGTATGTAAAAAGGGAACTGATTTTTGTATCTTGATTTTGTATCTTGCAACTTTACTAAATTTGTTTATTCTAACAGTTGTGTGTGTGTGTGTGTGTGTGTGATCTTTAGGGTTTTCTACATATAAGATCATTTTTAAAAACTTCCTTTAACATTTATTCATTTTTGAGAGACAGAGAGAGACAGAGTGCAAGTGGGGTTGAGAGAGAGGGAGTCAAAGAATCCTAAGCAGGCTCCTGGCCCTGAGCTGTCTGCACAGAGCCCAATATGGGGCTCGAACTCATGAACTGTGAGATCATGACCAGAGCTGAAGATGGATGTTTATCCAACTCAGCCACCTAGGTGTCCCTAATATCATATCATTTGTAAACAAAGTTTTACTTTTTCCTTTCCTATTCAAATGCCTTTTATTTCTTTTTCTTGCCTGTTTGCTCTAAAATTTCCAGTACTATGTTGGATAGAAATGGAGAAACTGGTCATCCTTGCCTTGTTCCTGATCCTAAAGAGCTAAAACTTTCAGTTTTTCACTGTTAAGTATATTAGCTGTGAGATCTTCATATGTGGCCTTTATTATGTTGAAGTAATTTCCTTCTATTCTTAGTTTAGAACTTTTTGTTATGCAAGGGTGTTGAATTTAATCAAATATTTTTTCTGCATCTATGGAGGGGATCATGTGGTTCTTATCCTATATTCTGTTAATGGGGTGTATCACATTAGTTGATTTTTATAATTTATACATCCTTGCCTACCAGGAATAAATCTCACTTGACTACTATATATTATCCTTTTAATTTGCTGCTTAATCAAGTTTACTCGTATTTTGTTAAGAATTTTTGCATCTATATTCATCAAGGATATTGGTCTGTAATTTTCTTATAGTGTCTTTGTCAAGCTTTGGTATTAGGGTAATGCTAGCCTCTTAAAATAAGCTTGGAAGTATTCCCTGCTCTTCAAGTTTTGGGGAAAGAGAGAAAGAATGGTGTTAATTCTTTAAACGTTTGGCAGGATTCACCAATTAAGCCATCTGGTGTTGGCATTTTCTTTCTTGTGAAGTTTTTGATTACTGATTCAATCTCGTTGCTAGTTATAGGTCTGCTCAGATTTTCTATTTCTTTATGATTCAGTCTTGGTAAGTTGTATGTTTCTAGGAATTTATCCATTTCTTTTAGGTTTTCCAGTTTGTTGGCATGGAATTGTTCTTAGTAATTTCTAATGATCGTTACTTTGGTGGCATTAGTTGCAAATATCACCTTTTTTTCTTTTTTTTTTTTTTTTTTTAAGATTTTATGTTTCAGTAATGTCTACACTCAACGTGGGGCTCAAACATACAACCCAGAGATCAAGAGTCACACTCTACTGAATGAGCCAGCCTGAGGCCTCTCCACTTTCATTTGATTTTTCTGTTTTGTTTGTTTTCATTTAATTTTACCAGAGTCATCTCTTTTTTAACTTAGTCTAAAGATTTTTCAATTTTATTGATCTTTTCAAAAAAATCCAACTCTTAATTTCATTTTAGAAATTCTTTTTCTATTTTCCATTTCATTTTATTTTTGCTCTAAGCCTTAGGATTTCCTTCCTTCTGCTAATGTGGACTAAGTTTGTTCTTCTTTTTCTAGTTCCTTGAGTTGTGAGGTTAGATTGTTTGAGGACTTTCTTCTTTTTCTCATTGTCAGTATTTATGTCCCTCTTAGTGCTACTTTTGCTGCATCCGGTAAGTCCTGGCATGTTGTGTTTTCATTTTCACTCGTTTAGAGGTATTTTCAAATTTTCCTTTCAGTTTCATCATTGCCCCACTTAATTAATCAGGGGTATGTTCTTAAATTTTCCCATATTTGTAAATCTTCCAGTATTAACCTCTACTATTCATTTCTAGTTTCATTCCACTGTAATTGAAAAAGATACCTAATATAATTTCAATTTTCTTAAATTTGTTAAGACTTGTTTTGTGATCCAACACATGATCTATTCTGGAGAAAGTTCCCTGTGTGCTTCAGAAGAATGTATGTTCTGCTTCGGTTGGCTGAAATGTTCTAAATACATCTGTTAGGTCCACTTGGTTTATAGCGTTGTTAAAGTCTACTGATTCTCTATGGATTTTTCTGTCTGGATATACTATCAAGTACTGAAAGTGGAGTAGTGAAGTCTCCTACCATTACAATATATATTGCTATTTATTTTTCCTTTCAGTTCTGTCAGTGTTTGCTTCATCAATGTTCTATGTATTTAGGTTCTCTGATGTTCCATGCATATATAACTGTTCTATCTTCCAGGTGAATTGACCCTTTTTCCATTATATAATGTCTTTGTCTCTTATGACAGTTTCTGACAAAGTTTATTTTGTCTGATATAAACACACTCACCATTGCTCTCTTTTGGTTAACATTTGTATGGAATTATCTTTTTCCTTCTTTTTTACTTTCAGCATACATATGACCTTAAATCTAAAGTGAGTCTCCTACAAGCAACATATGGTTGGACTTTGGCTTTTTTTAATCCATTCAGCTACTCCATGTCTTATTACTGGAGAGTTTAATCCATTTACATTTAAAGTTATTATTGATAAGAAAGAACTTACTATTGCCATCTTGTTAACTGTTTTATGGCAGTCTTACAGTCCTTCTGTCCTTCTTTTCCTCTCTTGCTCACTCTGCACTGGGCTGGGGAAGAGGCTGTAGTGAGGACTGCCACACTAATTCAAACAGTATGTCAGTTGCCCCCAGCATGCTGTTAGCTCTTTGAGACAGGTGAGACAGAAGCCAGTGCCTCAGCCGCACCCAGAAAAAAATCAGAATGTTGCACGTATAGTTCAGTTCTTTCCTCTTCTTCCTAAGAAGAAGCTGAGAGCTGAGTTTTTTCTCTCAATCTTACTATACTTTGCTGGGAGTAGTGATTATGGCAAGAGGGTATCCTGAATTTTCTTACCAGCTTTGATGTGGCTGATTTCACACTTAGCTTGGGGTGCAGGAGCCTTTCAACTAGTTTCTGGACTTTTCACGGAACTGGTCTGTGTATTATTGATTTGGTGTCTGCTGGGGAAAGGAGGGTCCCTTAATGTTATTCAGACACCTTGCTGATGCTGTTCCTGCCCAACATGTTCTTTAAAAGACCTATCTAGGGGCACCTGGGTGGCTTAGTCGGTTAAGCGTCCAACTTTCGCTTAGGTCATGATCTCGCGGTTCGTGGGTTCGAGCCCCGCGTCGGGCTCTGTGCTGACTGCCAGCTCAGAGCCTGGAGCCTGTTTCAGTCTGTGACTCCCTCTCTCTCTGACCCTCCCCTGCTCACGCTGTCTCTCTCTCTCTCTCTCCTAGAAATAAATAAAAAAACATTAAAAAAAAAAAAGACCTATCTAATAATCCATTTATATGAATAACTGTCTCCCATCTTTCATTCTTAAATTATACTGTTAAATTTTAATTTCAAGAACAATTATTTATTTAATATATTTTATAACTTATCTATACTGAGTGTTCTATACAGTGATTCATTGATGATCTGAGTCCAAAGAGCAACTTAATTTTTAAACATCCTAGTTACCACTGTCAGTCAACCAAAATAGCATCGACAAAGAAAGTATAAATACGGTAGCTGCACCTTTTTTTGCTAAAGAAAGCTATTTTCTCCTATAGAGAGCTCAACAGAACATCTAGAATAACAAAAAGGAAAAATCTAAAAAACTAAACAAGGGGCACCTGGGTGGCTCAGTCAGTTGGGCGGCTGACTTTGGCTCAGGTCATGATCTCGAGGTCTGTGGGTTCAGGCCCCGCGTTGGGCTCTGTGTTAACAGCTCAGAGCCTGGAGCCTGTTTTGGCTTCTGTGTCTCCCTCTCTCTCTGACCCTCCCCTTCTCACGCGTACTCTCTCTCTCTCTCAGAAATAAATTTAAAAAATAAATAAATAAATAAAAATAAAAAAACTAAACAGTATCAATAGTTGCATAAAGATAGCCATGAAAGGTGGGAGGCTATATGATTTCCTTTCCTAAGTAGGTTTCCATTATTTTCCTTGTTACTCACATCCTTCCCACCTATTCTGGCAAAAAGCATTCTTATATATGTTTAGTTTAGAGCTTAAAATGGGCTTCCCTTTTGCAGTATACACTAATAAAAAGTCATGAGAAAAACTGACAGAGAGGCAAGAAAAAAATCACTCTTTCCAATGGTTTAGATTAAATCTAATTTCAAAGATGTTCCCACAAACTGCTAGGTAAGAGATCTACTCCATAGGTCCTTTAACCGACTTACACTTCACTCATGATTGAGGGTCTGCAGCACAGGAATGGATTGCTGTGATGTTATTCTAGTGAGTTAATGGATATTAAAAAATAATGATAGATTATTTGAGTACAAGAGCTTGCATGAGAGAGATCTCCATGTTTCTTTCTTGTTGTGTTGAACACAATGACTCAAATCTTTCCAGTGAAGTAAAACCAACATAGCACCTAGAATTATTACCTTAAAAGTCCAGATAGAGGACCAGGTGTGGTCAGTGGCATCACTCCAAACACCGGTACTTAATGGGCCAGCAAAGGAAAATGTTTTCTCATAGTGAATAAAAGTCTTTGCAAGTAATATATTGTGATTGTTTTTCATTTGGTTTTGTGGAGTTTGACTTTTATTTTATCATGGAGTTGGCATCATCTATGAGGTAGTCATTAGTTGTACGTCAAATATTAGCCATTTACATTTATACAACTGCAGAGGCAACATCACATTTTTAGCTGAAAAAGCAGATTTACATTATGTTTTAACGTTTCCTTTATAAATCTTTTCCTATCTTATAGTGTAAGACAAAGTAAAACTTCAGAATGAATGCTCATCTCCTCTGATTCAACAGATGTCATCCTTTAAAGCCATGGGCTAATCCAAGTACCAGACAAGGTTATTCACTGCAATTTGATAAGAGCCTTCTTTGAATTAAAGAGGCAGTGAGAGCGTGGCTCTGTGGCTGGGGCAGGAAATGCCACATTCTGAAGAGGTTTATAATGAAGTAACTCCTGTTATTAGGGATTTAAGTAGAGCAAATTTAAAAAAATAGAATTAAAGGGATAAAAAAAAGCAAATGTGGCAAAATATACGTGGATTCTCTATTTTTGGTATGCTACCGTTTTTTTTTTATGATCGAAGTTTAAAAACTACCTAATTAAAACACCCTACAGAATTATTTATCACTTAGAATACCAGGGAATTTGCAAATCTTCTTGAATTCCATATTGGTACTTCAATCATAACCTTATACTTAAAAAGTAAATGAATAATTACTGTTTTCAACTGACTGTGTTAAAGTTTTAAGTGTATATTATTATCTATGCTAGTCTCCTTTTTCTCAATTACTGTCTGTGAAAAGATGTTGTACAGTAACAATATAAAATTTTTAGTTTTTAAATTCTTTGAACTACATCAATTAGGGGTGTCTGGGTGGCTCAGTTGGTTAAGCAGCTGACTTCGGCTCAGGTCATGATCTCAAGGTCTGTGGGTTCAGGCCCCGCGTTGGCCTCTGTGCTGACAGCTCAGAGCCTGGAGCTTGCTTTGGATTCTATGTCTCCCTATCTCTGCCCCTCCCCTGCTTGTAATCTGTCTCTGTCTCTGTCTCTGTCTCTCTCAAAAATAAGCATTTAAAAAAAAAGGCCTGCACTGACCTTTAATGGCCCGGCTACACTACCTACTCCAGTCCTGACTGCACTCCACTCCAAATGTAAAATAAACGTCGTATTTTTTGCAAAGTGTGTACATAAAAACAAAAGGTATGATGGGTACTTTCAGTGATTTTTCTCGTTGCTGTCCCCCTCATGGCACAAGCAGGGTATAAAGGTGGTATACAAACGCTGCTGGACTTGGGATCACCAATCACATCAGCAGATGCCACACATCAGATCACAAGGGACTAAATTTTGTGATAAGCCTGTTTTCAGCTGCTGAGTAAAGGCTGGGGGACCTGCCCTTTGTATCCAAAAGCAAAAAGAATATACCTTTCCTCTTCCTAGGTCAAAAAACACAAAAACAACAAAATGCTAACACACCAGAACAGAGGGTAGAGGAGATGATGTTGCCCCACTTATATTTGCGGGTGCTAATACCTGCAAAATGGAAAATCTTACCTTGGAATGTTCAAGATGTACTGACCCAGACTTTTTCTACTTTATTTGAAACCATAGTCTAAAGTGCCTAAGAAAGTATTAAGTCTATTTAATTATTTAAGACCTCCTTCTTTTGGGGAGCCTGGGTGGCTCAGTTGGTTAGATGTCCAACTTCGGCTCAGGTCATGATCTCACAGTCCCTGAGTTCGAGACTCATATCGGGCTCTGAGCCTGGAGCCTGGTTCAGATTCTGTGTTTCCCTCTTTCTCTGTCACTTCCCCGCTCATGGTCTCTCTCTCAAAAATAAATAAAACATTAAAAAAAAAAGAGACCTCCTTCTATTAAAAAGAGTTTTAGTGTTTATAAACAAATATTACCTTTGGTCATGGAAAACTAAGTCTAGACATTTAGCAAAAAGATGTATTAGGTGAAGAATTCTCATTTCACACCAAACAACTGCCTTCTGAAAAGGGCAATTTCTACCAAACAGTCTTTTAAATAGAGAAGACTCCTTCATGCAGAAATTAAAATATAATCATGATTACAAAAATTCAGTTCACCTACATTTTAAAATCTACTATATAAAGTGAAGTATACCTGTGTTTCATTAACACTATGAATATCTGGAGCAAATACTTGAAAAATTCCAACTATGTGACAAATATATTTTTCCTAACAAAACATTCGAAAGGAAAAACCATTGGTTATTTACTATAATTGAAGGTCAAGTATATGTATCCATTGAAATCATAGTTTTCACTTGTAAGATTGTGCCCATGCAGAGCTTCCTTGACTTACAAGGGAGGGGAGTACATTCATATAAATCCATCATAAGTTGAAAATATCCTAAGTCGAAAATGCGCGTAATACAACTCACCTATCGGACATTACATCTTAGCCTATGATGTTCTACCTCAAATGTGCTTAGAACACTTACACTACTTTACAGTTGAGCAAAATCATCTAACACAAAGCTTATTTTACAATGGAGTATTGAATCTCTGTACTTGATGCAATGCTGTACTGAAAGGGAAAACCAGAATGGCCATATGAGTGCGGAAGGGCAGCCAGTGTATGGGTCGCTCACCCTATGACTGAATGGCTGGCTGACTGGGAGCCACAGCTCCTGCCCAGCAGCAAGAGTGTCACACAGCCTGGGAAAGATTAAAATTTTAAATTCAAAATTTGAAATATGGTTTCTACCGAATGCATATCGCCTTTGCAATATTATAAAGTCAAAGTCAGAGAAAGATAGATATATGATTTTGCTCATATGTGGAATTTAAGAAACACAACAGATGAACACACGGGAAGGAAAGGAAAAATAAGATAAAAAGAGAGAGGGAGGCAAACCATATGAGACTCTTAAATACAGAGAACAAAGGGAGGGTTGCTGGAGGGGAGGTGGAGGGGGTTGGGCTAAATGGGTAATAGGTATTAAGGAGGCACTTGTTGGGATGAGCCCTGGGTGTCATATGTAGATGAATCACTGGGTTCTACTCCTGAAACTAAGACTACACTTATTGTTAACTAACTTGAATTAAAAACAAAAAAAAACCAAAAAAAACCATCCCAGATGTAACACATACAAACTATGTTATTGACAGAAGCTGTGAATAAAGATTTTTAAACAAACAAACCAAGTCAAAGTATCATTAAGTCACACTATTGTAAGTTGGGGACCATCTGTATATACTCTGGAGAAGAAACTGTGGTGTTTTTTTTTTTTTCCTTTTTTTTTAGAATTTATTTGAGAGTGAGAGCAAGTGAGCATGAGCGGGGGAGGGGGAGAGACGAGGGTGGGGGTGGGGAGAAACAGAATCCCAAGCAGGCTCCATGCTCAGCACAGAGCCTGATGTGGGGCTTGATTACATGACCATGAAATCTTGACCCGAGCCAATATCAAGAGTCAGATGCTTAATTTACTGAGCCATCCAGGTGCCCTGAAAATACATCTTTAAAGCTCTAGTTCTCTCCCCATTTTTGTATGGGATTGTGCTCTTGATATATCTTCTAAGTTCATGATCATCACACAATATCCTCTGCCATATCATTTAATCATGGTTTGTTATCTTTCATTGTCTGGATAAACTCTATGAAGTTAGTTAATTATAAGTACTTTCAAAATTGGTGAACAACAAGCATTTGCCTTTATGATTTTTTAAAAAACACTGACTTGTGTCCTCATTAAAGGAAATGAGGCTTAAAAGTTTCCTTCTTGGGGCTATAAACTTCCTAAACACATTTCTAGGATGTTCATCATGAATATATGTAACAGACACATTGGATAAAGAGAAGAATTTCAGAATTATGACAAAAAAAGTCTGTTGGCTCAGGATAAACAAACACTGTCATTAGTGTGGAGTAAAGAAAGAGACGGAGGGAGGTAAAGAGGGGCCAGATATGACACAGGAGGAAAAGATGAAAAGAAGTCTTAGGGCAGGTGATCTGTGAAGATGTCATCGATTCTATCCTGCTGACCTCAGGCAGCACTGTAGGGGCACCAAGCTCGGAAACAGGAACAAGTCATCTTTCAAAAGCTTTCATCCAAGGAGATCATGTGTAGTTTGTTGGCAGGGTATCCTCATATCTAATAATTCTTACCAAGCTGGATTTTCTATACCATGGGTTAGGATTAAACTGACGATTCACATTCAGAAACTGCTTTGGATTTGAGTTGGAAGAAGAATTCAGATATTAGAGTCCCCATTCAAACTGTTTTCCTAAGGAGGGATAACCAAATAGCCTGAAAAAAGAGAAAATAAAAAATACCTATATCTAATCAGCCAAAACTAATGAACTCTCCACACCAGTACTGGCAGATGCAAACCCCCCTGCTTAAAACAGTATTTTCTATAAAATAATGAATGACAACTGAATGCTGGGTGCTCCTGGGGCAGGGTGCGCAGGGCAAACTGGGAATTTCTCTTGTGTGTGTGTGTGTGTGTGTATGTGTGTGTGTGTGTGTGTGTGCGCGTGTGTGTGTGTGTGTAACTGGGGATTCCCCAACTGGGGAGGGAGCATGTCAATCCCCTGGGTGAGGCCATGGACTTCACTGTCTCCAGGCACAGAGAGGAGGCAGGCAGGCATTTCCAGACAAAGCTTTCTTCACTCACTCCCGACTTGCCTATGCTACCGCCCTGAGGCTGCCTGGCTACAGGGAAGAATGAGGCGTGGTCTCCGCCCTCACATCTGGTAAGGAAGAAAACACCCAACCAATAGTTACAACATAATGTGGAAAAAGTTACAAAATGTGTTCTTGGCACGCAGGAGGTGCTCCTAGAGCACCTGGCTAGCGAGCAGGGCTGACTCTAACTTTGCCCGGGTGGGGGCAGAGGAAGGGCAGACTGCGCAATCTTCCAGGACAGGTGGAATTCCCTGGACAGGTAGGGGCAAGGGCGGAAGGAATAGCATGTGCAAAGGCAAGAAAGCAATATGGATTCAGGAAACCAAAGTAGCCCACTGAGGCTAGTGTGCAGAGGAATGGCGGCCACAGAGAAGGCTACTGGGCTATGAGAGGTCACATGATGGCCTGGATGCCTTCCCAAATTGACAGTAATATGTGTGAAACTCAACAGAGAACTGGAGAGACAAGGTCAGCAGACAGAGGAACCAACATCTAGAAACTGGGCAGCTGATGGACACGTGGTTAAGTGACCCAACAGACCAGAGCCAGTTGAAGCCGAAGCCCACAGCAAGGAAGAAGACCAGGAGTAAGCTGATTTGTGCTGCAGAAGCCAGAGACCCTTCTCAAAGTGGAGGTGAGGGTGGAGACAGGACAGGAGGACTGGGTGGAAGCCCTGAAAAAGAACAAAATTCCACATGTCTTCTCCCATCCACACAAACAGCAGCAGGTGCACATCTGTCTGATCCTCTGGAAAGGCCAAATGGAAGCTCAGGGTGGGGGAACGGACACAGACACAGCTCAGGGGCCTATGGTAAAAACCTAGCAACTCGATCTGAGAAACGAACCCGCCTCAGTCACTAGGTAAGGCACGTGCAGAAGGAGAGGGCCAGGCATCACCCCGCAGAGAAGCCCGTCAGTTAACAGCACCAGCACCCCTCACCCCGGTGTCCAGGTCACTGGTTAGTCTCCACCCCTTAAATATGAGGAGATGACCAATGACCACCAGACATGTAAGAAAAGCATCTAATATGAAAAAGAAGCCAAAACAAAGACAGAAAGAACCTGAAGGAAAAAGACAGAGAAGAATACAGAGTGACACTTCAAAACCTTCAATTAATATCTTCATCTTTCATCCTCTGGGAAATATGAATATGATGCTATTTTTTAATTTCCTTTTAATGTTTTAGTTTATTTTTGAAAGACAGAGTGTGAGCAGGGGAGCGGAAGGGAGAGGGGGACACACAGAATCCGAAGCAGGTTCCAGGCTCTGTGCTGTCAGCACAGCCTGATGCAGGGCCGAACACATGAACTGTGAGGTAATGACCTGAGCTGAAGTCAGATGCTTAAGTGATGGAGTCACCCAGGCGCCCCAATGCTATTTTTTTTTTTTTAAAAAAACAATCAGAAAACAAAAAGAGCTCTTAAAAATTAAAAATAGCATTAACATTTTTTTTTAAATTTCTTAATGTTTTATTTATTTCTAGGAGAGAAAGAGAGAGACAGTGTGAGCAGGGGAGGGTCAGAGAGAAAGGGAGTCATAGACTGAAACAGGCTCCAGGCTCTGAGCTGGCAGTCAGCACAGAGCCCAATGCGGGGCTCCAACCCACGAACCGCAAGATCATGACCCAAGCGAAAGTCGGACGCTTAACCGACTAAGCCACCCAGGCGCCCCAGCATTAACTTTTTAAAAGTCAAAGGAAACTTGGAGGATACTGTCCAGAAAATCGGATAAGCAGGCAAAGAAAAGAAACTGGGAGAGAAAAGATATTAAAATGAGATCATCAATTTAGAAGGACAGAAAGAGAAAAGACAAAAGAGCTGAAGGAACGAGTTACAAAGGGACTGCTACGTCCCAGCTAAATAAGGGGGGAGACTTAAAGCAACTGTCTTAAAATTTCCCAGAAGACATGTTCCACCAAAACAGGGTTCCACCAAATCACAAAATACAAGTGCGTGATCCCGAAAATAGGGGCTCCCGTACCAGGGGGAGGCGAGGGAAGCAACACCCTTGGGTACCTGCCAGCTGTGATGCTGGCACAGGGGACCAAGGGCCATGGGAGAAACAGCGCCAGAAAACCACCTCCTAAGTGGTGGAACACATTCCGAGGAGGTTTCTACTATTTTGGAGAGTGTAGGGATTAATCTGTGGTTGGTACCCAGAAAACTAATCAGTAAGTAAGGCAACTTTACTAACTGTGGGCAAAGGCCAGGGTGCACGAGGCAGCCACTCAACCGTGGCTGTGTGTGCCAGCTGTCTGTGGATCGTGTGTTCACTACAGAACACTGGCCACCAACTGTGGAGACGGGAGTGGGCCGGAAACATATGGAAAGGAGCGTTCCAAGACAGCCAGTTTCTCGTTTTCCAGGTAGGAAGTTCACAGAGAACACCTGAGGATGAAGTCAAGATTGGACAGAACTAGCCTCTAATTCAGAAATATGGAGAGAAATACAAAGGGTTAAAATTAGAGTGCTTGCCACAGAGAGTGGGAATCAGGGAGCAGCAGTCAGGAGGGGGAATCAGAGTAGGAAGTGGGAATCAGAGTGAGAGTCAGAAAGTGGGAACTGGAGTGGGAATCGGGGAGGAGGGACAGCACAGGGAACTAAAAGGTGCCTGTGCTTTGTTTTTAAAAGTTTTCATTATAAGCCTACTAGTACTATTTGACTTTTAAAAACTACAGCTCTTTGGGGCGCCTGGGTGGCTCAGTCAGTTAAGCATCCGACTACTGATTTCTGCTCAGGTCATGATCCCAGGGTTGTGGGCCCAAGCCCCCCATCAGGCTCTGTGCTGACTGCGAGGAGCTTGCTTGGGATTCTCTCTCTCCTTCTGCCCTTTCCCTGCTTGTGCTGTTAAAAAAAAAGAAATAAAAACTACAGCTCTTTAATTTGACAAAAGCTAGTAAACATAAATAGAAAGTTAGAAAGGGACCAGATTGTATAGAGATGAACCAGACTCATATGTTTATCTTACAGATTTGTCCTCAAAAACAAAATATAAGACACAATCCCAATTTCGTATTTAACACAGAAGCAGAGCTGTCCTGGCTTCTGGTCTGGGCGGTCCTGCCCCTTCCTCCGAGAAGCCCCCTTCCGTCCCCTGCCCCAGGGAAGCCGCTCCACAGTGTGCAGGCACCGCTGTAGGCAAAGGGAGATCTTTAAATAACTTCAACAACTGGGAACCTGGGTGGCCATGTTACTTAAGGGTCTGGCTTTGATTCAGGTCACGATCTCACGGTTCGTGGGTTCAAGTCCTGCATTGGGCTCTGTGCGGACAGCTTGGAGCCTGGAGCCTGCTTCAGATTCTGTGTCTCTCTCTCTCTGTGCACCTCGCCCGCTCGCACTCAGTCTCAAAAATAAATAAACATTAAAAATAAACAAATAAATATCTTCAACAACTTGAGAAGCCACTCCTTTCCTCACTGCACAGGAACCAGGAGGGAGGCCGCCCAGTGCGAAAGAAGCAGCCGCTGATGAACAAAGGACCCAGCTAGGGAACAAAGCTGGAGAGGAGGAGCAATGGGAAGGATCTGCAAGTCACCAGATCAAGCAGCCCTGTTACAGAACGCAAGGTGTGTTAAACTTGGGCTGGTGTGACCATTACCATCTTGAGCATGTAAATACAAATAAATCATCCCTGATAGGGAAATATTTAAGAAGCAGAATCACCAGGCCATGGGTACTAAGTGGAAGGTGAAGACAAGGAAGAGGGGCAAGTCAAGTGTGAGTGGCCAGCAACGGGGGAGGGGCAGGGAGGAAGGCTGCGAGCTCCGCAGGGCCCACACGGGCTGAGCGGGGTCCAGGCAGCCAGTGCTCAGCGGGAGGGACAGGGGGAACGGATGGCGCACAGAGAAGGCAGCTTGGGGAGCCTGCGTGCTCAGGTCGGAGCTGACAGGCCGTGGTAGTGGGAGAAATCAGCCCAACGAGGAGAGAAAGGGGGAAGGGCCCCAAGTTGGAGCTCTAGACAAGGGAACAGGTGAGAACGAGGAACGAGGCAGGAGGGCCTCCCGGAGGAGGGCGTCAGGGGCAGCACTGGAAGAGAACGACGACGCTGGGGCAGGGACCGGATGTAACAACTGCAGCCCTGCTGCCGGCGGGGGGAGAGCGTGTCTGCAAAGCAGGAGGCCCGGATGTGCGGACTGGGGTCACAGAGCCTCTGCCTCAGTCAGAGTTGGAGGGGACAGTGCGGGTCGGGGTGGGCAAAGCGAAGCCCCCGGCTGCTTGGAGTATAGGCTTCACATGAGGCAAGAACTCCGTGGCTCTGGGGGCCTGGGGGAGCCACATCTCTGTCAGAGTAGAAAGCAGGAGCAGCTGGAAAGAAAGGCCAGCAGGTGAGGACGGAGATGCCTGAAAAGGACTGCTGGGTCAGAGAGGAAGCAGCACGGCCCGGAGGACCCACATGGCATCTGCATGCATCCTTGCGCAGAGGCCGTGCTAACCTGCTCTGGATCATTCCGACTTTAGTACGTGTGCTGCTGAAGCGGCCACTAGATAAGCCACAAGGCATCTGATCTGAGGACTGTACTGTGCGTGACCAGGGTACTGCTAACTTCCCTAATGTGTACACATTCTCCATGCCTGGGCTCCCCCTAAAGTAAATCTAAATGGTTAACGCACTCAAACTACAGGAGCTGCGGCAGAGAAGGGGGACCCGGGAAGAGAAAGACAAACCACCAGTCTAAGAAGCAGTTCTTGGCAGACCCCCTTGTGCCCACGGCAGAGGGGTTCTTGGGAGGTTTCTTCTTATGAGGTGCTCTCCCAAGAAGGGTGGGAACTAGGGCTTTCTTCCTGTCCTAGTCTAGATATGCCCTTTCACTCAGAGCAGTAACCACAAAACTCTTCCTCATCTAACCTAAATTCCTGAGATGAGAGTCTGAAGCTTCTTCCTTCCGTCCCATCTTCCATGGACACAGATCCACTGCTTGTTCTCTGTTCTCGGAGGGCCTAGTTCACGCCCACACACGCTGGGTCACGGGCTGGCATCTCCACCTCTCCTGATGGAACTGTACCTCCAGTTCTCAACAACTTTCTCTGGTTCAAAGGCTCTCAAAGTGAACTCACATTCACCTAAGACTCAAAGAATGCAGGATGGATATGTGTGAGTGTACACGTTTCAAAGCAGTTTCCTCTATCAAGAGGTACGGTACCCATGCACCCCAGACAATGCACAGGGAACGCCACACTCTTTTCCTGCACACTGTGGGGCTTGGTATTCCTAGTGATGGCGTCCTCCTAGTGAGGAGTCACTGCGGCATTATTCTTGACCAACGTGAGACCCACAGATATTTTTTCCCCATATTTATATTTATTCTCTGATATTGTCTATTTACATCATTTTTTTCTCTCAAGGCCTACAAATACGGTCCTATTTATAAATACATCTTAAGTTTGTCAAGCTGAATTTATATGTGTCTTTTCTGTGAATTTTCTATTCTTTAAATATATTTTTTGAAGACTCATATTTCTTATGAGGCTATTAAAAACTGAATGTTTGTATCTTACTCAAAATTGATATGCTGAAGGCTTAATCCCTAATGTGACAGTATCTGGAGACAAAGCCAGATAATTAAGGTTAAATGAGGTCCTAGGGATAGGGCCCCAAACCAGGTGGACTGGTGTCCTTATACAAAGAGAAAGAGATATAAGGGATGAGCACACATAGGAAAGGTCATATGAGGTCACAGGAAGAGGGTGGCCACCTGCAAGCCAAGGAGGCTTCATGAGAAACCAAACCTACCGGTACCTGATCTTCAACTTCCATCCTCCTGAACTGTGTTGAAACTGTGCTTAAGCCCTCCAGCCAGCAGAACTGTTGTAGCAGCCTGAAGAGACTAAGCCAGTCTTCATCTAGTATATAAACTCCAGGTAGGATCATATTCCCTGCTTGCAATTTAATGGAAGACAAATTTTAGCCTAAAATTTAACATCGCTTGGGAAAAAATTCGCTGTAAGTATAGATGAAATGAAGAACATGCTATGAAAAAATAGTCTTGTTTTGAAAGGTCCCATCAGACTCAGCACCTCCCACAGTGGGATGACATGATATGCACTTCTCAATGTGGCTCAGTGTGAATGATAGGGAATCACCTATTAACTATTCTTACCAAAACTACTTAATCCAAATCTGATCTTAACCTAACTTCCAGCTGACAGATAATATGGAAACTACTAGAAATTAAATGATACTATGGGTAAACAATTGTACAAGTCCAGACTTGGAATATTCTACAAGGTAACCACACTAAACTTGCTAGAAAGGCAATGCCATTGAAAAAAGAAAAAAAGAAGAAACTTTTCTAGACTCAAGACATAATAAACAATTGCTGTACACAACTTAGATCTTGGTTCTATAAATGTAAACATATTATAACAAAAAAAGGGGGAAAAAGCCTACAAAACTCATTTTTGTAATAATTAGAGAGCTATGAAGATACCCGGGATACCAGCTAGGATCACTGCTAATTTCTTGGGTCTGATAATGTAGAATAATTAGATATGAACTTATTCTTGAAATATTTTTACCTGTAGAATGAACTTATTCTTGAAATATTTTGGGGTGGTGTGGCATAATGTCTATAACTTACATTCAAAAAAGTACTACAAAAAATGTGCGCATGTATGAAGAGAAAGAGAGGAGGAATGGGAGACAGGCAGAGGAGGAGACCATGCACAAATATGGCAAAATAATTAGTTTCTGAATTAAGGCAGATATATTCTTTCAATTTTCTGTAATGTTTGAATAAACGAACAACAGAAAGTTAGGAAAGATTATCTCAAAAATCACCTCTAAACTGTCTAGATCAGATGTAAAGGGGGAGAGTTCATGAATGGAATCCTATGAGCTCCCAAGATTCTACACAAAGTGATACACGTGCACGTTTTTCCAGGAAAAGGGTTCCCAATTTCCATCTGATACTTAAAGTAGACTATAAACCCCAAAAGTGTATCTAGATCACTACTCTAGACTGAGAAAAATACACAACAGGGGCACCTGAGTGGTTCAGTGAGTTAAGTGTCCAACTCTTGGTTTCAGCTCAGGTCATCATCTCACAACTCAAGAGTTCGAGCCCCATATTGGGCTCTGTGCAGACGGCATGGAGCCTGTTTGGGATTCATTCTCTCTCTCTCTCTCTCTCTCTCTCTCTCTCTCTCCTCATCCTCCTCCCCCCCTTTCTCCCTCTCCATCTGCCCCTCCCCTGCTCACGTTCTCTCTCTCAAAAATAAATATTTAGAAATTATATATATATATATATATACACATATATAAAAAAGAAAATACATGACAAATAGGAAAACAGCTAGACTCTTATCAAACTTACTTGTAAAATAGTACTGCTTATATTTTAAAAAGTTAGGAAGCAACCTAAATTCCTGTATGGTTAGAACTATCTCAAGGTGTGAGAAGGCGGCTTCATCCTGGATGGTGTTTTACTCTACATGAAGTGCAGGAGGCTCTCTGGGAGAAGGAAGAGACACGGAGATGGATGAGGCACAGCTTTAAACACCAACTCCCAATGTAAGAGCTCAGAGCCTTACATTACAGATTGTCTTCTTTCATTAATAATTTTCAAACCAAGCAACAGATAAGAAAGAGTGAGAGACGTGGAGGAAGGAATTTTATTTTTCCATGTCTCAGTTCAAACAAGACTGATGGAGTAACACCCCATAAATCTCTTCTCTACTTTCAATTCTCACAAGGACCCTCAAGGCCTCAGTGGTCTGCAACCTTTCTAAGCGGCAGCAAGTGCAGCACTTTCCTGAGTGAAATCCCACCCATTAGCCCAAATATAGAACCAGTAAAAGCAGTCCTTTAGAGAGAGCTTGTGGACCAGGAGACCAATCATGGGCCAAAGCCACTCTCTGGTCCTGCAGACAGGTCTACAGAGCCAAGTCCCAGTGCCTCAGCCTGGCCTCAAAGCTGCAGCCCATGGGGCGCCTGGGTGGCTCAGTTGGTTAAGTGTCCGACTTCAGCTCAGGTCTTGATCTTGTGGTTCATGAGTTCAAGCCCCGCATTGGGCTCTGCTGCTGACAGCTCAGAGCCTCAAGCCTGCTTAGGATTCTATGTCTCCCTCTCTCTCTGCACCTCCCCCCTCATGTTCTCTCTCTCTCAAAAATAAATAAACATTAAAAAAAAATTTAAAAACAGAAGCTGCAGCCCATCTGTACTCGTCACGCCCACGACACCAGGTTGCCGGCTACACAGGTAACTTTGCCAGGACGCATCGCAGGATGTCTGTGGGTCTGCCTCCTCATCTGGCCTCCACCAGCTCAAAGGCAGGTGCCAAGTCTTACCCACCGTGTCCCGAGCATGTCCGGGTCCTGTGACTGTCACACTCCGGCATGCTGTCTGTTAGGGATACTGGCAGGCATCGCTCATCAGAGGCCTGTGACATGAGCCTCCCAGGTTCCAGCCCTCTAGGCAAGGGAAGAATGCAAAGCTAAGGCTTCCACTTACATATTTTTAAGTGCTTTCTTAAAGCACATCTACTGCCCCATTTGATCATTACAAAAGCCCTAGGGAACAGGCTGAAAATAACTCACCCCCCCCTCCCTTAACAGAGGAGGAGAGGTACAGGGACGGGGTCTGTGCCAAGCCGCTGAACGGGCTGCAGCAGGCTTCTCCGGCAGACTGTAGGGGCGGCTAAACCTCCAAGACCACAAGGGCACGATAAATCTAAGTGCTTCAGACAGACACACGCATATGCCACTGGGTAATTAGAAGCCTCCGGGAGAGGACCGTGGAAGAAATGTGGAGCTGAAACGATTTCTTTGTAGCTCCCATAATAGTCATTTTGAGAAGAACAAGAAAAAATATTAACCAATTTTACTCGGGAAAAAATGGAAGCAAGAAATATTTAGTGATTAACAAAGAGCAATTCAGTTAAAAAAACAAAGAATGAAAAGAAGACTCAAAAATGAACGTTATAATTCCTTATTATACTAATGCCTGCTTTTATCAATATTAAACTAAAATCCCTATGAAATGTCCTGACATTTTATGGAGTTTGCTGTACTTAGAAAACAGAAGCTTTGTATTTAAAAGGTTTTCCCGAGTCGTCAACCTTTTCACTTAGAAAATGAATTCTCAGAGGTTTCTCAGAGGTGCCTCCGTGGCTCAGTCAGTTAAGTGTCTGTTCTTGATTTTGGCTCGGGTCAGGATCTCACACTGGGCTCTGTGCTGACAGTGCGGAGTCTGCTTGGGATATTCTCTCTCTCTCTGCCCCTTTCCCACTAGTGTGAGTGCACATGTTCTCACTCTCAAAATAAATGTTAAAAAATGAATTACCAATATACAATTTTATTAGGTTATTCTATATTACTTTATCATGAAAGTAAATCAGATACATTAAAAAATTTTTTTCAATGTGTTTTAGAAAATGACCCCAGAGCTCATCACTATAAAACAACAAACTTCCTGTGGCATTTTGTTTCCTTCCAGGTCTTTCAGCTATGTGGATGGGTTTCTTTTGGCTGTTTTATGACATGATAATCATACCACATACACCATTTCATAGCCTGATTTTTTTCCCTCAACATTATATCATAAGAACTCTTCCAGATTATTACACTGTCTTCATAACCACAATCTATAATTTCCTGAACTTAAGTTTAAGTGGGGATACCACAGTTTACTTAATCAGTCTATTTTTAGACAAGTTGCCAAATTTTTACTATCACAAATAATGTTTTAATGACTGTAACTTTTATTTTCTTCCTTTTGTTTTTAGATAAATTCCTAAAGTATATTATCAGGTCAAAGTGGACAATAAGTTTTAAAGACTTCTGACATATTCTGCCAAACTGCTTCCCCAAAGGTTTAAGAGACATTATTACGAGCAATGAATAAGAATACTTGGACTGAACTCTTACCATTAACCAGGAAATCATCTGTATCATTTTATTATTTTTTGCTAATAAGTAAAACTATTTCCTATGTTATTTTGCATTTTTCTCCCGAAAATATATACTTTTCCACTATATGATTATTGACTAGTTGAGCTTCTTTTGTGAATCATTATGTCTATTATCTATTTACCAACTGGCTATGTAAGTAGATTTAAAAGTATATCTGTATATATTTTCCATAATCAAAATGTTAACTCAGTGTTTACCATACTGATGGGAAATATTTTTTTCTCCCATGTATGGTTCACTTAAAGTTTTAATTTTTACCTGGACATATTCATTGCTGTTTATCTTTGTGATTCTTTAAGAGGCTTCTGAGGCAGCTTCCCCTCCCCCACCCCTTCCCTATATGACTGTATGTAATTCATTTCCTCCCCAGCTCACATGGTTTTAACATTCATTACATACCCATAATCAAGAGACTTTACCTGTTGGTCATCAGGAGTCCATATGCCACATGTGATTTGACTCTCCAAGTTGATCTCAGATGACCAGTGTCTTTGTCCGCTGACAGAACCAACCAGGACAAACCCATCTCGATACGAAATAAGTGCTTGAGTCCCATCATGGCTCCATGTGAAATCACTCACCTTTGAGACACACATAAAAAGGTGTCAATATGTAATATGAAAGGGAAAGCACCTTTATCACAGGTTATAGTCATGAACTTAGCCTTTGGCCAAGAGTTGGAAGGTCTTAAAGAGAACAATACATAAAACACATCACATGTATTGTAACACTAACATATAAAATCGTTAGAAAGGCAAGTGTCAGTGCAGAGCATGATATGTTAATTCTTTAAGTGTTGTTTGTGGGAGGGATTATCATGCGAATTTTACAGAGAAAACACAGAGGGGATAAGTAACTTCTCATCACACACACGGTGAATGGCAGGGTCAAGAATGACCCACGGTTTTATGGATCCAGTGTCCTTGCTTTTTGCCATTGTTCTATGGTCTCCCACCTAGGGTAACAGATTCGCCATTAGTGTCTCTGGGTCACTTATCAAAATAGCAAATTCCTCAGTTTCTGATTATACACATTTCTCAGTCTTGCTAATAGTATTCTCTTAATCAAAATGAAAAATAACTTAGGGGTGCCTGGGTAGCTCAGTCGGTTGAGCGTCTGACTCTTGATTTTGGCTCAGGTCATGATCCCAGGGTGATGGGATTGAACCCCATATCAGGCTCCAGCTGAGCATGGATTGGCTTAAGATTCTCTCTCTTTCCCTCTGTCCCTTTCATTTGCTCGTGCTCTCTAGAGACTAAAATGGAAAATAATGATAATCTAACTGGAAAAATTATGCATACTTTGGTGTTATTTTATCAAATGTGTTCATTGTATTTATTCAAATAACCACATTTAAAAAATCTTTTAATCTATTACTGAAGTGAACTGCTTCTATGGACTTCCTCAATTATACTATCCTTGCATGCCTAGAAGTAGCCCAACTTGGAGGTGAGGTATTATCTTTTATAAACACAGCTGATTTACTGATGAGTTCAGAATTTCTACAGCTGTATTCATGAGTGAAACAAACTTAAGATTTCCTTTTTTGTAATGTCTTTGTCTGGATTTCTCAAAGTTATGTTGATCTCTCAGAATGAATTGGAGAGTAGTTCTTTCTTTTCCACTGCCTGGAACAATTTATAGAAATTTTTCCAGTTCACATAAGTTTTCCAAATTGTTGGCAAGTAGTTGCTGATAGTATTTATTATCTTTTTTAAAAAATCAACCTTACTGAAGTATAATTTGTATACAAAGTATACAAGTTCTCCTCAGCAGTCAATCCCTTATGCTCACCTTTGGTCCAAGGCAACCAGTGAATTTCTCTCACTAGTTTTATTCTTGAATTTTACATGAATCAAACTGTGTAGTTTGCTCACTTTTGTGTATGGCTGCTTTTACTCAGTATAGTATTTAAGAGTATTCTAAATTCTTGTGTGCATCAGCAGTTCATTCCTTTTCATGAAGAGTAGTATTCAGTTATAGAAATAGACCACAACTTATTTATCCATCCAAATTGCCAGCCATTTCGGTTGTTTCCAGTATTCAGCTACTGGAAAATTGCTATGACCATGCATGTGCAAGACTTTTGGTAGATACATGGTTTCATTTCTCCTGAGTAAATACCTGAGAGTGGAATTAACTGCTGGATCATATGTTAAATGCTGGGTCATAAAAGCATGTTTAAATGCATAAGAAATCACCATATTATTTTCCAAAGTGGTTATGCGATCTTATACCTCCTGCAGCAATGTATGAGAGTGTTAGTAGGTTCAGTCCTCACTGGCACTTGGTGTTGTCCATCTCTTTAATTTTAATTCCAGTAGGTATGTAATGGCAGGACACGGTGTTCCTAATTTGCATTTCTCCACTGTAGCCATGGGGAGTATCATTTCGTGTGCTTATTGATCATTTGCAACTCAGAGCCTAGGGGTTGCTGATGCCTGTGCCGCTCAAAATCCATGTGTAACTTTGACTCCCCCAAAACTTAACTACTAATAATCTACTACTGACCAGAAGCCTTATCAATATCAGGAACAATTAACACATATTTTGTATGTTTTACCTATTATATACTGTATTTCTGCAATCTAGTGAGCTAGAGAAAAGAAAATGTTATTAACCAAATCATAAGGAAGAGAAAATACATTTATAGTATGGTATTTTTTTTCTTTTTAAAGTTTTTATTTAAATTACAGTTAGTTAACATACAGTGTAATATTAGTTTCCAGGGTAGAATTTAGTGATTCATCAGTTATATACAACACCCAGTGCTCATCATTACCAGTACCCTCCTTAATACCCATCACCAATTTAACCCATCCCCCTGACTACCTCTCCTCGAGCAACCCTCAGTTTGTCCTCTATAGTTAAGAATCTGTTTTCAGGTTTGCCTCTCTTTTTTATTTCCCCTATTTCGTCTGTTTTGTTTCTTAAATTCCACATGAGTAAAATCATATGATATTTATCTTTCTTTGACTTATTTCATGACCTGAGCTGAAGTTGGACACTTAACTGAGCCACCCAGGCGCCCCATTAAAAAAATTTTAATGTTAATTCATTTTTGAGAGACAGAGACAGAGCATGAGTGGAGGAGGAGCAGAGAGAGAGAGGGAGACACAGAATCTGAAGCAGGCTCCAGGCTCTGAGCTGTTAGCACAGAGCCCGACGCGGGGCTTGAACTCATACACCACGAAATCGTGACCTGAGCTGAAGTCAGACATTTAACTGACAGAGCTACCCAGGTGACTCTCTGCTCTAATCTTTTTTAATTTACCTTCTTCTGGCTTTAGGCTTCATTTGTTGTTCTTTTTCTAGCTCCTTTGGCATACGATTAGGCTGTGTATTTGAGAGTTTTCTTGCTTCTTGAGGTAGGCCTATATTGCAATCTACCTCCCTCTCAGGACTGCCTTTGCTGCATCCCTAAAGTTTTAGACAGTGGTATTTTCATTATTTAAAGAATGACTGCTTAACCCAATCATTCTTTAGTAGGATGTTCTTTAACCTCATGTATTTATGATCTTTCCAAATTCTTTCTTATAGGTGACTTCAAGTTTCATAGTGTTGTGGTCTGAAACTACGCATGGTATGATCTCAATCTTTCTGTACTTGTTGAGGGCTGATTTGTGATCCAGTATGTGATCTATTCTGGAGAACATCTCTAAAGCAGTGTATTCTGCTGCTTTAGGATGAAATGTTCTCAATGTATCTGCTAAGTCCATCTGGTTCACTGTGTCATTGAAAGCCATTGTTTCTTTGTCGATTTTCTGCTTAGGTGATCTGTCCATTACTGTAAGTGGGGTGTTTAAGCCCCTCCTACTATTATTGTATTATTATCAATGAGTTCCTTTATGTTTTGTTATTAAGTATTTTTATATATTTGGGTGGTCACAAGTTGAGGTCATAAATATTTACAATCTTCTTGTTGGATAGTCCCCTTTATTATGATCTAGTGCCCTTTTCCATCTTGTCATGGTCTTTGTTGTGGGTTTTTTTTTTTTAAAGTTTATTTATTTTTATGAGAGCAAGAGAGAAAGCATAAGCAGAGAAAGGGAAGACAGAAGGACAGACAGAATCACAAGCAGACTCTGTATCATCAGCACAAAGCCTGATGTGGGGCTTGAAGTTAAGAAATGTGAATCATGACCTGAGCCGAGATCAAGAGTTGGATGCTTAACTAACTGCGCCATCCAGGGACCCCCAGTCTTTGGTTAAATCTAGTTTGTTTGATGTAAGTATTGCCACTCTGGTTTCCTTTTGACATCCATTTACATGATAAATATTTCTCCATCTCCTCACTTTCAACGTGCAGGTGTCTTTAGGTCTCAAGTGAGTCTCTTGTAGGCAGCATATGGAGGGGTCTTTTTTACATTCAGCATAATTATTGACATGTACTTAGAGCCATTTTATTGCTTTTTTTGTTGCTGTTTCTGGGAAATTTCTCGGGTCCTCTCTAGTCCTTGTCACTTTTGGTCTTTTCCCTCCTACTCAAAGCGTCTCCTTTAATATTTCTTGCAGAGCTGGTTTAGTGGTCACAAACCCCTCTAGTTTTTGTTTGTCTGGGAAACTCTTCATCTCTCCTATTCTGAATGATAGTCTTGCTGGATAGAGTATTCTTGGCTGCAGATTCTTCCCATTCAGCGAGCTGAACTTCTGGCTTGCCAAGTTTCTGTGGAAATATCTGCTGCTAATGTTTAGCACTTCCCTTATAAGTGAGGGACTTCTTTTGTCTTGCTGCTTTTAGGACTTCTTCTTTACCACTATATTTTGCAAACTTAACTACAATATGTCTTGGTGTTGCCTGCTTTTGTTGATCTTGATGGGAGCTCTCTGTGCCTCCTGGATTTGGATGTCTGTTTCCTTCCCCAGGTTAGAGAGATTTTGGGGAAGTGCTTTCCTTGTGTGATCCTGTGTGCTCCTCATCCCCCCTCTCTCTTACCTCTCTCCACGACCAAGGCTCCCTCCCCTCCATAGAAGCCGCGATCCACTTCTCCCCCAAACCATGTCTCTGTATTTCCTACCTTCCTCGATGTAGCCTCTTCTCTCCCTCTAGTTGTGCACTTTGTTCTGTCAGCTCTCAGGTCAATTTCTTGGGTGTTCAGAATGATCTGATAGTTATCTAGCTGTGATTGAGGGACGAGGCAAGCCCAGGGTCCTGCTACTATGCTGCCATCTTAGCTTGCCCCCCTCCCACTTCTATCTGTTCTGTATTTATTGAAAAAAACCCATGTATGTGTAAGTGCACCTGTGCAGTTCACCGCAGCTGTTCAAGGGTCAGCCATTTGTACCAATATCAAATCATTATGCTGTTTGTCTATCTGCCACTAATATAACATTATATGTCAATTACAACTCAATAGAAAAAAAAGACTATTATGTCCCCCCACTGACTGACCTAGACATCTTTTAACTACCTTTGATTACCTAGTATTCTCTATAGTTATTCATTCATAAAATTGTTACAGGTTGCATTTACTTAGAAATGTTTAACTTTCTTTAAAATTGGTGACATTACTGGATATATCACATTTCAGATAAAATAAATGAACAAACAGCAAAAGGACACGAACATCTGCTGTTTACCCAGCAGAGGTTACAGGTTTGTGTTTGGTGGTTAGCACGTCCCCACCGCGACCAGGGCATGGATTTGTGAGCCAGCTCTGGAACAGCTGGCCTGAGGTTACTAAAAAGAGAGGTTTGCTTAGGGCAAACTCAAGACCTCGGTTTCACTGACCCTATGTTTCAACTAACTACACTTTGTAGCTTTTAAGAACTTAAAACATTTTCTAGAGACAACACATTAATTCTGCAATAAAATTTAGAGTTTTTTCATTTTTCAAATGTAGTGCTACTTATTGATAAGCATTCTAACTCCTTTATCTTGGAAGAGACCTGTACTAAAAAGAAAAACAGGCTACTAGAGGGTGGGAGCGTTTAGCCAGTGAAAAGAAGCTGCCCCAAGACACCACCAGTCTTCCAGCCACAGAAAATGATAACACAGGATGTTTCCATGAATGAATCGGACTTATGATATTAGGTCACTCAGAGTGGTAAAAATATACCGCAGCTGGAAAAACAAAACCGAGGGGACCGAGACCCTGTGCTGTAAAGAAAGGAAGCAGGCAGACCCCTCCTCGCTGCCCTTCAGCCCTTGCCTCTCTGGGCGTGTTGTCAGACGTGCGTTAACTGTGTCTGAGCGGCAGCCCAGTCAGACCTCAGCCCGAAGCAGCTTTCATCACAATGGCCGGTGCCTGTGCAGGGCACAGCCACCCCCGGTGACTAATCCTGCACAGTAACCGCTCGCTGTTCCAGACTCACTGTTGAAATAAAGGACTCATAATAATTTCCCGAAAAAGAAGCTGTTAAAGCATCACTTAGCTTTTGCCAAATGTTTGATTCCTTTGTGACAGGACAAGTCATGCTGTGTAACATGGACCACCTGTCACTTCCTCTGAAAAGCACTATTTTTCTCTGAGCAGATTTCAAGGACCCTCCTCTTCCAAGCCACAAAACCATCCTTCCTCCCACCAGGCTCTGTTTCAGGTGCACAGACAGCCACTACTTCCTCAACCAGTGATTCATCATCGCCAGTGCACGGTGTGTCATTACCCGGATCAATTCTGACGCCAACACAATTCAAAGCAGCCAAACCTTTCCCAGATGTTAAATGTTTACCGCTGACAACTGC
Organism: Proteles cristata cristata; assembly: GCA_017311185.1. Lineage (NCBI taxonomy): Eukaryota > Metazoa > Chordata > Mammalia > Carnivora > Hyaenidae > Proteles > Proteles cristata. The sequence goes on along the minus strand of JAESUZ010002849.1, from coordinate 2,406,997 downwards.
TTAGCGGGTTTCGAGGTTTGCATGATCAGAGCTCCAAACAGCAAAATTATATATAAATGCATATCACATCACAGTAGAGTGGTTCCTTTTGGAACATGACAAGGACGGGCATCTGTGAGATTCCAGGAGGCCCGGGGTGTTCTATGGTCCATACATGTTCATTCGCCTCCAGGTCTGAATTCATTCTCCCTTTCTTGTGTCTAAAATGCTTTTTTTGTGCCAAATTCTCAATAAAGAGAAAAGCTGGGGGACATGGTGGTGGTGGGAACCACACAGCTGCTACATGGAGATGACAGGTCTTCGTCCTCGGAGATGCTGCCTTCAGGAGAAAACAGTGTGGTGGCAGCAAAGGCGTGGCTGCTGGGGCTGGACTCTAACCGTAAAGGAGTCTGGGCTCCTCTGGATAGACTGTGAGTACATGCATTTCTGCCAGAAGAGAAAACAGTTGTCTGGGAAGAAGAGAGTGTGACAGACTGTTCTGGATTCAAAACTAGGTCCAAATTCTGCTTTACCACCCATGTACTTCCCGGCCTGAGTTTTTTCAACCTCCTTGACCTGACTTTTTTTTCTTCTATTAGTGGAGAAAAGTGCCTGCTGAATAGGTAGGGTTCCTGTGGAGACTGAGAGAGAACACATGGGAAGGACAAGCACTTAGTTGGACTTGGTCCTGGCTCCTCTTCGGGTCTTCCTCGGAGTAATGCTTTAGAGAACTGCAGTCGGCCAAAGTCTAAAGACATGTCTAACTCAATCACTGGGCCTAAGGAAAAGAGTTTGCGCTCTGGGGGATGGGAGAATTACAGCATTTCAGAGACCCTTATGGACAAATTCAGAGAAGTCTCCACCTTTCAGAAAGCCATCCAGAGTTGCTGCCTCAAGGCCTGAAGCTAGTCGTTGGTGATGCCATTATGGCTACTACTTAAGGGCAGGGGTTACGAGGTGGTGGTACCTCAGAATACTACAGGCACTAGAACAATACGTGGGGACAACTATCATGAACAGACAGTGTTATAACTACTTCTTGGTTAATCTTATTTAATCCTCCTTGTGATTCTCTAAGGCAGGTACCTTGAGAGTCCCTGTGTTACAGATGAGAAGACTGAGGCACAGAGAATTAAGTATCTCCTACTAAGAAATAATGGAGGGAGACTCGTGGCCTGTGGGGTCTGACTCGAGAGCTCATGCTCATAACCACAATGTCTCCCTTCTAGGTAACATGAACTTTTCCTGGTCACAGAGAGTTCCCGTCCGTGGCTCTATTTCAGGATGGCTGGTCAGTCGGCCACAGGGCAGGTTATAACTCTTCCTTTTTTCACTCGATGCAGGGGTGCAGGAAACTGATAAGGCCTTTTCAGAGTTTACTCTACTAAATAAATAAACTCACACAAAAACGAATGTTATATTCTACTCAGAGGTAGATGTGTCTTCCGTGACGACAACTTACAAAGACGCTTAGCTGTAATAGTAACTACTAATGATATCTTTGTTCCTTGAAATTTTCTGTCATTTCACTTCACTGGTGTATCTTTCAAACTTGGGGAGCTCGCAGCTTACTTAAGCACTAGATGGGAGGAAAGAAGGTGAGCCTCCACCTCCTGAGGGAGGTATAAAAGGCAGTCGCTGGGAAGCCAGGCCTGGAGTGCTGAGACAGTCTGAGAGAGCCCTCATGGAGGAAGGTCCCCTGACCACTTGGTTCTGAAGCCACAGTTCAGTCAAATCCCTGGGATGGGACTTGTGTCCTTACACCTGGGAAGAGGAGCTCCGTGTGGCCCACCGTCACAAGGGGAAGGTGGGAGAGCCAGATCTGTACCATAAGCCAGAAGAATCTATGGAGCAGGTTTAAAAATAGCACAGCTCAGCAGGGAGTCCCTGGAGCACCTGTTTTCCTCAGAGCAGAGACAAATTTGTATCGGGAAGGAAGAGCTGAGGGATGACAACAGGTGGCCGCGCTAATTGAAACCCGACAGAAGAGAGTGTTAAAAACTCAGCTTGACAAGTAGGTTGTGAGAACGGCTCGAAGGAGCTCCCTGCGAGAGAACTAAAGACTACAACACGCGGCAAGTGCCTTTCAAAGGGAGCAAAAAAGTGATATGCCGTAAGCACTGCAGAGGATCCAAACTTAACATGTAATCACAACAACGAGGGGTAAAAAACTATTTCACAGATTTAATTAAAGCTTAAAACTTGGCAAGTTCTCACAACAGCATAATAGTTGAATAAAGAAGTAGGATCTTTCTCTTTTCATCAAGTGATATACTTATTCAAGGGGAACGAAAAGCAGGATTCTAGTTTTATTTATTTTTACTCTACTGGTTTCTGGAAAGAGTTTCCATTTGCCCTGGAATACGTGCTCTGCGTTTTCTCCAGCGAAGCCTCACTGGGAGCGACTCTGCCACTCACCTGAGCCCCGCGGTCGTTGACCAGTTCCACGGACCACCTCCCTTCATACTGAATCCACACGAAGATCCCTCCATCTGCGTCACACGTGGCCAGCTTCTGGTACGGCTCATTCCACCTCACCAGCACAACCTAGAAAACAGCCAACAAGATATTTACTACAGGGACTGAAGCAGAGGGCCAGGAGTCAGCATCCAAAGAGATGAGACTTCAGAGCTAAAGAGGAGGCATGGTCAAGGGGAATGAATGACTAAGGGCAGGTGTGGGGATTAGCACAAGGGACAGGACATGGCCCACAGGTGGCAGAGTCACAGGGAATGAGACCCTCCATGATGAGGGTTCCTGAAAAAGTGCAGAAACCACAAACCGTGGCACAAAAATATCCACTGCTATAAAAGTAGAGAGAGGATCCAGAGCCCATCTGGACCCAGTCCTGCCTCTCACAAGCACAAGACTAGTTGCAGCATCTAAATAATTTAGAAAAAAATACTTGAAATGTCTAAGCTATTAAGTACTTATCAGAGAGAAAACAATGAAATTATAAGCCTCAACATTTGTGAGTATGACAAACTGATTTTTTAATTTGAAAAATTCTGAACCTGGACAAATTACTCATCTTTCTGGACTATCACTCCTTCACCCAAAAGGTGGACTGTCTAGGAGGTGATCTGTGGGAGTAGGTAAATGCCCAAGGAGACTCAGGGCAGGACTCACAGTGGCTATGAAGGACACAGGGCTATGAAGTGGTCCTGGGAGTCCATGAGCCACAAAACCAATACCCTGCCTTCAATTGGGTGAACTCTCTCGGAGTGTTGCCTGACTGGCCCATGCTGGTGATCATGAGGAATTCATTCAATCGGTCAGACATGGTTGGTACTTATTAGGTTCAGACTATGTGACCAATGTCAAGATAAAGAACAGCAGACCCCATGCTTAAGAAGCTAAAAATCTATCTGGGAGTCAGCACATCCAATGATGCAAAGACATACACGGATGTGTGACAGTCAAATGAGCACTGTCATTAGCCACCCAGCACACAGCTGCTATTCATAAGGAAGATCTGACTCCCCTGTCTCCCCCCAGGACTTCACACCCAGGAAACTAACAACCCTCATGGACATGCAGCACTTTTCCAAATTCCAAAACAGCCAGCAAGTGGGGCGCCTGGGTGGCTCTGTCGGTCAAGCGTCTGGCTCTTGATTTCAGCTCAGGTCGTGATCGCGTGGTTTGTGGGATAGAGTTGCGCTGTCAGCGCGGAGTCGGCTTGGGATTCTGACTCTCCTTCTCTCTCTGCCCCTTCCCCACGCATGCTCTCTTTCTCTCTCTCTCTCTCAAAATAAACAAACATTTAAAAAACATTAATATGAAATAAAACAGCAAGCAAGGCCAAGGACAGACTGTCAAGGACCTCTGCAATGCCTAGACCCCACCTCACATCCACCTGTGTCCAAGCCACAAAGTAACACAAAACTCATGTTCCTTCTAAAACCTATGTCAAGGGCACACCTGATTTTAAGCCTTTAATTTGGTTTTCAGTTACCAGAGAGCTGGAGGGGCCCCCAGCCTCGCTCTGCCACAGGTGGCCAGATCAGCACTTATTGTGAGATGCATAATAAAAATCCAAGAGGAAATTATTGCCCACTTAAAATTTAAGACACTGTAGCTCTCTTTTACAAGTGCAAAACAAAAAAAAAATCAAAGACAGCTGTGAGGCTGCACTCCTCCGAGGCCTGGCAATCACCTGGCAGGTCTCACTTGTCGATGGCTCCCACGCCGGAGTCCGCTTTCATGGGTGGGGACGCCAGCCACACCTGGGGCGGCCCCACACTGCCCCCACTCTGCAAGTGCAGCATGCGCACTGTCCACCGATGACTGCTGGTTCACGTGCACGCGGCCCCACTGAGCTGTGCGCCCGAGAAGGGGACAGGGGCAGGCTCACCTTTGAACACTGACACAGTAATTCTGAGTGTGTTGTGCCAAAGATTACTATGTAATTAGAAGTTATGACCCGTATTCAATTATATCTTTGAACTATGAGAGGTTACTGAAAACAATGTCCAGAAGGTTATTTTTAATGGCCAAAGGCATTTTAACAATGGTCAACTCTGCCTCCCTGCACACTGTGAACTGCAGGTGCTGAGGATGGAGAGGAAGCCATCTTTGTGCTCGTGGAGTTCAGTTCACTAACCAGACCTAATACAGTGCTCTACATGCACTTACGGAGTTGTGATAGTACACAGGAGGGGGCCTCAACACAGGTGGAGGGGGAACAAATGCAGATTCATTTTTTTAAGTCCAGCTTTTAAAACTCCCAATTTGAGAGGCTCTTATGGTTTGCCTCCCTCTGTTTTTATCTTATTTTCCTTCACTTACCCTATGTTCATCTGTTAAGTTTCTCAAATTCCACATAAGAGTGAAGTCTTACAAACTGAGGGTTCATGGTGGGAAGGGTATTTACTGGGTGATGGGCATCAAGGAGGGCACTCTTTGGGATGAGCACGGGGTGCTCATATGTAAGATAAATCACAGGGTTCTACTCCTGAAGCCAAGACTACCCTGTAGTTAACTAACTTGAGAATAAAGAAATAAAAAAGAAAATTAAAAAAAAGAAAAATATCAGTCTAAGAAGATTAAAAAAATTACTGATCTAATTAAAAAAACCGTAACATCAACAGCAACAGAAGTCTTTTAATGATACTGCATGTGTCATAAAATTGAGAATTCCCAGTCAATAAAGACCAACTTCATAAACCTCTTTCAGAGCCAATGATTTGGCCTGAGCACTGCAATCAACTAATGTGCATGCAGCTACATTTTGGTCCTTAAAGACACACATTCATTGCTCAAGTCCACAATCACTGATGTACTTCAGAATGGCCACCATGAGATGGAATATGACCAGTAAGTACGTGATATTCACAGCTAATCAGTTTTTAAATTATTTCCTTACGTTAACACAGAGACCATTCATCTGCTGTGACCTTCCCTGTAAATACCATTTGACAAGGTGTCATATTTTAGAAAATAAAGGTTAATGACGTTTTCTGTACTTCTGTCTTTCTTCCTTTAACATCCATTGCGAGGCATGGTTGCATATTAAGTTAACATCAATAATAAAAACCCTCTTCTTCACGGAAACTGCCGCAAAGTCATAGCATGAAACAGACACAAAAGAGCAAAGGCCAAAAATAGCTTTTTTTTTTTCACTTTAAAGATTTCTTGGTCTTATGACAACACGATAGTACTTGTTGAATAAATAAAAGGTTCACAGACTTCATCTTTTTGTAATTCTTGATTAGTACGGATGCAGCAGTAAATGGAAATGTAGTCCCCGTTCACCCACCTTTGCTGTGAGTTCTAACCAGTTTAACTGAATAGGCAGGTAGCTCCCCTAACTTACAGAAAGAAATCTTTCCAATGATTCCTCATTTAAAAATAAAGTCAAACTGTTAATGTTGTTTCCGTGGATTAGAATTCTCATTTCCTCTCTCATCTACAATTCATAGCTGCCCGCCTTATCTCCCAGCAGCTTATTTCCTGTTCCTCAAATCCCTCCAGTCTCGTTGGCAATGTCAGGACATCCCAGGGCGCTGAGAAACTACCAACCAGGAGCCAGTGGCCCGCGTCGTGTGGCAGCGTGCTCCGCCTCCAACCAGGCACTAGGCAGAGCTCCCCTTCCTGTTCAAAGGAAACACGGCTCCAGTTTACTGTGTGCACAAAAGAACTTGGGCATTCAGGGTGCTAGCTGAGGGTGTGTTCTACTAAAAAGTCCAAAGATGAGCTAAGCATTGACGCAGGTCTTTAATTACTCAAAAAATGCCAGGCTGTCACTCTCTTCAATGCTAGACAAACAATTTTTCATTTTATAGTTATTGCTATTAATAGGTATTTATTGAGGACTATTAAAAGTAGACAAACCTACATTTAAAATATAGGGCAGGTCTGCTGAAAGTCTATTTGGGATATAGTCTAGTGCTCTAAATAAGTCACGTCATTTGCTATACCCCATCTATTTTTAGGGAGAACAAACATCAGTTAACCCATTTCAAGGAAGTTGATCTTTTCAGTCAGAAACCCTTTAAATGGTGTTGAGAGATACAAATAAAACTGTATTTTATAGAAATATACAGGAAACCACCTCAGCAAATGACTAGTAGCACCAAAGTTCAGTAATATTTCTCCCAACCCAAAATGAATTTAATTGGAATGAATGCTAAATACCAATAGCTCAAGTAATAAACCTCTGTGATTATTAGCATCCAGGTTTTTTAAAAAAACTTCTGTCAGTAAGTGAAACAGCAGTAAGTTTAACTGTGCCAGTTCAAGTTTAGATACATTTAGTAAAACAAAATGAGTTTCAGAAAAATGATACGAATTTCAGATACATTTCTTCATCCTAACAAAGAACCAAAAGCATCCTGAAATAGAAGCACGGTGACTTTCCAGACTCGCATCCACCAGCACAGAGGTCCTTGAAGTGCTGAGGCGGGAGCGCTCAGGACTGGCTCTGGGAGGCTCGGGACTGGAGTCCTGGCCGTGTCACTCACCAAGGCACTGGGGTCCTCCTGTACCCTTAGGGAAACAGCAGCACATCCTTCTAGAATGTATGAGGAGTATGTGGAGAGAGGACCTTAGCACAGAGCCAGGCACACAGCCAACACTCAATCAGTGAGAGTTCCACATTATTCAGGTATGAACTAAAGCTTCCAGAATACAGAGACTGGTTCAGCATAGTATTGACGTGTATAGTTTCCTCTCCTTTGATAGAAGACAAACAGTCAGTCAGTCAGTCAGTCCCTCTTTCCAGGCCCACCTTCTGCCACTTGCACTCCGCACTCAGTTCTGCACCTAAAAATCAACAGCACCACACACTTCCTGGCACCTCTGGTCCAAAATACACCTCAGCTCCTTGACACTGGTGATAACGCCTTCCCTGACATTCCAACCACTTCCTCTTGCCATTAATGTGGTATCTTCTACATGGTCCATGTCCTGCCTGCACTTGGTCCCTCAGACATCTCAGCTCCTCATCGGCTGGGTTCTCATCAGCCCTGTGCCACGCACACAGCGGTCTTTCCACACTTCTTTCCAAACTGAACTATTCCTGAGTGACGATTAGCCATATTTCTGTAGAATTTTATAATTTTCTCTCTCAACGATAAGTTGTTAAGATCAATTTCAAATGAGATTTTTTTTCAGGTAACAGCTTTGTTGTGACAAAATTCACATACCATACAATCCACCCATTTAAAATGTACAGTTCAGTGGTGCTGTACAGAGCTGTGCAACCGTCACAATACATTTTAGAACATCTTCTTCAACCCCCCAGCACTCCCCTCCAGTCCTAGGCAATCACTAATTTTCTTTCTGCCTTTACTGATTTGTCTCTTCTGGACATTTCATATAAATGGAATCATATAATATGTGGCCTTTGGTGTCTGGCTCAGCATTATGTTTTCAAGATATTTCCATGTTGTAAGCATATATCAATACTTACTTCCTTTATATGTCCAAATAATATTCCACTGTGTGGATACAAACCTCTGTGTCCATCCATTTAGCTGATAAATGAGGAGCCTGAAATTAAATCCTCCATTAAGAGCGACCTCGGGCTGCACGTAGCCCCAGTTCCAGGAAAAGCTTCAGCTGAAGCCACCCTCGGACCGCCCTCGGATCAGCCAATCAAAAGCAATGTGTGACATTCTGTGGTCTGAGTCAGGGCTGGGAACTGCAGGTAGTTACTCTGTACAAACTAGCCAATCACTCACCGCTTGCCTAAACCCCACGTAGGCCCTTTGAGCTCACGTCATAATTGGTCATTTTCAAAGGATTCTCAAAGGTCATGATTGGGCCCCGCCAAAAGTAACAGACGCCTCACAGTACTGAATGGTCAAAACTTACCACGGGTGCTGTACAATTATGACTGGTGCATATGTGATGATGCTATACATACTATGTGTGCACCGTAACACCCCCGTCCCTTACCCCATAAAAACCCTGCTCACTATTGTTCAGGGCTTCACCTTGCTGCCACTGCGCTGGTTAATGGGTGAGCCCTGGCTCGAGCTTGTAATAAAGACCCTTATGTACTTGCATCAGGGCCGGCTCCTTGGAGGTCTCTGGGGACTAGCGATTTGGGCATAACAATAAACATCTGGGTTGTTTCCACTGTTTGGCTATTATGAATAATACTTCTATGAACACTTCTGTACAAATCTTTGTATGAGCACGTTTTCCTTTCCTTGGGTATATGCCTGGCAGTGGAGTTGCTGGGTCAAATAATAATTCTATGTTTACCTTCTCAAGGAACTGTTTTCCAAAATGGCCACTCCAACTTACATTCCCAGCACCACTGGGTGGAGAAGGTTCCAATTTCTTCACCATTCTTTCCAACACCTGCTATTACGTCTTTTTTAGTATGCCATTCTAATGGATTTGAAGTGGTTGTGATTTGCATTTTTCTAATGGCTAACTGATGTAGAGCATCTTTTCAAGTGCTTATTGGGCATTTATGTAAATGCCTATTCAGATCCTCTGCCTGTTTTTAATTGGGCTTACTGAGTTTGAGAAGTTTCTCCTGTTAAGTCCACTGACCATATTTGAAAAAAAACTTCAACTTTTTTCCACATAATCATATTTATCTCACTTAAATGTTCACAGATCCAGTCCTCATTCATTCATTCATTCATTCAGTTCAAGCTGTTGATAAGGAAGTCCAAGATGGAAATGGCCCAGAGACAATAAAGGAATTCAGAGAACACAGGTCTGAGGTCAGAACCTTGGAATTCAGGGACCACGGTGCCTCTAAATGGTTCTGAAACAGAATGTGTTGGGGATGACCTTCTTAGTCCCAGCTTCTCTATTCTCTAGGACACTTTGCAGGAAACCCAGAACTACATATTTTTTCCCGATTTCTTCCAAACCTTCTTGTTGGAAAATAATACAACTTCTAATTGGATAGAGTCTGTATCATCAAGCAGAGCTAATGTATGAAAAAAAGGACTCTACCAAGTCTCCTGATATAAATGCAAAATTACCATTCCCAGCCTTCTCATCTGCTAAGTAGCAGCAAGAATCTTCCACAAAAGCATATATAAAATGCTTTGAACAGCTACACTAAAAATATAGTCTGTAGGAAACCAGACACTTAGCACCTTCATCTCCTGACCACGGCCAGCCACTGATTTGCACACACCTCAAAATCCAGTGGAAATAATACTCTCAATGACTCTAACTTCCATCCTGTGCCATCCCATCTCAGGAGCCACTTTGTGAGTAGAAAATTTTCCTGGAAACACTACTGATTGAGGTTTCAAAGCCCCTTACCATGATGAACTAGCATGTTTTTTCCAGCCTCTTTTCCCACTTACTCTCACGTAAGTGTTCTTGGTGTAGACCATAGTTATCGGCTTTAGCTAATTTAGAGCTAACACAACCATTCAGTCTCATAGATGAGGAAAGGGAGGTTAATGCAGCGGAGTGGCTTGCCTGAGGTCACACAGCAGATACAAGGTGGGTCAGCATTCAGGCCAGAGCCCCAGTCTCCTTTCCTGTTCCAGGCACTTGTCGATTACCAAGGTCAACCAGACTGGCCTGTGACCATTGATCACTCAGCACCACCCCGGTGCTGCTAAGAGGGACGCACACTCACAGAAGAGATGCCCTGCCTTCAAGAAGCACCTGATGCAATGCTTGCAGAAGCCACCTCACTTTGTCCTTCTTAATAAACATGCATTCTTGGGGCACTTGGGTGGTTCAGTTGGTTAAGCATGTCTGACTGTTGATTTCAGCTCAGGACATGATTTCGTGTTCATGAGATTGAGCCCCACATTGGGCTCTGGGCTGACAGCATGGAGCCTGCCTAGAATTCTCTCTCTCCCTCTCTGTCTCTGCCCCTCCCCCATGCGCTTGTGCTGTTGCTCAAAATAAAGTTTTTTTTTTTTTCAAAAAAGCATGCATTCCTGCCACCATTCCTCTGTGACGTAGAAATGTTCTGAAATATCAGTTTTATCAACAAGTTCCAGTTCTGATAGAAAACAAAAATCATACTAAAAAAATAAACTAAAACATTACTGTAGGTAGATTACAATTTTTATTAGAATTTTTCTACATCTTCTGATTTTCCCACAATGAACATATTCCAGCTTCTCATATTCCCTTGATAGGAAATTTTAACAACTTCTTTTAGCAATAATAATAATAATCAACAGTTTGCATCCTTTTCACCTACATGATCTTATTTTCTCTTTTATGTATTTTGGAAGGAGATATTGCCATTACTATAACCTCCTCATTTTACAGATTAAAAAGGTAGAGCTGGGAGGGGAGGAAGTAAAGCTAAAAGAAGGTACAAATCTCCCTAGACTTTTTTTTTTTTAATTAAAAAAAAAAAAGGTCTGGGCTGTAGTTCAAGTTTTCAATTAAGATGTATTTTTATACCTATATATTATATGTATGTATCCTCACTTAATTATTTTGTTTCTCCCTCTTCTAAGGAAAAAAAATGCTTTCTTGGGTACTTTCATTTCTCTTTACATTTTAAATATTACAGAAAAATGTTGACATATGCCAAAAAAGGGTAACTGGGATAATAACCTTCCATGTACCCATATTCTAGGCTAAAAACAAACATTTCTGCATGTTTTTAAGCTTTAAAAACTGATGTGTTCTTCAATTCTGTGTTACATAGTGAAGTTCACCCCCGTGGACAGCTTGAACCCCTTCATTTTAACCGCCCCATGGTAGTCACTGTGTGACTATGCCGCAATTTACTTGTTCTCATGGCTGATAAACAGTTAGGGTGCCTTCCTTTTTCCTTCCTGCTTTTACTCAGAATGCTGCTTATGGGCATTCTGCTGCAAGCCGCCCATGAACAAGGGCAGTTCGGGGTAAGTGGATTAAAGGCAAGTGCGGCTCTGCCTTTATAGACCTCGCCGCATTCGTTTCCAACGACACTAGAAGTTTATGCCCTGTGAGCACTTTACCTTTGCCTTGTATCGTAACTATACTCGACAGTGCCAGACTCCTACATTTTCCCCAATCGAACAGGTGTAAAATTATTTATCTTGTTTCTGATTTTTATTTATCTCCACAGACTTTTGTAGCTCTCTCCAGCTTGGAACTTCTTAGTTTCATGCTCCTATAAGATGTACCAAGTTTTTCCCCACCTCTCTGCTCTCCTGCACTGTGCTTAGGGAAAATAAGGACTTGGGCCCATGGCATGCCTCCACCAACTACACCTGCATGGCTTCCTCCAAGAAGAAAGGAAAATCCTGTGGGTCCAGGAGCCATCACTAAGCATCTGCACCACCACCAACGCAAGGCCCCATGAGGGCGGCGACAGGGAAGGCACGGGGGTGCCCTGGACAAGCACACCCTGCAGTCCCGGAAGAACAGGGCAGATGAGGAAGGCGGCCGATTCCGGCTGGCTGGACGATCTGACCAACTTAGGGTAAATACACATAATTCTGTGTCTCCCTCTTGGTATCGTTTCAGTAGCTTGCTCCGGCTTGAGAAGTGACTGGTGGGCATCTGGTGGGCAGCCCCTTGCACTGCCTCCTCCAGCCCCTGTGCCCTCATCACTCCTTGAGCCTCTACAGAGGTGGCAGCCTCGCTGTGGCGAGAGCGTCCACACTGAGGGCGCCCCACGCTGTCTGCAAAGGGGAGGATTTGTGGTGGGAAAAGGAGGAGTGACCGCTAGCTAACACATTAGGGTGCTTTCTCACTCCTCTATAAACCCTCCTTATTCGGTGTCTGTAGTTTGAGCCTGAGAAAGGGATTCTTGTGCACTTACTTAATGGTTTACTGTGGTTTCTCCTGAGTGCTCGCAGGAAGGGGTGTTCGCTGGGGACCTGGTCCCAGGAGAGCTCTAGGGTATGAACTGCACCACAGGCAGTCCCACTTTGAGGCAAGGGGCAGCCCCTGTCCTCCCCTGGGTGTCAGCCCTTGGTGGCTGGCTGGGAATGGGGGGGAGGAGGAGGGCAGGTGGCAGCTGTGAGCCGCGGCAGCCAGCACTCACGGCGTCTACTACACGTAGTTTCCTCTACTCTTTCCAGTCTTCCCTCTGCTAGCTCTTCCTCCTCTGACCTCTGTGGACGAGCGCCAGGGCTCAGTTGCGACCCTTCTCTTTACCCTGCTTCCTACTGATCTAGTCTCATCTTTAGAACCAAACACTGATGACCTCCAAATTCTTACCTTCAATGCCTTACTCCACATCCTATCTGAGATCTCTACTTGGATGCCTAACAGACAACACAAACTTAGCACATCCCTATCGGTTCTCTGCACTGGTTTTCCTTGAAGCTGCTCCTCCTCCGTGCTCTCCACTCATGTGAACGACCCCCGGCTGCTGCATGAGTCCTAGACAGCAAAGTGAACTCTCCCACCCCTCAGGCTCACTGGCTGTTGCAGGGGAGGGGGATGACTGGGCAGAGATATGGTCCTGATCCCCAGGATAAGGCAAGTCTTCACAAACTGCTCATGTCCCTTCTGTGATGGGGAAGCAATAAACAGATGAAAAACGCAGCCAGTGCAAAAGAGATCACTCTTGGCTTGATCTTTACCACCACAATTCTGTTTTAATAGTGGTACTAGGTGCTACATGGTTTTTAGATGTGAATTTAATGCTCTCAAAAAGAAAATTCCCTTGTCTAAACTAGAAAGTAGGGAAGAAACTCAAAGAAAGCAATTGTAAATGTGTCTGAAAACTCTAATGCACTATATAAATATTAGCTCTCAGAGTTACTACCCAAGTGTAAATAACTTTTTAGATTTCTAAATAAACTTTAGATTTTAGAAGTGTTTTATATTTGCAGAATAATCACAAAGTTAGTACAGAGGTCCCATATGCCCCCACACCCAGTCCCTGATTATTAATACCTTACATTAGTATATTTGTCACAATTAACTGACCGATATGAACACATCACTACTGATTAAAGTCCATACTTCATTCAACTTTCCTCAGTTTTAATCTCATGTCCTTAGTCTGTTCTGGGATCCCATCTAGAATACTGCATTTCACTGCCATGTCTTTTTAGGCTCCTCTTAACTATGATAGTTTTTCTGACTTCCTTTGTTTTGGGTGACCTTGACAGTTTTAAGGAGGGCTCATGAAGTATTCTGCTGAATATCTCTCAAGTGAGACTTGTCTGATGTCTTCCTATGCTAGGCTGAAGTCAAGGGTTGCCCTTCCCATCACATCATATCACTGGTGCATGCTCTCAACAGGACTTACCGATGCTGACATGAACTTTACTCACCTGGATGAAGTAATGTTTGTCAGGTTTCTTCACTGTCAATTTACTCTTTCTTCTCTCTTTCCACAAAGTACTCTTTGGAAGGAAGTGGCCGTGAACAGCCTGAAGGAGTAGTGACTTATACTCCACCTCTGAAGGAGGGGCATCTACATAAATTATTTATAACTCCTCTGGCTGGGAGAACTGTCTATTCTTCTTCATTTATTTATTTTATCAGTAGACATATGGATATTTACTTTATAGTTTGGGTTATAATTTGATACTACTTCATCAGTTTTGTTGCTCAAATGTTTCTAGCTTTGGCCACTGGGGGCTCTTTCAGGTGGTTCCTATATCCCTCTGACATACCCCCATCACTGTGTATGCTTATGTGTCGAGCATCACCTTACTTCCTGACACTGCAAGGTGCTCCAGATCCATCACGTATATTTCCTGATCTAGTCGTTGACTTACACATTTCTCCATGGAGTCATGGTTCCTTTCATTAGAAAATGGCATGAGAGGGGGTGCCTGGTCGGCTCTCATGGTTAAGCGTCTGACTCTTGATATTGGCTCAGTTCATCATCTCGAGGTAGTGGGATTGAGCACCACATCAGGCTCCATGCTTGGGACTCTTTCTCTCCCTGTTCCTCTACCCCTTTCCTGCTTGGGCTGGCATGCGCACTCTTTCTTCCAAAATAATAAACATTGGGGGTCCTGAGTGGCTCAATCCGTTGGGCATCCGACTTCAGCTAGGTCATGATGTCACACCTAGTGAACTCGAGCCCCACATCGGGCTCTGTGCTAACAGCTCAGAGCCTAGAGCCTGCTCCAGATTTTGTGTCTTCCTCTCTCTCTGACCCTCCCCGCTTGTGCTCTGTCTCTCTCTCTAAAATAAACATTAAAAATTTTTTTTAAGAAAAACATTAAAAAACACAGAACAGAAACATATCAACCTCCTGGGGGGTATCATTAGTAAAATCCGTTTATCCTACAGAATTTCTCATGTTCTGGGTTTTCCTAATGCAAGGAGAATAAAGAAATGAGGAACCTATAGATTAAGATTTTTAAAAAACCCTATAACCTGATACAATGCATGTAACAGACCTTGTTTGGGTTTGACTCTTAAAATTCAAAAATAAGAGCAACCCAATCTTTTCTAGAAGGTAGAAGAGTTGAAAAGACCTTTCACCAAAGAAAATATACAAATGCAAAATGAGCATATGAAAAGATGCTCAACATCATTAGTCACTAGGAAATGCTAACTAAAGGCACAGTGAGACAATGTTACACCTGCTGGAATGACTATCATTAATGTTCGGGAATACTTAGCACTTGTGTGTTCAAATCCTAGATTCTCTTAATTGATCCTTGTACTCCTCTGATATAAACAAAGGAAATATAATACCTGCTCCCTTGGTATAAATTTTTTAAGTATTAAGTCAGATCCCATAGTATCTTCCAACAGAAAGGCTAATGGTCTTGGACTTGTTCCTGTTGGTAATGTAAAGCCACTTAAGGCTGTTATTCTTTTTTAATATGTATACTTTATATATTATATATACATTATGTATATATAATAATATCTGTGATATATATTATACATAGAGTACTAAGAGCATTCTTCTTGAGGCTTAAGGTTGTATTTTAGTTAGCATTCATTCAATCCTACAATTATGTGCCAGGCAGTGCACCTCAAAAAGGGAATGGAGAATATACCAGAATCCTAAGATTTAAGGGCAGGGTTGCAGGCGGGGTAGAGGGGATCGTGGGATTTGAAAAACCATATTAAGTATGATCGCTTTGATTTGCTTTTAAAATTTTTGCTACTGAAGTATAATACATATGCTTTAACAGATTTTTAGTCATTTCCTTTGAAATTTCAAATAATATTAAAGAAGAATGTGAGAGTTTAATCAAAAAAAGACATGAGTTTTAAGAAATGCTGACTACCATACAGAACTAAAAGTGACTTGTAAAACAGGATTAACAAACATACACAGAAAGCTTAAAACCAGTGTCACATGCACCAATGTCAATTAAAACACCATATTAGTAGTTCCTTTTACTCATATTTATTACTTCCCGAATAGCAACTGTGAAACAATCCCGGAACTGCATACTTTGTAATGAATTTCTCAGTAACACACTTTTCAAGTGATGAGACAGACAAAGTGAAAAAAACTGAAAATGGAAAAGAGTGTGTTAAAATAAATTCTAACAGGTATAGGGTTGTCTCACTGTGATTTTAAATTAGTGCTCTGAATAAAAGGCATTAATGTCATAAAAATTAGCAAGTCATTAATTTCTTAAAGTCATCATTGTCTATCAGCAAATGATACTCCCCACTCCTTGCATTTAGATTCTAATTTATAACAAGGATCCCAACTCAAATCAAAGTCTTCACACAGACCTGTACTAGCTGTATGCGGTGTTAATTTAAATGGACTAATCTGTTCGTTTCCATAGTAACTCATACATTTTGTTTACGCTTAAATTTCCTAAAAACTCTTCCCAATCTCTCTAATAAATACAGAAACACATGAACTAAATTGTCAACCCACCATACTCATGGAGTTTCAAGACATGCCAGAAAGCATCATCTGTTTTTATCATCATACCCTGTGTCATCTAAGCTACAGCTAAACCATATTTATGATTCAAAATGTTCCATTCTAAACCAAGGGAACGAACATCCTATTCTTGGAAGGAAATGGACAGACCACAAAAGGATCTGACCCACAAAAGATCCCATGGAATGGTGCCTGGAGCAGGCATTATCATCTCCAGGTCACCAGAAAAGGAAACCGAGGTTCAGAGATTAACTGACCCAAAGTGCCCAATCAGCAAGGGGCAGAGCCGGGGCCAGGAACCAGGGACTTCCATTCCCAGCCCGATGGAGTTTCCCTTCCCTAAAAACAAAGTAGGATAGAATCATCTGACAATCCTGCCGTTTGGGAACACCTATTCATCCTGGGAAAACTGCACTATTTGTGAGGAACACTCAAATTTTTTGTATTAGAAAGCTTAAACTTCTGGTCTAGAATTTTTGATCATCCAAAATGAGCTATAAAAAACATTCTGAGAAAAATGGAAAAAAAAGCTTTGGGGCAGAACTAGGAGACTCAAGCACAAATTAAAGCAGCCTGAGGTTTACTATGAAAAGAGAACTTTTCCTCGCAAAGGAGAGCTGCCTACTAATGGAAGCCGCTGTCTCCAACAGGAACCTGGAACACTGGAAAGGGTGAAGCAAAGGCCTGAAGTCCCAGCCAGGGGTGCCTGGCGGCAACTCACCTACTTGGGGGATTTGCTGGATTGGAGCTGGAGCACTTGTGTCTCACTACCCAACTCCAAGGCTACAAATTGACATTAACTGTGCTCTTGACACCAGTGATTGTAGGGCCACAAAAAAACCTGATCTTAGAATCTTAAACATCTACCTCTGCTCAACCTCCACTATATTTGCTAAAGGGAAATTCAATTATTAAAGTAGTTAACTTGGCTACTTTGATTAAAATTTTAAATAATAATCTTGACAACCAGGTGTGTACTTTAGTCATCATTTACATTTAATCTACTATATTAATTTTTAAGATGCTCACCTCCAAGAGCAGTTAAGACAGCAGGATTTTCAACATCCTGCTCTTTAAAACCCCTCCCTTTTAGCCCAGCACATCTAGCATTTGGTCAGGAAATGGCAGTGCTCCAACACACCGCTGCCACCTTTGATCCATAGCCAAATGTGTTTGGCTACCAGCTGAAGACAGAACCTTAGCTCATCCTCTGACAGGCCAACTATTCACACAGCCCCAAGCACACCTCTCAGCTCTGAGTGAGCAAAGCAAAACCAGAACAGGGGTTTCTAGCTGTTTCTAGCTGACGACAGAAAACCTGGGTGCCAGTCTGTGCGTCGGCACTCTGCTTCTTCATTTTGTTTGAAATATCAAGATGGCCTGGATAATTTCTAAGCAATCTTCTAGGTCTAATATTTTGATACATTACATTCTATTTGGCAAAGTACTATGCAAATATAACATCTTCATGGTTCCTAAGGGCACTATCCTGCAAGTCTTCAATACTGGCCACCCAAGAACAAAAATATAGCACAGATCATGGCATACACCTTGTAGGAGGTGAGTGGGGAGAGGACATAGGAGGGAGTGCTCAGTGAATACTGGAGTAATATTTCAATTCAAAGTTGATATGTTACTTGTTAAATAATTTGTTCAAGAGTTACATATAAATTGAGTTTTTGTGTATAACATTGCCTGTGATGGTTAATTTTATGTGCCAAATTGGGTACCTTTAGATTTTGGAAGCAACATATTCTTCATATGGGTGTGATACGCTGGACTCTTTACCTAGTGACCCA
The DNA here is from genome assembly GCA_017311185.1 of Proteles cristata cristata. Lineage (NCBI taxonomy): Eukaryota > Metazoa > Chordata > Mammalia > Carnivora > Hyaenidae > Proteles > Proteles cristata. Next base: position 2,388,994 of record JAESUZ010002849.1, on the reverse strand, counting down.
AAAAGCTGCTAGTTTTGAGTGGGGTCCAGGACAAGGGAAGGCTTCCTGGCAGGTCCAGGCTGCCATGCGAGCTGCTCTGTGGCTGGGACCGTATGATCGAGCACACTGCGCCTGAAACGGCAGAGCAGACCGGGACGCTGTTTGGAGCCTCTGGCAGCGCCCAGTGGGCGAGCAGCAAAGCAAGGCCTTAGGATTTGGGGGGCAAAGCCTTGCCTCCCCCACAGATCACACTCCCCTTGTGAGACGCGGCTCTTGCCTTGCTAGAGCGTGTTTAGCAGAGACCAAACGCTTACCCGTGGGCCCCCAAGTTACCAGGAGACCGGAGCTGCCCATCACGATATGGGTGTGTTACCCGACCCACCAGGACACGAAGCTGGACACGCACAGCAGCACTCCATCATCTGACGGAAGGGGTGCATATGTGATCGGGCCCGAGAGAGCCCTGAAGGCACAAGGAAGTTACAGGAGAAAGTGATGCAAATGCCCATGTTCCCACTCTTGCTACGTCATCTTCTCTCCCGCCTGCCTGATGGCCTCTGGGGAGCTCTCGAAGACCAGCTGACGGAGGAAGAGAAGGCTCAGGTCTGGGGGACAGATGGTTCTGCCCCATATACAGACACCACCCGGACGCAGACGGCGGCAGCACTACGAACCCTCCCCGGGATATCCCCGCCGGACGCGGTGAAGGGAAATCCTTGCAGCGGCAGAACTTCAAGCCGTACACCTGGCTGTTCACTTTGTCTGGAAGGAGAAATGGCCTGATGTGCAATTATATATCGATTCTTGGGCTGGGGCCAATGGTTTGGGTAGTCAGATTCTCGAAAACTGGTGACAAAAAATGTGGGAAAGAGGAATGTGGATAATCCTCTCTTCCAAAAAGCGAAGATATTTGTGTCCCGTAAGTGCCCACCACAGGGTGACTTCAGCAGAAGAGGATTTTAATAATCAAGTGGACAGGACAATCCATCCTGTGGACACCAGTCAGCCTGTCTCCCCAGCCGCCCTGTCCTAGCCCAGGGGGCTCACGAACCAAGTGGCCAGGGTGGTGGGGAGGGAGGTTGTGCATGGGTTCAGCAACACAGACGTCACTCACCGACGCTGACCGGGCTGCAGCCACTGCTGAGTGCCCAATCTGCCAGCAACAGAGACTAACACCGAGCTCCAATATTGTGCCATTACCCCAAGGACATCTGCCAGCTACCTGGTGGCAGGTTGATTGGACCGGACTGCTGGCATCATGGAAGGGGAAGCACGTTGGTTTTACTGAAACAGACATTCTGGATATGGATTTGCCTTCCCTGCCCACAATGCTTTCACAAAAACTACCAACCATGGGATTATATAATGCCTTATCCACCATCATGGTATTCTACATTGTACTACTTCTGACCAAGAAACTCATGTTACAGTAAAATAAAAAAAAAGTATGGTGGTGGGTGCATAATTATGGAGTTCACTGGCCATACCATGTTCCCACCATCCTTAAGCAGCCAGTTTGATCAAACAGTAAAACAGACTTTTGAAGACTCAGTTACAGTGCCAGCTAGATGGCACTACCTTATAGGGCTGGGACAAGGTCCTCTAAGTCACGGTAGAGTTTGCTCTGACTCAGTGTCCAATGTATGGTACTGTCTCCCTCCCCCAGCCAGGATTCACAGAGCCAGGAATCAAGGAACACAAATGATAGTGGCACCACACACTAGTAACCCTAGTGACCTACTAGCAAAATACTGCTTCCTGTTCCCATGACCTCACGTTCTGCTGGTTCCAAAGACAGAAATGCTTCCCCCAGGAAACAAAACAATGATCCCATTAAACTGGAAGTTTAAGATGGCCACCCAGCCCATTTAGGCTCCTCACGCTTAGGAATCCACAGGGAGAGAAGGGAGTTCTGGAGACAGCTGCGTGACTGATTCAGACCACCATGGGGAATGCCAGCTGCTGTCCCCCAGTGAGGTGGGGAGAGTGTGTCCTGACTCCGGAGAACCGCAACTACTGAACTGCCTAACGTTACAATCACAAACACACTTTGTTCTAAATTTCTGACTGCTCCCCATCTGGCTCAATATTTACACTTTAAGTTAAAATATCTTAAAATTTTTGTCAAATATTTACATATTATTTTCCCCTTCTAATCTTTTTTCCCCCCAATTATGAAAGTAGTAAATACACACTAAACAAAACTAAGATGTTACAGAAATAAATAGAAAATTTGGGGCCCCTGGGTGGCTCAGTCAGTTGAGTATCCAACTTCGGCTCAGGTCATGATCTTGCAGTACATGGGTTCGAGCCCCATGTTAGGCTCTGTGCTGACAGCTTGGAGCCTGGAGCCTGGTTCAGATTCTGTGTCTCCCTCTCTCTCTGCCCCTTCCCTACTCATGCTCTGTCTCTCTTTCTCTCAAAACTAATTAAACCTTTAAAAAATAAAAAAGAAAATTCCTGGGGCGCCTAGGTGGCTTAGTCGGTTAAGCGTCCGACTTTCGCTTAGGTCATGGTCTCGCGGTTCGTGAGTTCGAGCCCCGCGTCGGGCTCTGTGCTGACTGCCAGCTCAGAGCCTGGAGCCTGTTTCAGTCTGTGACTCCCTCTCTCTGGCCCTCCCCTGCTCATGTTGTCTCTCTCTTTCTCTCTCTCTCTCCTAGAAATAAATAAAAAATATTTAAAAAAAAAAAGAGAAGAAAATTCCTTGAAATTTGGTACTTCCTAAACAACTATCTTAACTATCTGGCTCATTTCTGCAGGGGTATGTTTTCTGTTCTCTGTTGAACGGACATACATGACACCTTAGTCTAAACAAACGTGTATTCATCCTCCTCTAACTGCTAAGTTCCTTGCGCCCCCCCCCAACTGTATTCCCTGTCAATATCTTTGCACACATTAGTATGTTTTCAAATGATCCACATTTCTGTGTTTTGTATTTAAGCTCACCCACAAACTCTAATACCTTTCCATGATTTCTGTAGAGCTGGCACTAAGATTGAGGCTCCTAAATGTCAGCCCAGGATATGAGATTGCTTTTGAGTGATTAATTTCAACCACACTGAGATATAGATGGTGACTGAGGCACTTTTAAAATACCAGATGGTCACTCCGAATTATAAAGAAGTTGTGTGCATCCAAAAAACAGAAACAAACGCGAGAAAAGGGCGTGGAGGTGCAGTTCCCACCCCCTAGGGCACATCTGATGCACAGGAAAAGAAGACAAGCCCTTGACATGAAACAAATGAGAAGGTCTAGCTCAGGCAACGAACAGCCTAGCGGATGAGTCCTTAGGTCAGTTAGGGCTGCCCAGGTACGAAATGCTGGGATGGCTTCACTCCACAGGGACACTTCCGAATGAAACAGGTCCCACACAGCTCTGTCTCTGTCACTCACCACTGTCTGACATGTGCTTTTTGTTTCTTGGGTTGTAGGACACTTTATACTTAGAACCCAGAACATGTGCAACAGATCAAAGTAAAGAGTGGAGGCACGCACATTCACTACATTCCGTGCAGCGCCTGTTCACCTCCAGGGAAAAACTGGTCAACCTGCAACTACCTGTAGCTCTCCTCAATCAAGAGGCCTTACTGACTATTCTGCTTACTTCAGTATATATCCTCAAACACCATATTGTTTCATCAATGGTCCTGTGTGAGGAACTGAATGAAATGTCACCATTCTTTTTAAGTTATACAATACACAAAAATATGTAAGATAAATATGAACTATGAGGACAAAAAAACCCAGCTGTGTTTCTTATCAAGTTCAAGTTGAGTTTTTCATACTTCAAAAGGCTAGGAATGAAATTCTACATTACCAAAACTATTACCAGCATGATGTAGATCATTTCCAACACAATTCTTTACAAGTGCTGGGTTGGTTAGACCACAGAATTGATACACAAATGATCCTGGCTACAACACAGTTAAAATGTACACAAAGTATGGAGGAGCCCGAGGTACTGGCTGCGTTTCTGGAGCATTCACCCTATGCCAGACCCCACGCTGAAGCCAGAGAGACAGCCAAGTTCAGCACGGGGCTCAGGGTGGAGGGGGACCAGCAAGTAAGTAAACCACACAATGAAATAAAAAGGCCGCCAACTGAATGGAAGAAATATTTGCAAACCGTATACCTGATAAAGGGTTAATATCCAAAACATATAAACTCATAAAACTCAATAGCAAAGAAATAAATACCTGATTAAAAAGTAGGCAGAAGATCTGAAAAGACATTCTTCCAAAGAGATACAGATGGCCAACAGGCACATGAAAAGGTGTTCCACACCACTGATCATCAGAAAAATGCAAATCAAAACCACACTGCAAATTACCTCACACCTGTTAGAATGGCTAGACTCAAAAAGACAAGAGATAACAAGTGTTGAAGAGCATGTGGAGAAAAGGGAACTCCTCTGCACTGTTGGTGGGAATGTAAATTGGTGCAGACACTGTAAGAAAACGGTATGGAGGCTCCTCAAAAAATTAAAAACAGAATTACCATATGATCCATCAAATCCACTTTGGGTAGTTATTTGAAGAAAAAGAAAACACTAATTCAAAAAGAAAAATGCACTTCTATGTTTACTGCAGCATTGTTTATAATAGTCAAGATATGGTAATAACCTAAGTGTCCATCGATGGATGAATGGATAAAGAAGATTTGAAATCCATATACAATGGATTACTATTCAGCTGCCTCCAGCCCCAAGAATGAAATCTTGCCATTTGTGACAACAGGGATGGCCCTAGAGGGTATCATACTAAGTGAAACAAATCAGAAAGAGAAAGACAAATATTGAATGACCTCACTTATATGTGGAGTTAAAACAATAACAACAATAATACATAAGCTCTATAGATACAGAGGATACTGTATCTCTATAGATACAGAGGTCAGTGGTGGCCAAAGCCAGGGGATGAGGGGTGGGCAATGTGGGTGAAGGGGGTCAAAAGGTACGAACTTCTGGTTACAAAATAAATCATGGGAATATAATGAACAGCTTGGTGACTATACTTAATAATACTGTATCACATATTTGAAAGTTCATAAGAGAGTAGATATTAAATGTCCTTGTCACACACACAAAGTTTTTTTTTTTAAACTATGCATGGTAACGGATATTAATCAGATTTACTGTGGTGATCAATTCACAACATATACAAATACTGAATCATTATGTTGTGCATATGAAACTAATGTCAATTATACCTCAATAAAACAATCTTTACATTAATTTACCTCAGTAACTTTAGAAACGTTTATAAATAAAATTCTTTAATCTGATAAACTTTATCAAAATGGTAATTCTCGATAAATTTACATAGCTGACTGTTTAAACACTTTATCTGTTAACCATGATTTGTATTACACAATCCTGAGGCTGCCAGACTGTTATGCAACAGCTATAAAATGCTAGCATTATCCATTGCTCCGGTCCTGGCATCTGAGAAACCTGGTAACAATCATCCCAAGTGACAAGGCCAACTGGCAAGCCAGAGACAGAGATTAGATAAAAACTCTCAACCCCTTTTGGGTTATCCTTGTATCAAAATTCACCTCAACGTTAAAGAGCTTTGAGTATAGTGTAGGGGTTCCAGGTTAAGGCTCTGAAGTCAGACAAACTTGCAGAAATGCTGGGTGTAGAGTATACTACCTTGTGGCTCTAAGTCCTGTCCACAGAGAGAGTGGTTATGAGGAATATGTTTTTAAAAAGTGTCTGGCACACAGGAAGATGTGAATAAACGTTACATTTGATTATCTCTCACTTAAGCAACTACCCACAAAGCGCCTGACCTCCCCAGAGCAGAATGTGAAAGGCACTGTCAGGCAGTCGGCTCTGAGGCCTGCATTCAGCAGCACGTGGACACCTGCAGCTCAGCTCGCTGGCCCGAGGTGGCTAAGTGTGGTCCTTTTCTAGCACTGTGGGCATCACCTGAGGGCTTGTAAAATGCAGAATATCAGCTGACCCCCACGCCCAGTGAATCAGAATCTGCTTGTCAACGGGTATTTCATATGTGTGCATTCAAGTCTGGAGGCAGGGTACTATGGGAGAACACACCGAGGGCTGTAAGTGTCACATAAAACACTACAACAGTTCAGCTGAGGAGGGAAAGCAGTGGTGGTTATATTACCTATTCAGTGTCAGTAAAAAGAATCCAGATGAAAGTTGCTAAGGGGGCACACTTAAGCCCATTAGGTCATTCCTTGCCAAATATTAGCCCTCCTTGTCTTTGGCCTTTCTCTTATTACTTCCAAAGTCCCAGGACAAACTGCCAACCCTTCAGATTCCCAACAAATTAGGGGTTACCTTGGATGGCTACAAAACGGAGGCAGAGGGAAATACCTAGTTCAAAGCGAACATCAAAGCCCGTGAGAGGAAGGTGGTAGCAAGGTGGCTACCTGTGCGTGCACACCTACTACACATGCCCACACGTGCACCTGCACACACACCCAGGCTGTCCCCTAAGTGTGCCTGACAACTGGAAGGCAGAAATTGTCTGAGCCTCAGACTAATATGCCAACACACTGGCTTGCCAATGAGGGAGTAGCCACGTCAAGGACGCATTGTTACCAAAACAAAACAAATGTCAGTTCACCGCGAGGTCACGCTGGCACTGTCACTTTGTTAAGGCATAAAACTCAGACAGCTCGGCATGAGGAGTGTCCTCATGGAGCCCTGTTTTGTTGAGTCTATCGAAGTGGTTTCACACATGAAAACTGTTTTGCTCTGCTTGGGGGGGTGGGGGGGTGGGGGGCGGGTAGCCTCAGCTGACTGGTCATGTAACTTGCTGCCTGTTGGGACTACCCCTCAGTGACAGGCACTATTCACGGAGAAGGCTAGAAGCAGCATTACAGCGGTGAGCCCTCATCATGACGGGCAGCCCTCAAAATCCTCAGTGGACAGGTACTAAGCCAATGACCCTGTGCGAGCTACGTGAAGACTGGCTCCTGGCTCCAGTGGTCAGGATGCACGGTTGGGGGGCAGAAGGGGGAGCTTGTGAACCACGAGGCTGCCCGCTGGAAGCTTAGGGTGGAGAAGCGGTGAAACCCTACGCACATGCGGTAATCAGCAGGGCTAATCTGCTGACTTCGCACACACTTAAGATTGCAGGCTCTGGAAGTATTGGCCAGGTGTCTGCTGAAGAAGGCAGGAGGACTCTGCTGCTGTGCTGGGGGCATGAGGTACCCATGAAGTCATCACCCTGATGGCGTTCAGGGTGGGCTGTTCCCAAATAGGGCACATGTTAAACTGAAGGAATCTGAGAAACGGCAGGTGCAGAAAACACCCTCTGACCTTCTCCCCTGAAGTAGGTCATAGGACCCTCCTGGGAGAGGAGGAAAGGAGCATCCTGATGTCTGAAGACAGAAGGATGTGAGTGGACTCAAGGAACAGGCCTTGCTGAGCTTCCCCCAACGAACCACGTGAGCCCTCTGCCCTATCACCTGCCCGCTGCTTCCCAGCCTTCGTCAAACCCAGTATAAAACCACACAGGTTTAACTGCTTCTCCAGGGCTCATTTTCTCATGAAGGCTCTTGTGTCATGTAAAACTTACATTAAGTACAATCTGTGTGTTTTTCTCTTGTTAGTCTGTCCTCTGTGAGGAGACCAGCTGGGAACTCAAGACGGATAGAGGGAAGGTATCTCCCCCTCCCCTACAATGCCCGAGCCTGAGGGAGCGAGGCCCAGAACAAACACGGGAGGAAACCTGGGACCGGATGTGGCCCTGCTGCCCTGCGTAACATCTGTATCTTGTGGACTTGCAGAAGAGACTTCCAAATTTTCATCATAAATGAAAAAACAGGGGCCATCAGTATTTACTGCAGTAACGATTAATGCTGTAAAGCTCACAGGTTTATTTCTTGCTCGTGCTTCACCCCCATGTGGGTGAGGTGGAGGCTCTACTCTGCACGACCTTCACCCAGGGACCCGGCTGACAGAGCCTCTAGCACTTGTCCCACCACCGAGTGTGGGGCAGGGAGTGGTGGGATGGAAAATCAGGCAGAGCTTCTCAAGGTTTTGCTCATATTTCACTGAACAAGGCGAGCTGAGAACATCTAACCTGAAGGGAAAGGAGACGGGTGATCCTGCCGTGTTCCCGGGCGGAGGAGAACTGAGACGCTACACACCAGCTCAGTGGGGGGCCTGCTTGCCCAGGTTGCAGGGGGCACCTGTGACTCTGGCCTTGGCTGACCCGTGCCCCTCAGAGTTACTCTGAAACAGAAGCGCCCACACTCAAGGCAGCTTCCATAAACTCTGTCAAACGAACAGCAGCCTTCCTTGTCCAGGGCTCCGTGCAGCACCGTTCCCCAGGGCTCCCTCGGGCTGCCTACCACGTGGTTGTCAGTTTCTACCTAAAGTTCACCTTCCTGGTGAAAAGGTTTCCCCTACTGAGCAAACACTTTCTCACGTTTCATAATTACATCAGCTATTCCAGCCCCTCAAGAGCCACTCTCTGGAAGCCCTAGTGGACGAAATGGAAGCGCAGCGCAGCCTTGAAGCCATCCAGCTCCAGCCGCGCTCCTGTCACATTACAGAGAGCAGGCTCCCCTGACCTCTCCAGGGTTCTTAATGCCTGTGCAAACCGTGTGTACATTTCTTGTAGGGAAGTTAAACAAATAAGTTAAAAAGGAAAAAACCTCTCCTATTTGTGACTATTTAAGTGAAATAACTTATATCACTATGTATGTGCATGTTTGTACAGAAAAGCAGTCTGTAAGGAGAGACCCCGGTGTAAACAGTGGTTATCTCTAGGAGCTGGGATTACCAAAGGTTTTCATATTCTTCCTGTTGTGCATTTTTTACAAAATAAATACATTTCTTACCTAATTTCATAAATATGATTACATAAAAATTAGAAAAGCTGTATTAAATTTGGTCCCTTTCGTGCATTTTCAAAGGCTATATTTCATAATAATGAATTCCTTTTCTATATTCAATTGACCACTGAACCACAAGGGATTTAGGGATACTGACCTGCACAGTCAAAAATCCATGTGTAACTTTTGAGTTCCTCAAAACTTTACTAATAGCCTGTTGACCAGAACACTTATCTATGATAACATATTTGATTAATACATATTTTGTGTATGTACTGTATACTGTATTCTTACAATAAAGAAAATGTTAAGAAAATCATAAGAAAGAGAAAACACATTAACAGTAACATATTTATCAAAAAACAAAGTTCGCATATAAATGACCCACACACTTCAAACCCATGTTGTTCAAGGGCCAACTGTGTTACCCGCCGGACTTTATCTTGTTAAAGTATTGCACCTAATGTAAAGAAAGCAAAAGATGATCATCACAGTACTTACTTAATTTGTAAAAATGGACCTCGTCTCAAAAAATGGAGGCAGAATTAAGCTTTCTGTAAATGTTTCTTAATCCTCTGACTGACCTGCCTAAAAGCGAGGATGAATCTTGCCAGGAACAAACACGTGATGAAGTCAGTGTGAGAACAAGACAAAAGGGCAGAGAGAACTAGGGCTGTGCTCTCTCCATGACAGGTGTGACGCGGACAGGACGAGAGGGAAGGCCAGTGCTAGTAATAACACCAGCAGCCGAAGGCACTGGGCCAACACCCCGCTTGACTCTCTTTTACATGCATTTTCTCATTTAAGTTGGAGGATTACTCTACTAGTAAGAACTACTATTATTCTTACTTTTAGCAATGAGAATACAAAAGCACAGTAAGATCTCACAATGTGTGCAAGGTCTCATAGCTGCCATGGGCCAGATCCATGATGTAAAGTCGGCAATCTATATACCTGGCCCACATCACATTTCAGATCAACTCCAGGAAGACAGAGCAAAGTAAAGAAATACCAAACTACAGCATATCTAGTATAAAACAGAATTGTACAGGTATGACACCTTTAAAAACTAATAACTTTTGGGGCACCTGGGTGGCTCAGTTGGTTAAGTGTCCAACTTTGGTTCAGGTCAAGATCTCGTGGTTTGTGGGTTCAAGCCCCGTGTCAGGTTCTGTGCTGACAGCTCAGAGCCTGAAACCTGTTTCAGATTCTGTGTCTTCTTCTCTCTCTGACCCTCCCCTGCTCATGCTGGCTCTCTCAGAAATAAATAAAACATTTAAAAAAATTTTAAATTGATAACTTTCTTTTTTTTTTTTTTAATGTTTTATTTATTTCTGAGAGAGAGACAGCGGCAGGAGGGTCAGAGAGAGAGGGAGTCGCAGACTGAAACAGGCTCCAGGCTCTGAGCTGGCAGTCAGCACAGAGCCCGACGCGGGGCTCGAGCCCACGAACCGCGAGATCATGACCTAAGCAAAAGTCGGACATTTAACCGACTAAGCCACCTGGGCGCCCCATAAAATTGATAACTTTCTAAGCTTTGAGGCGAGAGCAAAGAATTAAAGGAAAGAGCAGACCTCCTACAGAGACACGGCATGCTCCCATTCAGCTGTGCAGTGGACGCCCTGTTTCCCTGTGTCCAGCTTTCCTGGTTTCTGCAAGAGGAGAAACTCCTCATCCACCCATGTGCTGGCACCACACCTCCTGGCCAGCTGGCTACAGGGCGGAGCCTCACGCAGGCTGGCTAAGCAGGCCTTCCACACGGATGCTCCCGGGGACTCTTCCTGATGGAATGTGACATGACAGCCCTGGATGACAGAGGGTCTACTCTCTACCTGGCTCTATGAGCTGTGGGGGTCACAGAAACCTGGCCTGGGGCTATCAAAAAACACCTACTGTATCTCTTCAACAAATGGTGCTGGGAAAACTTGCCACCTACATGCAAAAGAATAAAATTGGACCACATTCTTACAACATGCACACAAAAAAACCCACAAAGTGGATGAAAGACCTAAATGTGAGCCCTAAAACCATCAAAATCCTAGAAGAGAACACAAGCAATAATAACTTCTTTGACATCGGCCATAGCAACCTCTTTCAAGATATGTCCCGGGGTGGCACCGAGGAAAGGGGAAAATGGGTGACAGGCATTGAGGAGGGTGCTCATTGGGAGGGTGCTCATTGGGATGTTGCATGTACATAATGCATCATGGGAATCTACCCCCAAAACCAACAGCACACTATTATACACTATATGTTAGCCAACTTGACAATAAATTATATTTAAAAACAAAAAAAAGATATGTCACCTGAGGCAAGGGAAACAAAAGCAAAAATAAACTGTTGGAACTACATCAAAATAAAAAGCCTCTGGGGGGCCTAGGTGGCTTAACTGGTTAGGTTAAGCTTAAGACTCTTGGTTTTGGCTCAGGTCATCATCTCATGGTTTGTGGGACTGTGCCTCATGTCAGGCTCTGCACTGACAGCACAGAACCTCCTTGGGAATTTCTCTCTCTCTCTCTCAAAATAAATAAGTTTAAAAAAAATAAAAAGCTTTTGCACAGAGAAACAATCAACAAAACTAAAAGACAAACTAAGGAATGGGAGAAGATATTTGCAAATGACATATCTAATAAAGGCTAGTATCCAAAAAATATCTAGAATTTATAAAACTCAACACCCAAAAAACAAACCAATTAAAAATGGGTAGAAGAGGGGTGCCTGAGTGGCTCAGTCAGTTAAGCGTCCAACTTCAGCTCAGGTCATGATCTCACAGTTCGTGGCTTCGAGCCCCGCATTGGGCTCTGTGCTGACTGCCAGCTCAGAGTCTGGAGGCTGTTTCAGATTCTGTATCTCCCCCTCTCTCTGACCCTCCCCTGTTCATGCTGTCTCTCTTTCTCTCTCTCAGAAATGAATAAAACATTAAAAAAAAAAAGGGCAGATGATATGAATAGACACTTTCCCAAAGAAGACATCCAGATGGCCAATAGACATATGAAAAGATGCTCAGCATCGCTCGTCATCAGGGACATACAAATCAAAACTACAATGAGATATCACCTCACACCTGTCAGAATGGCTAAAATCAACAACACAAGAAACAACAGGTGTTGGCAAGAACGTGGAGGAAAAAAAATCCCTCTTACACTGGAGGTGGGAATGCAAACTGGACACAGAAAACAGTATGTAGCTTCCTCAGAAAGTTAATAATAGAACTCCCCTATGATCTAGCAAATGCACTACTGGCTATTTACCCAAAAAATAGAAGAACACCAATTCAAAGGGACAAATGCACCCCTATGTTTATTGCAGCATTATTTACAACAGCCAAGATACGGAAGCAGCCCAAGTGTCCATCAACTGATGAATGGATAAAGAAGATGTGGTAAAGATATACAATGAAATATCACTCAGCCATAAAAAAGAATGGAATCTTGCAATTTGCAATAACATGGGTGGAGCTAGAGAGTATAATGCTATGTGAAATAAAGTCAGTCAGAAAAGACAAATACCATACGATCCCTCTCATATGTGGGATTTTAAAAACAAGCAAAGGGCAAAAAATAAGAGAGACAGAGAGACAAAGCAAGCAACAGACTCAACTACTGCAGAAAACAAAGTGATGCTTACCAGAGGGGTTGAGGGGGTGGGCTAAACAGATGATGGGAATTAAGGAGAGCACTTGCTGTGATGAGCACCAGGTGTTGTAGCAAAGTACTGAATCACTATACTGCATACCTGAAACTAATATGACACTGTATGTTAATTAACTAGAATTAAAATAAAAACTTTAAAAAGAGCAAAGAAAAAAGCAGCTATACATAAACAAACAAAAAAGAGACTGCAATGAAAACCCCCACCTACTGTGGAAGAATCTGTGGAAGAGAACACAGCCAACACATGGGAAAGCAGAGCTGAAGACAACACCTGTGTGTGCAGACGGAAACGTGCCCAAAGCTGGACCAGCCCAGGGCCTCTTCAGTTATAAGAGGCAATACTTCTCTATTTTTGGTTAAGTTAAAGTAAGGTTTATACAACTCGTAACCAAGAGATATAACTAAGGCTAACTGAAACTGCTCAATTAGTAAATTGAAAAGATTTTAAAAAACTAGGAAAAAAATGTGTCTACCAAATACAACAAAGAATGAAGAAGAAAAAATGCTAAATAAATAAATTAGGGGAAATGCTCAATTTCTTAGTGAGCAAAGACATCCTAATTTCAAACCAATCAGTCAGCGGCAGTGTAGGAAGTGAACGGTCTTGCCCAAGATCCAATCCTAACTCGCTCCCTCTCCATCTACCTCTGCTGGTTTCCAAGCTCCCTCCCCTCCCCCACCCTGCAGTCAGGACTGGCCGATGAGAGGTGAGCAGAAACCAGACAAAGCCACCCTATCTCCTTTGTCCTGCCTTTAGCCTTACGTGGTGGTGGAGCCTGCTTGGGGATGTGAGGAAAAGAACTGCAGAACTGTTGCCCCAGGCTTCTGAAAAACGGCAGCAGCCACTTGCCTTCTGGGCTTCCTAAACCGTGACTCAAATTCCTATTCCTGTAACTTACAGTTAGGCGAATGCTGTTACTTCCTTCAACAGGTTTTACTGAGTGCCTGCCACATTCCAGGCACTATTCTAGGCTCTAGGAATACCAAGTGAGCAGAATGGAAAAGACTGCTTTTGCGGAGCTTCCTACCCCACAGAGGAAAAGCAGACACAGGTAACACAAAGCATCTATTCATAAGCAACAGTAACAGCAAAGGGTCACTGGTCAGGCACAGGCAGAGATGCTATGAAACTGCTATCCTCCAACAGCCATGTGGACTGGGAAGCAAACAGCCCGTTCCCACTCCTAACTCAGTCTCCTCAGTCCAGGAGTTCCAGGTCTTTGACACCATGTATGGAAATACATTTGGAAGCCCCTGCCATCAAGTATTTCTGGTCTATTTTAAATATTATCTTAAGGAAAAACATGGTGTTGCTAAGAGAAAAATACTTTGAAAAGTATTCACCAAATTTGCCTTTGTATGTTTAAATTTCCCAAGAGAGCCCTCATAAATTATAGCTGATTCTAAACAATTGCTACTGATTATTTGGCTGAAGTCACAGCTGCTTAATCCTGGTCTGGGGCACGATGCACTTTATACATGCTACTATTAAAAGGAAACAGCTAATGACCTTGCTGTAAACAAAGTCTATACCAGTTATTCAGTTTTTCAGGACATATCCATAGTATTCCATTTCATAATAAAATACTTCCTTATGGTTTTTATTATAAATTCTACAAAAAGAAATAAATAGCGGGGTGTCTGGGTGGCTCAGTCAGTTAAGCTTCTGGCTCTTGGTCTGGGCTCAGATCATGATCTCACAGTGCCTGAGTTCAAGCCCCACATCAGGTTCTGCTCTGACAGTGCGGACGGAGTCTGCTTGAAATGGTCTCTCTCTCCCTCTTTCTCTTCTCTCTCAGCCCTTTCCCCAATCACACTCACTCTCTCTCTCCCCCAAACAAATCTTTTTAAAAATTGTTAAAAATAAAAAATAGCAATACGTGCATCCTGTACCTGCCTCCCAAACGTAAGTATATATACAAATGCTACACTAAGAAAGAAATCCTCACAGCATTAAAGTTGTGTCCACGCTGCTATTATTACAAATATTTCTATTTTATTCCTATATTAAAATAAACATAGTACTCGTGCAAAATAAATGTACTTAGTTGAATGAAATTCCTCACTCGAGTTTTCAGTTTCCACAAAACCATAAATAGTGTGCTCTTCTATCATCTGACTTTCCAGCTACGTGGTACACAGGCTGTGATTTTAGCAGGGTGCGAGCTCCATCTCCTGCTGTCATCTGACTGTCCATCTGCTGGGCACAGTCATGACTTTTCCGTATCCAGGAAACCATCATAGATGGTCTCTAAAGACACTTCAGTTACAAATGTATGTGATGAAATAAAACACAAAGACTCACAGTTAGGTCCAATTTACCTTGGCGGGGAGGGGGGGAGAGGGGGGTCAACCTTGTTCAACCGCAGTATAAACACTTTGTTGCACAAAGTTAGCTTTTGGAAGAAGTCAACAGTGCAAATGTAGCTCTCTGTAGATACTGCTCCCTAGCTAGGAGCACACTACCATACTGTGGAAGTGACAAAATTCTGAGAAAACAAACTGGAATGCAGGTTTTTACCTTTTTTTGAAGATGCTAACAAATCGATACAGACAAAATAGTCTAAACATTCACCAACACATGGTTAAATAATTCAATAAATAATGGTACATACTTTTTTTGCATAACTATCTTTTTCTCTTTTTTCTTCTTTTTTTAGTGTACTGACAAGAAAAGAAGCTCCCATATAGCTGACATACAGGAAAAAGCAAGCTGCTGATCAAGTATACCATGATTCAATTCTGTGTTACACAAAGCTGTGATCATTTGTACACACAGTGCATGTCTTTTTGCCTGTTCTTGTACGCACAGAGAAGTTCAGGAAGAATACCCAAACCGCTAGCAATGGCTGCTTCTTCAGATACTGGAGAGGGTATTCCACTTCACATGCATCTTTATTTAATGAGTCTTTATTTCTCACTATGCACAGGAATGACTTATGTTATTAAATATGTCTTGACACTATTAAGACTACACACAACTACCTAGCCAAACTGCTAGTCCATGTGCACAACAATTTTTGTTCAACAGACCTGAACCAGGCTATATTCTCCAGCACGTACTCTAACCTTAAGCCGAAGGGTCTCTCCACACATGAGGTCTGAGGGGCACCACTGGGCTCTGGCAGTCTTCTGAACAAATCCATAGTGATAAACAGAAATCTTGTCAAGAACAATGCTTACTAGTGCCAAGGAGAGAAGCATATCACATGAATCATATGCCCCTTCTTTACAGCATTTTGCAATTAATTAATTAAAGCCTAACAGATACTTTGTACGGCAAAATCCCCAAATCCACTTTTACTGATCTCCACATCAAAGCATATGTTTTTATGTATATATTAAGAAATAAAAGAAAAATATGCTGTCTTGCTTTTACCTCAGGAAAAAGCTGGGTTTTTTGTAAACTGATTTTAGTTGCAGGATTTAGTGAGAAAATTAAATCCTTTGCCTATTTAGTAAGATACTTTCAGCAAAAATGTACCATAGCTGGCAAAATTATGAAAGTATTTAATTTGGCTTCATATATCTCTTTGAAACTACGAATCAGCAAGCCTCGTCATCTTGAGCTGGGATATTCCTTTTTGATAGCTCAGATAAGGGACCAGAGATACTAAACACTGGACAGAGTGACATAGGCCTGTGTCTTCCACAGGAAGTCCTAGCATCCATTATGGTGACCACCTGGGGCAGGAAGTGTCACCTTTGCTGTCATCACAGAACTCAGTCTGGTCGAGTCTCTGCTATATAGTTCATAGTAAGATTTCAATTATAATACTTAGCTGACCATAATTTAGAGTTCATTTAATTTGATGATGTCAAAAACCTTTTTTTAAAAAAAAAACAAGATTTTATTTTTCAGGTGACTTATTAAACAGTAATATATGCAGAAAAACTATACCTGTGATGAGGGTTTTGTTTGATTCATTAGAAAATGGGTATATTACTTTTCTCTAAGCATCTTATACAATGGAGAAGGCTAATTATGGTCATTTATACATAAGGCATACAGCAATTCTGATACTCTAGATGAGATGTGGTCTTCAAATTTTGATTTGTATCTCGGAATAAATGAACTTGCATGAAAGCTTTAACCGATGAAACTATAAAAACAGCCCCACATTTAATACATGGTAACACGATCTCCACTCTGCTTCAGCCCCTACACACTCACCCTACCCTTCCAACTGCACCGCATGCAGTTTCTGCCTGGTTCTATCCTCTGCTTTTATAACATTTTTCCATTTGACTACATTTTCCCAAAAATCTGTATATTTCTGTAATTGCTTTGAGAGGAAAGAAATAAATAGAAAATAAATTCTTTTTCAATTTTCAAAGTTTGAGAAACAGCTAACACTGTGCTAGATACAATTTAGTTCTCTCAACAGCCCTATGGGACAGAAACTATCATTGTCCCGATTTTGCACAAGAATATGGAAAACAGAGGTTTAGGAAATTGTCCAAGGTCATAGCTAATAAATGGCTAAGTCAGATTTCTAACCCAGGTAGTCTGGCTTATGTCTGGTACTTATACACCACAGTATATACTCCCTTTCTGAATAAGGAATGTCCTGTCTTAACTTTGCAGCTATATTAAACTATAGTCAAGGAGTTAAGAGTTCTTTCTTATATGTGAAGTAATTTACACTTCTATTAATTTGTTTGAAAAATAAATTTTTGATACATACTGAAGTAGTAAAAAGAAAATTTACTACACTGTCTCTACTAGTACCTATAAATATTTTATGCAAATGTTACTGTTTTGAAACAAGACTAGAGTACATATCTACTAGTACTCTGTAAATGTCATTTTGTCATCATGAAAGATTGGCAGTCCTCCAAATTATCTCTAATTAATAAGGTTTTACTTGGCTAAATTTGGAGAAGTCACTGCTTTATTAAGGTTTGAGCACTGAAATTCCATCTTTATTATTCTAATTTAGATACCAAACTTACCTGATTGATAATTTATAATAAAACTATGAATAGGGGATAGTGACCTGACAGTTGTGGCTAGGCTTAAGTAAAGTAAGATCTGGGGTGACAATTTCAGCTAGCCAACTGCAATCTTTATAATCAAGGTATCACACAACACACTTGGGAACTTCTGACAGAGCCCGAATGCATGCACTGCATCTGATGGCAAGACTATGTGGAGGAGAAGGGAGAATAACAATTCACATTCAGTAAGTAACCTTATGTTACCAAGCACTGTACTAGATAACATATACAATGCATAATTATATAATGTATATTGATATATTACAGGTGTATAATTATACATGTGTTTATGCATCATATTACATATACATACACATATTAATTTAATCCTCACAGCTCTCTGAGGCAGGTGATAGCATCATTTCACAGAAAACTCTGAGGTTCCAAGAGTAGCTTGCTCAAGGTGCCCCATGATTGGCAGGATTTGAAGGCAGAGTCTGCTGACTCCAGACCTAGTGCACTTTCTGCCACAAAGTGTCCTTGTTTCCACCAAAACCATCTCCTGTCAGCAGTCATCCGTCCTACAACTTCATTAGAGGGGGCGCTGAGCTGGAAGGCCCGAGCGCACAGAGGTGATACATAATGGTAGCCTGACGCAACAAAAAGTCAGTAAGACCAGTCTTAGAACGTTCTGCCTATAATAAACTGTCATCATAAGCCCCTGGTACCTTTACCAAGGTAATAATTGGGGGGGAGGGGTGGCATTGGAAGCCAGTAGGTGATCATGCACTTTTTCTATTTTTTTTCTTGGTAATTACTGAGTGGTAAACTCAGAACCTACATTCACAACAGCAAATCACACAGGCAGGTGAAGGCACCCTTTTCCAGATCAAAGCATCTGCTTATTTTAGTCAACCAACCCTGAACCCGTTCAAATAAAAGCCTGACTTTAGGGCTGGGTACTGGGTGATACAATCTGGAATCCATTTCAGAATTTCTACAGCTACCTCTGGGAAGTTTACCAAGCAGATAGTTTTCTGCAGTCTCTTCACATTAAACAACGAAAATATTGATGATCTGACCCCTTGACTGTGCTCTGAAGCAACAAGCTCCTTAGCGAACAAGCCCCAGAAGCGTCTTGCTGCCAGAATCCATCAGCCACAACAAGGGCACGTTCCGGTCTGACACCTCAGACGTATTTTGTCCCTCCTATAATCCTTATGACACATTTCTATTCACCTTTATAAAAGCTTCACCTCCGGGTTAGTTATGCCTAAAGTGTTAGGGCCTTAAAAACAAGCACTAACTCCAACCCAAACAACAGAAACCCACATCTTGATAGTAAGATATACAATGTAAGCATGAAATGGTTGTGTGTGCCATTTTTACTTGAATCATTCCATTATAATCCTCACAGAAGTACTATAAAAGTCAACAGAAACATTCCCATGTTACAGGAAGGGAAACAGGACACAAGGCTTCATGGAGTTCACAAACTAAAGTTTCATCACCGCTGGTATCTATCAAATACACACTAGGAAGGTGGTGGTATTCTAAGCAAGAGGAGTGTGGCAGATCTGAGGTCACAAGACTGGACTTAAATCTACCCTCTACACTACCCTCTACACTAATATGATGGCACTCGTCATTAAGTGCTAAGCACACTGGTCCAGAGTGGGGTGGGTTGCACTTAAAATTCAACAAAATCTGCTAAACTGCTCCACCAAATCCTTCTTATGACCCACTGGTGGCTAAACTGGCTGTGACCTTGATCCTTGTCCCTAAGCTCCCACTCCACTTTCAGCACTGCTCTCTTCACCTCTTAGGGTCTGCTTTTCAACTTCCCAAGATTAATGGCATTTATTATGGTATTTGACTCACTTATGTGAAAAGGACATTGCTCTAATTAATATGTCAACCCCTGCTGTAATGACATCTTAACTTCCTAAATAAATGCCAGAGTTAACTATCCACAAGTCTCCAGGCGTACAAAGGGACTGTCAGTGATGAAAGGGAACTGTCATTATTTCAGGCTTACTGAGTGGGGCATGTCCTACACCACATTATTGAAAGTATCTCATTTCATCTCTACTGCAGACCTGAAGCAGATCTATTAATCATCATTTCAGAGATGAGAACACAGTTCAGAGATTTAAGGTAATTTTCCCAAAAAGAAACTAGTTAAGTAGTGGCAGACCAAGGATTCAAATCTTAAGTCTTCTGAGCTCCAAACCTCCACTCTGCTGCCTGGAGGAATTTGGCAACTGGAGAAGAAAAGAGGAGAGTTTCCATTATCCTCTTAGAGGCAGAGATCTACAGTGCTGGGAGGTTTATCTTCCCATTCAACCACAAGGAAAGTCCCCAGAACCTCACAGGGCACTGAAACTAATTCCCTGCCCTCCACTTAAGGATCAGCGGGTGGGGAGCCTGGGTGGCTCAGTTGGTTGAGTGTCAACGATGGCTTAGGTCATGGTCTTGTGGTCTGTGAGTTTGAGCCCCGTGTCAGGCTCTGTGCTGACAGTTCAAAGCCTGGAGCCTGCTTCGGATTCTCTCTCTCTCTCTCTCTCTCTCTCCCTTCCTCTCTACTCAAGCTCTGTCCCTCTCTCTCAAAAATAAATACTAAAAAAAAATTTAAGGGATCAGCAGGTATGGGACCTAGGGCAGAGCCCAAAACTAAATAGATACATGTATAGATAAATTTTCCCCAACCCCAGAGCAGTCACCTAGTCAGTCAGATGAATTCCTAGAAATCTGTTTCTTACAGTCTGCCCATGACAGGTGAATACAAGAGGGCACAACGCTGCCTTTGGAGGCTTCTGAAGAACATGGGAGATCGTGGTATCTAGACATCAAGCTCAGCCGTGTCCCAACCCCTCCTCCTGTCCCTGCCTTCCCTACAGACATGTTCAGACATGACTGTCTACTACCCCAGATGCCAGAGATAACAAAGACAATAGCACATTACCTGCCAGAAAAGTTTTCTGTCTAGTAAGGTAGACCTATGTGTAAACAAATAATTGCATTACACATAATTAAATATGGTGATCCCGAATCCAAATAAACAGAAATTACTTAGAGATAATTCATTCTACCTGAAGTTTTATAAAGAGAATTTAAATATTCCTAATTTGAGCCTTTAGAAATATAAATGAAATTGTACTATTATCCTTATTTAGGAGGAAGTATAGCTGAGTCTTCTAGGCGGCGATCAGCTCCCATGGCTCAGGATGCAGAGTGCATTCTGCACAGGAAGCCACAGATTTAGTTACTTGATCCCCACCTTCTAAAATGTGCCCACAACACTCACAAACATCAAGCCCATAAAAAGAGAAGAAAATAAAAAGCAGAGTCCTACCATTTGGAATATGAGTCCACCATCAATTATCCACAATTCTCAACTCTGAAAATCTCTAGATGTCTACCGTTTTTTCACTAATTCATTTGATGACGAACCCTGAGCTGACTTATTTGGCTACAAAATCCAAACTGAAATGGCACAAGGCTCTATTAAGCCTTTATTTATCTCACTTCATGAGCCTTGCTGAAACTATGTTTGACTACAAGGTGATGCTCCAATCCGGTAAGGAGGCTTTCATACTCTATGGTATTTGCATCATATGCCTTCTAAAACCCAAACATTCAGAATTCAAGAAGACAGTCTCAGACATAATTACGGCATTGCATCTGCTTTCTGGAGGCAATGAGGAGGTCAGACACCAGGGAAACACTCCTCTGAAAGAGGAAGCTCACTGACACTAGAGAAACACTACTTTGAAAGAGGAAGCTCACCGTCAAGTAAAACATGAAGTGCCCACTCCCCTGCCTGCAAGAGCATGAGTTCCAATGTGGCCCGAAGGAAGCCCCCTCTGACTCTGAGCCCCCCACGCCGTCGCGGGCTCCAAGCAGCCTCTGCCAGGCCTGCCCCACAGGCTTGTACACATGACTTCCTCACCACACAACAGCCTCAGAGCAAGCCCGGTTGTCACCTCTTTCTGTCTGGAGCCTGGGTTCTTATCCAATACAAAATCACCTGTGTAGCCAAGTCCTACTTCATCATTCCAACTTCTGACCCAAACAACCTGACCAAATCGCCCTGCCCTTTAGGGCAAACTGAACAAAACCAGCATCAGGAGTACTTCTTCTAGAATTCTGTTTCACTTAAATGTTGTGAGATAGAACTGAGTGAGCTTTTTTAAAGCCTGGCTGCTAAACACAGAGAGGCCATTTCAGGGCTGAGACACACTCGTTCAGCATC
This sequence comes from Proteles cristata cristata, assembly GCA_017311185.1. Classification (NCBI taxonomy): domain Eukaryota; kingdom Metazoa; phylum Chordata; class Mammalia; order Carnivora; family Hyaenidae; genus Proteles; species Proteles cristata. The sequence continues at coordinate 2,367,349 of JAESUZ010002849.1, read as the reverse complement.
ACTGTCTCCTAACTCCACGGTATCGCAGAAGCCAAGGGGCTTGTGTGCTTCAGGCGTGGGTGAGGGGCTGTGCAGAGAGCTTGATGAACCCCCGTGAAGGGCCTCAAGGGATCCTCGAGTCTCAACTGATCACAGTTTCAACATATAACAAAGATTAAACTAATAAACTATCTGCTGACAAGACCGTAAAGTAAATGAAACTAAGAAGCTTCTGTTTTTATCTTCAAACTCCTCTTAAGATCTAGGAAATACCTGTAAATCCTTTTTCCTTAAGGTCTTAAATCATATCTATCACCAGGTCCTGTTCATTTTTCTTTCTCTTTTATTTTAGAGAGAGACAGCCTGCATGAGTGGGGTAGAGCGTGCATGAGCAGGGGAGAGGGGCTCAAGGAGGGGGAGAAGGGGGAGGGGCACAATGCTCATGAGCAGGAAAGGGAGAAGGGCAGAGGGAGTGAAAGCGAGAATCCTAAACAAGCTCCGTGCTGAGCATGCTCGATCCCACAATGCCAGGACCATGACCTGAGCCGAAATCAAGAGTTGGACGCTCAACCCACTGAGCCATCCAGGTGCCCCTCATCTTGCTTTTAAATAATCCCTGGACTTCCCACTCTCTATTCGTACTGCCACCACCGTATCCCAGTCCCTGATCATCCTGACAGCATTCCTAGGTGATCGAATTCAATCTAGTAGCTTTTTAAGTGGTTTTAAATATCAGTTACATACAGATGACTCCAAATTTTTATCTCTAGTCTCAATTTCCTCCCTGAACTCCTGGCCCCTGTGTAAATGCTGCAAACGTGGTGCTCCATCCTTCCTGCCTCAGTAAACACAGCTCTATCCTTCTAGCTGATAAGGCCAGAAGGCTCTGAGTTCTCACTTTTTCTCTCACATCTCAGATGTGATCTGCTAGTAAATCCTGTTGTCTTTACCTTCAAAATATGTCCCCAATCCAGCCACTCCCACCATCATCACATATGCCACCAGTCTGGTCTCTCTCCCAGGTAACTCCAGAGCCCCTACCTGGTCTCCCTGTTCCATGCTGATCCTGAGGCCAGTCTACTTCCCAAGAACAGAGAGAGTTTCTGCCCTCCTCCCTCAAAGGACAAAATTATTCTCATGGTTCCACTTACTACTCTGGGAAGATGATTCCAAAAAGCTCTCTCTTGAGCCCTGACTTCTCCAGGTCCAAATCTCCAATTAAATGCAAGTTCACTTCTACCTGGATAACCCAGTCACCTCTAACTCAACCTTTCCACACTTCCCTTCCCTTCCCCTGAAAGCTGCACCACCATCCCCGTCACTCAAGTTCTGTCGGTGCTATCGCCGTACTCCCCAGACAGAAAGCCTGCACTTACTCCTTCTAGTCCCAATGTACTTGGGGTACACTTCCACGACACGACCGGAGGCAGACTGCAAAACGACCACAATTCACCTCTGCCCCCTGGCCACGTGGCTTTGCAGTTATTCCCATCGAGAGGGAAAGACTGTGTATCTATCCCTCGAACCTGGGCTTGCCCTGGTTCTGGCCACCAGAACAGTGCACGGCCTTGGTCTCAGGAGATCCTCAACGCACATGCCTTTTTCTCTCGGAATCCTGCATGTGGCCTGGCTGCCCCAGTCACAGAGCTGCCAGCGTGCCCAGCCACCGCGTAGAGCTGCCCCGCTGGCTGCGGTTGTCCGCAGAGCCACGACTGAGTCTAGACACGACGGGAAGAACCACCTCGCTCAGCCCAGCCCGGCCCAACCGCTCACCCACAGAATCTTGAGCTAAGTGAACAGATGGTGTTTTAAGTACTAAGATCAGGAATGATTTGTTATACTGCAATTAATCACTGCATTACAAGATTTACCTCTCTGTATTAAAAGCGAGAACATACTAAGTGTCCTTGTTCACTAAGGGCCCTCAATTAATGTTCTGTGCCATTCCAGATATGATTATGAAGAACTTGGCCCCCTGCTCGATTGGCTCCTTAGAGGCTGACGTCTCATCGTGTTTGGCCCATGTTTTCAACACCCAGCACGGTGCCTCACACAAACACAGAGGCTGAAGACAGGATCTATGCGGCTGTCGGGTGAGGGTGAGAAAACTGTGCTTCTCGGCCACATTCTCTTTACACTGCTGAAAACAACAGGATACTTGGGGCGCCTGGGTGGCTTAGTCGGTTAAGCGTCCGACTTTCGCTTGGGTCATGATCTCACGGTTCGTGGGTTCGAGCCCCGCGTCGGGCTCTGTGCTGACTGCCAGCTCAGAGCCTGGAGCCTGTTTCAGAGTCTGTGACTCCCTCTCTCTCTGACCCTCCCCCTGCTCATGCTGTCTCTCTCTATCTCCTAGAAATAAATAAAACATTTAAAAAAAAAAAAAAAGAAAGAAAACAACAGGATACCTTATAATTAAACTTTGGTCAGTTATAAAACTTTTCTAAGCATCTGTTCTCATTTAGTAAAAAAAAAAAGGGGGGGGGGTTGAGAGTATCTTCCTCATCTGATATTTCTTGTTTAAATTTGATAATTCATGTCACATCCTTAGCATCTTTATGCTAAGGATATATAAAATGTTGCATCATATATTTGTCTATTATTATTACCTACTTGTTTTTCTCTTTTCAAGTAAATTACAAGTTACTTAGCAACAGTCATGTTATTTGGGGCTTTTGTTATCCCCATGATGCATAGTAAGATAGTGCTGGGCACATAGCAGACATGTGATAAACACTTCACTAACAGACTGATTTCACCCTCTACACGAGAAGTTTAAATGGCTATAGCCCGTTAAATTCAATACTCTCATGTGGTCATGATAAAAAAAATCTTGCCATCTCACTTATCTCATATTATAGAATACTGTGGTAGGGTCCCCTCCCCAAGGAAACTAAAAAAAGGAGAGAAAACTTCAAGGTAACCTGGCTCTGCGCCTACATGACAGCATGCCTCATGACCTTGTAAACCGAGACCATGTATCAGACTGCATGTTTGTGTGTGTCACCATACATAGGGACAAAGAAATAGAAAATGTACAAAAGAAACGATGCCACATGACATTCAGTGCTCAGTTCTTTGGGTACGAACCCAACTAGCGGTGCTGGCATGAATGACGTTGCTTCCTGGAAATTAAACAGCCTCGGTGTCATGACTGTCTGTCCAAGAACCTGTTACAATGCCGTGCGCTATCTCGGTTAGAAAGCATTCAGGTATAAATCACAGAAACCAGAGAAACAATATGTCAGACAAAGAGGAGTTTTTCCTTTCTGCCATGTGAGGTGATAAGGAGAAGTCAGCAGTCTGTAACCTAGAAGAGGCCAATGACCAGAACCCAACGCCACCCAACCCAAGCCCTGCTGGCACCCTGAGCTCAGACATCCAGCCTTCAGAACCACGTAAAATACATTTCTGTTGTTTTAAAGCCATCTGGGTTAAGCGTCCAATTGCTGGTTTTGGCTTAGGTCATGATCTCATAGTTGGTGGGATTGAGCCCTATGTTGGGCTCTGTGCTATTAGCACGCCTGCTTGGGATTCTCTGTCTCCCTCTCTCTCTGCTTACATTCTCTCTCTCAAAATATAGAAACTTTAAAAAAAATGTTTTATTTTTGAGAGAGAGAGAGAGAGAGAGAGAGAGAGAGACACACACACACCAGGGGAGGGGCAGAGAGAGAGGGAGACACAGAACCTGAAGCAGGCTCCAGGCACTGAGCTGACAGCAGAGAGCCCAATGCAGGGCTCAAACTCACAAACTGTGGGATCATGACCTGAGCTGAAGTGGGATACCTAACTGACTAAGTCACCCAGGCACCCCTCAAAGTACAAAACTTTAAAAGCCACCTAATCCATGGTTCTTTGTTACAGCAGCCTGAACTAAGAGAGTGCCAGAGCCAGCCACTCTGATCCCTTGGTCTTTTCCTCATGGCCACAACATGGCTGCCACAGCTCCTGGCATCACAGCCATTTTCCATAGGGTAAGCATGAGGCTATGACAGCCATGACTGCTCTTGCTATGTGGAAAACAAAAGTTTTCTCAGGGCTCCTAGCCAACTCCTCCTTATGTCTCACTGACGCCCTCTAAGAGAGCTGAGAAAGCAAGCTGTTAGCTCTTCCAGACTCTGTGGTTGTGGCAGGTTGTATTTCCCAAAGATGGCCAACTAATACATCTCGTTTCACATGCTCTCACACAGTGACACTGAAACACCCCTACTGAGAGGTGTGATCGAAGCTCCTTCCTCTTGAATCTGGGTGAGCTGCTGACAACAGCAGAGGCGATGCGGGTGATGCTGTGTGACTTTCACAGCCGGATGAGGAAAGGTAATATAGCTTCCACCTGAGCCCTGAGGCTCCATGCAAGCGAAGAGTGTGGCTATGCTGAGGAGGCCATGCACACAGACCAAAGAGAGAGAGAGAGAGATGGTTAGAGAGAGAGAGAAGCCCAAGGAGGGCTCTCCCAGCCCGGGCCCCAGACATATGAATGAAGAGCCTCTGGACGGCTCCAACCCCACTCTCTCAGCATCTGAGGCAGCCTCAGGTTAGACCCCGAGCCAGAATTGCCGAATGAAGCTGTTCTTGAGTCCCTAACTCACAGAAACCGTGCGAGGTTACAAACATTTCTCTTGTTGAAAGCCACGGAGTCCTGCGATGATTTAAGGCAGCAACAGGTAACTAAAACGGGAAGGCTAACAACAGAGAGGGCCATGTAGGGGGCTGCCCGTCCTCCGCGGTCCTTTACGCTCCCCTGGACATCGCATGCTCCGTCCCTCGTGCCTTTGCTCGTCCCTCACTGGGACTGCAGCCCCGGCCAGCACAGGCAGGGGTAGCTTCCAGCCAGAGCCCAGCCGCCTCATTTCCACTAAATCACAACATCTTTCTCATCTCCACCCAAAACAGTTTAAAATATATATTCAGTCGCATTATTCTTTTACCCCATTATTCTGGATTCTTAGATCTAGTATGAGTTCTAGTTAGCCTGGAGATCTCAACATATACTTGCAGTTCATACATTAGTTTAGTCTTTACCAGGTGAGGAACCCTAGGTAGTAAGTACTTGCTTAGTAAAAGTGAGCACCTGGGCTGCTTGCTAAGGTCAGTGTCTCCTACAAACTCCCTTCTCACCATAAAGTTAGCCTTCTCTCTGCCACTTAGTGATGGTCTTTCTCTGTCTCTTTAAAACTCAGACCAGGTCTAATGTCTCTGTAAATTCTTCTCTGATGAAGCCCTCCCATCATCAGTGAGAACAGCTCTCTCATGTCTCTGTGCTCCTCAGCACCTTCATGTCCTGCTCTTTCGGCTGTCCCATTATGCTGGACTTGGCACAGGCCAGTCTCATCACCAAACCACCTCGTTACGAAGGGAAGGACCATATTTAATTCAGCTTTCTAGTCCCAGCACCAAACGCTGACACCCAATAGATATTCCACAAATGTTTGATGAGTGGAAGAAGAAGAACACATACTGAATTGCCAACAAGTAATGGAAAAGAAAATCCTAAATTAAAAAAAAACAAAAACAAAAAAAACCCCCAAAACTCCCATCTAATTGCTTAAATCATGACTGAGAACCTGACTTCTCTAACATTTACTTATTAGTTTAGGCAACCACAGCAAGGCCACAATTTTAAGGATAGAAATAACTACATGAACACACCAGGAAATCTCCTTAATAAGCCACAGGAGGGAAATGTCACACTGCAGCCCTGTTTACAGTAAACCCCCGGAGGGGGCGCTCCTGAACGAACGAACGCACCGCTGCAAGGGGAACCAGGGGCTCCCACGTCACGGCAGCGGTGCTGCTGGAGAGAACGCGGCGCTTCCGGGCCACCCGGCAGGCCACTTCTACGGCACCGGAAGTAAAACAGGGTGTGCGTGGGGCCACATGAGGACCATAAATGACAAACTCTGCTGAAGACAAGCTTCCTGACCGGCTCCCTGGTCCTCCCCCACCCGGTGGAGCTCCCATGATGGAGCCAAACTGGGGAAGACAATCCTAGAAAAGTAATGAAGTTTTATATTCTTTGAATTTCAAAACTCTTCCCCAATTTCTTTCCATTTTTGGAAAATTAACGTAACCCACAAAACACCACTCACACTTGCAATGTGTGCACCTACCAACTCACTCCCGGCAAACGTCCGCTCGTCACCTCTCTGAGCACTTGCACGTAAGCAGGCCTCCGTGCTGCTGTGTTACAGACAGTATCCCGACGGCACCACCAAACAATCCACAGGTGGTCTGTGTGGCCCAGGTTCCCGGAGAACAGGACGCGTCGACACAGACTCCGTTTCCTCATCTGATGTAGCTTACAAAATAAGGGAAAACAAGCCTTTCTCATGCTCACCTCTGATCTCCTTTAGAAACACCTCCTGCTCTCTCTGCCTTTTTGGAACCTGCCTCGTCTTCAAGGACCAGTTTGGTCCTAAATCCCTATCTTCAAGGCCTAGAACACAGTAGGGCCTCAATAAGCATCTGCTGAATGTATCACAATAAAAAAAACCCCTCAAAGCGCACCGTACTACCAGGCAGTTGGTGAAGTGGTATGATGAACAAATCCTAAGGAAAACTCCATGTGGACTGAGGACAGGACAGGTGGCTCCTTGGAGGAGGTCAGCCATTCAGATACTTGGGGCTGTTGTAACCTGCTTGATCCAAATGTGGTTCCCTTGAAAAGCATTAATTTCATTCAGACAGTGTTACGACGTAGAGATCGATTCCAAAATCCTAAGCGGCACTGAATTTCAAGAATTCCCCAAACCTCTGGCCCGGTGTGGCGTTCCAGTGCGGTCCCGGCACGGGCCGCCAGGGGCGATGGAGATACCGGTGCGGCTGCACCCCCGCGAGCGGTGCAGGCCCCTGGGCGGCAGCTCGCTCGGTGCTCTCCCCCCGGCGGCGCTCCCACCCGGCGGCTCTCCCGAGAGCAGGTGGACATGAAGAGCACCAACTCCCTCATTCCACACTTTCAAACTGGGGGCCTGGGGCAAGTCACCCCACCATCCCGGGCCTCAGCTCCCTGCGCAACGTGAGTGCTCACAGCAGCTGCCTCCGAAGGCTGCAAAACACAGTGCCTGCAACACGGTGAGAGCCGTGTTAACATGGGCGCCTGGGTGGCTCAGCCGGGTAAGCGTCCAACTTCGGCTCAGGTCATGAGCTCACGGTTCGTGGGTTCGAGCCCCGTGTCGGGCTCTGTGCTGACAGCTCAGAGCCTGGACCCTGGTTCCAATTCTGTGTCTCCTTCTCTCTCTGACCCTCCCCTGCTCATGCTGTCTCTCGCTCGCTCTCTCTCAGAAATAAATTTTTTAAAAAAGCATGAAAAAAAATTTTTTTTAAGTATAAACTTAACATATTATTGTTATCCTTCCTCTTAGCACCATTATTAGTATCTACATTTTCCATGAGAGAACTTTCTCTGTAAGCACTGACTTAGCATTTATTTATTGGTAAGCTCTGTACTCTATTCACTCCCTGTTTAATCCTTAGGTTCTTTCCGTCTATACGGTGTCAAGCTGCTCAGACCTCAATCATTACTAGTAATGTCTGCTGATGCAGAAAGCTATCCAGTTTCCATTATTACCACATGAAAATAATCTAAATATCAGCTTGATTTCCTAGTACTTAGGCCTAATGTTTTCTAATTTGCTATATAGAATGTGCTCCTTTTTCAGAATGTGAAAGTAACAAAGCAGCAAAAACAAAAGTGAAAGCATACATTGCATATTGTCCTCGCTGGTAATAAAAGAGGCACTCTAGGAATATGATGTCTGGGATGAGATAATCATACAAGGTCTCAAGGGGAAAAATGTCAAGATTCTTGCAGATGGGGGCCAGGAGTTCCATTCGCTTTCGAAACTTTTATCTTAAAAATCGGGTTAGCAAGAGTGTATAAAATGCTTGTGTTTCAGAGTCCATTTCTATTATTAAAGACAGAGATGCTCGCCCATTACTGAAGCACTCCAGGGCCTTTGCTATCTCACACTACTCAAATTTTCAAAGTACAAATTAAAAAAAAATTTTTTTAATGTTTATTTTTGAGAGACAGAGACAGCATGAGCAGGGGAGGGTAGGAGAGAGAGGGAGACACAGAATCCGAAGACTGGCTCCAGGCTCTGAGCTGTCAGCACAGAGCCCGATGTGGGGCTTGAACACATGAACTGTGAGATCATGACCTGAGCTGAAGTTGGACGCTTAACCGACTGAGCCACCCAGGCGCCCCTCAAAATACAAATTGATGCTTAATTCAATAGAATCTTTAAAAAGTATGCCACACTTCACTTTAAGGAAAGTGTTGTGATGTCTGAAAAACAACAATGCTATTCCTGCTACTATGTAATCCAGTGGGTTCTGGGGTTCAATTATAATCACTTTATTTCTTTTAAAAAAAGTTCCATTTCTATAGTTGCCTGTAATAATTTTTCAGCCTTGGAGGAGCTGGAGAAGAAGGAAGAGAGTCAAAATCCTCATGCAGTGGTGTCTGCTGAACCGCTGACCAGCCCTTGCCTGTCCTATGACTGCTGAGTTCCTGTTCTTTGTTTTTCAGTCACCCAACATAGCTTTTTTTTTTCTTTTTCTTTTTCTTTTTTTTTTTCATTAGCAGATAGAATAGAATTGTGGTTTGGAGGGGGTTTTTTGTAATTAGAAAACAATAGAGGATTCAAATCGACTTTGGAAACTGGGTAGAGCTAGTGCTTCCTGGCTGTAAAATATCAAAGGGACTTTTATTTTATCTTAACAAAGTATTTGACCTTGAACAGAAGTAGAGTATATTTGTGCCAGGCTAAGGAACTAAATAAACACTGTTATAATCCTTCTTGTAGCCTCTACTTCACCTTAGAGCACCTTAGTAAAATGTGAGATGGACTTCTAAATGAATATTCTGGAACTTACCACTGAGTGGTTTCTGTGCCAGGTACCATACTTTTTAGATACATGCTATGTAATCATCCAGTAATCCTGACATTTAAATGCCATTACCCTGTACCAGTTGGGATTGTCTTCTGACATACATGACGAGACTAACGCTCAAAAGTGAACTCCTGGCTCGTGTAAGGGAGGGGGCCAGCCATGGGCAGAAGCAGAGGGAACTTCAGGTGTCCCAGGTTCACGCTTTCCTCCAGGCTGGCTTTTACTCCAGTTTCCAGGATTAGAATGTGGATAACTGCTACTCCAAACCTCACCTGCTCTTCTCATTCAAGGACAGTGGGAAAGAAAAAAATTTCTGTTCTTAGATATGCTAACTGAAGTCAGAAGAGCCCATTTCATAGCCAACTGCTATTGGCTGGGAAACTCCAAGGCTTGGACCAGGTCATCAGACCACTAGTGGGTGCCCCAGAACCTGAGCAGGAGCTGGGGCAGAGAAGGGTATGCCTGGCATGAAGGGTAGATGGATCCTGGATGTCAAACACATCTCATGTCTGCCCATGTTCCTCACTTTCTAAAAGAGAAAAAACCAAGATTAAGAGGCTTTAAACTGCCTAACATCAGAGCTACTACCTGACTCTACCAACATTTGTTACCACTGCATACTTTACCACAACCTGAGGCAGCCATGGTTATCAAATGCTTGTGTGTCCTTCCGGAGGCAGATTAAACATATAGAAGCATATGCCAATAGCAGATGACCAGCATCATCTGTTCTGTACCTTGCTTGTAAAAACATACTAGAAACAAGGGCACCTGGCTTAGTCAGTTAAGTGTCCAACTCCTGATCTTGGCTCAGGTCATGATCTCACAGTTCATGAGTTCAAGCCCCTCCTGAGGCTCTGCACTGATGCCGTGGAGCCTGCTTGGAATTCTGTGTCTCCTTCTCCCTGCCCCTCTCCAACTTGTGCTCTCAGCTCTCTTTCTCTCTCAAAATAAATAAACTTAAAAAAAAATAAAAACATACTAGAAACTTCATCCACTCTGACCTTTAAAAGTCTTAAGTGAAGATAACCTAATAAAAAGATATAACAAAGTTATCTTAAGGCGTCAGGATCCCATTCCTGCCCTATCCTCCTCCTATGGCAAAGTTACTCATAGCCTCTTAATTCTCAATTTGCCTCCCTTATAAAATGACAGTCATCACAAAGCCATTATAACAAAAAAGCTAGGGCACCAAGGTGGCTCCACTGGTTAAGCACCTGACTCTTGATTTTGGTTCTGGTCATGATCTCACAGTCACGAGATAGAGCCCTGTGTCAGGCTCTGTGCTTGACATGGAGCCTTCTTAAGATTCTCTCTCCCTCTCCTCTCTCCCTCTACCCCTTCTCCGTGTGCTCGTGCTCTCTCTCTCTCTCTCCCAAAAACCAACCAACCAACCAACCAACCAAACAAACAAACAAACAAACAAAACAAAATAGAAGCTGCACAAAAATGGGGGCTATCTGAAGGTTAAAATCACAGCCATGGCCTTTCAGGGGCAGCTGGGGGGCTCAGTCAGTTAAGCGTTTGACTTCAGCTCAGGTCATGGTCTCGCAGTTCATGAGTTTGAGGCCCACGTCGGACTCTGTGCTGAGAGCTCAGAGCCTGGAGGGTGCTTTGGATTCTGTGTCTCCCTCTCTCTGCCCCCCTCACACTCCTCTCTCTCAAAAATAAATAAATGTTAAAAATTTTTAAAAATACCGCGGCCGTTCAATGAAAATCTATTTGTATTTTTTAAACTGATTCAAATAAGACATAAAGGGAGATGGTTCTTGAAATGTGGCACCATACTTCCCACCCTGGCTCTCTGGCACTATAACATAAAATAACTCTAACAAGTACCTTCGAAACAGATAAAACTATAGTGCAGCACTTCCTCCTGCAAAGTTACAGTCACAAAGAGACCTAGAACCACATGACAAGGGTTCTTGGTGCTATACTGAACAAAGAAAAATTCTGCTAAACACTGTACAAATCCTGCAAAGATAAAAACTTATTTAAAATGGAACTGTTTACCTGTCCCACACCAGGGGCAATTATATAATGTTTATGGACTTTACAAAAGTGTTTTAATGATGATGGTGCTGACACACACACCATGCCCACGTCATGCCCCTGAAGCTGTTTGTGCAGCAGCAGTGAGGATCCCTTCCTCTTCTGAAACTCAGGCTCTGTGTTCAGAAAACTGGAAGCAGTTAATGGGCTGACCCAAAGGCGGCAGTAATACTCTCCTCTCTCCCATAGTGTCTTAACCAACTGAACCACTTAGCCCAATTTACAAATGCCATCAAAGACTATTAGGGATGGACTCATGATATACTTTAAACATAAGACGAAAGGCATATCAGATGCCGTTCAAAAGGGCTAAGAACATTACACTGAATCAAGCAGTTAAATTGAAGAGTAACAACTGAATTCTGTTATAAATCATCTCAGCATTAACAATCGTAATTCCTCATGCAAAAGTTCTAATCATTTTAGAAATAGTCTTACTTTAAAGACAAACCAACACAGAGGCTCATCAAAAGCAAATTCATGGATTGCTAAAACTTCTTGAGATTTGATATGTCACTTTTGACAATGCTTTTGAGGACCCTATGTTCTACAGATCTGGTGGCACCTGTGTCTACCGGAGAGTTCAGGGGTGACAGAGTGCAGGCACAGGCCTCTGGTCCCAGCAGCACCAAAGTCTCCCCGTGGGTTCACTACGGAGCCCATCCTGCTGCTCCGGTCTTACCTGCACCTTGCCTTCCCTCCTAAGGCCAGGCCCTCATTCCCTCTTCTCTACTAGCAGTGGATTCCCTGGAAGTCTCATCATCTGCAACTCCTTCTTCTGCTCAGAATCAGGTTAATGATAAGAGAATCACTGAGAATCATCACACTGGAATCCAATTTATATTTCTTCAGAATTTCTGCTCACAAAATTTAATATGCTATTTATAAAAGTTTTAAATTCTTAAGTCTAATTTTAAAATGTAACTATGAATGGTTAAATATCATTTTTATTAAATTAGAGGGAGTGCTTCAGTTTGTGTTCAGTCTTTTGTAGATCTATTTTTTAAAACAGACTCTGCGCCTCCAGTTTTAAACAGATGCCATACGGCTACTTCTTTGCTAAGTTATTTATTTTTCAAAAAATATTAACTGCAATTTTGGCAGTTCATTAAACATTATTTGTAAAACATAAACAATTCTAGTGATCACCCAAGAAGAGACCTCAGGAGCCTTGTAGAAAAGTAAATTCCATCTCCTTCTAACAATGACCTCTCTCTGTTCTTTCTCAAGTCCCCTATGGGCCATGCTGCAACAGTCAGATTGCTAGAAAACTTATTACTTCCAAGTAGAAAATGAAAACAAGTCCCAGTTCTTAAAGCTGTTGCTGGAAGCACACAGGTCTCTGAAGTCCTGCCGGAGGCAAGGAGGTGCATGTGGGGGGAGACAGGCGATGGGGGCAGCTCCATTCCCAGAGCTATATGATCTTCGGATCAATGAGAACCAAGGCATTACCCTCATGGTTGAGAAAGGTTTTATTTCTTTTTTCCTACAAAAACAAAGTCCAATATGAAAAAATAATAACTGGGAAGGCAAACAGTAACCGGAAAAGCTTCTGCAGAGGCCACAACACTTCAGACATCTTCTGAGATCAATAATTCACGAGTCCATTTGGCCCAGATCCACAGGGACAGGAAAGTGACTGGGTTGACCACGCTGTGCCAAGTACATGACTCCACAGGTAACTTCTGCTGTTACCTGGTACCGACGGCGAAGTCTGAATTTTTGGAGCTAGGAGGAACCTTCAAGATCACTTAGTAAAGATGAAGAAACTAAAATGTAGAAGTTCCAGGCAGGAAGCCTTGTGAATTCAGGTTTACCACTCACTTTTCCAAATGACAGCAGTAATAAATAAAATATCTTTAGGAGGAAAGGAAGTGGGGGGAACAGAGGAACAGAGGAAGGAAGGAAGCCTTGTTTACAAACAAGAGACACAAGACGCATGGGACAGCCACGGCTGGCAACAGGGACTGAAACCACAGCTGCGTGTTCAGAAACAGGTGGGGAGCTAGAGTGGAACCAGCAGCCGGAGGCACATGCGTGCTCGTGGCTGGGTAGGGGGAGGTGGAAGCAAACGGTCCAGAACGAGACTCACTGCATTAAACCACACGGGCTGGAGGAAGCCCGTGGAAAGCAACCACTGCTGGGGGCTGCGGCTGAGATAAAGCCCACACCTGCAACAGCCAGAGGAAGCAGAGAACTTGCAACCAAACTCTGGCCATGCGACTAGATCTGCTGGACCCCCAATATCAAGAAATACAGGAACCTGGACCTCCGATTAAGATCTGGTGTGAAGCTAGGCATCTGGGGTGAGACTGAGACAACGGCAAAACCACAACACAGGGAGGCCTGAGGGCAGAGAAAGGGACAAAGGTTCCCATTAAAGACAGACTTCTGAGCTTAAAAGCCCAATGCAGCGGAGGGAAGCTAACTTCAAGAAAGACTGACATATATTCAACAGTCAGATGGAGTGGCTCCTGACAAAATGAAAACGCGGCAAACGGAAGAGGGCTGTAAAGAGGTACAAAAGAAAGGTACCCGCCCCCCATTTTTTGAAACAAAATCAGCGAATCAAACAGTAGATTTGAAAACCTAAGTCCACTTGAAATCCTGGAAATGAAAAATGTGGTCATTGATTAAAAACTCAATAGAGGGGGAGGCGCAACACCAGGTACAAAGAGAAAACTAGAAAACTGAAGCTTACTCAGAGTCTAAAAAAAGAGCTAAAACACTCACAGAGGAGTTAAGTAACATAACAGGTAGATGGAGGGTAAACATCCATCTAATAGCATTTCTGGAAACAAAGCTGGATGGAACAGTGGGGATCAATATTAGAACCAACGCTAAACATTTCCAGAACCAAAGACATGAATCCTGATGCCGAAAGCTCATAGTGAGCGCCAAGCAGACCAGACAAAATGAATCTCCTGCCAGATAGGCTGTAGGGAGGCTGAAAAACAGCAAGGATAAAGAGAAAATGTTGAAGAAAAGATGGGGGGGATAAAACGAGTTACAGGGGATGATAACGAGGCTGGCAGCAGACTTCTCAACGGCAACAAGATATACCAGAAGGCAATCAAATCATATATTCAAAGTTCTGGGGGAAAACCACTGATAACCAAGCATTCCATACCCAAAAAGCGTGAGGATGAGCAAAGACAGTTTCTGAAATATCAAGACTGCATTTACCTTCCACAGACGGTCACTACTACTAAAGGGTGCAGAATTCAACAAAAATAATTTTAAAAACCAAAGGGAAGGAAGGTGATAGAAGATGCTAAGAGAGAATAAAGTTTCCTAAGTGATTAATGACTGAGACAAATTAGAATCCTGATATGTTGACTTCACTTTAGTATTCTTTCCTCCAAACTAACTCTCTGCCTCTTAATTTTTCAATTTTATGTTGTTATACTCTAACTTCTAGTTAGATATAAAACCACAAGTTGACAGTGCCTACTATTTTTCACAACATTCAGATTCTTATCTCTCCTTTCTAAATTTAAAAGCTTCCCTGCAGTGTGATTATAATGAGGAAGAATTGGAGTGCCTGGGTGGCTCAGTCAGTTAAGCGTCCGACTTTGGCCTAGGTCACGATGTCACGGTTCATGGGTTCAAGCCCCACGATGGGCTCTGTGCTGACAGCTCAAAGCCTGGAGCCTGTTTCAGATTCTGTGTCTTCTCTCTCTCTGACCCTCTCCTGCTCATGCTGTCTCTCTCTCAGAAATAAATAAAACATTTAAAAGTTTTTTAAAAAAATAATGAGGAAGAATTCCAGAAGTTATTTATTCGTCATTTCACTTACTGTGCATTTCCTTGGTCAAATTACCTGGCCCTCAGCAATGTGCTCCATTTCTCCCACATTTAACACAAAATCATGATTGTTTTTCACCTATTTAGAAGGTGACATTATAAGTAATTCCTAATTGTCTTTGATTTGCACCTAAATGAAGAGAAACTGTGCCTCTCTAAACAAAGCTGCAATTTTCTTTTAATGTGAACTTATTTCATTATTCTAATCTGCATTCATTAAAGATCTTGCAAATACCAACTGAGTACTGACTTAACAAAAACAAAAATGCATGTAACTGTCATATCTTTAACTCAAACAGAAATACAGACCGAATTAAAATCTAGCTAGCACTCTAATGAATAAAAAAATGCCTTCAGGGGGGCCTGGACAGCTCAGTCTGTTGAGTGCCCGGCTTTGTCTCATGTCATGATCTCATGGTTCATGGGTTCGAGCCCCGCGTCGGGCTCTATGCGGACAGCTAGCTCAGAGCCTGGAGCCTGTCTTCGGACTCTGTGTCTCCCTCTCTCTCTGATCCTCCCCTGCTCACACTGTCTCTCTTTCTCTCTCTCTCAAAAATAAATAAAACATTTTTTTAAAAAAATGCCTTCAAAGATGTAAGAGTGATTCATATACAAATATTGGTTCCTTTGCACAATCTGTAACACACCAACTTGTTCCCTAAAACAGTCATCTTAGAGTCTCCACATCTGGATCCCAAAGTAATTATCTGTCTATTTTAAGCTCTGTAAATTGTCTGTAACCTTGTACATTGTGCCACCAAGAGGAGGGTCCACAGCTTTTCATGTGATAAAACAGGCAATAAAAGGAGTATTAATTTCCAACAGCATATAGCTGAAAAACACATCATGACCCTAATGCAGAGGCTGCAACTTTGTATCTGACTTTCTTCAAGTCAGATTTACCACATAACACTTTTTGTGTATGGGTTAAGTGTAGAGATAGATAATCTACAACCCCAGGCACCAAAGACTTCAGAGAAGTATAAATACAATTATGAAAATCCCTCAATGTTGGCAGCTCAGATCTGGACAGACACCAAAACGCAGTCTGTCTGTTGTACTGTCAGGAACTACAACAATATCAGACTTCACTGGAACAAACTTGGTGTTTTCTATAAAGGATCCCTTGGCAGGACATACTGAAAGCTAGTCTGTGGTCAGAGTCAGTCCAAATAACCAAGAGTGTGGGTTCATATCCCTGGGCAAGATTTGATGCTACTCAACTGTTATTTTTAGACACAGGACAGTTATGCAACAGAGCTATTTCAATGATGCTATGGGACCTTCTGTGTAGAATCCAATAAAAGTAATCTAAACCAGTTTTTCAACTACCAGATAAATTGTCAAAGCTGCAGAGCTTGAATGTTCTTGAGATAAAATGAATAAACCCCCTAAAATTTTTATGTTGGGGCACCTGGGTGGTTAGGTCAATTAAGTTCCCAACTCTTGACTTCGGCTCAGGTCATAATCTCAAGGTTCATGAGTTCGAGTATTGAAGGCTCACAGAGCCTGCTTGGGATGGTCTCTCTCCCTCTCTCCTTCTCTCTCACTCAAAAATAAATAAATAAACTTAAAAAATTTTATGTTGATGACTGCAAAATGTTCTAAGCCATAAGGAAAAGTGGATGGAATAGGAAGACTCATCTGTAAGTCAAACCTCAAATATCAGGAGGAAGTTGGTATGATTTGGAGGAACATATAATACTCTTTATTAAAAAGAAAAGATGCAATACACATCAAAGTGATAACAGACAGCAAACTCCTCAGGTGCCAAGAGACTTTCCTAACATGCTCCCTTCTGGGAGGAAAACTCACATTTTATCCCATCCATTTCTACAGAGTTTAGATTTTTACGAGGAGAATGTACATGTATTAAAGCTAAAAAAAAAAAAATACTAAGCAGTTTGCTTCTCTAAAAGAGGAAAACACTTAAAATGGTAACTGATTTGAGGAACAAGCTATAAGCTGGAGATTCACTTTTGATTAAAGGAAATATAATACTAATCTACCAATTAAGGAAAAACTAATGAAAAGGCAGACAATCTGGAACACTGACTAAATGGGCTTCTGAGGTTCTCTTTTAAGGATTTACAGCTCATCTCTTTCTATGCTAAAGGGCAGCATGTTGCTACTTATACACAGTGAAAAACATTCTACTCATTTTTTAAAATTTTATAGTTTATAATTTTTTATAATTTATAATTACATATGACTCTATTCAAATAATCAGTCCATGTACTGTTAATAGCAATGGCAAATTACTCGTGATACTCTGCCTAAAAACCTCCAACAGTCCTAACTAATCTCAGAGTAAAAGGCACAATCCCAAAGCTCAAATCCCAATGGCCAAAGCAACAAGGTGGGGAAGGGGGGGTAAGTGGAACTCCACTGCTGTACAGCTCCTGTATTTGAACAGAAGTGATTCAATGTTCACTATGAGTACATTATAATAGGTCCAAGGTGAATGCTATAAATCCTGAAGACAATCACTAAGAAAATATAGCAAGAAAACAAACTGAAAACCAACCCAAAGGTTAAAAAGATACATGGAAAAAAAATCCAGTTAACAAAAAAGGCAGCAGGAAAAGAGGATCAAAGGAACCAGACAAGGGGTAAGACAAATAGAAAACCGCAAAATGGCAGAGCAGAGGCCAACCACATCAATA
Organism: Proteles cristata cristata; assembly: GCA_017311185.1. Classification (NCBI taxonomy): domain Eukaryota; kingdom Metazoa; phylum Chordata; class Mammalia; order Carnivora; family Hyaenidae; genus Proteles; species Proteles cristata. The sequence continues at coordinate 2,349,953 of JAESUZ010002849.1, read as the reverse complement.
ATTACATGCAATTCTGCCACAGCACATGCATGCAGTAACAGGCTAATTTCTGGTGGGGAAAATGACAACACAGACTGAACGTCTTCCTAACCTTTATCGAGTAGGGTTTCACTTGCTAAAGCCATTTTACCTGCTCAGAGCCTGTGAGATATTATTCTTATAATCTTCCGTCTCTTCCAGCCTTCAGTAAATGTATGGGCAACAAAATATGCCAAATAATTAATGATTTCCTTCTTCCCCTTCCACGCAATTTTCAAGTTATTGCTACTTACTCATTTTTTACCACAATCCAATTCTTCATAAATGCAACAGTCCGGCTGTGGCCATTGTATGCCAACAATATTCTTTTTAATTTTATCTTCTGCCTCACTCAGAAGGACAGCTATCAACCTGGAGATGATTCTTAAGGCATATGATATATAATAATACACTCTCTTGTGCACACACTGATATGCTCAATAGAGACTACAAGCCCGGAAGGTGAGTTGAGGGGCTGTCATTTCTTGGGGGAAGCGGGGGGGGGTCTCTACTTCCAGTGGCCCATACCAAACACTCCCAGATGGACAGATGGACACCAAGAATGCAGAGCGGGATGAAGGAGGAAAGCTGTGCGGAAGCAATAAGTGCTACTGTCCTTAACCCACAGGTATCTGTGTCAATATGAAATTTGAAGTCCCTGTCACATAGGGCTACACTAGCCTCACATTTTCAGAGAGAAAGGGGGGAGGGCAGGGAAATGCACAAGGACTTCAATTTCTTTAACAAAATTAAAAAATTAGGTGTGACCCTGGGTCCAATGGTGCCTAACAATTACCAAGTCCCCAAGGCCACAGATGAAATGAACAAGCAAAGGACAAAAGCTGAACAACAAACCAAAAGACAATCTGCAGCACAAGCTCACAGAGCAGCTCATCACATATTAAAACAAAAATCTAAATCTTCTGCACTGGGATCTATTGAACTGAGAAGAGAAGATAAACTCTGAGCATTTAAGAAATTTAGTTTAAAAAAAAAAAAGAAATTTAGTTTACAAATTAGAGATATTATCTGCCTTTGATATACCCAGGAAGGAATAAAGCAATAATTACCTATCTTCATATGAAAAGCTATCTTATAACAAAACACATCACATTTTACTCCTTGTGTAATATCAGAGAATTTGTGCTGAAAAGAAACATGCATATAATGAATGACTCTTGCCAACCACATAAAGATGCCATGGCATGGATTAGCACTTGCTTCTGGACTGGCCCAGCCTGCCTCAGGCCCCGGTCCTCCCCCACCCAACACCAGCCGCTTGTCTTCTCACATCCCCTACCAGTGTCTGTGTTTGGCATTGCTTGTGTTCCATTCTTCCGTTAGGGAACTATCACCTATCACGACCCAATGCCAATGGGCTACTTTTGAACTCTTCTCTGACATTATCAGAGATGATATCTCTAAGCTATCACAGTACTTTCAGTCTAGAATTTTTCATGATTTGTACATTACTGGCCTACAAACATGTCACCTACCCCAAAGTAAGAGCCCTGTGAGTACAGAACCATTTCTCACAGGTCTCTTTATACCCCATGCTAAGGAGATATGACTAGCCTATATAAGACACTTCTTTTACTGCAAGAGCCAATAAATTCACTTGTTCTCTCCTGTTATGCATAATGATACTGAGAAATGCTTCACCCTGAAGTTCTTTGCAGAACAGGTGCTAACTGCCTAAGCAAGTCATAAATCCATGTGAGTCCATTTTTCCCAAGTGGACCAATTCAATTAAATAAAGTTTTCCTTTGCTCCCTCCCTCTCACTCTCTCACAAACACCACACACTACCATGAGGACTGACAGTTTGTTTAAATAAATACCTTCGCAGAGCAAAAAGAGAGCATTTTGAGCACAATGAATAGAAAGCACACTTAAAACGTACACATAAAATCACTTTTGCCTCTAAGCAGAGTTCATACAGCTACATCATCTTAATTTAACAAAGTCAGTTTAAAAAAACTTATCAGAGTTTGCTGGGTCCAATCACTCCCCTCCCCTACTCACATCCCCATATGGTTTTACAGAGAAGATGTTGAGAAATACATCTTTGGGTGGCATGGGAAGGGATGAAAGGCTGAAAATCACAGTCTTCTCTGGACTTACAACAATAATAAAAAGAACATGTGCGTGGTGCTTTACAATTTTTTTAAAAAATATTTTTATTTTATTTATAGGAGAGAAAGAGACAGTGTGAGCAGGGGAGGGTCAGAGAGAGAGGGAGTCACAGACTGAAACAGGCTCCAGGCTCTGAGCTGGCAGTCAGCACAGAGCCCGACGCAGGGCTCGAACCCACGAACCGTGAGATCATGACCTAAGCGAAAGTCGGACACTTAACCGACTAAGCCACCCAGGCGCCCCGGTGCTTTACAGTTTTTAAAGTGTTTTTGTTAGGCACTCTTATTTAATGCCTAGGGGATTCCAGTGTGAGAGGCATGACAGATATAATCATAATCTAGCTTCCAGCAGTGAACACTAGGTACACAAGGGTGATACACACAACCCAGCTCACCTCTGTACTTAACCAAGTGGTATAACTGGAACTTCAACCCCAAAGGATCTTCAGAAACCCATGCTGTCTGAACACAGCATGTAACTGAGATCCTAAGTTTTACAAAGAAACAAATCAAGAGGTCAGAGTCCAATAAGGAGCAGAGATGGATGTGAAAGCGCTCGGCCTTGCTTAAGCCCAACAAACATAGCAAGTGGGAAAGGCCAGGCCTGCAGGAATTCCTGGTAAAAGTGGGCTATGCAGCACTCACTGCAGGGCAGGTCCAGGCCTCAAACCAGAGAAACATTTTGAGTTCCAGGAGACATTTCCTTTTCTGGGCACAGGATCACAGCAAAAGGTGTGCTCTCCTGGCCAGTAAAAACAACAGCAAAAACCACATCTTTCTCCTCTAATTCGATAAAATTGCTGGCATCTGCGCCCCTGTGAGCTTATTGTGGTCACGGTCAACATAGGACCTCAGATGTGCTTTCTGTGCCAATACTTTCCTGGGAAAGACAATGTTCTCAGGGTGGTCCCCAGAACAGAAGCGAAGATTTACATTTCAGATGCCTGTTAAAAGACAGACCGCAAACAAATGACTCTGGCCTGATGGCTGATATTTAAGCCTGACATAAGCACGGTGCCCAACTTTGCTGGGTAACACCAACAGCTAATCTTTTCATGTATTTTCATTATAGAAAGTGTATCCTAGGAGCACCTAGGTGGCTCAGTTGGTTAAGCGTCCAACTTAGGCTCAGGTCATGATCTAGCGGCTGATGAGTTCGAGCCCCATGTCGGGCTCTGCGCTGACAGCTCAGAGCCTGGAGCCTGCTTCCGATTCTGTGTCTCCCTCCCTCTCTGACCCTCCCCCACTTTCACGCGCACACGCTCGCACTCTCCACCCCCCAAAGATTAAAAAAAAACTTGAAAGCATATTCTTAGGGGGAGATGAGTAAAAGTGGTCAAGGGTACAAACTTCCAGTTAACAGGTGAATAAGTGCTGGGGATGTAACATGCAGCACAGTGGCCCAGTTAATACTGTATTTTATATAGTATAGTTGAACGGTGCTGAGAGTAGATCTTAAAAGTTCTCACAGCCAAACCAAACCAAATAACACTGTAACTCTGTGAAACATATGTTCACTAACTAACCTTACTGTGAGTACTCATCATTTGACAACATATACATATAAGAAATCATTACATTCTACACAATTTATTTGTCAACTGCACCTCAAAAAGCTGGGAATTTTTTTTAAAAAGCATATTCTTTTTAAGAAGAGGGCTCTAATTCTAGCCAAATAAAATCTTTACTGGGGGAGTCACAAAGTTCATGACATATACAACTCCCACCCATCTTACCTGCAGTATGAGTGGGTCACAGATGGGCAGGGCAAAGGGCCCAGATACCCACCCTCCTCCACGATGCTCTGCACACCCTGGGAAGCAAGGCTCTGATGGATACCACATCCCACAGCACATAAAGTAAGGCCTCTTAGTAACCAAATTGAAGAAAATGTTCATGTGGTTATATAACTATTTTGTCCAAAACGCTGGGCACCCTGGAGTGACAACGGCCTGCAGTGGGCACTGCGCCGAGGCTTGCGGTTTCTGGTCTCGAGGCTTGCCTCCGCCCGGGAGGGCTTCACTGGGCCTTGCCTGGGTCCCTGCCCTGCTCCCCGGAGCTACCTCAAAGCCGCACCCTGCTCCGCACGCCAGCTCCACCCCCTGGTCCCCGGCCTTCTGTCCCTCCACAAGCAAGCGTTTTGCTTGTGCATCCAGCCTGGTGTCTCCATCCCTCTGCTTTTAGGGAAATGGGAAACAGGTTACCTCCTCGTGTCAAAGTCTGGGCACTGGTCTCCTTGGAGGACCTGCCCACCAACTGCCTCTACCTAAAACCCAGCCTTTGCCACCACAGCCCCTCGACCTACAAAAGTAAATAAATAAATACAATAGAAAGATAAAAGGACCTTGAAGTTGTTAAGAATTAGACCCTGACACCCCCAGCCTCCTGCGGTTTCTCTGGCCCTATTCACAGCCCGAGTTCCTAGCAAGAATGTCGTACCCGGTCATCCTTCTCGCCTCAACACCCGTAAACAACCGTGATGTCACTGAAAAACAATAACCTCCAAACTGCTAACTCCTACAGTCCCACCTTGACACCTTTACAGCAGGAGAAACATCAGGTCCCTCTCTCCGTGGAATTCTCTTCCTGGGACTCATGTCACTGTCTTCTGGTCCATCACCCCTAAGCACTAATCTTCTCTCCAAAGGCTCCTCTTTTTTCCCTGTCCTTCAAGGCTCATGTCGCCAGATCTCTGTCTCTGGTCCTCTTCTCCTCCTCATACTTGGCGAAGACAAGCTCATTCATCCATGGAACTTCAACCACAACCTACACCCTACTTACTAACCCCTAAATGTTCGCTTATCTTTGGCCCAGACCTCCCTCTTAAAATTTGAATTTTTAAAAATCAATTTTACTGAGGTATAATTTACATGCAATGAAACGCACACATTAAAGTCTAACTTTCAATAAATTCTGACCACAACCAAGATTCCATTGCCTCAAATATCCTAATGCACCCCCACCCACTCAATCCCCCCGGACAACCACTGATCTGCTTTTGGACACTAGAGATTAGATGTGGAGTTTCATACAGATAGAATCATGCACTGCCTGTACAGTCACGTATGCGTCTATCTTCTTAACTGACCATAATGTTCTTGAGACCCATCCATGTTGCTGTGGGGACAAATCTGATGCAACTTTTCATAGGCATCCTACCTGTTCCTCGAATGCGACAAGTCCCACAATGAAGTCCATGTTATCTATCTTAGTCACATCCGTTCACAGATTTGGGAGTCAGAATGGTGAGGTCCTCCTTGCTTGCCCCACATCAAACCTGTCAGCAATACCATAATTTGACCTCCTCTGTATCTTTTAAATTTGCCCTCTTTATTCCCATCACTACAGCCTCAGCAAACCGGTGCCTGGATTCCTGCAAAAGTCTGACCTCCCAGCTCCCAGTCCCTCTTCTCTTTCAATTCATAACCTACACGACACGCACAGAGGAAATGCCTTTGACAGAAATGCCTTCAGCTGCTTCCACAGGATAACGTTATCCCATCAGAGGGATAACGTTAGCCCTTCCGTGGTCCTTGTGGCCCCACTTACTCTACAACATGCTCACTCTCAGACAAACGAGGCTCCTCACAAACATCTATTTACCCTTCAAAACCACTTACGATCCAGGTGCTCCAAACCATTCCCTGAAGAATTCCATCACATTCTCCTCACTGCTTCCACACATCTCTATCCAACTACGATCTCACTACATGGCAATTTTACTTATACCTGACAACAAGCATTCTTTATTCACGTTTGTCACCATGTGCCCCAACAAATATTTTGGTTTAATTTTTAAAGCGATGAAACAAGAGAAAATGGGTACTCTGCTAAGTCTGCCTATTACACACATTCCAAGTCTGTTCAAGAAGACGAGAGTTTTGTACTTGTTCAGGGTGATACCAATCTGCAAATGCGCTAGCAAGGAATGGAAAATGCTGTGCACTTCACTTGCCTTGTAATGACATCATGCAGTTGGACACTGTCCAAATGCCTGAGAGATGAACTAAAAGAAGTTAAAACACAGAAAAGTCACTCACACTTTTGCTTCACACTTTGCTTCTATCCTCACAGTTCACTCATTCTTTCTGTCATTTAACAATTATTGAATACTTTTCTCCAAGCAGAAGTGCAAAATACTGGGGAAAATAAAGAGGATAATCCCCCAGTAAAATCCCAAAGGTACAGTGGTGCAAGAGGTGTTCCTGAGCAAAGGGCGACGAAGAACCCCAAAGGGTCTTCAGGTTAAGGACACAACATCTACTGGGTCAACAGGAAGATCCCTGAAGACTCAGGAGCCAGTATCGACCAGAACCACTGAGGCTAATTCAGAGAGGATGCTGCTCTCTGACATTCTTAACAAATGTCCACATAAAACTACTTCAGAGAATCTCAAAGTCAAAGGCATTATTCAGAATTCACATTGTTTCAATATCCAGAAACAAAAAATTTAGTGCTTACAAAGGCTTTAAGAATGATGTAATGGCACCTGGGTGGCTCAGTCAGTTAAGCATCTGACTCTTGATTTTGGCTCAGGTCATGATCTCACGGTTCATGAGATTGAGCCCAATGCTGGGCTCTATGCTGTCAGAAGAGATTAGGATTCTCTCTCTCTCTCCGCCCCTCCCCCACAAAAAATAAACATTTAAAAAAATGATCGATTCTCTGGGATCTAAAATAAAAGCAGAAAATACAAGTACCACTGCATTTGAACATGTCTTAACACTTTTCCTTATCTGTCTCTCCACACAAAGCACACCATAAAGAGATGTCTGAACTAATTAGAGAAGCTGTAAGCTTATAGCTGGAAGGTGGGAAGGTATTTTCAGGTAGAGCAGAAAAGAGAACACATTGCACATTTTACTAAGCACACTGCTTTCAAGTCAAAAGAGTACTGAAATATATATACATACTGAATATGTTTATTTTTCTATGGCTTCAAAACTTTAAGAAATTATACAGATCTGTATCTACAGGATCTGGAAATGAAATTGTAAAGCAATCACATATGTGATGAGAGTAATTTGGGGCAGGGCACTCGGCTGGTTCAGTGAGTTGAGCAACCAACAGCTCAGGTCAAGATCTTGCATCAGGCTCTGTGCTGACAGCTCAGAGCCTGGAGCCTGCTTCAGATTCTGTGCCTCCCTCTCTCTCTGCCCCTCCCCTGCTCATGCTCTGTCTCTTTCTCTCTCTTTCTCTCTCAAAAACAAGTAACTATTTAAAAATTAAAAACAGAAAGAATAATTTGGGGGAATTAAATTAAAGGAGAATATAAGCAACCTACTTAAAGAAAATTATAAAACACTAATGAGAGACAGAGAAAGACAAATGGAGAGATACATGAGGATTCTATTTGGAACACTAAATATAGCAATGGAGACATGTGCCCAGTTAATTTGTAGGTTTGAAGCATTATCAAACTCTCAGTGGAAAACTATTGGCAAAGCCACGGGAGGTGGGGATGAGAGAAGCAGGGCAGACACACTGCTGGAGCCAGGCAGTCTGGGAGGCGGCTGGACCACACGCCACAGACCACCATCAATCCCGTGCGAGGATTTCTAGCTGGCTCACCCTTATCTGGTCCCCAATGCTTTTCATAGCTAGAACCTGCTCTCTGCAGGTCTGGCTATTAAGAATAAAAAAAAAAAACGAGAGCAAAATTTATCAGAAAAAATAAATAGGCCTAAATACCAATAAATATTCTGAAAGGAAAAAAATCTTACTTTCCTTTCCTTTGTTGTTTAAATCATAATAAAAATTTAGAACAGAGAGGTTTATGTACTTATTTTAGCTGTAAAATAAAGTTAAATGGGATTGTTAGAGATATAGAGGGTGTGATTAAAGATAAAATAAGTTGAAGATTTTTTTTAAAGAACCTAATATTTGAATGGGTGGAAAAAACATGATTTTAAATATAATATATAAAAAATTTACTATATCCACAAAATTTAACAATCAATATCTATCTACACAGATGGCAAAATGATATTATTTTATTTTTTTAATGTTTATTTATTTTCGAGAGAGAGAGAGAGAGAGAGAGAGCACACAAGCAGGGGAGGGACAGAGAGAGAGAGAGAGAGAGAGAGACAGAATCCGAAGCAGCTTCAGGCTCTGAGCTGTCACCACAGAGCCCAATACGGGTCTCAAACTCATGAACTGTGAGTTCATGACCTGAACCAACATGAGATGCTTAACCAACTGAGCCACGCAGGTGCCCCCAAAATGATATTATTTTAAAATTTAAACCTATAGAGAGCTTGGGTAGCTCAGTCAGCCTCAGCTTTGGTTTCAGCTCAGGTCATGATCCCAGGGTTCGGTAGTTTGGGCCCTGTGTTGGGCTCTACACTGACAGCAGGGAGCCTGACTGAGATTCTGTCTCCTTCTCTCTGCCCTTCCACCACTATCTCTCAAAATAAATGAAAATAAAACATTCCAACCTAATTAGTGAAGAAATAAAAACTAAAACCATAATATGCTACTTTAAATCCTTAATTAGATACAAAAAAAAAATAAGACTCCATATGATCTAGACCTTCTAGACTCTAGAAGTCTTCAAAATACCTTGTGTCCACCATTTTGCCCATCCTTCTGGGAATACACAACAAACATTTAAATTACTCAAATTGGTGATTCTATTACTTCTACTTTTGAGACTGGAACTCCAAAAAATAACCCCAAAGGAATTTATACAAAGAGAGTAACATTATTTACTCTAAGGAAAACTCAAAAATATTTTTCAAATGCCCCTAGAGAGTAAATGCTTAAACAAAGAATGGCAAAGCTCTATGAAAAGATGCTACTGAATAATTACAAATGACAAATTCAGCTTTGTTGATGCAGACAATCCTGATTTGCAGGGGGTGGCCAGTCTGTGAATCCAAAAATACCACTCCAGCTCACAGTTACAAAAGAGAGCATTACCTCCAAGACTTTTCCCAGGAAATGCCACCAGTGTATCTTCATCCCTTAAGAACACATGTAACCATAAACTGTAAATGAAACAATACCATTTTAAGCTAATAACAAGGCCTACTCTCACTGCTGCTGATTTGTAGGCGCAGGCTGCTGAGCTAACCTCTACTCAGGAACTGAAATTAAGTCTTGCTCAGCCTCTGCCTCAAGAGGTGGAGAAGCAAAATGCAAACCCCATCATGAGAACCACTCACCTTGGTCCACGGGCTGAGTGAGGAAGAACAGCAGGCCATGACTAAGAGAACCAGCTTAACCAAACATCCACTCTTCACCTTATTCTGGTTTTTCATTGAGGAGCCTAAGTGTGAGCATGTGTGGCTCAGTACCATGTAACTCAGAATCATCTGATGAACTCGGAAAGATTAGTGCCAAGTACTAAAGGACAGGTGCACACCCACCAAAGCTCTGTAAAAGCATATACAAACACAGAGAAAGACCGTAAGATCTTTCATAGCATGCATGTAGTCAGCATTGAGGATTCATGACATTTCTTACAGTGATGTTAAGTGACGAACTGTTAAAAGCAGCTCAGCAAGGAAAGGGACCTCTAGGTTTACTGTATAAAATGTACATGTTCACATGAGAGTAAATCAAGAAAGAAATCCAAGTAGCAGAGTTTGCTTTAATAAGATAAACAATTTAAAAAACTCTTCGAGATTCTTAATCATAGAAGTAATGGAATCCAAATGTTATTTCAGGGGGAAAAATCTAATTGTGATAGGCAAGAAAGCTGGGGAGGGGACAACTGTGACTTGGTCAGGGAAGGCCCTTCTGGGGAAGCAATCTTAAACAACCGGCATCTAAGTGAGAGAAGGCACCAACCGGGGAGAGGGGCTGTGGAACTGGGGCCCCGAGCCATGGACCGTAGAAGGAGGTGGGCATGCACACTGCACCTCAGGGGGAACAGTATAAGTCAGAGGAAAGGGCAGGTCAGGAGCTATTCAAGTCAGAGGGGTGAGGCGATCTCCTAATGTTTGAAATGATATTCTAGCCATTCTGTGGATTAACGGAAAGTCCAGAGGAGAAGCAGATGACCAGTTAGGTCAGTGCAGTAACCCAAACCAAAGACCATGGTGGCTCAGAGCAGGGAAAGCCACTGAATGGGAAGAAGTGATTAGACTAGGGATGTGTGCCTATATAGTATTTTATACTTCTATATTTATAATGTTATATATGTTTATGAGTCATATATTATTTTTTAAATAAGAAAGTTCTCATATATATGAAATATGCAGATCTCTACTTTTCAATTAATTACCACACAATAAAACTTAAGGAACTAAAAATCTACACTTCAAATAATCCTTCTTTAATGATTCAGATAGCACTGTGGAATACTATAATGCCTTAGGACCATATCAGTCATGTCAATTAGCCCTGCAGTGCAGAACAATAAGGATTTCTAACTTGCTGAAAGCTTTATAACCATACTTCACTGTAACGGCTTATTTTAGGAAAAAAGTAAAACAAAAAGTTATTTACTAGGGGAAAAACCTACCTGACATTTCTATATTCTGGAGTTTCATAACATAACTTTATCTTACATATTTGCTACAGATGTGATTGTACTTTACATCCAAATTTTGGAGAAAAATGCACATACATTAAACTTTTTTAAAGTTTATTTATTTTGAGAGAGAGAGAGAGAATATCCCAGGAAGGCTCTATAGTGTGAATGCAGAGCCCAACATGGGGCTCAATCTCATTAACCCTGTAAGATCATGACCTGAGCCAAAATCAAGAGTCAGATGTTTGACTGAGCCACCCTGATGCCCCTGCCCATACATTAAACTTATGCCAAATAAGCTTGAGGCAAAAATCAAAGAATTATGGAATCATAATTATTCCAGTTATAAAGAGAGGATAGAAATGTAGGCTTACTTATTTTTTAGGAGGGAAAAAAGGAAAGGAGTGAATGAAAGGGTTTTCCTCCAGTCAAAGCTGAAAATCCAGACCAGTCTTAAATCATTAAATACTTTGCCTAAATGAATCTTCAGAACCCAAAACACTGGACCTTTTAGCACTAAAAGCTGACAAGCTAGAGTGATAAGGAAAGTTCATATACTTCATTTTATTAGATTTTCTCCATGTATTTCATTTTATTAGTATTTTCATTTTAAGTGAAACTATCCTGACAGGTTAAAACAAAACAAAATAAAAAGCCAGTGAGAAGTCTTCTCATCATGGTCCCCTCCCAGGATTACTTGTGTTTTGTTTGGTTAGAAAGACAAAAAGAGTAAAAGTATACCAGCAATGATTCAACTAGCCAAAGTCTGGAGAAACAAAATCACCATCTATTCTGGACCCAGTTTCAAACAGCACCCAGTGCTGCTCTCACTTAGACGAAGCACAGACAAAGCCCAAACTCGTTCACAAGCAGCTCGAAGTTAAGCACATCTAAGGAGCACAATTTGTACACAACTCCTACCTCTCCCGGAGTCAACCACGCGCCTTGGCCCACCTGAACACACCACCAGCTAGAAAACCCGGTTCCCTCGGCCTCTGGGAACTGGGGGGCCCCCGCTTCCCTGGCTAGCTGGAGCGGGTCCTGCGGGGGCCCTAGAGGGAGCAGGCCTGGCAGTAGCCCCACACGTCCATGGGCCTGCCCAGCAAACCACGATTCGGACAGTTTCATCAGATGGTAACTGTGAAGCAGTAACCTCAGATTTAAAGGTATGGGCCACAAAGCATACTGTGAATTTTTCATCTCACTGTTATAGAGAGCCTAGGAGGTATTTCCTGGGCATCTTCTCAGGGTAAAACACTGTACTAGATACTTTCTGTAGGAAATAAATAAACATTATCCCATTTTATTCTCACAATAGCCTTATGTGATTTTACAATCCTTATTCATAGTTAAGACACCATCTTGAAGATTATACAACTACTAAGTGATAAAATTCAGAGTTGCTACAAGGTCCAAGTCCAAATCATACATTCTTTGTACCATGATGTCTTTAATCTACTCTTTCAGAAGGTCAGTAATATGGGCAATGAACACACAGTCTTACACTTTCACTTGAAAGTATCGAACATAAAATCTAAAACCCATATTATATAATGAATTCTTTCATTATTCTCAGAACCCAACATACTTACTTAAGATACCAAGTTAGCTATGCAACTACTTCCCTGAATGAATCAGCCATATGGAGATATTTTCCTTCCACAAACAATCCAGGCTATATAAACAAAACACTACTTTTCAGGATTCAGGTCTAAAGTGTGGGCAAATGAACACCAAAGTTAAGATGTGACCCATGTTGATAAATTATACACACTTATGTAAATTATTCTTTTTAAGTGTAGCAGTTTTTCTTAGGTAAACTTTCAGTATAGAGATAGCCGGAAAATTCTTTAATTCTTCAGTCTTACTTCATCTGGGCCATTTCTAGTAGATCAGCAGTCTCTCAAATAACATACACCAGATGATGTGCACATCCCTAAAACTCACAGAAGGCAATGAGTTCTACGTGCAGCAAGTGGTACAAACCACAAGCCATGAGAGGCTGCAGAACCAGAGTGCCGAAGGGGGTGGGGGTGTCTCTGGGACCAGAGGTCCAAATGGTGCGGCGCTTTGGCGAAAGGTAGGACTAAGAGGAGTCCTGAAAATGGAACCATTTTTAACCCGGGGACTAAGAGAGAAGGGAACTCACCATGGGAGGTTCCGAGGTGGGAATACAATGGCACAGTCACAGGAAGCACAGGCCAATGCAGCTGTGGTGAATGGGTTCAGGAATGAATCCAGGCTACTCTGTTAACCATCTCCTTCCTCTAAGAGGGATAATATCAGCAAAACCATTCCCACTCAATTTGTATGTGTGTGCGCGCACTTATGTGTGCCCTACCCTGTCACCACTACTCCCCCACCAACAAGATGCACACATGCACGCATGCGCGTGCACACACACACACACACACACACACACACACACACACACACAAAGGTAGAAGGTAGTGGGAGAGGATACTCAGTGACTCAGGGGCACAGTTAAAAAAATAAATTAATGGGGACCTAATCAGCAAACATGATTTGTACTCAACAATTACCAGTGGCCATAAACTGAATGTCTACACTACCATTTGAGGTTTGCTGAATCTAGTGACTAATACAAAACAATTCTGATAAACGTTGCCAGAAAAAAGCATTTTCACTAGTCACTAAGTTACAAAGATTACAGGACATGCCACCGAATAAACTGACAGATCTCTGAATATGCCTAGTAGTGGCTACTGCAGAGGTCAAGCAGCTGTCCTCAGGGTCCAGGCCAGACTACACTCCTGCTTCTGTCTTCAGTGAGTGTCCTTCATCAGCCCAGGTGCAGATCAACCTCCACTAAGCTCACTTGGCCACTGGATGAATGTTCCCCGAGCTCTGTGATCCCTCCAAAAACAGTCCTTACAGGTGAGCATGGGGAGCGCTCAACGACCCAGGAGTGCTGATACCTCCATGGGAAGAGCAGCCCTCAGCGACTCCCAGGAGGGAAGATCACAGACAAAGTGAGGCAACTCTCCCAAAGTCAGGCGAAAACTCTGTCCGAGTCAGGGCCCATCTCAAAAGCCACTTTGGAAATGTTCTGCAATCACCCCTCCACCTCCAAAGTTTCCTCTTCCATTTCCGGTCCCTCCATGGTCCTGGCTCTGCGTTGGGTAATGATTTGAGTCCCCAGGCAAACCTACCCTGTAGCCCACTGACCTCCCTCTCCCACAGAAAGTGCAACAGAGGCTGGCTGATTCAGTGACACAACATTGAACCAGCTCTTGTTATATGGAATGTTTGACACCCCCAGAGGATCTGGAGCTAGGCATCACTGCCTTGGCATAGTTACAGTTCAGCCAGCAATATTGTAGCACTGACCTGGCCCAGAGACAGCTCAAAGGCACAGACTCAACAGGCTGCCCAAAAATGTCCAAAGTAAGGTTAATTGCCATGGTCTTTCACCTAATTATGTTTCCTTTAAGCATGTAATTTTAAGTGTCCATTTTTTATTGTTATTTGTCACACTTCACAGTAAGCTTTGTACCGAAATGCTCCTGCCGGATGCTCCTACTGCAGCCTGTATCTCCTTTATCATAACACCACCGCCATCGCCACCACAGCCACCACCAAAGAGGCTGGAAGGTAGACAGTGGTTACTGTTGAATCCACTGAGTCCCTGCTTCTAGGGCAGAGTCTTGATATTCCCCTACTCTTCTCCATTCTCCTACTCTCACCATTCTCTGCTCTCAATCTACTTGCTAGAAAAGGGAGGACTCTGTCTACCCCTGACTCAGGCCTTGACAGTTGGGGCACTGTCTCCCTCTGCCCACAGTGTCTGGTTCAGGTTTAGGCCTATGATCAGCTCCACATAGTAAGAGTCAAGCCCAGCACTTTTATTGGGGAAGAGCAGTCTCTCCTTTTCATTGGAATAAGACCTGGGAGACTATTAGTCTAAACCTGCCTATGAAGCCAACATTGACAGAAGTAGAGAGATGGAGAGATACCAGATCCCAAGGGGCTGAGCCATGACTCAAACCTCATGGCTGATATCCCTTGCAGGTTTTCAGTTCCATGAGCCAACATATTCCCTTTGCTAATTGCTTAAGCCAATAGTAATAGGTTTTCTGTACTTGCAAATTAATAACATCCATGTTCATCTTCTTTACTCCTATACCATAGCACTTATCAGGGTAGCCAGCGCACAGAAGAGGCTTAATGTTTATCAGATGGGTTGAATGAAAACTTAGACAAAATATTTTATATAGGTATTTTATTTTATTATTATTATTTTTTATTTATTTCTGAGAGAGAGACAGTATGAGCAGGGGAGGGTCAGAGAGAGAGTAAGACACAGAATTCAAAACAGGCTCCAGGCTCTGAGCTAGCTGTCAGCCCAGAGCTTGATGTAGGGTTTGAACCCACAAACGATGAGATCATGACCTGAGCCAAAGTCGGATGCTCAACCAACTGAGCCACCCAGGTGCCCCGGCATTTTAATTTTTTTAAATGTCAACAGTAAAACAATTGCTACAATTCACTGTCACTAGAGAAAAATATGAAAAACTGACTTTCTAGGTATAAATTATTCTAGAAAAGAGGCTTTCCATTTATAGTAACGATTATAAATCTATACAACTTAAATAAATTTTATACTACATCAAAGTCTTGGCCTCTCCTTCTACATTAAGCTAAATCTATGACAATCATTGGCTGTTATGTACACGAACAACACGAACTGTTTTGTACTTTTGATCATTCAAGAGGGATATGGGCTACTGCAAGCAAACATCTGGCTCTGGGTCACAGGGATAAAATGCTCCTAATAAATACCATACCAGCTCAGAATGGATTCTCTTTTAATAACTAAATTCTCCATTCTTTAAACATGAAGGATATTCCATTATACAAATGAAACAGCAGAATATAAACGGGGGAGGGGATGGCGACTGGGGGTTTCAATATGAATTCATTATCATATTTTGAGTTGTTTTTCAAGTTGCTAGTATGAGTCTATAAGGATCAAGCTACATGTTCACCTAGTCCATTCTGCATCCAACAATGAATGCATTTTTACGACCTCTGGCCATAGTTATGGATGGGTATAATTTAGGACCATGAAACAAAGTCATATTACTGGTCTGTATGGTAATAAACCTGAAACATAAGGCCTCCCTCAATGTCTAAGCTCCTAGAATTGATTTCCCCTTCTAGAACTAAGCCACACCAAGAAGAAATACACTACTTACCATTTACTTTAAAGGCCCGAAGGCTAGTCCCAGCTCCCATGGAGTTTGCACCCAATAAGAGATGACAAACTGTCAAGTAGCAATCAACTTACCTGACCAGTGCTCTTAAGACCAAGAATTTTTAGAAGGTGAATATTTGGTTTAAAAAAAAAAAAAAGGCAAAGACTCGAGTGCTTAGCAGTTTTCAGAATGTAACAATTAAATATATGAAAAGCAGGAAATAAAAGAAACAAGAAGAATTTAGAACCTTGGTGCTGGAAAAGTTCTCAGAGACCACCTGATTCTTAAAACAAAGAAAATAAAGGTCAGAAAGTAGCTGGCCTACGGTCACACATGCAGAGACTATTAGAGCTGGAACAGGACCCCAGGCTCCTTCCTGCCTGTTCCGGTCCATCATCACATGGGGAGTAACATGGGAAGTTTTAAAGAGATAATGAAGGCTCAGCATCAATTCACTGACCCCTGACCCCCATCTTCATTTTTCACTGTGTGAAAATGATTCACCACAACATTATTTTCAATTACTCAGTAAGAAAAGTCTTACAGCCTCTGGATCGCTCCCTTACAGCCTCTGGATTACTATAAACTCAACAGCATAAGTAGCTACAGAGAAAGGATGTGGGGACTTCTTTCTTAGTCCTTCGCCTGTCCCCCATTCAGAGGTAATCAGCACCCGAGTCTCTTCTCAGTCAGGTTTACAGAGAACAAGCAAAGAAATGTCATGGCCTAAAATCTCCCTCCAGATACCTTGGCCCTGGAGTCAAACAGACAGAGCTTTAAGCTGGTGATGAGACTGGGCAAAAGGCTCAATGGAGTCCAGGAGAAACCATAGTCAACAAAAGAAAAATTAACAGACAAAAATCTCAAAAAGGGTAGACTGGTCTTAGGGATAACTCAAAATAGACTAATCAGTTTGTTTGTTTTTTTTAATGAATTATATTCTCAACACTGTGACTAACTGAATGTCTAACTTTACCTGAATGGTAATCTCTCTGTTCTTTAGCTTATCCATTTTCAGGAGTGTAAAGCCAAAGTGCCTGGCAGGTCTGAGTGCTTACTTACTATCTGTCCAGTTGTAAGAAAGCTGTGCATGAGCGATTGCAGAATAAGCACAAAGTGTATGCTAGTTTTCTTACTAGAAGTAATCAGCTATGAGTCTTTTCCTGAATCTAAAGAAAATATGAGTAAAATGCCTATAAAGGAGATATAGAAAAAGGCTTTCTAATTATGACTCAAAATCCAGATGCAATAAAAGACTGATACATTTAAGATAAAAATTTTTACAATTTTTGCATGGTTTTAAGAAGCAAAGTCAAAATATAAATAATAGAAAATATCTGCAATACATATCACAGATAAAAGACTAAAGTCCCCAATACCCAACAAAGAACTTTTAAAATTTGAGTAAGGCAAGGTGATTAAAAATCCTACAGAAAAATAGACAAAAGATGTGACTAGACAACTCCTAAGATACATAAACGGCCCTTAAACATTTGAAAACATGTTCAACTTCACTTATAATAAAAGATATTCAAAATAAAACTATTCTGAGGTGTCATTTCTTATCTAGCAGATTGGCAAAAGTTTAAAAGCTTGATAATACACTCCATTGGTGAAACTGCAGAAGAAAAGGTATTTTCATACATTGGTGGTAGGAATGCAAAATAGTTCTACCATTATGGAAGGGAGTTTGGCAATATATAACAAAACTACATATGTTTTCACATTTCAACTCGGCAATCCTACATCTAAGAACTTACCCTGAAGATACTTCTCCAATAATATGAAAATACATATGTACAAGTTATTCACTGTAGTATTACTTGTAATTACAAACTAGAGGAAACTCCCTAAATATTCAAACCTGGAGACTGAATGGGCCCGGGGAACATACATACTGTGGGCACTGCGGGCTGTGAACGATCTGCATGCGCTGACATGAAGTCATTCCCAGAAGTTAAGTGGAAAAGCAAAGTAAAAAAAAACAAAGATACACACACACCTAAAACTAATACAATGTTATATGTCAATTATAGCTCAATAAAACAGGCAAAAATGCATACATATTATGCTCTTTTGTCAAAGAAGAGGGAATAAGAAAACATTATAAATACACAGAGAGCGATGGGGCCCAGTCAGTTAAGCATCTGACTCTTGATTTCGGCTCAGTCATGGGTTCAAGCCCCACACTGGGGTTTGCACTGACAGCAGGGAGCCTGCTTGGGGTTCTCTTTCCTTCTCTCTCTGCCCTGACCTGCTCACTCGCTCGCTCTTTCTCAAAATAAATAAATAAACAATTAAACACACACACACACACAGGGGCGGGGGAGACAGAGACACACACTTATTTCTACAGAAGGCAAACAAAAACCAGAAAAGTCTTTTTTTCCCCAAGTAGGCTTCATGCCCCCAGCAGAGCTTGAACTCATGACCCTGAGATCAAGACTTGAGCTGAAATCAAGAGCCAGATGCTTAACTGACTGAGTTACCCGGGTGCCCCACAAAGTATTTATAAGGTGGGTGGGTGGAAGAAGTGGAAGAGAATGGAAGGAGTGTAGTGAGCTCTGAGTTCACCTCTATGTGATTTCTACTTGTCAATGCATGTTAATGTTCTACATATTTAAAACAAAATAAAATCAACAAGAATGGAAATCTGAGGAAAAACCCAAAAATGAAAACAAGACTGAAACAAACACAACTATATTTCAGATTAATTACTTAACTAAACTGAAGAAAATGTAGAGGGGAATTAATCCAAGCACTTTAAGAACTTCCGTAGTTGCCTATTTGGCTCTGGTCTGGGAGTAGGTAGAATTCAGGGAAGCCCTTCAAGCAGATTCTGAGCTCTTCTCTCTTAGCTTGGCAGTCGTAACAAAATACCATGGACTGAATGGCTCAGACAACCAAAATTTTATCTCTCACAGTTCCTGAGACTGAAAGTTCAAGTTCAAAGTGTCGGCAAAATAGGTTTCATAATGATGCATCTTCTGTTGGCTTATACGCAGCCAACATCTCACTGTGTGCTCACCTGACCTCTTTTTTCTACACTAAGGTGAGAGCAAGCTCTCTGGTGTCTCTTCTTACAATGGGACCAATCCCATCATGAGAGCCTCACATGCACGGCTTCATCTAACTATACGACCTCCCTAAGGCTCCACCTCCAAATACTATTACATTGGGAGTTAGGGCCTCAATATACAAATTTTGGCAAAACACATTCAGTCCATAATATCTCTTCAAATAAGTTTATTTGTTGTATTAGTATGGGTGAAGAAATTCTGACACTATTTCAGATATATTATGAGACTGCACAAACTATGGAAGAAAAAAATACAAATATTAAATGGAAGAAGCCAAGAGGGTGGCTGAATTGGAAATGCTGGTGTAAACTCTTGATTTCTAAATATACATATATGCATATACATGTGCATGTGTATATACATGGATTTGTATGTATGTGTGTGTTGGTTTATCACCTATCAGCTCCAAACGCACCCTTCAATGTCTGCTCTGTAGTAACAATGGCATTCCATTAATCATTTCTCCTTAACGTGAAAATGAATTGAAGCTTTCGCAGTAGAGGGCACTGGAGGGACACAGTAGGAGGAAAAGAGTTCACAAAGATCTTAGGGTTGGGGGATACTGGGTGGTCGTGACAGAATCCAGTAGAAACTGCCACAGCCACTGACTTCTTGGTCTTTGGCTAGTGACATTTCTGCGGTCCTCTCAGCTCAGAAACCAGAGACTCTATCACCTGTTCTCCCTGCTGTTCATGGCCTGGAAGGTCACACACTGAGTGGTCATTCCTTCTGTAAGCCCCTTCCTCCAAGCCTCCATGTGACCCATTTACTTGGAGAGCCGTCTGCCTCCAACCCCCCCTGCATAACACATCACTGGCTGGCGACCACCTGCTCCTCTGACTGCCTTCCAAAGGGTTGTTTATCACTTGCCTTCACACCAATTCCAGCCTGGCTAAGCCAACACTTCTTTGCTATCTGCTGGGATGAACCACACTTTTTCCAAAGAGATCTGAACCCCCTTCCAAGCTTGTCCTTCCCTGGGTCATCAGTCTCAGTCCTAGGGTCCCATATGGTTTCTTTGTATCTTATAGTTACTCTTTTATGAGTTAATAATTTTTATGTTAAACCTTCCTTGTTTCCACTGTGTGGTCAGACCTGGCTCCTGACTGGACCAGACCTCTACAGAATGTATATCTGAAGGTATATATCCACTGAAAGGGTCCAGTGGCAACCGCACCCCAGTAGGAATGAGTATATCTAGAGGCTAGATCTTGGTTTCTAATACTACACACACACCCCCACACACACTCCCAGAAAAGCAAAATTCATCCTCAGAGAAATGGCTGTTTCCAGAGTTGGAACAAGGTACGTACATTGAAGATGGAACACCCTGTTATGTCCCAAATAAAGAGGCGCCCCCAGTGGCTGGAGTGTATCAGAAGACTGGTTAAAACAAGAATCATTGGATTCTATGTAGGAAATTCTAATAAGGAATAGGATATGTGCATGGTTTTATTTATTTTTGTTTATTTATTTTTGAGAGCGACAGAGAGTGGTAGAAAGGCAGAGAGAGAAAGAGAATCCCAAGCAGCCTCCACACTGTCAGCTCACAGCCCAACATGGGGCTTGAATTCACGAACCATAAGATCATGGCCTGAGCCAAAATCGAGAGTCAGATGCTTAACCAATTGAGCCACCCAGGTGCCCCGGTATGTACATGGTTTTAAAGTATCCTCCCACTGACTGCTTGAAAATGCAAGGGGAAAAACAACAGTAACTACACAATAGTAAAATCAGATGAAAATTAACATCAGCAGTGAGGGCTAGGTGGACACTGTGTGCCTCCACATGTGATACTCTAAGAAAGACACAACATCCAACATCACTTATGGAAGATTCAGCTGGGGATGACTAACCTGAATTTAATAATAACAAAGTTAGACAAACTCCAAATGCAGAACATCCTATGAAAGAGGGAGAGGAGTGTTCTTCCACAGTGTCAAATGTCATAAAACAAAAACTAAAAACCTGAAGAACGTTTCCAGGTTAAAGGGACTTAAAGATACATGAAAACTAAATGTAATATGTGATCCTAAACTGGATCTTGTACTAGAGGAAAAAATTTAACAAAAATGGAATATGGACAGTACAAGTACTGAATTAATGCTAAATTTTCTGAAGTTGGTAACTGTATTAATGTGGCTATGTGACAGAAAGTCCTTATTCTTAGTAAATATACACTTAAATATTTCAGGATAAAAGATATATATTCTCAAATGGTTTGGGAGCAACACACACACACATAGCACAGGAGGCAGGGAAAGAGTACAGATGAGAAATGAGTTCAGGTTAACAACAGGTGAGTATGAGTAAAGACTGAGTGAACTTTCTTGCAACTTTGGTGTAAGTCTGAAATTATTTCCAAATAAAAAGGTTTTAAAATACCTTTTCTCCAAGATTAGAAGACATACATAAAAAACTTCTCTGGAATAAGCATGTACTCTACTACAATACTCAAAAAGAAACAATGTTTCAAAAATGTTTCTATGTGCAAAACTACATAGTCTAAATGGTAGCCACTAGCCATTTGTGGCAATTGAGCACTTGAGATGTGGCTAATTTGAACTGAGATGTACCAGATATCAAAGATGTGCTATGAAAAAAAGAATATGTTATCTCACTAACAGTTTTTATACTGATTATATGTTGAAATAATATTTACATATTATGAGTTACATAAAACATTACTAAAATTAATATTATGTTCTTTTTTAATTTTTTAATGTAGCTACTTAAAAATTTTAAATTACATATGTGGCTCATATCATATTTCTATTGCACACTGATCTAAAATATAATAATGGTTTTAAAAAAAAGAGATACTGATCTCTTAAACAACTATTTCATTAGTAGACGAAAATGTTAATTTACATTACAGATCCTAACTACCCTAAAATAATTTCAATCTTGGAAGTAAGGTAGATAATTAGGCTTTTTTATGGCATAAGTAAGGGGAAAGAAAAATCCTTAAGGCCTAGAAGACAGGAAAAAGCTCTTTGGTCACGTTGTTTAGGTAATTTCCTAATTAGTCGCAAATGCCTTCTGCAGAAATTTCCTGAAGAGGGAAAAATAAAATCTAAAATCATGAAAATATCAAGTAAATGGAGAGACGAGCTGTTTTTTTACATTTTTGTTTTCAAACTCTGAGTTAAATGAATAAAATCAACTTTCCAAGTCCTAAACATTAACTTATAGCATCTTACAAACAAAGCCAATAAGCATTTATTCCTGCTACCAAGAAATTTACAAAATAGATCTTACTGACAACAATGTTATTTCCAAGGTTATTAATTCTCCTATTTTAAAGCTCTGATTAACAAACATGTCCTTAAATTCTAAAATCTAAGGAAGAAAGAAAGAAAGAAAGGAAGGAAGGAAGGAAGGAAGGAAGGAAGGAAGGAAGGAAGGAAGGAAGAGAGTGAACAGAACTCAGACAGAATTGGTTTTCATCTTGAGCACTGTTATGGGGTCACATACAGTAAGAAGGTTGGAGGTGAGCTTGAACAGGAGGGTTACTCCAGGACAAAGAAAGGCCCCTGGGATGGAGACAATTTCCTCTGTATTTAGTAGACCAAATCTAAGTAGGCCAAGTGGAAAAAACAACAATCGCCAGTAAAGATTCCATAAAACAGCAACAATGAGGAAGAGAAACCAAAGGTAGGTTGCCAGAAGGTACAACAAAAACACCCAGCAGTGTAATCTTGGGCAAAATGCACAGGCGTGTTTGTTTTGGAAGTTTGGAGTCAAGCATGTGGGTGGACCCAATTAGAAATAGCAAACTGCCACACAGCACAGATCCCCATGTTCTCTCTCTCCCTTCCCGCACCCTCCCCAGCCCATCCCAGACCATATCCCAGAGAGACGACGTTAGTCAGCTTTAGACACAAATCTCCTATTAGAATGATACCTACTGCCCAGTGCATTATGGGTCCATTTCTGCACTGTGCCCGTGCCAATGGGCCACCAATGGCCCCACCACACCTGAAGCCACGAGTCAGGTTCTGTGGACTTGGATGCAAGGTAGGCAGGATGAGTGAGCTCTGCTTAGAAGGAAGTTAAGAATGCCTCACAGATAAGGAGGCAACACGGATGAGGTGTCCAGCGTCCCAGAATCCCGAACTACAATAAAACTTCTGGCATGAGCCTAGCCTCCCTCCCACCAAGAACACCTCCCCACCTTGTTCCTAACCCCTCACCTGCCTCCCACCTCACATTGCATTCCTGTGGTTTGCAATCATGAGGACACTTCTCAACAGTGAGGCCATGGCTCCACTGTTTTAGCCTTGGAAGGAAATGCAGAAGGGTAAGATACCCGAGGAGGGCAAGGAGCCTAAAAATAAACAGGAACAAAGACTTAACAAACTCTTTCACGTACACTATGGATTCCAACTTGAGTCACCACAGCCCCCTTAGGAGGCAGGTGTTACTGTTCCCTTGCAGATAATATAGCCACAGCACAGACACAGTCTGGTTTAAGAATCCACAAGCTTACCTACTAATAAATCATAAGCAGATTCTATAGTTGGAGAAATATTTATCTGCCCAGAACTCCAACAATAATCTCATTTACTCTCATTTTGACATGATGTAGCTTGAAGCTGCTTCCTAATGAGGCTATCACCAAAAAAAATGATTGCCTTGTATCCACATCCCTCTCTCACTCTCTAGCAAAAATACACCCAAAAGACCATGTTTTCCATGTATCTAAGTTACTTGCAGCCATTTATTTATTTCTGTTAGGAGAAAAAAAAATTTAAATTACTAAAGTAAAAAAATAAACAATGCCATTATTTTGACAAATCTATTTTCTTAATAAAATATAATTCTATTATATTCTGGTTTTTGTTTAGGGAAAATAAATCTTTATTTAATGCTTCTAAGAACCTTTAAAAAATATTTTAACAAGAAATTTCTGATTTAAGATGTCAAACTAAAGATGATCCTAATCCTTCTCTTAGAAATCACTTCAAGGGCACCTAGGTGGCTCAGTGCGTTAAGCATCCAACTTCGGCTCAGGTCATGATCTCACAGTTCGTGGGTTCAAGCCTTGCGTCGGGCTCTGTGCTGTCAGCCAGCTCAGAGCTGGAGCCTGCTTCAGATTCTGTGTCTCCCTCTCTTCTCTGACCCTCCCCTGCTCATGCTGTCTTGCTGTCTCTCTCTCTCTCTGGAATAAATTTTTTTAAAAAACCATTAAAAATCTTTTAAAAAATCACTTCACAACAAGGACCATGAAAAACAAAAACAAAGGCCGGCTTCAGTGGTGCCAAACCATATGTATGAAGACAGAAAATGGATAAGGAGTGGCAAGTGGATACACAGAACAGAGTGAGGCCAAACTGAGTGCCGCAGAGAGATACCAGGAGCAGGAAGCCTGGAAAGGTTCAGGAACGCG
Organism: Proteles cristata cristata; assembly: GCA_017311185.1. Classification (NCBI taxonomy): domain Eukaryota; kingdom Metazoa; phylum Chordata; class Mammalia; order Carnivora; family Hyaenidae; genus Proteles; species Proteles cristata. Next base: position 2,325,628 of record JAESUZ010002849.1, on the reverse strand, counting down.
CCCAGGTGCTGGGAGAAAAGCCACACACGAGGCAGGTGGGTGCAGGTACCCACACCGGCGGGGGACGCGCCCTCCCTCGGAACACTCCTGAGGAAAGCAGGCACGGCCGCGCCCTCACAGCATCAGACGCTGATGGCTCATTCTCCGGGCAGAGTGAGCCTCAGAGAGCAGCCGTGGGGACCTGGCATAGTGAAGATGGTGATACAGACTGAACCTTGGGTCATCTTCTGAGAGGTTAAGAGCAAGAATGGAATCTAAGGTGCTCCTGGTTCAGTCTCAGCTCTATCAATTAGGAGAGATGTGCTACTGGGCAAGCTGTTTAACATCTCTGTACCTCAGTTTCCTCTGCTATAAAATGCGATGGTACTAGGTTCAAAATCATGGAGTTGATGTCAAGATTAAATGAGTTAAAGCTCTTGGAATAGTGTCTAGAATACAGCAAGCACTAAATGTTAGCTCCTTCTCTTCCTCCCATTACTCTCTTCCCCAGCACACACGCGCGCGCACACATGCATCCTTAGCTCTTGGAATGCTGGCAGCAGGAGTAAATTCACAGGCATGTGATTAGAAGGGCCTTATCTAGAGAAACTGAACAACCCCAAAGAAATATGCTTGGTTGGCACAAAAACAAACACTCAGATCAATGGAACAGAATAGGGAATCCAGAAATGGACCCACAAATGTAAGGCCAACTAATCTTTGACAAAGCAGGAAGAATATCCAGTGGAATAAAGAGAATCTCTTCAGCAAGTGGTGCTGGGAAAACTGGACAGTGACACAGAGAAAAATGAACCTGGACCACTTTTTTATACCATACACAAAAATAAACTCAAAATGGATGAAAGACCTAAATGTAAGACAGGAAGCCATCAAAATCCTCGAGGAGAAAGCAGGCAAAAACCTCTTTGACCTCGGCTGCAGCAACTTCCTACTCAACCCATCTCTGGAGGCAAAAGAAACAAAAGCAAAAATGAACCACTGGAACCTCATCAAAATAAAAAGCATCTTCACAGCGAAGGAAACAATCAGCAAAACTAAAAGGCAACCAACAGAATGGGAGAAAATATTTGCAAATGACATATCAGATAAAGGGTTAGTATCCAAAATCTATAGAGAAGTTACCGAACTGAACACCTAAAAACCTAATAATCCAGCAAAGAAATAGGCAAAAGACATGAATAGACACTTCTCCAAAGAAGACATTCAGATAGCCAAGTGACACATGAAAAAATGCTCAACATCACTCATCATCCAGGAAATATAGATCAAAACCACATTGAGATACCACCTCACACCCATCAGAATGGCTAAAATGAATTCAGGCAACAACAGATGTTGGCAAGGATGCAGAGAAAGAGGGTCTCTTTTGCACTGCTGGTGGGAATGCAAACTGGTGCAGCCACTCTGGAAAGCAGTATGGAGGCCTCAAAAAATTAAAAATAGAACTACCCTATGACCCAGCAATTGCACTACTAGGTATTTACTCAAGGGATACAGGTATTCCATTTCGAAGGGGCACATGCACCCCAATGTTTATAGCAGTGCTATCAACAATAGCCAGAGTATGGAAAGAGCCCAGTGTCCATCGTCGGATGAATGGATAAAGAAGATGTGGTGTATATATACATACAATGCAGTATTACTCAGCAATCAAAAAGAATGAAATCTACGGGGCGCCTGGGTGGCTTAGTCGGTTAAGCGTCCGACTTACGCTTGGGTCATGATCTCACGGATCGTGGGTTTGAGCCCCGCATCGGGCTCTGTGCTGACTGCCAGCTCAGAGCCTGGAGCCTGTTTCAGTCTGTGACTCCCTCTCTCTCTGACCCTTCCCTGCTCACGCTGTCTCCCTTTCTCTTCTAGAAATAAATAAAACATTAAAAAAATTTAAAAAAAGAAAAAAAAAATGAAATCTTGCCATTTGCAACCACGTGGATGGAACTAGAGGGTATTATGCTAAGCGAAATTAGTCAGAGAAAGACAAATATCATATGACTTCACTCATATGAAGACTTTAAGATACAAAACAGATGAGCATAAGGGAAGGGAAGCAAAAATGGGATAAAAACAGGGAGGGGACCAAACATGAGAGACTCAGGTATGGAGAACAAACAGAGGGTCACTGGAGGCGCTGTGGGAGGGGGATGGGCTACATGGGTGAGGGGCATTAAGGAATCTACTCCTGAAATCACCATTGCACTATATGCTAACTTAGATGTAAATTAAAAAATTAATTAAAAAAATAAAAATAAAAAATGAAAGAAATATGCTTGGATGGTGACATTTGACGGTCAGCAACAAAACAGTCAGTTATCCCCCCAGATTACTCCACAGCAAGCCCACCCGCTGAAACACCCGCCATAATACACCGACACAGAGGTGCCAAACAGCTTCACAGTACATTACTGTGAAACATCATCATGAAATTTCAGCATATCTACAATAAAAGCAGATGCCAAACACTTGCAGATATTTTAAACAGATCTTACACAGAAGAGTCAGAATAATAATAGCTAATTCACAAAGCCCTCATGAGGTACCAGGCACTGTTCTAAATCCTTTACATACAGTTACTCATTTATTCCTTACAACAAACCTACATGAGTAAAGTACTATATGTAAACCATTTCACAAATGAAAAGGTTAACAGTACAGAAAAAATAAATAATATATTTAAACAGGATTCCGAGTCTAGCTTCAGGGCCTTAAGTACTATGCTTCTCAATAATAACTCTCCAAGTTTGAAGACTATGGAAAAATGCCTTTGAAATTCAAAGCAACTAAAAATCTATACCTAGACAAACTATCAATCAAGAGTGAAGGCAGAATTAAGACATTTTTAGATACACAAGTCTTGAAATTTATAACTTTCTTTCTTAGGAAGATATGATTCTTAGGAAGATATGTTTCTTAGGAAGGTATCTTAGGAAGATACTGGAGACTGCACTCGAACAAAGAACAAGTTAAACCAAGAAAGACAAAGATACAAGATCAAAGAAATGAGATCCAGCAGAAGTAAGGGGCAAAGGGGATTCCCAAGGTGACAATAAAAGGGGAGTGCAGGAAGTCTGCTCAGCAAAGGGGGACACCGAGCTCCTAGATGGAGGTCTCCAGGAAAGAAACGAAAACGAAAAGAGCCAGTAAATCATCTTACTGGCTTGAATGTGTAGAAACGTACTGAAGATGCTGTACGATTCACAACTGGTAAAGAAACTAAAGTAAGACTACTTTTATCACAAAGGGGGAAAAATTCTGAACAGTTAAGGAAATAGAATCACAGTATCCAATTTGACTCGCCTGGGCACAATACTGACACAGTTTAAATAATGCAAACACGGGATAATGAGTTAGCCAATTATGACAGTGAAACACTGGGATGGTTAGGTTGCAAGGCAAAGTTGGGCTGAGTGATGGTGGAAGAGAGCAAAATCTCTATCTGCCAAGATAGGAAAGAAGCCAACAGACAAAAGTCCAAAGCGGATTAATCAAAAAGGTAACAGTACAGCCTTCAGTGAATAGCTAGGACAGGAGGTGAGGGGAGTAGACGGAAGTTATAACACTGCTATTTTTCATTATTAGCATTTACCCACGTGTAAGTATTACTGTGATAAAGAAGAACTCACACTACTGAGCTCTGGTATAAAAATGGCTAAGCCAGTTTGGTGAAACAAAATTCTACCCTTAACATACAGAAATAGTCCTATTTCTGCCTCTTTTCTAGAACAGTTCCCTGTTCGAAGTAACAACTCATAAGATAAATTTACAAGAGCTGTTTTTCAAATACACCTTCCATCTATAAATTGGTTACTCTCGTATCTCAAGAGTCTAACTGGGGAGGCATCTGAGTGGTTCAGTCAGGTTAGCATTGAATTCTTGATTCCAGCTCAGGTCATGATCCCAGGGTCATGGGATCCACACTCAGTGTAGAGCCTGCTTTAGACTCTCTCTCTCTCTCTCTCTCTCTCTCTCTCTCTCTTTCGCTTTCCTTCTGCCCCTCTTCCCTGCTTACACTCTCTCTTTAGTAAAAAAAAAGGAAAGAAAACCCAACTAAGCCATTCACACACTACTACAGTATCACAGTGACATGTTCAGAAGCTACTTCTTGAAGACTATTATTTCCATAATAAATTAAATTAAAATTATAAGTATGTAAATAGGGGCACCAGGTTGGCTCAGTCAGTTGAGCATCTGGCTATTATTTCAGCTTCCATTATGATCTCACAGTCCTGAGATTGAGCCTGTGTCAGGCTCTGAGCTGACAGTGCAGAGCTTGCTTGGGATTCTCTCTCTCTGCCCCTCTCCCATTCATGCTCCCTCTCTCTCAAAATAAACTAAAAAAAAATAATTACAAATAAACATAATATATGTTATATATAATAAAAATTAAATTAACTAAACAAATCCCAGAATAAATTAGGTCAATGCTGTCAACTCAGTTTTCTACATTGGTGGAAAAACGCATGGAACATAATCATCATCTTTATATCCACATTTGATTTTTTTTCAACACTTCTTTTTGAATACAACAGTCTTCTAAAAGTCTTAGAATGCAACCAAAGCCATCTTTCATCCCCTGAACACTCATCACTATTGCTTCCTCATCATGACTACTCAGGGCCCAGCCTTTGCCTTGCACTATGCCTAAATATGTCACCAAATTCTTCACCATCCAGAACACATGCCAGTGACTCATAAGCCTTTCTCTGATCACTGTGGCTCACCTTTTGTGAAGCAGTGTCTTACAGAAGGAAAAAGAGGCATGAACTCTATCCCTAGTCTGCCATCTTCATCTAGGTGTATCCCTGGGACAACTTTCAGAACATCTCTGAACCTCAGATTCTCTAGCTGTGGAGAAGGATAAGACAGAGAGCTGTTTCAAGAGTTCAATAAAATAACAGACATAGAACACACAGAAAATTGTAGCCGCATAACACATGGCAACTGTCACCAGCAGTTACTGTCACCAACATTATCTCCATATCAACCATTATCAGTCCTCTGTCATCTTTATCACATGGGCAGGAACTGCTCCGTGGTCACTGTGGGGTCAAAGCTCAGTGGTGCACACCACCAAAGTCCCGGACTGCTGAGGGTGGGTTCTCATGTGTGTCCAGAACCCAAAGGGGCTCTGAGATGCAGCTCATGCCCCAACCCCATCCCCCGCAGAGGCATAACTGGCCACCCTGACCCCCCAAGCATCATCCTCTGCTGCTCTGTGATGCTCTGCACCCCAGCACATCCACCACCTACGTTTTCAAGTCTAGTCTAAAAAAGAAGATACATTCCTCACCACAAAAATTAAGTTAACTATAACGGCATTTGGGAAATCCAAAAATATATTTTTTAAGTGCCACATTTACTTCATTTATATATTGCTCCATCCCACCAGTCTCACTGTGAAGATCCTCTTATCCCATTTTCCCCTCTGAAAAATCTTAACTACTAACACTGGCAGACAAAAATGGATCAATCACCACTCGTGCACCTGGGTGGCTCAGTCAGTTAAGTGTCCACCTCACGGTTTCGGCTCAGGTTATGATCTCACAGTTTTCTGAGTTTGAACCTCACATCGAGCTCTGCGTGGACAGTGTGGAGCCTACTTGGGATTCTCTCTCTCTCCCTGTCTGCCCCTCCCCTACTCGCACTATCTCTGTCTCTCTCAAAATAAATAAATACTTTAAAAAAAAAAAAATGGATCAACCACTAAACTCTAGTAAGCACATTTTACTGTTTTCAATTCCTTTCTAGCATATAAAATTAGGTAAGTTTCTGTTGTTTGTTTCATTTTTATTAGGGTACAAGTTTAGCTGAAAAAGTAGTAGGCAGACTGAGGGACTGTGGTTTTGCAATTCATATCTTTAATGATATAACTTTCAAATCTCCTGTGCACACCACCAAAGTCCCAAGATTCCAAAGGCAGCCCTGAGCTGCTTCTGCCCCAAGTACACCTGAGGACATTCCTGAAAAGGGCCTTATACCACCGACTACGGGCAAAGAACAGCAGCACACGGTCCATGCTCTCTGAGTTCAATGTGCCTACATGGTGAACACTTAAAAGTCCTGCCTGGGAAGGAAGACCGACACAGTCATCTAGCATACTAAAATACACTCACACAAATATACAGAGATGGCTGCTTTACCAGAAGAGTCACATAAAGTAAAATCACTAACAAATTATCTTTAACTCAGGTCATGAACACAAGTATGTAACCTTTCAAACTTGAGTACAACTGCATGGTGTACAGTTACACCTGAGCACTGTGTTAAGTCAGATTAAGGCAGCACCTTGCTTAAACCTTCTGCCACTGGATTAATCAGAAGACAAAATGCCCCAATGAATAAAATCCCCATTACCAACCAGAATATATATATAAACAATAAACATTTCACAGTATAGTGGGGAAAGAGCAAAGAAGGTCAACTGCCTGTCTAACTATGGAGGATTTGTTCCAGGGACAATAAAAGATACATATAGGTCCTTGTCCCTGTTGTCCAGCCAGACTCCAAAAGCATCTTCCCGGGGAGGCACCTGACTTGATAAGGTAAATACAGACATGCTTAGGTTGGAGCCAAGGGAAGCAAAGCACCTTCATGTCGCAAAGACAGAAACAGCTTTTTTGAGGCCAGAATGTGGCTTAATCTTCCTGCATCACTCAGAAAACAACTGTCTAAATTCTATTTCTCAAAGCCCTGTTCAAAGGTCATCTTCACAAGAAAATCTGTGGTAAACCTCAGCCTTAATTCTTTGAACAACCTAAATCTTTCTTTCCACACTTAACTGAAAGACACATGAAGAAAGAGACATCCAGGTACACACCTCACCTTCACTGCTCGACCGTGGACCCAATCAGGCATAATCCACGACTTCTCATGCCCTGTGGTGGCAAGAACACACAGCACCCAACACACGACAGGGATATAGTAAGTATCTACTGACTCAAATCATCGGTGTTTTCAAATCTTAACTGTTAAACAAAAATTTTAAAAATGTTGTCTCTCAAGAATGAAATCTGGCCATGTGTAGCAACGTGGATGGACCCTGAGGGTGTTATGCTGAGTGAAATAAGGCAGAGAAGGACAAATATCATATGTTTGCACGTATAGGAGGATTAGGAGGAACTTAACATAGGACCATGGGGGAGAAGAAGGGGGGAAATGGTGGGGGAAAGGAAGAGAGGGAAACCATGAGAGACTCTTGAATGCTGAGAACAAACTGAGGATTGATGAGGGTGGGGGAGATTTGTAGGGGGGTGATGGGCATGGAGGAGGGCACTTGTGGGGATGAGCACTGGGTGTTATATGGAAACCAACTTGACAATAAACTATTTGTAAATTAAAAAATTTTTAAAAAATGCTATCTCTGGCCTCATGGCTAGTAACAGAATTTAAGGGCATTAAGCAACATTATAAGGACTGGAAAGAACATAGTTAAGTAAACAGAGTATATGAGATACTCAATATCACCATTCACATACACGGCATTTGCCATTTCAAAAATATACTCTCATAGATTTTTATAACCATGAAAGAAATTATTATTTCAATTTAACTACATATAAACCAATGACTTGAGTGACTCGGAGAGGACCACACCAACTAGTTAGGTGACAGAGCCAGAACTTCTTGAAATAGACATATGGAAACAAAGGAACAGAAATGGGAGAAGACGCAGTGTCCCGGGCAGTCCTCTCTCCTGTCCATCACTATGATATCATAGTGAGTGATCACAAACCTATCAAGTCACCTTCTATGAAGAATTTATAAAGAAGAAAAAAAAGATCTGCAGTGACTTTTCACTGGCTTTAATGCAAAATTAGCCATTTTCTCACTAGAATTAGTGTATAGATCCTTAAATATCATGCTCAGTATTGTATAAATGTTTTTAAATCCAAAATGGCTTTCAAATCTGTATGTTTAAAAAGGTTGATCATCTGGGCACCTGGGTGGCACCTGGGTGGCTCAGCTGGTTAACCATCCGACTTCAGCTCAGGTCACGATCTCACAGTTGTTGAGTTTGAGCTCCACATCAGGCTCTCTGCTGTCAGCACAGAACCCGCTTGGGATCCTCTGTCTACCTCTCTCTTTTCCCCTCACCCACACATGCTTGCTCACTCTCTCTTTCAAAAATAAAGTAACATTAAAAAAATAAAGTTGATCATCACTATGCACAGTAATGCAAAAATACGACTGGGCTTGGCAGATGTATAAAAGTATATGTATGCATACATATGTGTGCATGTGTGCCTGTGTGTATGTGCAGTAAGAAGTATTCATAAAATATTCCTTGAATAAAACCACTTTTTTATATGAAAAATTCAAATTCAAAAGAAGCTTTTTATACAACTGAAACTTCCATATATTAATGGGTAGGAGCATAAAATGGCACTATCACTTTGGAAAACTGGTGATTTCTACTGAAGGTGTATGTGTACCACATCTTGAAAATGACACTGTGCATACACAGATCCATAAAAAGACATGAATGTTCAGAGAGGTTTAGCCATAACAGCCAAAAACTGGAAGCAAATCAAATGCTCATCAATATAGAAATGGAAAAACTGTTGCTTCTTCCTTGAATGGAAAACCAACATTAATCAAAAAGAACAAGCTAACAGCACACACAACAGGGCCGAATCTCACAAATATCACAGAGAGAAAAGCCAGACACAAAGGGTATAGGTGAATTTACATGAAGTTCGCATTTACACAAAGTTCAAGCACAGCCCAACATATCTAGGTCACCTCTCAGCAGGGTGCACAGCCTGCGAAGGGGCAGCAGGTACCTGGGAGGGTGCTGGAAATGCTCTACGTCTTGATCTGCTGGGAGGTTATATGGGTGACTGCACAGGTCAATGATCACTGAGATGTAAGCTTATGATTAATATACTTTACTGTATGATATACTTCAAAAATATTCTCCCTCTTTTACAATTATTCAATAGCCATATATGGACACCTGATGATGGATTCCACCTAAGAAAACAAATAAGCTGCTAAACAGTGAAGCATGAATACTGTTAACATCCTATGTAAATACATCTCTTCTTTTCAATACAGTACCTAACTCTTAAACATTGCTCAATAAACACTGGTTGAAAGAATTTCACAGGTAGTGACACTGTTTATGTTTTAGAAGTCCAGAGAAATCTGTATGTATGTATGTATACACAACATAATATCCTCAATATAATATACCCAATAGATGTGAAAAACTATGGTTCTTGTCCAATTAATTACTTCCATCACCTGTGTCCATTAATTCCTTTGCTCTTGCACCTCCAAGTACAAGCAATACATGCTAGGTGTTAAACCATCACCCAGAGCAAGGCAGATGTTCACTGTGTAAGGTGAACACGACTACTTTCACTGTCTACACTGCCCGTCTGACACAGGCCAGTGACTCTTTGCTAGGCATACAGGGTTACCGAAAGGGCCGAGAGCATGACACACAGGTCAGAATCATCTCATCTAACCTTTCAGCCTGGGCAGAGAGCTGCCCTGGTATCCCTGCTGGTGGGAGACCACTGCTGGGAAAGGCGAGTGAGGGGCATCCAAGAGAATGGAAATGCTCGGAGAGGCACACAGGCCACCAGGCACTGTGTCCACCTTAACACATTCCCACGGGGACACAGACACCAGAATCCACAGTTTCAAAAGTCTCATTTGGCAGCAAGTTGAGAAAATGAAGCAAAGCAAGTTCTGAATCCACAGGGAGGGGGTTCAAAAAGACCACAAGTGACAGACAAAAGTGCAACAAAGCCCCAGCTCACCTCGCTGTTGTGGCCCCGCAGGTTGAAGTTTATTCTCTGGGGAGTGTTTCTGTCCCGGCGGCAATGGCTCGAGGTGAAGGTCACCCCAACAACGCCGCGGCCGTTGCCTGTGGCCAGCCAGCCCTCCTCGTAGTAGCGCCGCCGGCACACTGGCTTCTCCTTTTCACTCTTGGGAACGCGCCCCTTCCATGACAGGCAAAGGATGTTGGAGTCGCTGCAAAGGACAGGCCCATGCTCCACAGCTGCATACATACTTTTTTCCAGGAAACTCTTTTACTTAAATAGTAATGCTGAATGCCAGAACACTTAAACCAATTCTTTTCATTGATTGATTGACTGGATTTTTTTTTTTGTGGTTGGCTTGTGTTGTTTCCCCGACCTGTTTTAATGAAGACTGACCTGGACCTAATCAGAAGGCCAGTATTTTATAAAGATCCACCAAATGCATAGTGAAAAAATTCCTCTAGAAAAGATGATGGCAGTCTGCTAAGAAAAGGTAATGCTTAAAAACAACATGCGTCCATTTTTATTTTCAAGTCCTTAGAGGAAGAAGAGCATCATTAACATGTGCCGATCAAGAAACTGAGTTTTCTTCTCTTTACTCAACTTGGTTATTCTCATTCAGCCTGAGATTCCAGTTTAGTGTAGTATGATTCCAGAGACAAAGGGTTGCAAATACATAGATTTCAAGTAACTTAAGGCTTTAAAGAATCCCTCGAGCTGGAATTTTCTCTTTAAAAGTTCAGATGCAGAGACAAACATATGGGATCATCTTCCTTCTGAAGCCACCCTCTGCCGTATTTTCTCAACTAGACAAATTTCTGCTGCTGAAGCTGAAAAAGATTGCATAAAGGGGAAAAAAGGCACACAAACCGTGCAAAAACAGACCAGAGTTTGTGCAGACAGCAGTCCAAGTTCAGGAAGAAAAAGACTTTCACCACTGTTCAGAACCAGAAACTTCCCACCTCAGGGCCCAGCCTGACTTCCCAGCAGGCAGGTGGCTGTGTCCCGGTGGGGAGATGGGCTCCATCTGACTTCCCCCCGACAGACCAGTGCACTCCTTGGTGCCATGGAGGAGGAGAGAGAAAAACCCTTCACTCGCAGGGCCAGAAGGTTCTAAAGCTCTTTAAGTGGCGCAAGTGTTTGCCTTGAGTGAATCCTAAATCCTCTTGCTGACAAAACCGAGCCTCACTACAGGATTTTGCCTCTTTCGTCTTGCCTCCTTCCTCCCTCCCTAGTTGCTTCTCCTCTTTCTGCTCCTAAAGATCACATACTTTTCCATCTTGAAGGAAAAGACTAATTCTCAGAATTAAGTCCATCAAGAAACCTTCCTCCTATATGCAAGTCTTCTTGAATTCAACAGGGAAGAGACTCCCTTAAAATGAAAATATAGGCAAGAGTCAGGTTCTTCCACACTGTTCCCTAAAGAGTCAGCATGTTTTGCTGATGGGCGCTGTCCTGCTCACATTCAGAGACTGCTTCCAAATGCCACATGTACAGCTTTGCTTGGATGTTCCTTGATATTTATTTTGTAAATACTGGCTTCAATGGCTACTTTGAAATGTTATCCTATAGACACAGAAAAGGAAAAGGGAAGTAATAAATTAAAATTTCGAGAATATAGTTAACTAAAAAAGGCAAAGAAACCAGTCCATTGTTCAAACTTGTCCCATCATACCTGACATTGCCTTCCTGAAGTCACAACCACACAGCCAGAGTTACTTCTCAGTCCAGAGTTTTGAAGTCTGTCCAAATCACCAAAACCACTGGAAAATAAAGTGCAAAACTCACTGTATAACCCCCCCCCACACACACCCTCTGGGCTGCTTGAAGCCACCCACACTCCACTATGGCCACCTTCTCACCGAGCTCTATCTTTAACCTGGGGAGGTGCTTCTGAGGCTTGAGCTGAGCAAGTTTCCTTTTCTTCTTTCTGCAAACTTTCTTCAACCAGTTGCGAAGAGCACGTGGAAAACTGACCACTAGCAACAGATTCCTCCCCTCGGGCTCCTGAGCCCCGCAGGGTCAAGTTGCTCCATCTGAGTCCGGCATTAATTTTCATCAGTTGTAAAACTCTTCAAGTGTGCACGAGAGTGAGCCTGTCTTCCTGCGTAAACGTGTATGTATACGAAGAAGGGCTTAGATATGCACAGACATGCGCTCTTCGATGGGCACCAAAGTGCCTGTTTTCCCAGTCGTTTCAGGAACCATCCAACTGATCACAGCTTGAAGGCCCTGGAGTCTTACAAATCTGTAAAACAAAACAGGATATGAACTAAAGAACTTGAACACTAAAGAAGAGATGTTCTAACTGAGTAACTGTCATTAACAGAAACTGGGAGGCCCCCTCTTTACACGTATATACACAGATGTCAGGTGGAGCTACTGATTGCTAAAACACAAATAGTAAAAGGCACACCTACCCAGCTCACGGACAGCACACAACACAAGTGTCTGAACGCCATGTAGCATTTATTCAGTTTGCTAGTAGCTGGGCATGTCTGAATGAACTCCTCCCCTCTATTCTCCCATGCCATGACTCTGGGCCCTGCATGTGCAACTTTATCCCTCCAGGGGCCATCATCCTAGTTATAGTTACACAGACAACCTCAGAGAGGAAACTGAAGAGGTTTTGGCAAGGTATCTGAATTGATTTTTTCACTATGGGTAAAAGATGTTGCCTGAAGACACAAGAAGCAAGGACCTTGAAAACCCCCCATCCTTGACTGCTGCCAGGTCACAGGGTAAAGAGCAGCTCTTTTCTTGGTTTCTAAATTGTCTACTAGCGATAAAGTCCTAAAGACTTTATCTCCAACAAATCCACCCTCTCTTCCTTCCTACAGGCATCAGTCCAGGCCTGCGTCACATCCACAAAAACACTGCATGACATGGTCCCTAACTTCCCCACACCATACCACCTTCTAAAGGGCCCTCAGGGTGATCTTTCTAAATTTCAAGGCTACCTGAAGGGCCTGGACTCTTCTCCCCTGGCCCAGGAACTCCCCTAGAGGACTAGTTAAACAACCTACCTCCACCCAAAATACTTGCCACTGAAAGTCCAGGGCCAGCCCAGGTATCTGAATGTCTAACCAGTTCCACAGAGATGTTAATGCTGCTGGTCTGAGGACCAGGCTTTGAGAACCTGTGGTCTATGGGATCAAATCCCAGCAAGACCCTTCTCTTTCCAAGCCACAGCCTCCAGCTGCAGCCCTGCCTGTGTTATCACCATGGCGTCTGGCCACTCCCTATCCCCCAAAGTACTATGTCCTTCCTCCCCTTCATGTCCCCACTCCTTGCCAAGCACCAGCACCTTCCTTTAAGACCCACCTATGACACCACCTGTCCTGTGAAGCTTCCCAGGGCAGCCCGCACTAACTTCTACTACAGCACTCACCACGCTGCATTCAAGCACTCTTCTCTATGTTCCTGGAGGCTGGGAACCGCTCTTTCCCATTCCTGGCATAAGCTCAGTGTAAACTACATATTCAGTAAACGTTTATAGGAGCCAGGCAGGAGCTACACGTAATTTCCTTGAGATACTCTAATTCAGATGAGTCATCGTACATATATTTTGTATGAGCCTATAAATCAAAACAACTAAATTCTCTCAGGAATTCTCTCAAGGAAGCACTTGTTCCTGAGGAAAAAAAAGTAAAAACAAATGCTATGAAGTCCAAATTAATGCCATGTTCCTCCTCCTCAAATGTTAATACCACTGTATAATAGCCTTAGTCCCTATTCTGACTTGGGGCAGCCACAAATGAAAAAGCAGACACAACTTCTCAAGACCCAGCTATATGGACACCGGTTTTAAACTATTTAACAGTATAATCCATGATTATTAGAGCATCCACATTAAATATGACAGTGTAAGCTGTCAGTTGCCCTGAAATTCTCCTAGGGGGTCCATGAGGCCAAAATTATTTTCATAATAATACTAAGACATTATTTGCCTTCCGTATTGTGTTGACTTTTGTATCAATGGTTCAAAAGCAACAGTGGGTCAACCTCAGCTCTTTCCCACCAGTGAAGGCACTGACGCCAAAATGTACCAGTACTCCCTGGGATTCTTAAAGGTCAGCTTCAGGGCACCTGGGTGGCTCAGTAGGTTAAACATCCAACTCTTGATCTCAGCTCAGGTCTTGATCTCAGGGTAGTAAGTTCAAAGCCTGCGCTGGGCTCCGTGATGGGCATGGAGCCTACTTTATAAATAAATAAATAGGCCAGCTTCACTTAAGAATATTCTTGATGGAGTACAAATCATTAATTTTATTAAGTCCCAACCACTAGTACATGATTGGTTAATATTCTGTGTTTCAAAAAAGTGAGCGCAGAGAAGGTACCCCCACTGACCACTCAAATACAGCCCTTGTGCTGTAGTTTAAGTTGCAAGCTGAACCAAGGTCTTCTGTGTTTGAAGAACCAAGGTCTTCTGGAATACCATGTTTACTGGGAAGAATGAATGACAAATTATGGTGATTCAGGCTTGAGTGTTTGGCTGACATCTCCTCAAACAGGAACAAAAGCAGCATATCACTTTAAGGAAAACAATGGACAGCCTTTGCCTCCTGTAATGAAAGTTGAGCTTTCAAGTTAAAATCAGAACTGTGGGGAAACCAGGATCTATCACTGTGATCATGATAGCTCCCCAAGATTTAGACATTCTGCATGTGACTGGAGGTAATATTAATAAATGTGGACTGTTTACACTGTATTTCATATTTTATAGAATGTCAGTATTTAGAAAATTCATATAACTTGGTGAACTGATATTTTCCAAATGACCAATACATGATGATGCAAATTATGCTTGAGTAAAAAAGCTAACAAGGTGCAAGAAAGACAAAAGGATTTTAATCTAACCAAGTACAAAAAAAAATTCACTGATACATTCAATATTCCATATTGCTAGTAACCTTTCAGAAATTACCACTTGTTAAGTTTTGGTACAGTATCAAAAAAAATCCATGATTATTTGAAAAGACTATTAAAATACTTTTTCCTTTTAGGGTGCCTGGGTGGCTCAGTCAGTTAAGCGGCTGACTTTGGCTCAGGTCATGATCTCACGGTTCATGGGTTTGAGCCCTACATCAGGCCTGTGCTGACAGCTCAGAGCCTGGAGACTGCTTTGGATTCTGTGTCTTCTCCTCCTGCCCCTCCCTTGTTTGCACCCTGTGTCTCTCTCTCTCAAAAATAAACATTAAAAAAGTTTTTTTAATACTTTTTCCTTTTCCAACTACATATCTGTGTGGTCAGATTTTCATCATACATTTTAACAGAAACAGCATACTGCAACAGATGGAATACAGAAGCAGATATAAGAAGCCAGCTATCTTTCATTAAGTCAGACATGAAAGATATTTTGCCAAAATGTAAAGTAATGCTATTCTTCGTGGTAAATGTTTTTAGTTTAAAAATATGGTAATTTTTCATAAGAAACATATTTTTAAACATTTAGGTTTATTTGTTTAATGAATTCATACTTTTTAAAATTTCTACTATGGTAAATATCAATAGCTAATATGTACACAAATAAAAGTTCTTTTAGGTCTTCAACAATCTATAAGACCATAAAGTGTCTCTAACACCAAAAAGATTGAAAATCATTGATAATATGCTAACTATCCAAAATATAAGCCTTAAATAACTATTATACTCAAGTATGTAGGATAAATCTCCATAGTAAAAGCAGACAAAAGTGTTTTTACAAATGTTACTATGCTTTTTCACCCAACTTGTAAAATTACAGAGCAATGTATGTGCTAAACAAATAAGACAGGTATTTTAAGAAAAACTGACATATTACTTTATGATGAATCAAATGAATAATGGATACAAAAATCTAACAAAAAATCACAACCATAATATTCTAATTACTGAAAGGTTGACACCCATTATAATGCTACCAGTGATAGAAACAGATGTTACACACTTCCCTTCTTTCAGTCTTCTGTTCTCATGAGGATAAGAAAATGAAGATATAACTGATCAGCTTCTGAGGGAAGTTCATTTTCAAATCAACACTCCTAAGTGAAAGGGGTCTGGTATAGAAAGATTAAAAAGTGACTATTCAGGGGCGCCTTGGGTGGCTCAGTCGCTTAAGCATCCGACTTCAGCTCAGGTCATGATCTTGAGGTTCCCAAGTTTGAGCCCCACATCATGCTCTATGCTGACAGCTCAGAGCCTGGAGCCTGCTTCGGATTCTGTGTCTCCCTTTCTCTCTGCCCCTCCCCCCTCTCTGTCTCTGTCTCTGTCTCTATCTCTCAAAAATAAAAATATTTTTAAAAATTTTTTAAAGTGACTATTTAACTGAAAGTTGGGACTCCAACAGTATTTTACACCCATGTTCATGGCAGCATTATTAACAACAGCCAAAGGAAGCCACCTAAGTGTCTACAGACAGATGAGCGGATAAAGAAATTGTGGTATATATATGCAGTGAAATATGATTCAGCCTCTAAGAAAGAAAGAACTTTCTGTTGGACACATGCTACCATATGGATTAACCCTGAAGACACTGTGCTAAGTGAAATCATAAGGCAGTCACATAAGGAGAAATATTATAAGCACACCTTTATGAAGTACCTAGAAGAGTCAAATTCATAGAGACTGAAAGTGGAATGGTAGCTGCCAGGGGTTAGGGGTGAAGGGACTGAGAAGCTGTTATTTCGTGAATACAGGATTCCAGTTTGAGATGATGAAAAAAAATTTAAAGATGGACAGCAGTAATGGCAGCCAAATAATGGGAACATACTTACAGCCACTGAATTGTACACTTTAAAATGATTAAAATGGTAAGTTCTGTTATATATATATTTTTTTTCTGTGTTTTTTTTTTTTACAAACAGTTTATTGTCAAATTAGTTTCCACATAACACCCAGTGCTCATCCCCACAGTGCCCTCCTCCATGCCCATCCCCCCTCCCTCCCACATCCATCAGTTCTCAGTTTTTGTCAGCATTCAAGAGTCTCTCATGGTTTGCCTCTCTCCCTTTCCCCCGCATTTCCGCCCTTCTTCTCCCCCTTGGTCCTCTGTTAAGTTCCTCCTAATCCTCCTATACGTGCACACATGTGGTATTTGTCCTTCTCTGCCTGACTTATTTCGCTCAGCATAACACCCTCAAGGTCCATCCATGTTGCTACACATGGCCAGATGTCATTGTTTCTCATTGCCATGTAGGATTCCATGGTATAGATAAACTACATCTTCTCGATCCATTCATGGGTTGATGGACACTTAGGCTCTTTCTATGTTTTAGCTATTGTGGAGAGTGCTGCTATGAACATTGGGGCCCATGTACTCCTATGCATCAGCATTTCTGTATCCCTTGGGTAAATACTAGCAGTGCTATTGCTGGGTCATAGGGGAGTTCTATTGCTAGTTTCCTGAGGAACCTCCACACTGTTTTCCAGAGGGGCTGTACCAGTTTACATTCCCACCAACAGTGTAGGAGGGTGACCGTTTCTCCACATCCTCGCCAGCATCTAGAGTTCTCTGATTGGCTCATTTTAGCCACTCTGACTGGCGTGAGGTGGTATCTCAGTGTGGTTTTGATTTGTATTTCCCTGATGAGGAGCGATGCTGAGCATCGTTTCATGTGTGTGTTGGCCATCTGGATGTCCTCTTTGGAGAAGTGTCTGTTCATATCTTCTGCCCATTTCTTCACTGAGTTGTTTGTTTTTAGGGCGTGTAGTTTGGTGAGTTCCTTGTAGATTCTGGATATCAACCCTTTATCTGATATGTCATTTGCAACTACCTTTTCCCATTCCGTTGGTTGCCTATTAATTTTCTGGGTTGTTTCCTTGGCTGTGCAGAAGCTTTTAATCTTGATGAGGTCCCAACAGTTTATTTTTGCTCTTGATTCCCTTGCTTTTGGGGATGTGTCAAGTAAGTTGCTGCGGTGGAGGTCAAGGAGGTTGTTTCCTGCTTTCTCCTCTAGGGTGTTGATAGTTTCCTGTCTCGCGTTCAGGTCCTTTATCCATTTTGAGTTTATTTTTGTGCATGGTGTGAGAAAATGATCTAGTTTCATTCTTCTGCATGTTGCTGTCCAGTTCTCCCAACACCATCTGTTAAAAAGGCTGTTTTTTTCCATTGGATATTCTTTCCTGCTTTGTCAAAGATTAGTTGGCTGTATACTTTTGGGTCCACTTCTGAGTTCTCAATTCTGTTCCATTGCTCTATGTGTCTGTTTTTGTGCCAATACCATACTGTCTTAATGATGACAGCTTTGTAGTAGAGGCTAAAGTTTGGGATGGTGATCCCTCCCGTTTTGGTTTTATTTTTCAGGATTACTTTGGCTATTCGGGGTCTTTTGTGGTTCCATACAAATTTTTGGATAGTTTGTTCTAGTTTTGAGAAGTATGCTGGTGCAATTTTGAATGGAATTGCACTGAATGTGTAGAGTGCCTTAGGTAGTAATGACATCTTAACTATATTTATTCTTTCTATCCATGAGCATGGAATGTTTTTCCATTTCTTTGTGTCTTCTTCAATTTCCTTCATAACTTTTCTATAGTTTTCATCATACAGATCTCTTGTATCCTTGGTTAGGTTTATTCCGAGGTATTTTATGGTTTTTTGTGCAATTGTGAATTGTGAATGGGATCAGTTTCTTGATTTCTCTTTCTGTTGCTTCATTGTTGGTGTATAAAAATGCAACCGATTTCTGTACATTGATTTTGTACCCTGCAACTTGGCTGAATTCTTGGATCAGTTCTAGTAGGCTTCTGGTGGAGTCTGTCGGGTTTTCTATGTAGAGTATCACGTCATCTGCGAAGAGTGAAAGTCTGACTTCCTCTTTGCCAATTCTGATGCCTTTGATTTCCTTTTGGTGTCTGATGGCTGATGCTAGGACTTCCAGCACTATGTGAAACAACAGTGGTGAGAGTGGACATCCCTGTCGTGTTCCTGATCTCAGGGGGAAAGCTCTCAGTTTTTCCCCGTTGAGGATGATGTTAGCTGAAGGCTTCTCATAGATGGCTTTGATGATGTTTAAGTAGGTTCCTTCTATCCCAACTTTCTCGAGAGTCTTTATTAAGAAGGGATGCTGTATTTTGTCAAATGCTTTTTCTGCATCTATTGACAGGATCATATGGTTTTTGTCTTTTCTTTTATTGATATGATGTATCACATGGATTGATTTGTGAATGTTGAACCAGCCCTGTAACCCAGGAATGAATCCCACTTGATCTTGGTGGATGATTCTTTTGATATGCTGCTGGATTCGATTTGCAAGGATCTTGTTGAGAATTTTTGCATCCGTATTCATCAAGGATATTGGCCTGTAGTTCTCTTTTTTTGCTGGATCTCTGTCTGGCTTGGGAATCAGAGTGATGCTGGCTTCATAAAATGAGTCTGGGAGTTTTCCTTCGATTTCTATTTTTTGGAATAGCTTGAGAAGAATTGGGATTAATTCTGTTTTAAATGTCTGGTAGAATTCCCCAGGGAAGCCATCAGGTCCAGGGCTCTTATTTGTTAGGAGATTTTTGATCACTGATTCAATTTCTTCACTCGTTATGGGTCTGTTCAGGTTTTCTATTTCTTCCCGTGTGAATTTTGGTAGTGAGTGTGTGTTTAGGAATTTGTCCATTTCTTCTAAGTTGTCCAATTTGTTGGCATATAATTTTTCATAGTATTCCCTGATAATTGCTTGTATTTCTGAGGGGTTGGTTGTAATAAGTCCTTTTTCATTCATGATTTTGTCTATTTGGGTGCTCTCTCTTTTATTTTGGATAAGTCTGGCTAGAAGTTTGTCAATTTTGTTTACTTTTTCAAAAAACCAACTCTTGGTTTCATGGATCTGTTCAATTGTTTCTTTGGTCTCTATGTTGTTTATTTCTGCTCTAATTTTTACTATTTCTCTGCTTCTACTGGGTTTAGGGCATTCTTGTTGCTCTGCCTCTAGTTCCTTTAGGTGAGCTGTTAGATTTTGGACTTGCGCTTTTTCTAATCTCTTGAAACAGTCCTGGAGAGCAATGTACTTTCCTCTTAGCACTGCCTTTGCCGCATCCCATAGATTTTGAATTGATGTGTTTTCATTTTCATTTGTTTACATATATTTTTTAATTTCATCTCTAATTGCCTGATTGGCCCATTCATTCTTTAGAAGGGTGTTCTTTAACCTCCATGTTTTTGGAAGTTTTCCAGACTTCTTCCTGTAATTGATTTCAAGTTTCAAAGCATTGTGATCTGACAGTGTGCATGGTATGATCTCTATTCTTTTATATTTATTGAGGGCTGCTTTATGTCCCAGTATGTGATCTATCTTGGAGAATGTGCCATGCGCACTTGAGAAGAAAGTAAATTCCCTGGCCTCAGGATGTAAAGTTCTAAATATATCCGTCAGAGTCCATCTGGTCCAATGTGTCTTTCAAGTCCATTATTTCTTTAGTGATTTTCTGTCTGGTCGACCTATCCATTGCTGTAAGCAGAGTATTAAAGTCCCCTGCTATTAGCACATTCTTATCTATAAACTTGTTTCTGTTTGTGATTGTTTTAGATATTTAGATGCTCCCATATTCGGTGCGTAGACATTTATGATTGTTAGTTCTTCCTGATGGAGGGACCCTGTAATTATTATGTAGTGCCCTTCTTCATCTCTTGTGATTGTCTTTAATTTAAAGTCCAGTTTGTCTGATATAAGTATCGCTCTCCGGCTTTCTTTTGATTTCCTGTAGCATGATATATATTTCTCCATCCCCTTACTTTTAATCTGAAGGTATCTTCCCGTCTAAAATGAGTTTCTTGTAGACAGCATATAGATGGATTTTGTTTTTTAATCCATTCTGCTACCCTATGTCTTTTGATTGGAGCATTCAGCCCATTTACATTCAGTGTTATTATTGAAATATGTGGGTTTAGAGTCTTTGTATCTTTTGTAGGGTTCGTGTTTGTGCTGGTGTCTCTGGAATCTTTGTTCCTTGCAACCTTTCCTTCAGAGCATCCCCCTCAGGATTTCTTGTAGGGCTGGCTTCGTGGTGACAAATTCTTTCAATTTCTGTTTATTTGGAAAGGTTTTTATCTCTCCTTCTATTTTGAATGACAGGCTTGCTGGATAGAGGATTCTTGGCTGCATATTTTTACTGTTCATCACATTGAAGATCTCTTGCCATTCCTTTCTGGCCTGCCACGTTTCAGTAGATAGGTCTGTCACCACTCTGATAGGTTTCCCTTTGTATGTGAGGGCCCTTTTCCCCCTAGCTGCTTTCAAAATTCTCTCTTTGTCTTTGTATTTTGCCATTTTGACGATGATATGTCGTGCAGAAGATCGATTCAAGTTACGTCTCAGGGGAGTCCTCTGAGCCTCTTGTATTTCCACATTTACTTCCTTCCCCAGGTAGGGGAAGTTCTCTGCTATAATTTGTTCCAGGACTCCTTCAGCACCTTTCCCTCTCTCTTCCTCTTCTGGGATTCCTATGATACGGATATTGTTGCGTTTGACTGTGTTGCTGAGCTCTCGAATTCTTCTTTCCTGTTCCTGGATCAGTTTGTCTCTTTGTCAGCTTCTTGTTTTTCTATAATGGTGTCTTCTAAATCACTTATTCTCCTTTTTGCCTCTTCAATCCGTGCATTGGAGGCCTCTAATTTATTATGTATCTCATTTATCGCATTTTTTAATTCTTCATGCTATTTTTATTTTCCATTCTGTCTGTAGCCATAGTTTCTTTGATGTCCCCTATGTTTTTTCAAGCCCTGCTATTAATTTTACCATTATTATTCTAAAATCTTGTTCACTTATGCTGCTGATATCTGTTTTGAGCAGTTCATTAGCTGTCATTTCTTCATGGAGTTTCTTTGGAGGAGAGCTCTTTCGTTTCGTCATTTTAGTTAGCTTTCCGGCTCTTGTTGGTTTTAAAGACCTGTTATGCTCTCTGTTTCTATGAGCGCTGCTATATCCAAGAAGACTCTTTGACTTTCCAGGGCCTATCCTTTCAGAGATTGTTTTTGAATGGTATCCCTCGGTCTCTCTTGTTGGGACCTTAGTTATTTTATTTTCCTATTCGTAGTGATATTTGGGACTCTTCACCTTGTGTACTCTAGCTTGTTTCTTGAGGTAGCCCTGGAAAAGAAAACAGACAGACAAACACACAGGGAGCAGGAGCACACAAACGCACAGGCTAATTCAACTAACATGCAAAGCGAGAGGGAAAACGAAAAGGTTAAGAGAAAAGATGGAGGAGGGAGGGCGAATAATAGGGAGTATAAAATACATAAAAGGGTCAAAAAGGGGAATAGAAAAGGAAAAAAGAAGAAAACCGATGGACAAAGAACGGTTTAAAGCATATACCTGGATTTCCCAGCTACAGTTAAGTAGCCGTGTGTATGCAGAGCTGGTTGAAGAGCATAGAGAAAAAGAGAAAAGGCAGGGCGAAATGAGGCAGAATTGGAAATAGAATGAACAGGCAGAAGGGATAAGAAGCTTTTTTCAAAGAGGTAAAGGGTAGAATATGGTTGGATAGGTGAGAGAAGGGTGCTGGAATTATCCAGAGAATCTATATAGTCTAATTACTCCTGAGAGAAGAGATGAAAATGTCGGTAGGTGTAGAATTTACATTTACAGAATGGACTCGTTGTGATTGTTTAAGCAAGCTGGAGACCAGAGTTAATCAGGTCAGTGTTTTGGGGAAAAAAGCGAGAAAAGAGAAAGAAGAAGAAAAAAAGAGAAAAGAAAGGGGAAAAAAAGAAAGAAGAAAAAAAGGAAAAAAAACAAAAAAAGGAAAAAAACAAAAAAAGGAAAAAAGAAAGAGAAAAAAAAAGGGAGGAGGGCACCTCTCAGGCAGGGATGGGCGTGGCGTGATCCGATGCCTCAAGCGGGGGTTCTGCCTTGGCGATTGTGGGGAGGAGAGTGACGGTGCTCCAGTCCCTTCTTGAATCCCGCGCTGCCGCTCGCTTTCTTGGGCGTGTCAACTCCCGTTCCGGGGGCGCAGCCGAAGTTGGTTGCACTCTTCAACCCAGGCCAGTTCCAATCTCCAAATCCCAGTCCGCGCCCCGCTGAAATTGCCTTAGACACAGCTTCCCAGACAACCCCCTCGGGCTATTCCAGGCTCCCTGCCGAGCTCTGGGGGCGGAGTCAGAATCGCTGCTTCCTTCTCTGGGTCGGGCTGGTGCGCATGCGCGGGGGCTTGCGGGCTGGGTCCGCGTAGCCTGAGCCGGCTGGAGTGAGGAAAACCGGGTCCCTCTATGGCTCGTCACCCGAAACACGAACTCACAGGCAAATTTCCCAGTTTTTAGCTCTTTGCCTTCCCTCTCGAGTTCCAGCCAGCCAGGAGCGCGGACGCCCGGTGTCAGCGCGGCTCTTTCAGGGGCCCAAGCCGCCCTGGAGCTACAATGGCGGCAGGCGCGCCTCCGCCGCTCTGAAATCCAACCTCCAGGTGCGGCACAAAGAAGCAGTTTGTGTGCTCAGCCTCCCCCAGGACCAGTTGGCGCGAGGGGCCCTGGTGTGCAGGTATGTGGCAAGTACGGTCTTTGTATGCACCGAGCGGAGGTACCCCCCCCACCCCCGAGCGGAGGTTTTTCTGTCTCGGACTCTCTCCTTTTCCCCTCTCACTCCCCGTAGAGGGTAGAGGGGGATCGCCTCCCACCCTGGAGTCTCCGATCCCGGCCCGATTTTATCTTCCCCAGTTCGCACTCACGTTAGAAGGCTTTCTCAGTGGATTCTGCGTCCTTTTCCTCCCTGTCTCTCAGGTTTTGTAAGGTTTCCAATGGCTTCAGATCTTTTCTGTGTGATGTATGGGCGCGAGTGCAAGTACGGAGCTCCTTACTTCTCCGCCATCTTGCCCTCTCCCCCTTGTTATATATATTTTACTTTAATTTTAAAATCAAGTAAATTAAGAAAGGCAACTATTCATACAAAGTCTTTTGATAATAGTTGAAAGTAAATACTCCAAAGTTTGGCATTATGACTTTTTTTATATTTATTTATTTTTTGAGGAATAGAGAGAGACAAAGCATAAGTGCAAGAGGGGCAGGAGCGAATAAGACACAGAATCCGAAGCAGGATCCAGGCTCGGAGCTGTCAGCACAGAGCCCGATGCAGGGCTCGAACTCACAAACTATGAGATCATAACCCAAGCCAAAGCTGGATGCTCAACCAGATGAGCCTCCCAGGTGCCCCAGGCATGACATTTTTTTTACCTGAAACATCATAATACAGGCCCAGACCTGCTTCTGGTAATTACAGCTTATTTTCAGACTATTCTTATAAATCACTGAAAAATCCATCCCTGCTTTATGGAGTTACAATCTTAAATAATACATGTGTCTGACTCAATTAATAACCTGACAGTGGTATAAGAGTCAGTATACTACAAGCATATAAAATGGAAATATATGCTATACGCATATAAGATGCTTTCCACTCTAACTTTCCATACTGTCTAGTTCTTTTTTTTTTTATGCTTATTTTTAAGAGAAAGAAAGAGACAGAGTGCAAGTGGGAAAGGGGCAGAGAGAGAGAGACACACAGAATCTGAAGCAAGCTCCAGGCTCTGAGCTGTCAGCAAAGCCCGCAATGTGGAGCTTGAACCCACGAACCACACGAACCACAAGATCATGACCTGAGCCAAAGCCAGATGCTTAACTGACTGAGCTACCCAGGTGCCCTGCATACTATCTAGTTCTTAATGGCAAATTAGAAGCCCCAGAATTTTGAAAAGTACAATTTAGGAACAGAATGGTATGTTGCTCAGGGAAGGAAACCCTGTAGGAATTAGATACTCCTGAATTAATCAATCAGCAAATCTTAACTGAATATTTATTGTACAAAAGGCCCTGTGCTGAATTCTCTACCTCCCCCATCTGTAACTAGATACTCTATTTTCTAACTAGAGTTGTTTTCACTACAGTTTATTTTGGCCTATCTGATTCCTACTTTCCACAAACATGGATAAAATTCACTAAGTGGGGGGCAGTGAGAGAAACATACATTTTTGGTTTATTTTTTAATCATCTGAATTAACGTTAGAGATCAGAGACAAAATAAATTAGGGAAGATATTTTCCATTTCCATAATTTTGATAGAAATATATTCATTAAAAGTTACAAGAATGCAATCACTCTGGAAAACACCCTAATGTTAGCGAGGACTACTGAAGATGAGAACACTCTGCAAAGAGCAATCGCACCCCTGAACGTGTGACTAGACACATCCTTCACCAGGGCTCCTGAGGCACACAGGCACCCACAGCCGTAGTAGCAGCAACACTAACATCAGCCAAAACCTGATGGATAGAGTGTGCCACATTCAAACAACAGAATTGTATACAGCACGGTAAATGAACACAATATAGAACAACACGGGTGAATTTCACAAACATAATGTTGAACAAAGGGATCCTATGAAAAAGAACACCTACAACTTGTAGGGATGAGCACTAGGTATTATATGGAAACCAATTTGACAATAAACTATATAAAAAAAAGAAAAAAACACCTACAAAATTAATCCATTTATATAAAGTTCACTAGGCCAAACTAATTTTATTAGTTAAGACTGCATACATAGATAATATAACTAAACTTTTAAAAGCTTTATACATAAAGCAATACCGTGGTTACCATGCAGTACAAGACTGTGACTGGGTGTTGCTGGGGTGCTGCAATATTCCATGTCCTGACTGGGGTGGTGGTTACAGGGTGCTCACTCTGTAATTATTATTATTTACTATCTGTATGTCTGACATATTCTACTTGTCTGATATATCTCACAATAAACAGATTTAATAAGCTGTGAACTAGATAGACACCAATCCTTTGGGTTCTTTAGAAAACTTAAATTTAAATCAACTATTAGGAAAGAATTTTAAAAATTATTATATCCAATTTTAATGAGTATACTCCCCATCTAGAAAATCCCAGTAAAGTACCAAAGACACTGTTTTAGTTCTCAAGTTAAGAAGGCATCCACAAAGAAAATGCATATTAAAGAGTAAAGAATGGGAGAGCCTGGATGGCTCAGTCAGTTAAGCGCCTGACTCTTGATCTGGGCCTAAATCATGATTTCACGGTTCAGGAGATCGAGTTACATACTGACAGCACAGAGCCTGCTTGGTTCTCTCCCTTTCTGCCCCTCCTCTGCGTGTTCTCTCTTTCTCTCCCTCAAAAGAAATAAACATTAAAAAAAGAAAAAGCTTTAAGAGTAACAAATGGAGATAAAATTGCAGAATAAAGTTATATTTCTTTCTAAAGGATAAAAATTTAAGAGAATGGTTAAGCAGAAAATTGAAATGAGAAGCAAAAAAGTTTATTTCAGGAAAAAATATATAGATGTTAGATGAATACAAAGCAGAAAGAAAAACACAGTAGAAACTTTTGAGTAAAATATTCCAAACACCTTGAAGTTTAAGTTTTTGATTACAGACTTGTTTAGGCATGGAGAGAAGAAAGGAAAGGGAAATGAGTATTCCTACTTGGTGATATAAATTAAATACACCCCAGTCTCTACTTGAGGGACAGCAGCTGTGCGGTCCTGCACGTTCATTGTCTTAGACTCAGCTCTACAGCCGGGGTGACTGAGTCTGTGCCCCGGCCTTCTCTGGCCGCCCCCTTTCCACAGCTGGAAAGGCAGAGCTCAGCAAACCCTGAACTCTATATTTCTTTTTCACTAAAGTAACTATAATAACCTGCCTCTAATTATAGTCACTCCTTCCCCTAGGGAATTTTCCACAACCCACGAATATCCACCTAGTCCAAGGTGGTTCTAACTGGTTCCTGATACTTTCAATAGCTGCCTAGGGGCTAGTTCAAATTTGCCTTCCGAGACCACCTTTTAAGGCAGGGATACTCTCAGAAATGACTTGTCATGTGGCTACCTACATATGAACAACTATATACATGAAAATGTCTCCCACAAAGATAATGGAGTTCAGTCATGATCTAATCTATTTATTGTGCTATCATCCCCTGGTTCTCAGTTCTCAAAGCATGCTACTGAGATAATAAACACATGTGTACATGGCTTATGCCAAGGCTTGCTCAAAAGATGCACACTTACTACAAGTGTTTTCATTTCAAATTACTTTCCCATTGACTTGCACCATAACTTTTAGAGATGCATTCCTCAGAAAACTTCTGTCTTATTCAGAACAGCACCAGTTCCATCAGATGCAGTCCACAAAAGCACTGCACAGACTCACATGGCAAGGACCTCCTCTGCCCATGGCAGAGCCATCTTCCTGTTTCATTCATCATACCCACTAAAAAACAAAACTCCTACACTCCAATTTTCATCTCACCCACAGCACCCACCAGTACTACATTTAAGTAAGTGATCACTAAGGTACTAAATATGCTACAGAGCCCTAGAGTCTTCTAAGAAAAAGGGAAACAAATACAGACTGATGAGGTTCTCTGTACAAAGCCTGAGTTAACACCAACCACTCAGAATCTGGGTCTACTGAAAGCCTAAGGCTGACAGGCATTGAAGACATGTAAGAATTCAAGTGAGGAAGCTGTGGGTCCACTGTTGTGTTCAGAGAACAGTAAAGAGGTACATTTTCAGGGAAAGCCACTCCCTATTTACTTTCTGTGCCTGATTTCAACAGCCAGTTCTAAGAACATGAACATCTGTCTGTACAGAAAGTGAAGGACACAAAGGCTGTAAGACATCTTGATTATCAGTTTCAAAGAGAGTGGGGACAAGATACTTCTAAGACTGAATCTAGACCTGAAACTTTGCTGTTGAAATACCGTGGTATCATATATGGGGCTCACTAGTATCAAGCCATGTGCCTTACTTAAAAAGGGAAAGCATTTCATTTATCAAAGTGATGAAGACTGAAACAAATGATAATTCCCAGTGTCATATAAGGTGTACAGAAATGGGAAACCAATTTGACAATATAATTGAAAGGACTTAAAATGTTGCAAACCTTCTGATTCAGCAATTCTACTTCTGGAAATTTATTACAAGGAAACAATATTCAATCCTGCAAAGATTTAGCTATAAGGATTTCTACCATAGCATTTTCATATATATTGATTCGGCACATGTTGGCACAGATATAACAGAGAATACTGTGCAATCACTAGTAATTACATTGTAAAAGACTATGGCGTGACACAATAACATATTCACAGTGACTTAAGACAGGTTATACTTCCAGGAAGCTCTGAAGGGCATCCCCATTACTCTACAGCCAGATTTTGAGTAAATTACAACAGATAAAATCTTTTGCTGGATCTGCAGGAAAGTGTGAGAAATTTCTAAGGAAGGCACATACATACATATGAGAAAGCCAGGGTTACCTGGCAAATGAAGATATGAAACACATACTTGTCCAGAACTGTCTGGACAAATGCAGATATAAACACTGGAATCAGAATGAGAGTTCCTCATCATCCCAGTTTACCCAGAACTGTCCCAGTTTTACACTGAACGTCCCATATTCAAGGAAATTCCTCTGTCCTGGACAAAACAGACAGGCTTCCCTTCATCAGATATCCAAACTTTGGTCCAACCTCAAGGTGGGATGACTGAATCACACACATTCTGCAGGACCCACAAAGGAAACTAAAGCTATCTCAGACTTCTAGCATTCCATGGTTCGGGGTTGGAGCAAATGCAAATCTTTTCTGCAGGAAAACATTCCCAATTTAGGACCTAAGCATTCCCATAGATGAGATTCAACCAAAAATCAGTTACCAATCAAAAATTACCAAACATACAAAGAAAACAAGTCATCATAAGCTGTCAGAAGCAACAACAAATTTAGATCCCTTGGACTTCAGAAAGTGAAATGAACATAAACCAAACTTAAAATAATTTAAATTTAGAATTTAGGTTTGGATATTTGGGTTCTGATCTGGCATAAAAGAAGCTTAGAAACTGTCACTCTGTCCTAATTAAATAAAAAGCTGAACAAACAGAAAAGTC
The DNA here is from genome assembly GCA_017311185.1 of Proteles cristata cristata. Taxonomy (NCBI): domain Eukaryota; kingdom Metazoa; phylum Chordata; class Mammalia; order Carnivora; family Hyaenidae; genus Proteles; species Proteles cristata. The sequence goes on along the minus strand of JAESUZ010002849.1, from coordinate 2,296,989 downwards.
AACTCTGCTTAGATTTGCTAAGAAAAGTGAGTCATGGGGCAAACCACTGCCCCTAAAACTGGAAAGATCAGAAGGCTTGCCAGAGCAGAAACCAGTGAGATGAAACGTCCGTGGGAGCCTGTGCCACGGGAAACCTGCACTGGAGCTGATGGGCTGCTGGACGTGTAGCGTCGCCAAGCTGGAGAGATAAAAACTCCAGGGGGACCCAGCTATCAGAGCCCCGAAGAGTTTTTTACCTCAAGGAGCTTACTAGGTCTTCAGAGTAAATACTGGAGGAAAATCCCCTCATGCTTCCAGCAGGGAAAAGGGAAAAGGAATCATTTTGAAATATTTAAAAGCATTCTTTTTTTCTTAACAAGGCCTGCCTTCAGGAAAAACTATTTAACAAAGGTACAACCAATCAGGATTTTATCCAAATCAAACTGACCTGAGGGGAGAGAATACCCAACTCCAGCTCATTCTAGACATCCTGTCCCCTAAGAAGAGGTTGGGGACTGAGAAAAATATGTGCAAATAGTCCAGGGGCAAAGGCCCCCAATAAACGACTGAGACCCAAAGTTCTGGGGATGTAAGACACAGTACAGTGAGTATAGTTAACAACACTGTGTTTATACTTGACAGCTGTTGAGAATAAATCTTAAAAGTTCTTACCATGAAAAAGAAATGGTATTATGTGAGGTGATATAGGTGTTAACTAACCCCACTGTGGTAATCATTTTGCAGTATCATATCATTGTGGCATACACCTTAAACTTACACAATGTTAGATGTCACTTATATCTCCATAACATTGGGAGGGGAAGAAAGGAAGAAGAGGAGAAAGAAGCACAGAGAAATTTTGGGAAGTGATGGAACCGTTCCATATTTTGATATGGTGGTGTTTACACAACTGTTTTTATTTGTCAAAATGCACAGAACTGAGGATGGGTGGGTGCCTGGCTGGCTCAGTTGGTACAGCATGCAACGCTTTATCTCAGGGTTGTAAGTTCAAGCCCCACATTGGGCATGGAGCCTACTTTAAAAAAAAATGCATAGAACTATACACTAAAAAGAATACTTTAGGTATTTTTAAAAATAGTGTCTGGCACACAATAAATGCTGCACAGTACTAGTGATAATTATTAGTGCTGTTGTTGTTATATATTAGGCACTAATTTGGGTGCTGAAAAGACCATGATAAGTAAATACAGATATGGTCCTACCTTCAAAGAGCCTACAGTCTAGTGGTGAAAATTAGACACTAATCATATAATCATGACTAAGACAAATGCGATAAGGGAAAGACACATGGTCTTCTGAGAGCTGCAATCTGAAGGAAGAACAGATGTTAAATACATGGAAGAAGGAGTGGAGGAGGCAAGGCAGACATTCCAGGCAAATGGGAGGGCCTTCATAAAGCCCACAGCAGAAGAGAAAACAGTATTTTGAAGAAACTCAAAAGAATGTCAGTATGACATCTGTTCACACACGTATATATCTACAATCACTTCACACTCGTTAGAATGGTGTTGGCAGGATTGCAAAACGGTATTAACTGCTATGGAAAACAGTATGGGGGTTCCTCAGAAAGGTACCATATGACTCGGCAATTTCCCTTGTGAGTATACACCCAAAAAAAACCTGAAAGCAGGGGCCTTGAAGAGGTATTTGCACACTCATGTTCATAGAAGCATTATTTACAACAGCCAAGAGGTGGACACAACCAGTGGTCCATCAGATGAATGGATAAATTAAATGTGGTATATACATATAAAGGCACATTATCTGAGCTTAAAAAAGAAGGAAATTCTGACACATGCCACAATGTAGATAAACCTTGAGGGCATTATGCTAAGTGAAACAAGCTAGTCACAAAAAAACAAGTAAATTATTCCATTTATAAGAGGTAGCTAGAGCAGTCAAAGTCACAGAAGCATGAAATAACATGGCGGTTCCCGGGAGCTAGGAAGAGGCAGGAAAGGGAAGTCCTTGTCTTATGGGTACAAAGTTTCAGTTTTACAAGATAAAAAGAACTGTAGAGATCGGTTGCACAACTATGTGACTATACTTAATACAACTTAATTGTACACCTTAGAAATGGTTAAGATGGTTAAGTTTTATGTTATCCATTTTTCACCACACACCAAAAAAAAACATGTTTATACACACCCACTTATTAGATGTAATCATATGACCATAGGATGCTTCTCCTCCTCCCTCACCTTACCATCTATTTACAACAGTTCCTTAACCAGTAAACCATGTCCCACTCTCAAGAAAAAAAAAATTACAGAACATATTAAATGACAGAAAACAATTTTTTTAAGTAGGCTTCACACCCAAAACAGAACCCAATATGGGGCTTGAACTCACGACTCTGAGATCAAGACCTGAGCTGAGATCAAGAGTCTGACGTGTAACTAACAGAGCCACCCAGGTGCCACTAAATGACAGAAAATAAATTTGAAAAGTCAGAGCAAGCATCATAACCACACTTAGAAATGGCAGGTATGCTGGAATTATCAGACCAGAAAATTAAAACAAAGACTAATACGCTAAGGGCTCTAATGGATAAAGTAGACAGCATATAAGAACAGATAAGCAATATAAACGGAGACATAGAAATACTAAAAAAGAACAAAAAAGAAATGTTACACACCAAAAATACTGTAACAGAAATGAAGAATGCCTTTGATGGGCTTATTAGTAGACTGGACACAGCAGAAGATAGAATCTCATTGCTTAAAAATTGATCTCTCTCTCTTTCTCTCCCCCACCCCTCTCTTTTTTAGAGAAAGAGTGAGTAGGGGAGAGGGGCAGAGGGAGAGAGAGAGAATCTTAAGCAGGCTCTATGCTCAGCACAGAGACCAATGTGGGTTTCAATCCCACAACCCAGGATCATGACCTGAACAGAAATCAAGTGTTTTACACCTGAGGCACCTGGGTGGCTCAGTAGGTTAAAGGTCCAACTTCAGCTCAGGTCATGATCTCTTGGTTCTTAGGCTCAAGCCTGGTGTCAGACTCTTTACTGACAGCTCAGAGCCTGGAGCCTGCTTCAGATTCTATGTTCCCCCCCCCTCTTCTCCCCCCCCCCCTCTCAAAAATAAATGAAAGATTAAATATTAAAAGAAGAAGAAGAGTTGTACATTCAACCAAATGAGCCACCCAGGCACCCCTGCTTGAGGATATCTCAATAGAAACCACAAAAACTGAAAAGCAAATAGAAAAAAGACTGAAAAACCCCAACATATCCAAGAACAGTGCAACATCTACAAAGGGTGTAATGTATACATAACAGGAACAGAAGGAACACCTGAAACTATAATGTCTCGATTATATGCCAAATGAATGTCAGACACCAAAGCACAGATTCAGGAAGCTCAGAGAACAGCAGCAGGGAAAATACCCCAAGCCATACTACATAAAACCAAATATAAAGGAAAAAATCCTAACAGAAACCAGAGGGAAAAAATCACCTGACCTATACTCCTCAGAAACCATGCAAGCAAGAAGAAAGTGAAATGAAATGTTTAAAGTGCTGAGAAAAACCCACCAATCTAGAATTCTGTACCCTGTAAACTTACCATCCAAAAGTGAAAGACAAAGATTTTCGCAGGCAAACAACAATGAGGAAATCAGTTGCCAATAGGCATACCTTAGAAGAAATGTTAAAAGAAGTTCTTCAGAGAGAAGGAAAATGACATAGGTCAAAACTTCAGACCTATATAAAGAAAGAGAATCAAAGAAGAAAGAAGTAAAGGTGAAATAAAAACTTTAATTTTTCTCATTTTTAATTACCTAACAGATATAATACCAAAAATGTATTCAATTACATGTACGTGAATATATATACATATATATACATGCTTATATATGCTTATTTATAAGTGAAATGAATGATAGCAGTGTCACAAGGGACAGGAGAGAGGAATTAGGATATTCTGTTATTATAAGGTATTAAAACTACCCATGAAGTAGTATAATGTTATTTGAAAGTGGACTTGTATTAGTTATAAATATATATACATAGCAAACTCTAGGGCAACCACTAAAATAAAAAATAAGTATAACTGATATGCTAAAAGAAAAAAGGAATCATTTAAAATGCTCAATTAAAACCACAAAAGGCAGAAAAAGTAGAAGGACAAAAATATAGGATCAAACGACAAGTACAATAAATAGAAAACAGTAAGAAATACGGTGGATGTTACTCCTACCATATAAAAACTCACTGTGAAGGTCAATGTTCTAAATGCACCAATTAAAAGACACATTATCAGAGTGGATCAAACAAGACTCAATTATACACTGTCTACAAGAAATGCATTTTAAATATATTAGACACATAAAGATTAAAAGTAAATGGATAGGGTGCCTGGGTAGCTCAGTTGTTAACCATTTGACTTTGGCTCAGGTCATGATCTCACAGTTTGTGAGTTAAAGTCCCACATTGGGTGAGCTCAAGACCGGCTTCAAGTGAGCCCCTCTTCTCTCCCTCTCTCTCCTGCCCCTCATAGGATTCTCTCTCTTTCTCTCTCTCTCCCATTCACTCACTTGCACTCTCTTTCTTTCAAAAATGAAAGAACGAACGAATGAATGGATATAAATGGATACAGGGGCACCTGGTGGCTCAGTCATTTAAGCGCCAGACCCTTCATTTTTTTTTTTTTTTTTAATTTATTTCTGAGAGAGAGAGAGACAGCGTGAGCAGGGGAGGGTCAGAGAGAGAGGGAGACACAGAATCTGAAGTAGGCTCCAGGCTTTGAGCTGTCAGCATAGAACCCAATGCGGGGCTCAAACCCACAAACTGTAAGATCATGACCTGAGCCCAAGTAGGTCGCTTAACTGACTGAGCCATCCAGGCGCCCCACCAGACTCAATTTCAGCTCAGGTCATGATTTCACGGTTTGTGAGACTGAGGACCTCTGTCAGTTTGGAGCCTACTGGGATTCTTTCTCCTCTCTCAAAATAAATAAACTTTAAAAAAATAAAAAAAAGTAAATGGATAAAATGGGAGTACCTATATTAATTTCAGACAGAGCAAACTTCAAAAAAAGCAAAGGTATCAGGACATTAAATAAGGGCATTATGTAACGATAGAGTCAATTCCCCCAAGAAGACATAATAACCCTTAATGTGTATGTATCTAACCACAGAGCATCAGAATTACATAAGGCAAAAATCAGAACACTGAAAGGAAAAAGAGATGAATCCACTATTATATCGGAGACTTTAACAACCCTCTATCAGAAATGGAGATCCAAGGGCGCCTGGATGGCTCAGTCGGTTAAGTGTCCGACTTCGGTTCAGGCCATGATCTCACAGTCCGTGAATTCGAGCCCCATGTCCGGCTGTGTGCTGACAGCTCTGAGCCTGGAGCCTGCTTCCAATCTGTGTCTCCCTCTCTCTCTGCCCCTCCCCCACTCGCTCGTGCGCCCTCTCTCTCAGAAATAAACATTAAAAATTTTTTAAATTTAAAAAAAGGAAATGGACAGAGCCAGCAGGCAGAAAATCAGTAAGGATACAGTTGGAATTCAACACCACCATCAATCAATGAACATCCATAGATTATTTCATCCTACAATACCAGAATACACATTTTTCTCAAGTTCACACAGAACACTCACTGAGATATACTACATTCGGGGCCATAAAACACACCATAACAAATTTAAAAGAATAGAAATAATATAATTTCTGCCCTACAATTAAGCTAAAAAAACAGTAACAGAAAGAGAACTGGAAAATCCCCAAATACTTGGGAGATTAAACACTACATTTCAAGTGACACAGGGTCACAGAAGAAATCTCAAGAGAAACTGAAAATATTTAAAACTAAATAAAAATGAGAATACAACTTAAAATTTGTGAAATTCAGTGAAAACAATGCTTAGAGATAAATTTAAAACATTAAATGCATGTATTAGCAAGAGAAGAAAGATCTAAAATCAACCATCTAAGCTTCAACCTTAGGAAACTAGAAAAAGAAGAGGAAATTAAATCTACAGTAAGCAGAAGAAAAATAATAAGAATTAGAGGAGAAATCAATGAAACCAAAAATAGTAAATCAATAGAGAAAAATCAACAAAACTAAAAACTGGTTTTTTGAAAAGATCAATAAAATTGAATGCCTCTAACTAGGCTAATAAAAAAAGGGAAAGGACACAAATCACTAAAATTAGAGCTATGAGAGGTGACATCACCACAGATCCCATGGATATTAAAAAGGGTAATCAAGAAATACTACGAACAACCCCATGCCCACAAATTTGATAATCTAGATGAAATAAACCAATTCCTTGAAAGACATAACCTGTGAAAATGTACACAGGAAGACAGAACAATCTAACTAGTCCTATATCTATTAAAGAAATGGAATCAATAATTTAGAACACTGCAAAACAGAAAGCACAAGGCCCAGGTGGGTTCAGTCATGATATTCTACCAAACATATGAATAACAAAGTATACCAATTCTCTATAATCTAGGGGTACCTGGGTGGCTCAGTCAGTTAAGAGTCTGACTTCGACTCAGGTCATGATCTCATGATTTAAGAGTTTGAACCTCATGCTGACAGCTGAGAGCCTGGAACCTGCTTTGGACTCTGTGTCTCCTTCACTCTCTGCCATTCCCCCTACTCGCAGTCTCTTTCAAAAATAAATATGCTTTAAAAAATTTTTTTAAGAAATTATATCAATTCTTTATAATCTTTTTCATCAAAAGACAGAAGCAAAGAGAGTACTTCCTAACTCATTCTCTGAGGCCAGAATTACCCTACTACCAAAACCAGACAAAGACATTACAAAAAAAAACAAACCACTACAGACCAATATCTCCCATGGACATAGATATAAAAATCCTCAACAAAATATTAGTACACTGAATCAAATAAAGTATAAAGAGAATTAAACACCACAACTGTGAAATTTATCCCAAGTACACAAAGTTGGTTCAGCATTCAAAAACCAATTGATGTAATCAATCACATCAACAGGCTAAATAAAAATCACACAGTCTTATCAATATATGCAAAAAAAGCATTTGACAAAATCCAACACCCATTCATGATAAAAACTCTCAGTAAACCAGGAATAGAGGGGAGCTTCCTCAACTTGATAAAAGAGTATCTACAAAAGACGTTCAGCTACTTAATGGTGAGAAGCTCAATGCTTCCCCAGTAAGGTGAAGAACACAGCAAGGATGTCCTCTCTAACCACTGCTTTTCAACATTGTATGGGAAGTCCCAGCCAATGTAACAAAACAAAAAAAGGAAATAAACAGTATACAGAGATTGGGAAGGAAGAAATAAAATACTTGAAATGTTTAAAGGAATGAAAAAGCAAGCAATAAGATATGATCTAAAATGACCAGAGAGAACCAACTAAAACTTTCAGCAAGGGAAAACTTAATCACTAAAACTGAATGCAATTTATGAGTACAACATCCGCCAAAAGAAGGAATTAATGAACAAGATCTAAAAGCTCAAGAATTCTGTGAAATCTTTTGTAGCAGGATATAAGGGAGAAATTCAGAGAAACAGAGGATAGATGGAGAAGGACCAATCTAACTGGAATTCCAAAAAGACAGAAAAGAGAAAATGGAAAAAATCTAAGGACATAATGACAGAATTTGCCAGAAGTGATGTAAGATCCATAGATACCAGAAGCATCATACCAATCAAGATAAATAAAAAAGAAATCCATATCTGGGCACATTTTAGTAAAATACAGAGAGGAGTTGAAAAGCAGCCAAAAATAAGACAAATGCTTCCACAGGAACAACAATCAGACTGACAGCAGACTTCTCCCAGCAGCAACAGCATAGAAAACCATGAACTAAATCTTCAAAGTACTGGGAGAAAAATACAGAATTAAATTCCAGACATATAACAAAGAATTAAATACCCAGGAAAACTGTCCTTTAAGAATTAATGTTGAGAGGACGAATCGCTGATTATCAAACATGTATAAAACTGCAAAAAAAAATTACTGTTGAATAATAGGACATTTTAAAAAGAGCAAAAGCTAAATTTTAAAACCAACTGACCTCACAAAATAACTTCTAAAGGATATTGTTCAGGTATGAGGAAAATGGCTCAGAAGGTCTAAGAAGAAACAATGGGGAAAGAAGTTAAACATGCAGGTAAAATTAAACTCTTTTCAAAAGAGAACAGTAATAGAAAACACTCATACAGTATTTGTTAACTGCTAGATATAATTTTTTCTCTCTTTTTTGGGAGAGAGGGAGAGAGCATACACCTGAACAGGGGAGAGGGACATAGGGAGGGTGAGAGGGAGAGGGAGAGGGAGAGGGAGAGGGAGAGGGAGAGGGAGAGGGGAGAGGAGAGGAGAGGAGAGGGAGAGAGAGGGAGAGAGAGGAGAGGAGAGGAGGAGGGAGAGAGGAGGGGAGGGAGGAGGGAGAGGAGGGAGAGGAGGGAAGAGGGAGGGAGAGGAGGGGAGAGGAGAAGGAGGAGAGAGGGAGGGAGAGAGGGAGAGAGGAGGGGGAGAGGAGGGGAGAGGAGGGGAGAGGAGGGAGAGGGGGAGAGAGGGAGAGAGGGAGAGAGAGGGAGAGAGGGAGAGAGGGAGAGAGATAGAGAATATCTTAAGCAGGCTCCACACTCAGCACCAAGACTTGCAAGGCTCGATTCCACAACACTGGGATCAAGCCCTGAGCCAAAATCAAGAGTCAGATGTTCCACCAACTGAGCCCCCCAGGAGACCTATACCTGCTGGTATAGTTCTAAATGTTTTACAGGCACTGTATTTCTCATTTAAAAGCCCTAGCCTTATAGGGGCGCCTGGGTGGCTCCGACAGATAAGCATTCCATTTCAGCTCAGGTCATCATCTCCCGATTCGTGGGTTTGAGCCCTGCATCAGGCTTTGTGCTGACAGCTCAGAGCCTGGAGCCTGCTTTGATTTCTGTGTCTCCCTCTCTCTCTGCCCCTCCCACACTCCCCCTCTGTCCCTCTTTCAAAAATAAAATGAAAACACTAAAAAAAAATATTTTTAAACCCTAGCCTTATGACAAAGTCCTCTTACTGTCCACACTTACACATGAGGAAACCGAGACACAGGAAAGGGAAGCACTTTGTGCAGCATTACTTATCTGGTAGCCGCAGAGCTGGGATTCAAACTAGGCTACCAGCATCCACCCATGTGTTTAACCACTAAGCTGTGTCAATTTAGGGGAGAAAATAGAAAATTTTTTTAAAAAGATTTTTATCAGAAGGAGGATGATCAGAACTAAAGTACTCTAAGGGACTTTACTGTCCAGGAGAGTGGTTAAAATGCTGATTAACTTCAAACTCGATTAGTTTAGGCAAGCATGGTGAAATTTAAAGGGCAATCACTAAAAGACCAGAAATGAAGGGGGCAAGGGGCATAGAAGACACTACACCTCAAGTCAGTACCCTGAGAAGAGGAAAAAGAAACAAAAGGGAGAATAAAAGCACCAGAGATGGCAGAAATGCAAATATGTCAGTAATCACATTATCAATGATTTAAAAATCTGACACATAAAGTATCAGATTACACAAAGAAAAAAATTACAGTAAACCCCCAATGTAGCCAAAAATCCACATATAACTTTTCACTCCCCCAAAACAACTATTAATAGCCTACTGTTAACCAGATGCCTTCCCAATAACATAAACAGTCAATTAACACAGAGCTTGTATGTTATACATATCACATACTGTATTCTTACAATAAAGTAAGCTAGACGGGGCACCAGGGTGACTGAGTCGGTTAAGTGCCCAACTCTTGAGTTCAGCTCAGGTCATGATTTTGTTGTTTGTGGGTTCAAGCCCTGCACGGGGCTCTTCATCGACAGCACGGAGCCTGCTTGGGATTCTCTCCCTCCCTATCTTTCTGCCCCTCCCCTTCTCACGCTCTCTCTTTCAAAATAAATTAATAAACATTTTTTTCTAAGTAAGCTAGAGAAAAGAAAATGCTATTAAGAAAATCATAAGAGAAAATACATTTACAGTGCTGCACTGTATTTATAGGGAAAAAAATCTACATATAAGTGGATCCATTCACTTCAAATCAGTGTTGTTCAAGGGTCAACTAAACATGATCTCCCAAAGACACCTAAAACCTAAGTTCATGTTAAGAATAAAAATAAAAGAATTTTTTAAAAAAGAATAAACATAAAAGAATTTTAAAAGAAATATACACCATGTTATACAAAAACCAAAAGAAAACTAGGGTAGCTATATTAATACTGAAAAACATACATACATTTTAAGGCAAAAGTAGTTAGTTGAGAATAAAGAAGGGAGTTAGTCACAGAATGACAAACAGTCCTATTCACCTGAAACATCACAACTCTAACCTAATAAAAACCTAATGAAATAACTTTCAAATACACAAAGCAAAAACTGATGGGGAGAAATGAGTAACCCACCATCAAAGTAGGGGATTTCATCCACTTTCTCAATTACAAGCTGGAAAAGAAAAGTGAATATTTAGAAGATGTGAACAGCACAATGAACGAACTTGGTCAGAATGAACATATATAGAATCTTACATCCAATTCGGAGGATGAACATTCTTTTAAAGTACACAAATCATTAACAAAAATCTACTATGTAAAGTCAGTCTCAACATATTTCAAAGAATAAGTGTCACAGAGATTTATTATATGACTTGAAACTATTAAGTTAAAAGCAATTACAAAAATAAAAATTATAGAACTATATTTTGGAAATTTTTAAACAAACTTAAACACATTTCTAAATAACTTCTGAAACTTAGGGCACCTGAGTAGCTCAGTCAGTTAATCGTCCGACTGCAGCTCAGGTCATGATCTCACAGTTCTTGGGTTCTAGGCCTGTGTCGGGCTCTGTGCTGACAGCTCAAAGACTGTAGCCTGCTTCAGATTGTGTGTCTCCCTCTCTCTCTGCCTCTCTCCTGCCTGCACTCTCTCACTCCCTCTCTCTCAAAAATAAACACTTAAAAAATTAAATAACTCATGAAACAGAGAAAAATTGTAATGGAAAGTTTAAAATATTATACCCAAAACATGCGTGCTGGAGAAAAAGCACACTTTGGGGGGGAGGGGTCCTGGGTAGCTCAGTCAGTTAAGCATCCAACTCCTGGTTTCAACTCAGGTCATGATCTCATGGTTCAGGAGATGGAGCCCCACATTGGCCTCTGCGCTGAGACACTGTAGAGCCTGCTTGGGATTCTCTCACTCTCCTCTTCCCCTTCCCCTCCCCTGCTCACACACACACTCTTTCTCTCTAAATAAATAAATAGACAAACAAACAAACAAACAAAATCATACTTTGTGGTACATTTATTTCTTTCACTGCTTATAAAGGGAAAAAAAGAAATGTTGTAAATTTAAGACCTAAATGTTCAATTAAAAACTATAGTATAAACCAAAAGACAGTTTAAGAGATGATAAAGACAAAAACAGAAACTCATAAAATAGGAAAAGTAACATTAGAGAAGCTAAACCAAGCCAAATGTTGACCCTTCAAAAAAAAGTAATCAGAGACACAAACCTTTGACAAGATAAATGCGGAGAAGAAGCACAAACAATACTGGAATTGGAAAAGGGGTGTAACTGTAGACACAGTGAAGCTTAAGGAGATCAAAGAGTACCATGAATAATTTAAAATTCGGTTACATATGAAACAGACAAATTCCTGGGCAACATAATTTAACAAAACTAACTCAAGAAGACAAATAAACTCTTAACTGTGCCATAACCATTAAAGAAGATGACTCAGTAGTTAAAATCAGCCCACAAAGCAAACACCAGGACCAGATATTTTAGATAAGTTCTACCAACATTCAAAGAACAGACCTCAGCAGTATTACAGAAACTCCTCCAGAGAACAGAAGAAGGTATAATGCCCACAGCTAATTCTATGAGGGTACTATTGATACCAAACCAAATATGGAGACTGCAAGAATGGAAAATTAAAGCCACTATCAATCATGAGTAACATACAAAAACCCTAAACAGAGTATTAATAAATCAAATGGCTATAAAGAAAATTGTGACCAAATTCATCACAGGAGTAACATTCATCACAGTCACTTGACCTCATTCACTGCCTCAGGCAGGACACCATCCTGAGCCTGTCATTTAGGACTCTTCACAAAGTGATCCCACACATATCTGTTGAGCCTGTCTTCCACCTCTGACCTCTAAAAATTATATTCCTTTCAAAGTGCACTTCTATTTGTACACCAAGGCCCAAGCTTATCCCTGTTGATCACAAAGCCCATCCCCAATTCCCCCAACTGTAGCCATTCTTCCTCATGCATCTTCAAAAATACCCACTCCATACATCCTTGCCAGCCTCTCCCTACTGGGTACGGACTTCTCTTCTTTAACCTTCACAGTATACTATTCTGTCTTTCTTAAGCTGTTCATTCAAATCTCCACCATACAGTAGGTATGTGAGCCCCTATATTTCCCACCGGCACTGGCGTTACTTAAAGGTAAGGACCTTTAGACGTCTGTTTGTCAAATGCCTTTTACAGTGCATATATTAAGTATTCAACAAATGTATGTTTAACAGAATGGAAGTATTTTTAATTGTATTTGGTGTTAAAAATGTTTTCCCCTAGGAACAAATGATCCTATATAGCAATAAAAATGCTTTCCGAATAATTTTATAAATCGTATTTTTTTTATAGGCCAGTGAACTACAGGAAGTCTTTCCACTGCCACAGGCAGAGATAAACAGACTCATGCACACAAAACTATGGTCACACAAATGCTACACAGAATTTAATATACTTCATTCGTCCTATAATTTGAATCCAGATCTGTCTGGATCCCAAACCCATATACCCTTAGCCTGCCTTCCTGGTCTGTCTTTCCTGTTACACTGTGAACCTCCTGAGAGAAGGAAATAGGTCTTCTCACTGAATCTCCAGACCTAAACAAGAACTAAATATTTGTTAATGGAATGGTGATTAAATGTAGGAAGAAGCCCAACATGCAAACCTTTCAAAGAGCAGCACTCCGTGTCCACACAAAAGAATAAAGTGAAGGCCCTAACTGGTAAATCACAGGTTCTATTATATTCACTATCCTCTGATTAAAAAGGGAACTGCTCGTTTTGAAAATCTTTCCATTAAGAAAGCTGAAATTTTGAGGGTTTTTAAAAGGCTAATAAGCTCCAGTCATCTAAAACTCTGTAGCCTTGAATGACAGTAAATGCGTCAAATAAATAAATAAATAAAATATTTATTTATATTAAATACTAAATAAAATGTGTCTTAAAATACTAATACCATTATAGTATAAACTTCAAAGCAGCTAAAAATATCCCCAAGCTCCTACCAATGTCCCTTTTGTAGCATTCAGGTGATTATCACCACACTGAAGTTTACTAGTAATACCAGTAATACAGGGTCTTTTCACAGATGCAGGTCAATGCAGGACATTCAAAGCAGTTATGGTCCAGCACATCATCAAGAATAAACAAGTTGAGGTGTAGTGGAGAAATGAACCTCTTGGTCACAGCTATAGAAGAAAATGCAAAATATAAATAACTGCCAGAGAAAAAATAAAGGATGTGACAAAACGATTGTACATTAGTTCCATTATCACATTCCATATTCCTGGAAATTATTATATCTGTACAAAACAGGTACCAATGATTACAGTAAATCTGAATTTTATTATGTATTTTGGATTTTTACTTAAAACTTACTAAGCTTTTTGCAATATTAACATAAATTTCAGTAAAATTTTTAACTTACAACTTGAAGTTCTTTCCAAAGAAACTGAATTGGATTATAATAGATAATAGCAATTTGTTATTTTTCTTAATTTTTTACAGCCAAATATTTTCATGAATACCTATTTATTGTTAAACTAAAATGAAAACAAAGCACCAATTTACATGATGATGAGTAAATCTGTTTTCACATCTGCTGCCATCTTCTTGCTTGCAAAAAAAAAAATCCCCTGGCACTTTCATGTTTTTCATATAGAAAGGGCTCAAATGGAGAGCTGAAATGCAGCCAGGAACTGCACAGAGAACAGAGTCCTGGCTCTGGCCCAGCCTCAGATGGGTTCTATGGGAGGGATAACTTCCAAGTGAGTCCTTCCTGGTTCCAATAGTAAGCACAAGTGCCTGACCCTCGGCCCACAGATGGACAGGCGGACACACAAAGCATGCCCAGGTGTTCTTAGAGGCCTTGCACTGGGGCAGAAGGCAGGAGACCAGAGCTAACGGATGACCCATGCCCACACAAATGTACACATTTCCAGTTGCAAAAATGTGCCTGGGGCTACAGAAGTGGTAGTGGGGGCATTCATAATTTCCAGCACACAGGGAGAGCCCCAGCTTGGTGAGTAGCACCCATAAATGTGCCTGGCACTGAATGAATGAGCAGTCATGGACTTGCAAAGGAAAAAGCAGAAAACCAGGTGGGAATCATCTCAGCAATCAGGGATGAAGAGAGCAGAATACAGATGTCTGTCTCATAAACAGCCATCAAAAAAGTATTTTTTTTGCTTTGCCAAAACTCTCACATACGGACCATAATGACTTTTCTGGACAGAAATATTTTTATTTCCTCATAACAATGACATTACAGGCTTAATCAGGACACAATAGATGAATATTATAAAACACCTACCAAGTAACCAACCAAAGTTAATATAAAAACTCAAAATCTGGTCCCTGAACTTATTAAGCAGTTCACAATCTAGCTATGGAAGCAAAACTCATACAGGAAATGATCACAGAACAAGTAATGGTGAAATGTGGGACTCTGCATGGGCTTGGACCATCCAAGACCTTATGGAGTCAAATCATCAGCAGAAAAAAAACCTGGGCTGAGAATCAGAAGACTGAATCTCTGTGCTGCCTGTGGCTGTCAGGATGATGGAGAAGGAAGAACAGGCCTGGTTGCAGTAGATGATATGCTAAACTGTTATCACAGCTCCCCTGTGGGATAGGTACTGTCCCCATTCTATAGACAAGAAAACTGAGGTTTGTGTCTTGGGCAAATTACGTGACCACTGTGATCTGTTTTTCCATTTGTAAAATAAAGGAACCAACATAAATCAATGGTTTGACTCAGAGCCTTCAAGTGCGCAGGGCACTGGGCCAATGTACCAAATCCTCCAATCAAGAGACGATTCCCATTCCCCATGGGAAATATTTTGCTGTCATAACCCCAGCACTGAGAATAGTACCTGGTATATAATGAATGATGGATAAAAAATTGAGGAATGGATGGATGGAACTTTAAGGTGACCCTCATCCATGGTGGCTCATTTTCTTATATGTTTAGTAATGTTTTGCTGTTTGCTCATATTCCAGAGCTCTGAATCAGTGGGTTGAGGGTGTCATTTTTCCACAGGGGGATTCATGTTTACTTCTGCCAAGCCCTAGGGCACTTCCAACCCAGAAGCATTAAGAGGAATTTTTCAGCCTGGGGTTTTCCAGACCACACAGGCAACATAAATTCAAGTTCTAAACCTACTATATTCAAAAAAGACTTTTTTTTTTTTTTAAAGAAAAAGCCTCCTTTTGCTAATGGGTGCTCTCTCCCCACCCCAGCCCAGCCCTTCAACAAGGTTCCGATGAAACTCCACATCCCTGAACTCTAGGTGCTTGGTACCAGCAGAGCTCCCCTAGGTGTCCCTTCTTACTCTTCCTCTTTTTCTCAGGAAAGCTCACTCCTCTTTCTCTTCTTCCCCAGCTGTGAGTTTCTCACTGTCTTGTAATGAAGATTACAAAAGAGTGGTTTTTAATGTTTATTTATTTTTGAGAGAGGGATAGTGCAAGCCAGGGAGGGGCACAGCAAGAGAGAGGGAGACACAGAATGTGAAGCAGGCCCCAGGCTCTGAGCTGTCAGGATAGAGCCAGATGCAGGGCTTGAACTCACCAACTGTGAGATCATAACCTAAGCCAAAGTCAGATGCTTAACTGACTAAGCCAACCAGGCGCCCCAAGAGTGTTTATTTTTTAAGGTTTATTTCTTTGGGGGGGGGGGGCACAAGTAGGGGAGCGCGCACGTGCATGACAGAGAGAGAGAGAGAGAGAGAGAGAGAGAGAGAGAGAGAGAGTAAGTGAATTCCAAGCAGCCTCTGTGCTGTCAGTGCACAGCTCAATGCAGGGCTCAATCCAACAACTGTGAGATCATGACCTGAGCCAAAACCAAGAGTCAGACATTTAACTGATGGAGCCACCCAAGTGCCCCAAAAGGGTGTTTATTTTATCTTCTCCAGTATTTCTATTGGAAGTGTTTACAGCCAGAAGATTTTCCAGAACATCCAGTCAGCCTTATTTCCAGAAGGGGGGCTACAGTCTACCACGTATATACTCAAATGTAGGTTTAGAAATCATTCCAAGGTGAGCAAGAGCCAAAACCAGGCGAGCAGTCAAAGTAGGAGATGCCCAGCATGGGTGAGGGAAACACAAGAAGCCAATAGGAGAGCAAGGCTACGACTGGCTAGAAAGGATGCCAACCCTGGGTGTGACGAGGAGAGACCTGGAGTGGCAGAAGACAAGAGGCATAAGTTTATTTCATAATGATAAGGAGGCCAACCTGAATTTAGGAAAATAGTTCTGAAGGATGACTGGATGGCAAGGAACACAATGCTTATATTTACCACTAATTCAAAAAGATACTTCAGTAATATAGTACTATATCTAGCACATAGAATTTACAAAAAATAATCATGACAAGCTCACAGATCCAAAATTAAATCAAATTCAAGTAGGAGATAGGGCAGAGGGCAGGCGAAACATAGGAGATATGGCACTGGAAAGGGTGTACAGGAAATGAGATGAAGTAGATATTCCATTATTGGAAACAAGTTACCAGTTGTGCTATGCTACTGGGAAGATTTAGAGCACAAGCCAAATCATGTCACATTCTACATCAAGGAGCTGTTTTACACAGGAATTTGGTTATACAAATTGGGGAATAAGTGTACCATCACCAAAGACTTGGAAACATTTATTATTCTGATTCAATTATTACTGAATATAGCCAGGCATAATGCTTTAAGATTCTTTTATTATTATTTCCTTTTACTGTAACAATAACCGTATGTGGGGAAAGAGCTACCAGTAAGCAATAAAGTTCAAGGAAGCTAAATCATACCCACAATCACACCACTGTATCTTAGGACTTATAGATGCATATCTCCATAGATTTTCATGTAACATAATGTTCTGTAGATGAAATAGTTAAAAGAATTCAAATCTGAGAAGAAATGGATATAAAATGGGGTTCATCAAGAAAGGTGTCTGTGTCCCTGCAAGTTCCAGATGTCTGCTTCCCACCAGTGTGGGTACACTAATACTAACAATGAAAACCATCGGGGAAAATTTAGTAAATTTGTAGTACCGCTGAGTAGGTATACAGATAAAACATGAGAAAATATAGCACATGAAAAAAGATACCACAGAACTTAAATCTCCACTGTGCTTCTATCTGATCAGTAGAGCAACACTTTTTCCCAGAAAAGAGTGTTACCTCAAATAAAAGAGTAGACACTGGGTAGCAGGAAAAAGGATAATGATCCAAATCTTCCCTTAAACCACACTTCAATTAAGGACTATAATCATAACTAGAGATAATGAACATGACTCTTGGGTTCAGGCAATGATTTATATCACCTAGGTTCTCAGAAGGGATTCATAATCATTTATCAAAGCCTGGCTTTTAGAAGAAACAGATTAGCTCTATTTCCTTCAAGTTCTTATACCACAATCTTAAGATCTTAAATAAAATACCATTTGTACACCTAAATTTGGAAATAGTCAGCAAGGCCAGGGTGAAATAAGAAAAACTGACCAGAATTAGCAGGAAAAGAAGCTTAAACTCAAGGTACTTAATGACTAATGAATATGTATTTTGTTTAATGAATGTATTAAAAATATGACTCCAGAAAAAAATTTAAAGCACTTTATAAAAACCACTTACAAACTAAGCAAAATGATTTATCAACTTATAAAACAGACTTTTAAAAGGAGAAACAGTTAAGAAAACAGAGACAGTAAAAATGTTAACACTAAGCACAAAAAACTTGGACTTAAGTATGCTTGCAATCAAGGCAAAAGGGTACTGAAGATGGCTTATTATCAGAAATGAAGACATTGCCTAGTTACCCAGGAAAGGCAGCTTTTCCCTAGTACTGAGTTCTGAAAAAATGTCAACATTAAAGCACTACAGAGGAGCCATCAGATGATGGAAAGGATAATGCCTTTAACAACCTTACACAAATGCAAAACGGGATTTATACTTATTTCCAATAGCAAGCGTGAATAAAGGTTTAACATTAATGGGTAATTTGGTAAAGGCAATTGTTGAGAGCTAGGATAATACGGTCCAAAATGTACTATAGATTGAATAGACAGAGAACATGCCCTTCCCTTTGCTCCTAAAAAGGACGATTCTCAAACTAGTTAATCAACAAGATTAATGGCCCTAAGGTATGTACTCCATCTCCCTGTCTCCTTCTGTTTACCTATGAAATGTTGCCACCTGTCCCTGTCATCCTTTTGGGCTGATGAAAGAATAAAGACCAGGATGGGGAAAAAAGTACTATTTAGGCTGGTCCTACACATAAAGAAATGAAGGCAGGGACTTCAATCTAGGAGCCCAAAGTATGAATTACCTCTCTCAGATGCCAGTAAAATGCATGGAAACAAAGGAGATTCTGTTTCTCTTTCTGCCTTTTTGAATATCCTTCCCAGAACATTCCCAAGCTGAGGCAGCTCAACCTGGCCCCACGTGATAATTCACTTCCCTCCCAGTCACTTACCCAAAGAATTAGGAGCATGAAGGATTCAAAGTGGCTATTTTTTCTCAGGCTTAACATATCTGTTGCTGTTTCTTTTTAAATAAAATGTTTCCTTAAATAAAACCCAACTAAGGGTGCCTGAGTGGCTCAGTCAGTTAAATGTCGATGTCAACTCAGGTCATGATCTCGCAGTTCGTGGGCTCCGGCTCCACCTCAAGCTCTGTGCTGACAGCTCAGAGCCTGGAGCCTGCTTTAGATTGTTTCCCTCTGTCTCTCTGCACCTCCCCTACATTCTCATTCTCTCTCTCTCCCTCTCAAAAATAAATAAATAAGCATTAAAATAAAACCAAACTAAATTCATTTACCCATACATCTGTCCATCTATTCATTCCCTGAACAAACACCCAACTGCCCTACATCCCAGCCTCCATGCTAAGCAGTGGAGAAACTGAATCAAACAGAGCCTTGACTTTCTAATTTAGATGACATATGACAGTGTTTCCCCAATTTAAACAGCTCAAATGTGTACTGCACGATAAGAAGGCACCTTTCAAATGCCATTAGAATGTAAGATTGTCTCCTGCAAACCTGAAGATGGCTCTAGGGCTTCAAATAAAAATCATATCTTCAATTAATCACCCGACTCAGACCACCTTCATAAGGCCAGCTGGGCTTTCAGCTCTGTCCCCAGAGCGAGCAGGGACTGAGCCAATAGTTTTCATAGATGCAGAGGCACTGAGGGCCATTAAGTGGGAAATCAAATTGTGCAGGGGGTTCTTCTAGCCATCGTTTTCTCCTTTGGCGTGAGTGGTTTTTAATTTCACTTAAAAACTTCTATAAGAACTTGGTCCTTATAATAAAAATAAAATCTACTTTCAGGCAGCCACTTATTTATTCTAAAATGCTAAGAAAATGGATTCCTAGTCAAGAAAAGGAAGAAAAGACTACTTAAATAACCAGGGAGGAGAAGGTAAAAAAAATGACCAGTGTTAAATTATCAAAAATTAAAAAGCAGTACCCCCCAAACACAAGAGCATAAAAAGCATATTCATTAAATCAGTCATTTTATAATGTCTAAGGTTTCCTTTCTTTACACTTATATTAGCCTTGCCTCCATGAGACTAATGTCACACTACAGTTCTAATTAAAATTCACACTAAGGCCTCTGAACAACAAATATTCAAGTTGATAAAGAAGGAAATGAAAAAAGAATTTATAAGAAAAATATGCCATTTCTTACTGAATTGTAAATTGTGATTCCCCAGTTACTGCAACAGCCAAACTCTTACATCT
Organism: Proteles cristata cristata; assembly: GCA_017311185.1. NCBI lineage: Eukaryota > Metazoa > Chordata > Mammalia > Carnivora > Hyaenidae > Proteles > Proteles cristata. Next base: position 2,276,972 of record JAESUZ010002849.1, on the reverse strand, counting down.
GCTGTGATGCATCTCCTGCGCATCCATGTAGTTAACACCAACCATTAGTCTGGTCATAAGGACACATCACCTAACACCACCATTCTGAAATAACAGCTGTACAGTCTAGGGAATGACTTTCTAGGTAGAGAGGCTCACACTGGTAAATACCAAGCAAAGTCAAGTATCCGGTGTTCACAGCTGTCTGCGGTGCCTGAGAAGCCCTTGGAAGAGAATGACGAGGTCTGCTGTAGGCCTCAGTGAGAACACAGGGAGGCCCACACCATTCTAGGGTCAGGGGAAGAAGACTGGCCAAGGATACTGTCCTGGTTACACTAGTGACAAATGACTGGGCTGGGAGAGGGAGATTGTCCATTTTCTTTTCTTTTTTGTTACAATTATCTGGAGTTAGACACTGAGGAAGTCATCTGAAACTAATTTTTGCACAATTTAAGCCATGTGTTAAAGGCTCCTCACACATACAGAGAGGGTATGGTACACTAAGGCTAGGAAGTATTTTCTAAACATACTACCAAACTCTGTACTACTATCTTCCCATGACATTAAAATCATAATATAACAGACAAAGGAGAAGAATACATCTTTCTATCAGACCTGAGATTATCATGGAAAAATATTAAGCAGCTTATATGTATTGTTAATGGTTCTCTTAAAAGTTTTAACTAGATGGTAGAAAACATATCCAAAATTTAAATTCTTAACAATTATTGATTGTTCTACATTATCAAAAGCCATGTCCAGTCCGATGAACACTGCCCACCCCAGGCCACCCACAGTCTGTGTAAAGGAAAATGAAATCATCTTTCCCCCACACACACAACTCCCTAGAACAGAAACGGTGATCTATGTCTGAATCTCTTAACACAATGCTCTGTAGAGAGGGGAGCCTCCAAAGTATTTGTTCAATTAGATGTCTAAAAGCGGGGTGGCGGGGGGCGCCTGGGTGGCTTAGTAGGTTAAGTGTCCGACTTTCGCTTAGGTCATGATCTCGCGGTTCGTGGGTTGGAGCCCCACGTCGGGCTCTGTGCTGACTGCCAGCTCAGAGCCTGGAGCCTGTTTCAGCCTGTGACTCCCTCTCTCTCTGACCCTCCCCTGCTCACGCTGTCTCTTTCTCTCTCTCTCTCTCTCTCCTAGAAATAAAAAAAAAATTTTTTTTAATAAAATAAAATAAAAGGGGGGGAGGGGTCAGGATCAAATACTGACACCTATTACAAACAAAATAGAGTAATAAAATAGGTAAAATGATCAAGAAGAAAAACTCCTGTTGCCACCAGAGCAGTTGTTTTTTTTAAACCCATGACATAAAAATCTTCTCAAATTAAACCAGACAAAAAGTGTTACCCAAGTAACAGTTCATTTTTTCCCAAGAAAGACCAAAGCAGAGGTCTTTAAAATTAAGCACTTAAATCAAGTCAATCAACACAAGCTAAAACATCATCTTTTGGTTCTAATAAAAAAACATCTTCTAGGAAGTGCTGGATCATTTACATTCAAAGTAAGAGGCCAAAAAATCTATCTATTTTATTCTTGATTTCCCCTCTAAACACTCCAAAACAGACTACATCAAAACAACTGAAGGAAAAGATGAGGTGCTGAACTTGGTTCTTCCTTTACAAAGCTGTACTGTCAAAACAGCTCGCTGTATTACATACCAAGACAGGACACCTTTAAGAGTCTCAAAGGAGGTGTGAAAACAGACCCTACACCACTCCCCTAACACTGCATCTGAAGCATATATAGCGCAGTCCACCTGACTGACAATCAACAAATTTAAGATCCCTTCAAAGCTCTGTCACTCCACACCAGGGATGATAAATTTAACACTGAAGGAAGGGAACCCACACTTGCCTCTGCCTCTTGCCAAGAAGATCCAACACAAAGTAGGGCCAGTATCACAGGAAGTGGGGAGAGACGCAGGAAGCGGGTGACAGGGCTGACAAGACGGCGTCAGAGTGAAGAAAGCCGAAGTCAAGACTGAGATGGCCCAGAAGACCACAGAGATTCCTGCTTCCAGAAAAAGGAAAGAAGGGATATTCCTGGTGCCCACGTACCTGAGACCATTGCAGGAAGGAGCGACTAATTCCAGACATCTCAGGACATGTGCACAGTGGAGACGTACTCTCCACAGCCTGAGAATCACCCTAAGGTGTCCTGGCATAAGGTCTGATATTCAAGGTGCAGAGGGACACCTTCCACATAAAAGCCAAAAGCACTCTGCAGACCACCAGGAGGTCAGCGTGACCAAGCCTGGTGTGACACTAGTGATGAAGCCCTATACAACCCACAATGAGCTCCCCACAGAGGACAGGTCGGGGGTAGCTTCTATTCTTGCCATGGTAGCCAAGGCCAATCCCTGCTTCTGGGGACCCAGCACAAACTTGCCCAATCAATCCATATGCTAGGTGGTTAAAGTCTATTTGTCAATGGACTTTTCAGAACTCTAAGTAATTCTAAAAAGGTAATGTTGTAAGTACTATCACTGCTATACAAGTTAACCCATGAAAGTCATTTTAACCCACAAGGTACTTATAACACCAACAGTACTTTCCTAAATAATGCTCTTTACTGTCTATGAAGGAGGTCCCTGACCTCCCTGACTGAGGGGCTGTTAAAGATGATGTTCAGAACCAGGAAAAGTCAGGCAAAGAAACACGTAGATTCTAATAACTTAGGCCCCGCCTATTTGTACAACTGAAACACCTCTGTGCATTTGCAGAGGAGAAAGTGCAGCTCTCCACCCATCACTTCCCAGTTATTACAAATTAAAAAGCTCAAACACTTGGGAAGGGTATCCAGGGCATGAGTACTGCAAGTCGGGACCACTGAGCTGGCTTGCTGCTACCTGTCTACACCATGAGCTTAGGACCAGAGAACAGGTGAAGCAGTCACTAATCAGGGCCATGTTTACCCTTCCATTGTCAACTAAGAGCATACTGTTTTTGTTGCTTTAGAAGAAAGGTCTCCCTAGTTCATTACAGTCATCATTCCTGTGTGGTACAAGACAGTACGCTCCAGTTTGGAAAGTTGGTGTGAACGGCACACTCCTACACCTCCTAGCAGGAACCCATCCACATTCAATACTTTCACAGACACAGAATGACAGCTCTCTGGAAGTCTCAGGGTCTTAAATAAGCTGATAATTTATTGTCCTCCACAAGAGAACTGCAAACAAGATCTTAATTAATTTGCTAACAGTTATGGCCTGTTTACTAAAATTAGCCCAAATGCCATCATTTTGCTTACTACAGGAATTTGTATAAGGCACATTTCCTCGGACCCCATGCTAGGAGAATAGTACTAAAGAAAGTACAACTTGCCATTAAAGTAGCTGCACATCTACAGTGGCTCCAGAAGAGCTGTCCCTTGGGAAAGAGCTGGCCCCAGGGACAGTGATACAGAGCTGTCAAGGGACAGAGTGGGCATCAAGAGGGAGAAAGTTGAGGCTGTGACCATCCAGATGTCACGACTTGGTGCTCCATTTGTATAACAATGCCAGGAGAAACAGAGCTGGTGACAGTCGGATTGGAACCTTAAAGGTCACCTTATCCAATGGCCGTTCACAGGTAGAGACACAGCCAAACACTCAGGGGCTCAGCTCTTCACCACGGGCAAGAGCACTCCCGCCTCACTTCCTTCACTGCCCACAGAAATGTCAGCACTGCCATACATGGCAGCAGGGGTCCCCCAAGGGTCAAGTTCTGTGGTGCATGAAAGATGGGCAGGGGCGCCTGGGTGGCACAGTCAATTGAGCATCTGACTTTGGCTCAGGTCATGATCTCACAGTTTATGGGTTCAAACCCCACATCAGGCTTTGCGCTGACAGCACAGAGCCTGCTTCAGATTATCTGTCTCCCTCTCTCTTTGCTCCTCCCTTGCTTGCATTTTCTCTCTCTCTCAAAAATAAACATTAAAAAAAAGAAAGATAGGTAGGGGCACCTGAGTGGCTCAGTTGGTTAAGCATCTGGCTCTTGATCTTGGCTCAGGTCACAATCTCATGGTTTATGAGATCGAGTCCCACGTCTGGCTCTGCAGTGACAGTATAGAGCCTCCTTGGGATTCTCTCTCTCCCTCTCTCTGCCCCTCCCCCGTGCACTCTCTCTCAAAATAAATAAACATTAAAAAGAAGAAGAAGAAAGGCGGGTAGTACTGAGAGTGAAGTAACAGAAGATGCAGATGTCCTGGGGCTCTTGCAGTCTGTGGGGCCCAGAACCATACAAACCCCCTACAGCTTAGCAGGGGGCTGTGCGCCACTCTACGGAAGAATCAGCCATTCTGGAACTCAGAGCATTTTCTGAAAAAGTTAGGGAAAAGTTAAGTTTCTAGTGCAGCTAAAATTTAACCTATATTTATTTTTTTCAATAAACATTTAGAGCCCCAGGACATCTGCATCTACTAAGCATTTACTAAGCTCTAGCTGTCTGGAAATTTACATTCTAATGCGGGAACAACAGCAAAAAGGAAGAGACAAACACATGAGGTCCTTGACCTTGGGGGTGAGGGCTGTGCAAAGGAGAAAACAGAGCCCTGTGAGGGGTGATAAGGGAAGGTCCTCTGACAAGGGACAGCAACACAGACCAAAGAAGCAATGGAGCAGGGGCATGCCGGGGCTGCGAGGCAGGGAAGACTGGCACACGGCGGGACTTGAAAAAAGACTGGGGGGCGGGGGAGGGACCCACGGAGCAGAAAACAAAGGGACAGGACAAGGTTTAGGCGGGACCCTCTGGGCACGGAGGAGGCCCATCTCCAGCCTGACGGCAGCGGGAAGCCTCTGAACGGTGCCAAGCAGCGGACTGAGATGCTCCGGCTTTCACGTCAGGACCAGCACTGCGGGAAGGAGACCCAGTGAGAGTGGACAGAACGGGCGAGCGGGGAAGCTGCAGGGATCCAGCTGCGAGCGAGGGCGCCTGAGCGGAGCTGCTCGCTCATGAGAGGGAGAGACAGCAGCTGGGAGCTACGACCGTGGAGCTGGAATCAGCAGGACTTCTGATGAACTGGACGCAGGAGGAATCAGGAGCGGCTGCCCTGTGTGCAGAAAGGGGTAATCACACTAAAACACGGCACTAATTCACACACCACTCTGTCTCTGCCGACACTGTATCCCCACCTACTAGTCGAGGGGCCCTGAGTGCTGTGCAAAGTAACTTAGCCTCTCTGTGCTTCAGCATCTGACGCTACCAGTCAGGGAGAACACCTCTCGGCTTTACAGAGTTAGCACCTAAAACGCATTTAACCAGTGCCTGGTGCACAGGAGGAGCTAAACAATTCTATTCTCATTACTACCTCATCCCCTACCTCATGGTAATGCTGTTAGGACCAAATAGACTAAGTGAGTTTAAGGAAGTGCCTGGCACATGGCACATAATACTCTCAATTATGTGGATCTTAATTGCTATCATCATGAATGATTCCCAGTTGGTGACAATAACTGAGGTGAAGAGCAGACTGGAGAGGGGGCTGCTGTGAAAAGGTCCAAAGGGCCGACCTATGGAAGAGGTTCCATTTGGTATGTTAATTCTGCTGTGTCCACAAGACATTCAGATGTCTAAGTCAAGTATGTTGCTGGACATGAATCTGAAACCTCAGAGGAAAAGTCTGGAGTTGAGATATTAACTTAAGAGCCATTCACATAAAAATGAGTTAACTACAGAAAATGGTGAGCTTGGTGACAAAGAAGATTAAGGTGGAGGAGAGAAGATGGTCTAGTGATGAACCCAATGGAACCCAAACATTCCAGGTTAGGCCAAGGAGGAGGAGGCCGAAGAGGAAATGGACAAAGAACAGTGACGAGAAGGAGCAAAGCCGACAGACCCTGGGGTCCTAACAGCTCTAATTTCTGAAAGGTCAAGTTGGATGAACACAATGGAAGGAGCCACATGGATGTTATCAGTGATATTGATGAGAGCATTTTTAACATCTTACATATTCATTTCAACTCTACCTAACTTCCATTTACAACACCATAAAACAACATGAGTCTCAAGGATGATGTGTAGTGGGGAAAACTCTGATCTCAGAGCCAGGAGACCAAAGTCTAAGCTTCGAGTCAAAGGGTCTTGGGTAAGTCCCTCAACAAAAAGGGTATCCATTCCTCCACGGGTAAAATGACAAAATTGGACCAGATTCCTGAACACAGGTCACAGGCTCCCTATGTGTCTAAAACCTGCTAACCAAGTCCATAGCTATTTTTCAGTATTTAAAATGTACTGATCATTCCTTAGCTATTTGGCTACGATCAAGTGTAAAATGTGCTAAGAACCATTCATTCGGTGCTCACTTCAGCAGCACATACACTAAAATGTGACAATACAAGGAAGATTAGCATGTCGCCTTCACAAGGATGACTCGCAAATTCATGAAGCATTCCATATTAAGAAAAGAAAAAAAAAAGAACTACACATCCACCTCAGGTAAAGCTCCACAAATAAAACTGTCACATTTGTTTCCAGCTCAAATTAAAACCGAGCGCAGCAACACCTGCAAAGCTAGGATGCAGCCATGGTTAAGAAGGGAGACTTGGGAGTCTGAGTGCCTGACTTCAAATCCCAGCCCCATCACTTGCTGCCTGATGACAGCTGTGCTGTTCAGCTGCTCAAAGCCTTAGTTTCCCACTCTGTGAAGTGGGGGCTGTAACACTGCCTACCTCACAAGGTAGTAGAAGGTTTTAAATGTATTCATTAGTCCTTGAAAGAACTCAGTGGAACTCTCCGTTGGCCTTCCTCCTCCCTCCTGACTGCTCCTTGTCCACCTCCTCTGCTGGCTCCCACACCCTGGCCTGACCTGGGGCGCCAGGGCGCTCCACCAGACCCTCTTCTTCTCCATCTCCGTCCTCTCCCTCACTAGGCTCATGTGAGGCATACAATTACATCCTGAACAACCAGAAGCTATAAATGCCATTATCTTATACTAAACTAAAGATCCCTCTCTCTTTCAAAATAAATAAGCTTTAAAAAATAAAAGAATTTATTGAAAAAAATTATATTGACAATATTCAAATAATGACAATGGAAGCAATCCAGTGTCTATCAACAGATGAACAGATAAGCAAAATGTGTACACATGTACACACACACACACACACACACACACACACACACACCCAGGAATATTATTCAACCTTAAAAAGGAATGAAATTCTGAACCATGCTACAACAGAGATAAACCTTAGAGAGCATGGTGTTAAGTGAAATAAGCCAGTCACAAGAAGACAAACACTGTATGATTCCACTTAACTGAGCTACTTAGTGTAGTCAAAATCACAGGGACAGAAAGAATGGTGGCTGACAGAGGCCTGAGGGATGGTGGTAACTATTTAATGAGTAGAGAGTTTCAGTTTTACAAAACGAAAACCGTTGTGACGATGGAGAGTGGTGATGGCTGCACGACCTTATGGATGTATTTAATACCACTTAGAAATTATTAAGATGGTAAATTCCATGTTACGTACATTTTATACTAGAAAAGTTTTTTAATATCTAAATAATAAAGACTTTATAATAATCTAGGGCAAAATTAAAGCAGGGTTCTACAGATATAGTAGAAGGCTCAGATCTGGGTAGAAATTTCAAGGGGGAATAAATGAAATTATACTGCTAGTGTCTAGGTAAGGAAAGGTCTTAATGCTACAGATTAAAGTATTCAATAGATATGAATGCTCTATATTTGACACTCGCTATCTAACTTCATAATTATTAGCCTTTTCATAAACCCAGATTTTTTTTCCTACCTATATCTCTCTACATATAAACAAGATAATGGGCTTTAGGAACAAAGAATAAAGAAGCAAACCCTTCAAGACCATGATGGCCATGTGGTGGCATCAGTCAGGCACCAGGGTGTACCAGCTGCGTCACACTCCTGAGCTGGGTGACCTTTTGTGCCTCAAGTTTCTAATGAAGTAGGGTCGTCGGGAGGATTGAATAAACATATGAAAAGTTCCTTGAATAAAAGGAACTCAAGTTCCTTGAATAAAAGCCTGCCACATAGTCATACTTACTCAATAAAAGTTAGACATTACTGTTGTAATTTTATTTATATTCTACCCATTAAACAATTTTTAAAATCTGGAATAAAGTAAATTATTAAAAGAACATGTAAAAACAATGATTATTCACTCCAATTCAACTTAAAAATTAAAATGGAACAAAGAATTACTGGGGGGGCACGCAGGTAAACTTATTTCTAATCAAAATTCGATCTACCAAAATCTCTGACAATTCCTGCAGAAGGGCCTTGGGGTGGTGAACTCGTAGAGACAAGAGGCAGGGAACAAGCACTGATGGCTTCTACACTACTGAAGACACACTTTACATATTCCATCTACATCTCACATCTATAGCCTCCCTGTGAGACAGTAAAATCCCCATTTTACAAATGATTAAACCTAGGCTCAAAAAGTTTAAGTTAAGTTAGTTAAGAAAAATTCACCAGGCTGGTAGTGACAGAGCTAAGATTTGATATTGGACTCCAAGCCCATACTTTTCCTACCTAACTGTGTTGCAAGGTTTAACAACAGTAACTACCATCCTACACCCATGTTGCTTTGGAATAGGGAGGGAAAGCTGTATATAATTACTTGATGAGAACAAAACAATACATGAAGTAAGGGCAACTCTGACTGTTTTCATAGAGTCTAGAATTTCTAGAGGAAATGACAAATGACCAAACCCAAATTTCATGTTAAAATGACAGAACCACCGATTAGGAAAAACCTTCCCAATACTCTGGTCACTCAACACTGGTGAGGATGTGGATAATGCACACACTCCAATTCTAGCCCATCCTTCCAGAAAGCAATTTGGCAGTAGGCAGAAAGTTAAGTAAAGCCAACAGTGCTAAAGGCAGTCTGGCTAAGATGAGTAAGCCAAAGATGTCCACCAATAGTGTTACTCAACATCATTCTAGATATTCCAGGAAGTGCATTTTGACAGGCAAAAAGAAAGAAGTCACATAAAAATGGAAAGAGCCAAAATCATCCTTAGTTGTAAATACTTTTCCATCTGAAAAACCCAACAGAACTGAATAAAATTAGTACTATTAAAAGAGTTCAGTAAAGAGGCGCCTGGGTGGCTTAGTCGGTTAAGCGTCCAACTTTCGCTTAGGTCATGATCTCGCGGTTCGTGGGTTCGAGCCCCGCGTCGGGCTCTGTGCTGACTGCCAGCTCAGAGCCTGGAGCCTGTTTCAGTCTGTGACTCCCTCTCTCTCTGACCCTCCCCTGCTCACGCTGTCTCTCTCTCTCTCTCTCCTAGAAATAAATAAAACATTACAAAAAAAATTAAAAAAAAAAAATGCTCCGTTTCTTTAAAAAAAAAAAAGAGTTCAGTAAAATGAGAAAAAAATAATGCATAAGAATAAATTACACAAAAAACAATCTGCAGAACAGACTGCTACCACGATGGGCCACTGAGGAGTTTCTAGAAGACATGGAGCAGATGGGACTAGACTGATGGAAAAGGACCAAAGAGCCTTAGTTCAGCCAGGCAAAGGCAAACACGCCGCTCTCCACGGAAGGGCTTTAGACCACAGTGTCCGCAGTGGGGCCAGCGAGGGAAGCGGGACTCTGGCCTGGCAGGCCTGCCCGCCCCACATCCACTGGCCAGGGAACAGCACTCGGATGAGCGCTGGACCGCCGCTGCCACGCGCTGACCAGCAAAGGAGCGAGATTCCCCACAGGTCCGTGCACAGAGGCCTAGCACAAGGGCAGCAGGAGCAGACATGGGGAACCTGAACTCAAGAGCCCTCTTCTGACCTCTCAGGGCCTGCCCTCCCCTGTCTGACAAGGGTCTAAAATGCAGGGAAGCCTGCCCTTCCCTCTGCAGGAAGCCAGGCTTATCATTTAGCTGCTCTGGTTTTCTAACGGTGTGACATGTTGACCTGCCAACCTAGCTGCAAGACTGAGGGTACGACTCCATCTCTCACTGCGCCTCTCTGGTCGGACACGCCCGTGACTGACAACAATGAAAACAGGAAAAGATACCATTTTCCCCCAGCATGACCACTAGGTCTTGTAATTGTTATAGTTTCAGAACTGTACATGCACCATTCTTGTAGACTGGTATGATATTTCAATCAGCCCACAGACTCTTTGTGAATACTGCCTTAAATTCAGTACAACTACCGAAACGCCAGTCATTTCTGACATCTGTAAACCACTGCATTATGCCCTCACTGACGCAACACTGCTGAGTGAGGTAAGAATTCTTTAGATGGTCCTTCCTCACTAAACTAAGGCCTATTTATGTAAAATGCAGAGTAATGCATTTTATTTAGCATATATGTAACTTCTCTTCATTTAAAAGTTGGCCTAAACTCAAACTGAGTAAAGAGCAAACAAAACTGAGCCTGAGTGTATAATCCATTCAAAAGAAACAACCCACAAGGATCAAAATGTAGGATATTGATCACATCTTTATTTTAAAATAGTCCCAAATTAGAAGCAATCCAAATACCTTATAAAAGTCAAGCACTGAAGTATAATTTATATGCTTGATGGAATATTACAGTCTTCAAAAAAGGTAATTACCCAAGTGTTCATCAACAGATGAACAAAGTGTGGTTGTATACACACAATGGAATATTATTCAGCCTTAAAAAGGAAGGAAATTCTGACATACGCTACATGGATGAACCTTGAAGACATACCAACTGAAATAAGCCAGTCACAAAAAAGAACATATAATGTGTTATTTCACTTATATGAGGTATCCAGAGTAGTCAAATTTACACAGACAGAAAGTGGAGGGTGGCTGTGGGAGCCAGAGTGGGAGGGATGGGGAATTCTTGCTTACTGGGTTCAAAGCTTCAGCTCAGCAAGACAAAACGTTCTGGGAGATGATGGTGGTGGTGGTGGCAGTGGCTGCAAAACAATATGAATGTCCTTAATGCCAATGAACTGTAACTTTAAAACAGTTAAAATGGTGGGGTATTCGGGTGGGTCAGTTGGTTAAGAAATCGACTCTTGATTTCAGCTCAGGTCATGATCTCATGGCTTATGAATTCAAGCCCTGCATTGGACTCCATGCTGTCAGGCCCAAGCCTGTTTAGAATTCTCGCTCCTTCTCTCTCAGACCCTCCCCTATTATACCTCTTCTCTTTCTCTTTCTCAAGTTAAATAAACCCTTAAAAATTAAAAAAAAAAATTAGTCAAAATAGTACATTCCATGTTATATACATTTTACCACAAAAAAACATAATTAGGAAAAGCATACAGATGGGGCGCCTGGGTGGCTTAGTCGGTTAAGCGTCCGACTTTCGCTTAGGTCATGATCTCACGGTTTGTGGGTTCGAGCCCTGTGTCGGGCTCTGTGCTGACTGCCAGCTCAGAGCCTGGGCCTGTTTCAGTCTGTGACTCCCTCTCTCTCTGACCCTCCCCTGCTCACGCTGTCTCTCTCTCTCTCTCCTAGAAATAAATAAAAAATATTAAAAAAAAAAAGCATACAGAAACATTAAAAATATTTATGCTTTATGCTATGTTCAATTTTAAAAAGCATATAAAGTATTCATAGTCTTGATTAAAACTATGAAAAAAATGTATATGAGAAAAGGACTCAAAAGAAAGCTCTGGTGAAGAGTCATCATAATGGTGGAGAGTGGGTGATTTTCCTCCATTTTACAAATATACTATAGTACTTTGCTGCTGTTTATATCAACTTATAAAAACATAAAAAACTAGTATACTGGATATAACACCAAGAGAGCAAATCCACGGGGTCTGCAGCCACAAAGCTCCCTCATCTGTTACTCCTTTTTCCATTCATCCAATACTAAATTTGGGACCAAAAAAATGGTTTTATAATACTTAATATTTGGAGGCTGAGTAACGACCTAAGAACTGGTAGGTAGCTCTGGGTGTACAGAGAGGATTTAATTTTCATTAAATAAACAGCTTCCCTTTTAACCTCATTTTAAAGTTTAAGAAGAAAGCCAGTATTTACCTTACTTGAGCCAAAATTTCCTTCTTAGTCATTACTTTTAACCTACCTCAACTTTTTTTTTCTTTAAAGTTTCTTTATGATTTTGAGAGAGAGGGAGAGAATGTACAAGCAGGGGAGGGGCACAGAGAGAGGGAGAAAGAGAATCCCAAGGAGGCTCTGCATTGTCAGCACAGAGCCCAACACGGGGCTCAAACCCACAAACCATGAGATCATGACCTGAGCCAAAACCAAGAGTCAGATGCTTAACCAACTGAGCCACTCAGGCACCCCAAGCTACCTCAACTCTTTTGTGGGAGAAGTCCAGGGTCTATATAAGTAAATTAAGTTCCCATAAAATAAAATTTCTCTTAAGCTGGACAGGCAAGGAAGTGAAATGGGAAAGAAACGGACCATGAATCAGAAGACAGGACCTGGTTGGCTCTGCCGGTTAGTGGCAGGGAGGCCTCAAGCGGCACGCAGCTTCGCCAACCTCAGTTGCCCATCTATAAATGTGCAGACTATTTGGTCCACACTTTATCAAGAAATAAAAATCAAAAGTGATGTTCACAAAAATGCTCTAAAGAACATAACATGCTTTGTAAACTAAAAGGTGATACCATGTCAAATTCACAATATTAACTTGATCTTTTTCTGTGTTGCTGTATGGTATCACATGAAATTAGACCTTTCATATATGCTTTTCTGTTTTTACATTAGCACTTGCAACTTGTCATTTTGAAGGCACCGAGTCTTTCCAGTCCTCAGAGCTCTGCATTTTTGATGAGAGAGGTACAGCTCAAGGCTCTCTATTTAAGGCCTGACATTTCAGGGGCATCCCCCATGGTTTGTGAAAAGAAACCCACAGAAGAAGAGAAAGGTCAGATGGGATACAGGGCTTCCCATGACCTACATGTACACTCCCAATTTTCATTCAACAGCAGGGCTCTCCCAGCACTATTTTAGAATACCACTTGGCTTTTAAATCCTTTAAAGCAGTAACAAGTGTTTCCTACCCTTTTGAAGGGAGGAAATTTAGCAGAGTAAGAAGCATGTTAGAGCAGCCATCCAGAGGGTGTCTTCCATTGTAGCCATGTTTATTCAGATGCTAATAATGCCCTTCCTTCAACGCCAGTAATATGGCCTACTTCATATGACCTACATATGTTCTGAGAGGGAAAACCGAGTTTTAATTTTAAATATACTCTAAGTCAAATGGGTAAAAAACCACTTTTACGACTGATGTGCAAATGAAGTAGATCCCATACATTTAGAAAGATGACAAACTAACACATTTATAAATTCCTAAATTCTCAAATGGCACTAATTCCCAGAATTATGAGCTCTTTTCTTCACCTCGCAATCACTACGTGATCCTGTCAAATCTCCTTCGATTACCGCATACAGGTTCACACCCCACACAGAGTATTCAATCCCACTACATTCACAGAGGGCTCTCAAATTCATACGGGGGATCTATGTGTGTAACCAAACAACTAAAAAAAGGAACAGTTACTTTTCATAACTCAGAAATCAGTGGAATGCATGATCTGCCAATGACCTGGAGACCTCAGTGAGATATTAACAGCAAGGATGGACAATCCACTGCTACATCTTTTTTTTTTAATTTACTTTATTTTATTCCTGTGTAGTTATATATAGTGTTACATTAGTTTCAGGTGTACAGTTAGGTGTACAAAATAGTGATTTAACACTTCCATACATCACTATGATATATCTTCATTTAAGTGAATGTGATGCAAGTTAAGAGTGGATTTTAAAAAAAAAATTACAGAAGGATTTTTTTGATAGCAAACTCTCCCTGTGCCTTTAAAATATAACTTAAAATATTTTCTTTATATTCAAGTTTTTAGGAATATCTCCCACATCAAGCTACCCTGCTTAATTAGGCTCTGACCACAATTTCTCAGAGTTCAAACAATGCTGATATGAAAACAGGCTATAAGGCATTTTACTAAAAAGGATTTAATTTTAGAAAAAGTAATTTCAGAATCGGTTTAACAGGTTCATCCCCGCAACTTACAGGATTTAGTTGTTGGCAACAGAAGCATCTTTTTGACGGCGGTGTCTTTTGTTTCAGTTGACTTTATTGTTTTCTTTTGCTTTACATTTCAGTGCAAAGTTTAGGTGGTTTCACAGCCTGGGTCCTTTCATAATTGCTAACAATTATGGGGCATCCTGGACAGTTTCTGCAAACGACAGCAGGGAAATTCCTTCTGCTGAACGGCAGCTCTCAAGTGCCCCGCATCCTCCCACAGTCTACCATGCGGGTCACCATTTTCTATGATCACTCAGTTCTTCCCAGGAAATTCTGGAACACAAAGAAAACACTCTCTCTAGGCACTTGGTTCATAATATGGAAAACACGAGTGTTGGAGGCCACGTCTGCCCCAAGGACTGAGGAATAGAGAATGCTGGTCTGTGACAGAAGAGAAGAACGAGGAGTAAGAGAAGATGACAAAGAGCAGGAAAGAGCTAACAGGACATTCAGGGAGTGTCCCAGTCTCTGGGTCCCATCCGAAACCCAGGTGTACCCCTGCCAACATTGCAGCACACAGCTCAGAAAGCTTCCACTAACTTCCCTTCTTCTGTGGAAGTTCAGTTAGCTCGTTTTCACTCGTAACCAAAAAAACCTCTAACTACTAGAGGGCTCTACAATTCCTTCTATTGACTGTTGTGAAAAAGGCCAAGACAGAAACCTACAGGTGGGGGCGCCTGGGTGGCTCAGTTGGTAAGCGATCCACTTCAGTTCAGGTGATGATTTCACGGTTCATGAGTTCAAGCCCCACTAATAGCACCAAGCCTGCTTCAGTTTCTGTCTCCTTTCCTCTCTGCTCATGCTCGTGCTTTTTTTTTCCTCAAAAATAAATAATCATTAAAAAAAAAGAAAGAAAGAAACCTACAGGTGGCAGACTTGAACCCAGCAGGGTCCATAGCCAGAAAGTGGCAGGTGCCACTCCAGACCTTACTTCTCTGGTAGGAGTTCAACAGGGTAACCCCGGCCACACACACCTTCACCAGGCTGCCACAGCTCTGCTCCTCTAGTTAACACAGCAAGTAATGGTACGTTACAGGAGAAGCGAGTTGTTTTCGGTTCCACACCCTTCCTCTAAGTATAAATCAGAAGACACAGAGCAGCTTTCAGAATACCACTAAAAACCACTGTGCCTGGAAGTAGAGCCTCCCAGGGCAGGAGCAGCAAACCAAACCCAGAGAAATGGGGGCGCAGTGCCTCCATCCCACCTAGACAGCTCCCGTATGGAAAGGAAGTATATTCCAGCTTAAAATCCAGAGGGATAGCACATTAGACAGACTAAGCATGCTGATGATGTTTTATATACATCTGATGCATGCAAAAGCAGCATTCACTGTTTTTTAAGTACTTAGTGAAAATATCATGGTGGTCACACAACCGTATGAATATACTTAATGCCACTGAACTATACACTTTATAAATGATTAAAATGATAAATTTTAACTATATGTTACCATATTTTAAAACAACAACAAAAAAACATGACACATTTAGAGAATCAGAGAGACAGGCTGAACCCCCTCAGTGGCAACCACCACGTACAGTGTCACATGGGACAGTCATGTATGTAAGTAATGTGCTCCCTTGCCAGGGGCAAGTCGGCACAGAACTGAGACAGACCTGAACGGTCAGTCTGGGTCGGGAGGCAAAAAGAGCTGTGATTTTTCAGGGCGTGGAGGTGGGGGCTGTTGAACCCAAGCAGCCATCTCCTGAAATTAGTGATAATGAAAAATTGCTCAACACAGTCTTATTTTCCCCCACCTCCTAATACCTGATCAGTGTGGTCTTAACATTACTAATTCCTAAGTATTTCAACATAAACTCCTCAGAAGTCACTGCTGGTTTCCTATCAGCCACAAACAGATGGCAACCCAGAAGAGTCCTGTTCCCATTATGCCAACTTGGCGGGAGGCTCACCTGCCACTACCTGAAACATGGATCCCTCCCATTTGTACACAGAAGGCTCCCAAACACAACCAAAATCCTGCCCAGATGCCCACTGATCAGCATCCTTAAAAGCATGGGGGGGAAGTCTCATTACAACTCTACTAATTAATAAGCATAGGGAAGGACTACATCACATCCTAATATAATTACAGAACACCGCAGCCTCTATTACACTTCCACTCTACGGTTCAGGCAGCTTCCCCGCCTGCTTGCACTGGGATGTAATCCAGTTTTGCTAACATATCCATATGTATGAGAATCAGAGTAGATCTTATTATATCGAACCTGGAGAAAAACCTTTGGAGATGCTAAAAGTTCCATTTCAGTTACATTAATGCATCCTTAAAATTTTATTTACAATGAAAGCATCTATCCTTATTTTTGTAACCCCAAGACAGATTTCTTGGCTGCAATTTTTTAACTTAAATCATTCAGACCCTAAGAGAATGACAGACATTCATTCAAAAATTATGCCTAAATTTAAAAACATGAAGCAGCGTGTGTGTGTGTGTGTGTGTGTGTGTGTGTGTGTGCGCGTGCGCGCCTGTGCACATGTATGTTGTGTGTACTGGCAAGGAGGAAGAAAAGACTCTGGATTATTTACTTCATCAGATTCCAATCAGAGATGCTCTCCTGGATGTACCTGCAGATCGCCAGGACCTTAACCACCTTAACTCCTTGCCTGCTCAAATCAAACTTGACTGTTTGAAATGTTAAGCCAAGATTTTCTTTAGCGGGGGCAGCCTAACCATAGTTCACTGCCCTCCTGCCATATTTAAATCCTTCAAAGCTCTTCTTTTGCAATAGAAGCCAAAATCCTTAACCATGGGATACAAAGCCCAGGAGGAAAAGGAATCTCTCTCACCAAGGCCTCTGCATTTCCTCAAGGAAGCTATCTCTGATGCTCTGACTAGATCAAGTTCTACCTTTATACCTTGTACTTCTCCTTCATGGTATGAATGAATTAATTAATCAATCAATCCCCTGATCTGGTAGCTACTACATAGATTAGAATGTCTTTAGGTATAAGTAACCAATAATCCCAACTCAAATCACCTTAATCAACAAGGAAACTTATATTGCATAACAAGTGGAAGGCAGGATGAGCGCTAGGCTCTGAGGAGTCTCCTCTGCTGTTTTTCCTGGCTCTGTCCTCTCCCATGCACTGCCTTCAAGTTCAGACTGTAGCAAATTGACTAGAACAGTTGTAGGCACCACATCCTGACACAAAAATTTTCAGAAGAAAAGGACTATCTAGTGTGGTCATTTTGAGGTTGAGAAGTTCTCCAGAACCTCCCGGCAGACCACCCTCACATCTCATTGGCTAGGACGAGGTTGCTTGCTTACCCCTACAGCAGTCACCTACAGCTAATGGGACCAACATGGGTGGCTGCCACACATCAGGATTTACCGCTATGCTGAGGGTGGGTCACTTTCTCTGCAGTCATATAGGGACAAAGAGGAGGACTAAACAAAACCCAATCTCATTACAAAGGAGGAAGGGAAGAAAAGATATTAGACCACGAACTCAACAGGTCTGCAAGTTATCAATCTGGGATATATGCTCTGGTCACCAACATTAGACAAGACTGCCAGCAGAAGCCTCCACCAGCCTCACCTGCAATGCATCTATAAAATTAGCAGGACCATGCATGGAGTGCCTGGGTGGCCCAGTCAGTTAAGCGTCCTAGGTTTCGGCTCAGGTCACAATTTCACCATTCATGGGTTCGAGTCCCATGTCGAACTATCAGCGTGGAGGCTGCTTAGGACTCTCTCTCTCCATCACTGCCCCCCACCCACTGGGCATGCGCACATACTCTCTCTCAAAATAAATAAATAAATTTAAAAAGAAAAAACTGGTAGGACCATCTTGAAGGGGAGGCCACAAGGTGAGCAAAATGATAAGAGAAGGGACACAGAGCTATTAATCAGCTGGTACCAATTCAAGTCTCAAGACTTCTCATTAGCAGTTACAGGACCACAGGCATATCCTTTGGCCTCAATTTTCTCATAAAATAAGAAAATATGTGCTGGACATAATGTACAAGGTTGCTGCAAAGACCAAATAAAATTTAGGCACAGTGGGAAAATGCACTTGTGAACTAAGTGCATATGTGAGCAATTACTATTACTTGCAATGGAACAAATCACAAGCCACTGGGAAAAACTGCAGGGAAAAGAAAGGCGACTCCCATCCAGCCACATGGAAGCAGCGCACTCTGCTGAAGGACATCTGCTTCAAAAATTATATTCCAGTTGGGGCACCTGGGCGATTCAGTTGGTTCAGCATCTGACTTCGTCTTGGGTCACAATCTCACAGTTTGAGTTGGAGCCCCACGTTGCGCTCTGTGCGGACAGCTCAGAGTCTGAAGCCTGCTTCAGATTCTGTGTCTCCCTCTCTCCTCTGCCCCTCTCCTGCTCTCACTGTATCTCTCTCAAAAATAAATAAAACATTTAAAAAAATTTTTTTAACTATACTCCAATTGACTTACTTGTGGCTTGGATGGAGGCTTTCCAATATGATTGATTCTAACAGTTGGGACGGAAGGTAGCAACACTACAGAAAACCAAAGCCAGTGTCCTTTCTGCTCCTTCACTGATCTCTCCTCCTCAGGCCGGCACAGCCACCATGTTCTCACTGCTTTCTAGACAGAAAGTCAGGGTGGTTGTCCTTTCCAAGTCAGAAAAGGTTAAGAAGATTTTGGAGCGTTTTTAGTTAAGAAAAGGAAGGCTGATTCCAAAGCACAAGAAGAAGCTACCTGCTCCCCATGAGAAAGCTCAGCCCAACTCACATTAACGTACTTAAGTTGAGAAGCTTATAGACAGTTAAGTACAAAGGCATCTGAGGCCTTCCTGCCAATGTTATTTTTACCAGGCAATGTAGGCATGAAGTCACCTAACATGGCTTCTGTTCTACCTAATTCTCTGCCTGCCCTCTCCAACTCTTAACTTCTATTCATCTGTCTCCACTTTGGGCCAGAGTACAGATGGGCAAGGAAGCCACGGAGATTAAAGAGTAAGACGTGCATTTATCTGTGCCATCCACATTTTTCTCATTAGGCACCACACTTCATCTAGATAATAAAGTCAGAAGACAGGTCACGTCTAGCACCAAGATTCTGAAGGGGGAAAGTAGGGGTACACTGGGTTGACCTTAACGTATACAGCATAAAAAACTTGCTCACAGTGAGGATGCCTTTCTCTCCTCGAGTTAAAAATCAACAGCATATCATGATTTCCCACTCTGGTCCAGGCAGAAGGAGAATGAGGCAACAGCGTGAGAGCAAAGATACCTTAGGGAGTTACCAGGAATGGAAAATGAAAACAGCACAGGCAGTGTGGACAATTTGAGAGGCATCTCTAGGCCCAAGTTCCTCGTGTGCCACACCTGCACAACAGTGCCACTGCCAGCATGTATGCTCCCGGGGGGGCACGTGTGTCTGATGAGACCAGTAATCAAGAACACGCTCCCTCTGGGGGTGCCTGGGGTGCCCAGTCAGTTAAGCGTCTGACTTTGACTCAGATCATGATGTCATGTTCTCGGAGTTCAAGCCCCACATCAGGTTCTGTGCTAACAGCTCAGAGCCTGGAGCCTGCTTCAGATTCTGTGTCTCCTCTCTCTCTCTCTCTCCCCTTCCCCACTAATGCTCTGTCGCGTGCGCACATGCACGCTCTCTCTCTCTCAAAAATAAATAAACATTAAAAAAAAGAAAAAAGAATCTGCTCCATCTAAATCCCCTGTATGTGAGATGGGCTATAAGTGTTCTCCACAGATGCGCTGTGAGCACAGCTACCCTACAGAGCACGTTGCCATTTACAGCCTCTTTAACGTCCACCCCGTTTAACGCAGCACAGTGCCCTGGGAGGGCACGGGTGAAAAATCGGATGAGACCGAAATGAAATCAAGAGTTTAGTTACTAATCCTGCACCAGTGTCTCAACGCCTGGGTGGCTCAGTAGGCTAAGTGTCCAACTCTTGATTTTGGCCCAGATCCAGATCTCACAGTCATGAGATCGAGCCCCACATCAGGCTCAGCGCAGCTGAGGATTGGGATTTTCTTCTCCCTCTCTCTGCACCACTCCTCTCAAAATAAATAAACTTTAAAAAAAATAATGACGTACCAGTGTCTTAGTTTTGACAAATGTTCTGTAGTTGCACAGGATATTAACAGTAGAGGAAGTTGGGTGAAGGGCATACAGAAACTCCTCGTACTATCCTTGTACCTTTTTTGTAAATCCAAAATAAAAAACTTATTTCAAAAAGTTTACAATACCTGTCTGCTTAAAAGCTAGAGAGAAAGAAAAAAAATTCTCCAAGGAAAACTTTCTAAGCAAAACATCAAAGTCAAAACACGGAAAAAAGACTGGTAGACTTGAATACATAGAAAGCTTACACTTTTATACATCAAAATGTGTCATGAACAGACTTACAGTTGAAAGGCAACCAATAAACTGGGAAAATTTTATAACATACACCAAAAAGGGGGGGGGTTAGTATCCATCACATAGTAAACTTTTTAAAGAAAAAAAAAGTCTACCTGCCTAGCTGCTCAATCTGCTAAACTGCTTTCACACATTTCAGATCCATGGCGTATCCAAACTCAAACTCAGAGTCTCCATAAACCACAGGTTTCTTCCCAGTCTAAGCATTAACTCCAACTCCCCCTAGCCGGAGGGTTCTGCTAGAGAAAGCAGAGCTTCAATTCAGTGTTCCCCAGAGGCTGCTCATTTCTGTTTAATTCATTTGACCACTCCTAACCAAAGTGTCCTTCTAGAATCCAAAACTCTTTTCCTCTTTATGGTCTGAGTATGTCAAGCTTAGCTACTTGGTGCCCACAATAGTGAAAATAGGTCAAACCACCACCAGAAGTGAGAGCCCTGAGCAAAACCAAAGGCCCTGCATGGCAAACTAGACTCTGAACCCGCCAACCAGGCCAAAAGGAAGCAGGTGAGCAGTCATCTCTCACTCAGAGCCCCATTTACTCGCCTTTCTAGAGATACTCACAAAGTACCTTTTTAAATAGCATAGAGTTACATCTAACTCAGAAGTTTATATTCAAACCAATCTATCTTAGTAATTTACCAGCTGTTGTTTTTTCTGTTTTTAAATTTAGAAGTGGGGGTGCCTGGGTGGCTCAGTCAGCTGGGCGTCAGACTCTTGTTTTTGGCTCAAGTCATGATCACAGGATCCTGGGATGGAGCCCTATATCAGGCTCAGCACTGAATGTGGAGCCTGCTTAAGATTCTCTCTCTCTTCCTCTCTCTCTCTCTCCTTCCCTCCCTCCCTCTAATCCTCTCCCCCAACTCTCTAAAATTAAAAAAAAAAATTTTAATTTAGAAGGGGACTGAGAATTCAAAGAGAGAATATATAGAGTAGCACCCCTCATCCTCAAGGAATACATTCCAGCACCCCCTCCATGCCTGAAACCGCAAATAGTACTGAACTCTATGTTGTTTTTTCCTATTTGTACTTACCTATGATAAAGTTTAATTTATAAATTAGGCACAGTAAGAGACAAACAGTAACAGTAAAATAGAATAATTATAACAATATACTGTAACAAAAGCTATATGAATGCGGTCTCTCTCTCTCTCTGAAAACACCCTGTGCTATACTCACCCTACTTCTTGTGATGATGTTGAGATGATAAAATACCTATGTGATAAGGAGAATGACGCAAGCATTGTGAAAGAGCTTTACACTACCAGCAACCTTCTGATGCTACATCAGAAGAAGGATCACCTGTTTCCAGGCTGCATCTGACAGCAGTAACTGAAACCGCAGAAAGCAAAACCGTGGATGAGAGAGGACTACTGTACTTCTTTCAAGACGTCCCCCGTATACAGATCACTTATATTTAGAGTTAGGATATTAAGAATACTAGCCATATCATATTAAAAATTAAGTAGCAGAGGGGCGCCTGGATGGCTTAGTCGGTTAAGCGTCCGACTTTCGCTTAGGTCATGATCTCGCGGTTCGTGGGTTTGAGCCCCGCGTCCGGCTCTGTGCTGACTGCCAGCTCAGAGCCTGAGCCTGTTTCAGTCTGTGACTCCCTCTCTCTCTGACCCTCCCCTGCTCACACTGTCTCTCTCTCTCCTAGAAATAAATAAAAATATTAAAAAAAAAAAACTAAGTAGCAGAAAGTTATAAATCTCGTACCGCAATGAAGTTCCACATATAAAACAATAAATATAGAAGCCAAGAAACAAAATATTTTTCACCCAGGAAAGAGTGTGACTGTGATTAAAACCACTGGACTAAAAATTCAGTGGCTGAAAGTCTGCATCCCGGTTGATTAACCGTCTTCTCCCCATATCTCCAGGTGGATCACTACTGCCTTATTTGTATGGAGTTTCCTATGCTCTGACATCGCTCACTTCTCAAAATCAGTATGTGGTAACAGCACTTAAGGCCAGGTGGGCACAAAATGAAGAGAAAGGATTTAAACCACATCCTTACTTCTAGACGCTCATTCATGATCTAATTTGTGAATAGGGCCAGACTCCCCAGCACATCTCCTTCTCCAGACATATCACTTGGGTCCACTTTCCCACTCATTAGCATCAAAGGAGGTTCAACTCAAACCAATTTCGCTAGAAATTAACAATCCAGTAAAAGGTTTGATACTAGCAGACTAAAATTAAAAGGTTGAAGTAATTGGTTTAAATTGACCTCCACAGATTACTGGTATCTGCCACATGACAGTGCTTACACCGTCTTCCACAAAAAGTTGTGGCTGTCTTTTATTCACCAGAGAAACAGAATGATTCCCCAAAACCAAACACATGCCATCTCTCCATGTCAGGTGAAAGAGAAAGAACTTCACCATATGAACAGGGGTGAAGGACAGCCAAAGAGGCTGCATTTGTATGATCATTAGTTTAGCCAAGGCGACCACAGTTACATGCAATACACGTAATGTGACATCCCTGGGTTCTCAGAATTAAAAACAATCCTCACACCATTTCTGAACCACACAATCAACTTTAAGACTTTTCTACTTATTTATAGTAAACTTAATACATTAAATTCATAGAAAGTTAATTTCAAAGCACCTTGTAAACATTATTGCTTCTTTATATACCTCTGCAAAGGAAAGCGATGTTAGCCTAGGAAGGACCTCCAATGGTACTTAATGTTTCTCTATCACATTTCTTGCACATAAATACTCATAAGATACAAATACTATTCACTATATTGTATCACAAAATTTCGTAACGACATTGATTTTAATTAATGAAAACTTAAATCTATTTCATAAAGCAATGAAATTGTGCAGCTTGTTAACAGCGGTGATTAGTTAAAATTAAAGGTTGATGTAATTTGATAAAACTGAATTATGGTGATAATTTGTGGACTGCATATATCAGCACTTTGCTCTCCATTGACAACACGCAGCCCTGGCTGTCACAGCCATTACAATGGTGAGGAGGAGGGAGATGCAAAATCAAATACAAATAGGATGCCATAAGTCCAAAAAGGCTGGGAACTGATGCTCCAGTAAGCTGTCACGGATACATTCTGGGCAGCACACTGCCCACACTCTGGGCCAACCCCACACTAAATTTATTCCAAGTCCCTTAGAATCAAGGCTGGGTAGGGAGACAAAACAAGATGCATGCCACTTTCCTTCTCGCTTCTGTTCTAGTATTTAAATTACTAAAGGAATAAGATAGGCGACCTGTGAGCTATCTTCTGCTAAGAGTTGTGTTTTTACCCAAGCACTTCGAATAATACCAAATTTATTATTAGATATCAGAAAATTAGTCCAGAAGAGTTAACTTCCTACTGTAGGAAACCCAAGACTCGGTTTCTCATTTCATGGGAAACGATGACAAGAACAAAAAGGAAGAAGGTTCAAACTATTTGTAAGGGCTGGAAAACCCCAGTGACCTGAGTTCTAACAACAGTCATCCACCTGGCTACGCCCATGATTCCACCTCCTTAAACTTACTTCTCTAAGTTCAAAACAGGTATCATTTTTTGAAAACATTCCTCTCTAATTTGACAAATGTTAACACACAGTTAAATTTTCTGATTATTTAACAATTCGTAACAGCAATTCTGAGCGCCTAAAATGGCAGCTTTGGTCAACCAGGGTTTTCATACACAGCATAAGCCTAACTTCCTATGCTGCATGTTTTGATATTCTAATCATTGGAGTTGAACTATCCCTCTGGTTTTGTGGCTAAGCAGGTTGTCTGAAGCTTTAGAAACTGATTATGTCCCAAGATAATCCTGCATACTCTCAGTATATGGCAATATCACCAAATATCAACTTGTCAGGAATAAGAAAACTGCCCCCAGTACTAACAGCTCAGCCTGTTGCTCGGGGAGGACCTCTGATACTACTGTTTTATCACAACGATCAATAACAATGCCGTGTGTTTTCCCCAGAGAGGTAACATATACTCTTAATAGCTGAATATGAAGAAAAAGAACATAGGGGACGGCAAATGTGACACTGAATGGGTCTTCTACACAGGACTCCTGATTTCCCTTGTCAGAGACTGAAATTATACACACAGAAATCAGGAGTAACTGCCTCTGAAATTTAAACTTTTCATTTTGTCATTTGTAAGAAACTGGTAAGGGAAATATTCAGCAAGATGAAAGAACTCAGTGACATCTGTCTATAAGATTTATGTGGAATGTGGGGTGCCTGGGTGGCTCAGTCGGTTGAGCGTCCGACTTCGGTTCAGGTCATGATCTCGCGGTTCGTGGGTTCGAGCCCCGCATCGGGCTCTGAGCTGACAGCTAGTTCAGAGCCTGGAGCCTGCTTCGGATTCTGTGTCTCCCTCTCTCTCTGACCCTCCCCTGCTCATGCTCTCTCTCTCTCTCTCTCTCTCAAAAATAAATAAAATTAAAAAAAAAAAAAAGATTTAAGTGGAATGTGAAAACACTGAGAAAAAGTTTTTTTGAAAGCAGATAAAAAAGAGACTTTAGAACCCAGGGTTCCAACCAGTAACTAGTTGGATCAACAGCTGAGACTTATAGGTAAAGGTGAAAACTTCTCTCATAAAAGACTATTCATTAAAAAGGCCAACCTTGGGGCGCCTGGGTGGCTTAGTCAGTTAAACGTCCGACTTTCGCTTAGGTCATGATCTCGCGGTTCGTGGGTTCGAACCCCGCATCGGGCTCTGTGCTGCCAGCCCAGAGCCTGGAGCCTGTTTCAAAGTCTGCGACTCCCTCTCTCTCTGACCCTCCCCTGCTCACGCTGTCTCTCTCTCTCTCCTAGAAATAAATAAAACATTAAAAAAAATAATAAAAAAATAAAAAAAATAAAAAGGCCAACCTTGGGGTGCCTGGGTGGCTCATTCGGTTAAGTTTCCGACTTCAGCTCAGGTCATGATCTCACGGTTTGTGGGTTCGAGCCCGCGTCAGGCTCTGTGCTGAAAGCTAGCTCAGAGCCTGGAGCCTGTTTCAGATTCTGTGTCTCCCTCTCTCTCTGATCCTCCCCTTCTCATGCTCTATCTTCCAGAAATAAATTTTTTAAAAAATATTAAAAATAAAATAAAATAAAATAAAATAAAATGGCCAACCTCAGGGCACCTTGCTGGCTCAACCGGTAGAGCATGAGACTCCTGATCTTGGGGTTGTTAAGTTCGAGCCCCATGTGTGGTGTAGAGATTACTTAAAATAAAATCTTTTAAAAAAATTATTTAAAAAGCCAACTTCTTAGTGTTAACTAAACATGAGAAAGCTGATACAACAAAAACTTTAACCCAGTGCCTCTACCATGCCTATTCCAAGCTGGGAGGAGACACCTACATATCAAGACTCCTAAAAAGAGGGACACCTGTCGATTAAGCGTCCAATTCTTGGTTTCAGCTCTGGTCATGATCTCACGGTTTGTGAGATCGAGCCCCAAGTCCGACTCTGTGCTACTAGCTCTGTGCTAGCTCCCTAGCACAGAGCCTGCTTGGGATTCTCTGTCTCCCTATTTCTCTGTCCCTCCACCCACCCCCAAAAATAAACATTAAAAAAAAAAAAGATTTAAAAGACTACCAAAAAGAAAGCAGAAATAACCATAACAATGTAACACCTTATATTATGCGTTTCCAAAGCCTTTCACATCCGTTAAGGTCTAAATTGAGTCTTTAATTTTTTTAAGTGAGAAATTAATATCTTAAATGTAGTGTGTGTTATCTTTCTCAGAGCTCTTTCACATCCATATTGACTCTAATTGTGCTTTTGATTAAAAATAATTAACAGTGGAAAAAGTCATTCAAATAAGTCTATACTATCTGCATAGCACCTCTCCACAGCTAGAGAATAATTCTCTACACGCCAGAACCTATTATACCATTACTATTGGAGGACGTCCATAAATACTACTTTTCAATTCTATTCTTAAAATTCTTTCAAAGGTGGGTATTGTTGACACCACATACAAATACAAAGATTTCTATTCTTGCTCATTGACATCAGAAAAATACATTTGATTCTGAATTAATCACACTTTAAGAAGGAGCACCTAGGTCAATTGGTTAAGCATCTGATTTCCGCTCAGGTCATGATCTCACCACTGCTTGTGAGTTTGAGCCTTGTGACAGGCTCTGTGCCGACAGCTCAGAGCCTGGAACCCATTTCCGATTCTGTCTCCTTCCCTCTCTGCCCCTCCCCTGCTTACACTCTGTCTTTCTCTATCTCTCAAAAATAAATAAGCATGAAAAAAAAATTCTAAGGGAAAAATAGTGTAACTTCTAAAATCCACAAATAACCCAAAATTTTAATTACAACCTATTGTTTTCTATGAAAGGAAGAAACCAAATAGAGCTGACCTGCTGGGATAGGTCCTATCATGTGAAAACAGAATGGAAAAGGGAAAAGATCAAACTTATCAGAGTTTGCAGTAATGTATGGAAATGTAATTAATTCAATACTTCTAAGCAAAGAGCTTAATTTTAACTAAATATGTAGTGGCATTTACCTCCCATCTTCCTTGAATGTCTTTCCCTTTCTTTAGTTAAAAGCACCCCAACTCTCCCTGTGACTCCTGTATTCCATAAGGTCTTTGTGAAACAACGGAGAGCCATCATACACACACGCATACACAAAAATACCCCGCACATGGCAAATTACCCTAACTAGGTCAATCATATTCCCTCTCTCCAGGAAAACTGAATCTTAAGACACGAAAATGAAACCAGTTGGTGCAGACGTTGAGACCTGGCGCCCCAAAGAGATCATCCATTAGGAGGTTCCCAAAGCTTAGGCCCTCAGAGGCCTGGTTCTTGGCATCTCAAGCCTAGCTGCTGGCCATTTTCTGTGCCTGTATTCTATGTAAGTGCTACGCCTACAGTTCTGTAGCCCGCCTTTTTATTCAATAATATATCACAGGCATCTTTCCAGACTGGAAATAATATAGATCCATATCATCATCTTCAATGGCTGCATGGAATGAAAGTACCATAACCTACTTAATCTATTCCTTACTTATTTACTTTATAATTCTACACATACACTCTAATTACATATACATGTCTTTGCTAACTTTTCCTATTATAAATTTCTTTAGGATAAATTCCTAAATATAGATTTTTCTGGATTAAAGGCTATGCAATTTTTACATTTTGACACATAATAGCTTTCAGAATGAATGCAGCAATTTATATCTCTACTAAAACAGAAAGTACACACTTCCTTTCATCTTCACCAACACTGAAAATTACTATCCACCTCATTCCCATTTCAAACTGAGAGATGCCCAAATATTAAGACTACCAAGAGAAGTTATAGAAGTATTCATAACAACCTAATACTTTACATACATTAAGTGTTACCAAATCATTTCACATCCAGTAAGGTGTAAAATGAATCTGAATGATACTGCCAATACAACAAATTTAAAATGGTGTTAGGGGCACCTGGGTGGCTCAGCTGGGTAAGCATCTGACTCGTGATTTCTAGTCAAGTCATGATCCTCAGTCATGAGATCAAGCCCTGCACTGGGCTCAGTGTGGAGCCTTCTTGGGATTCTCTCTCAAAATAAATAAATAAACATTTACAAAATAGTGATGGGACATCTAAATGGCTCAGTCTGTTAAGCATCCAACGCTTGATCTCAGCTCAGATCTTGATTCAGGGTCATGAGTTCAAGTCCTGTGCTAGGTATGAAGCCTATTTAAAAAAAAAAAAATGCATGGTCATAAAAAAAAAAAAAAAAATGGTGTCTTAGCTCAAGCTGTCCTAACGAGATACCACAGACCGGCTGACTTAAACAACAGAAATTTTTCCCACACGATTCTGGAAGCTGGGAAGCCCAAGACTGGGACAGAGGGCAGCACGCTCTCTGGCGTCTCTTCTTACAAAAACACGAATCCTAGGAGAGTTCCACTGTCATGAACTCACCTAACCCTAATCACTTCGCAAAGGCCCCTTCTCCAAACACCACCATACTGTAGGTTAGAGAGTCAACATACAAGCTCAGGGGAGACACATTCAGTCCATAACAAATGACATTTTATCATGCTTTTAATTTCACTTATTTAATTACTAGTGTAATTGAGTACTTTTAATACACTTATTGGTCATTTATTTTTCCTTTTATCCCCCCACCCTTTTAAAAATGGTCTGTTCTGGGGCGCCTGGGTGGCTTAGTCGGTTAAGCGTCCGACTTTCGCTTAGGTCACGATCTCGCGGTTCGTGGGTTCGAGCCCCGAGTCGGGCTCTGTGCTGACTGACAGCTCAGAGCTGACAGCCAGCTCAGAGCCTGGAGCCTGTTTCAGTCTGTGACCCCCTCTCTCTCTGACCCTCCCTTGCTCACGCTGTCTCTCTCTCTCTCCTAAAAATAAATAAAAAACATTAAAAAAAAATAAAAATAAAAAATAAAAATGGTCTGTTCTGATTCCAAATCTGGAATAGGAAGGGTACAGGATGAGCCCAGAACATCTCGTCGTACCAGAAAGCAAGGAAGCTACTATACGTTATTAGAGGCATGTCATAAGGACTTGGAGCCAACCTGACTAAGCTTGAATTCAAAAGATAGGGCAGTGTGAGTCTCAAAAGGAAACTAAGCGAAATACATCATAAATGCTAAAATAGGGATGTTCATAAAGATACTCAAAAAAGAGAAAGAAGGACGCCTGAGTTGTGACTCAGTCAGCTGGGCATCTGACTTCGGCTCAGGTCATAATCCCACGGTGTGTGAGTTCGAGCCCCGTATCAGGTGCTGTGCCATCAGTGCATAACCCACTTCGGATCCTCTGTCCCACTCTGTCTCTGCTCCTCCCAAACACGTGTGCACGCTTTCTCTCAAAAATAAATAAACATTTAAAAACATAAAATGCTTAAAAAGAGAGAGAGAGAGAGAGAGAGAGAAGGAAGCCGTCATCTGTCACCGTTGGGAGTATGCTACAAAAATCATTCATGATTTTACGAAGTAGTAAATAAAGGGAAATACACATTTTCCCCATCCTTCCCATACAATCTATATCTCAGGATGAGCCCTATATATTCTTCCATACAGCAAAATATACCACCATTATAACATTACCCAAGAAATAAAAACATCATCAGCATCCCCTGCAAATTGCAGGAAGATGCACCTATGTCACAATCCACATGCAAAGGAAATGACAGGGCCCAGCAAGCATATAACATCCGTATTAGTTTTATCCCCTATGGATCCTATATTTTTTAAAGGCACCGTGCATTAAATAAGTAATTTTCTTGTTTTAACACAGGTATCTATAATCTGCAGTGAGAGCTCCCCATCATCATGAGGTTACAACTGTTAACATTCAGTATAAAACTTAGAATGTTTATAAATAAACTGTAGTATACACATATGTATGTGATGCATACATATACTAATGGAACATATATTATTCAGTCTTAAAAAGGAAGGAAATTCTGACACGCTACAACATGGACAATCCTTGAATTCACGCTAACTGAAATAAGCCAGTCACAAAAGGTCCAATACTGTATGAGTGGACCGATATGAGAGACCTCATGTAGTCTAACTCAGAGAAAGCGGAAGGGTGATTGCCAGGGATTGAGGGGGACAGAATGGGGAGTGGTTGTTTAGTATATACAACGTCTCAGTGTAGGATGACAGAAAGTTCTGGTAATGGATGGTGGTCCTGGCTGCACAACTGTGTGCATATACTAATGTCAGTGAACTATTAAGATGATAAATTTCATAGGTGTATTTTGCCACACAAGAAATGGCATGTTTCGTATGTTAAATTTCAGTAACTGAATTAACATGATCCCAGCCAAACTAAAAGAAATTTTATCCTTTAATTACCTATTCCCTGCAGTCTCAGCAGGCTCACTAAAGGCAAATGAACCATTTCAGTAAGATACCATTGAAAATACTTCACAGAGTCCTGATTGGGAGTTAATACACTACCTAAATCAAAGCATTTCATAACAGAAGTTTTACTCCGTTTTTAATGATATTTATGAATCACATGCATAGCTGGGCCACTCTATCTGCAATCCTTCTCCACATACAGAAAACAACAGGAGGGAGACCGTAACTGATACTGTAAATGAGGTAGAACAGATGAAGAACAATATCCTAGCTCAGCCACGCACATGGTAAGCACTCAATAAACAAACATTCCTGATTTCGGCTACTCAGTGAAAAAACCTGGGCTTCACATTCTGTCCCGCACACCAGCTGGGTGATAGGGCCGACATTCCACCTGAAGGAAGCCTCCTGCTATCTCTTTACCACTCTTCCACTTGTTGGGATCTCAGCATCAATACTGAAACACGTCTCGAGTACCATGTATCCTTTTACAGGTTAAAGAATTCTTTTCACTTCAGTGTTTTGGTGGGGAAAAATGTGAATAACCAAACTGCCACTCTTACAGCTCCACACAAAAAACAGAAAGTTCAGTATGATACACACACCTTTTCTAAATGAAGTCGGTTTTGAAGTATACAGTAGAAAATACATTGGTATTATTTCTCAGGCACAGGAAGCAATCCTGGCTTTCTGCTCTGGTCCCCTGTCTGAAAGCTCCACTGTGTTAAAAATTTTCCCCATATGACTTCCTCTAACTCAGGTCTGCATACTTGTAACTCTAGAGGTCAACCACTTCCCCTGTCACATGAAGATCCTGCTATTTTCACAGCCCTTACTGAAACAGAGTTCTTAAAGTTCTTCAAGAAAATTCACATCTTCAAATAACTCCTTCATACAAATTAAGTACTATTCTTTAAACCGAGGAACTAAACGCTAGATTTGGCTATTCACGATTTATTCATTCATTCGTTTCTGCGACCCTAAACTATCAAGAAATAAGGGGGACGCCAGTCTGAATGTGGCTACGGTTGCAAAAGGTTGAGATCAGCTCCCCAAATGCCCCAGCAGCAGCCAGGAGTCTGGGCGGCTGCTCTGTGGACTGCAGCCGGGCTCAGGTGCAAGGTGCCCTGTCGCTTCATATCCATCACCGCCTCAACCCCCAGCTACCGGGGCCACAGGGCCTGGGGATGAGCCCTCTCCAGAACCACAGCACCATTCCCAGGGGCCCTGTGGGCAAGAACCACAAACTCCAGCTAGGAAGAAATGGAAACCTGAGACACAGACAGAGAGGCAGAAATAAAAGGGACCCCCGCAAAGACAGATTTTTACATCCTCAAAAACCTTAGAAATAAATGATTTTTTTTTTCTGTGCTTTTTCAAAACCTGCCTACTGGGCACCCTTAAGGGCTGACGGACTGCAAATACAAAGAAGAGAGCCCCCAAATCCAGAAATCCAGGAAATCGTCGCCTGCGAGCGAAGCTGATCGTCCCCAAGAAGTGTGAGAAGACTTTGTGATCCCCTCAGCAATGTAGCAGGTAAGTCACATCCGTCCCCCCGTGAAATGTCACCCTCATTTCCTTCCACAAAGCTAGATGGCCCTCACCTTTCCAACCTTGAAGTGGTGTGACACTAAAAAGTCGACACCTCTCGCTGCTAATCGCCCTAGCGGGTCAAACTTCCGAACCAGCATCATGCACTTTGTTTTTAAGCGCAGGGAGGAGAGGAAGGGTTGGTATTCTGAGCGGAATCTCCGTGATTTGCCAGAGGAAACAGCACAGACCACACAGCAGAAGCGCCAGCATTTCCATGCAGCTGCCACGACAGGTGACCGGGCCGCTTTGCAGACACCCCGCTCGCTCGGGGGGTTTCGCCGAGGTGGGGCGGGAAGGAAGGGGGAAGCAGGGAGGGAGACAGACTGGAGGACGAGAAGGTGGGCAGAGGCAGGGAGGGAAATCCACTCCATCCAGACGTTGGGGAGGAAGAGGAGGAGCACAGCCCCGTCTCCCCGGGGAAACCGTTTTAAGGGATTTTCTGTCTCCACAATTAAGAAAAAAAAAAAATGGCTCCAAGCCAAACGCCTCCTGATTTACACACACACACGCACACCAAGCTCTATTTCGCCCCATCTTCGTGTACGCTGAAACAAAAGGCTAAAACAGCAAAGCAGCAGCCAGCGCCGCCCGGAGCCCAGTGCCCGCCACCCTCTCCCACCGCGCCCTCGGGAGAGCCCACCCAAGGCGGCCCGCCCGCCGCCCCCCGCCCGAGCACCGGCCCTCCCGCCGAGCCGGGGCGCTGCCACCCTCCCCGCCCGGCGCCGCCCGGCGCGCCCCCCGCCCGCGAGCGCACAGGGCCCTGGCCGGGGCCGGGGGCCGGGCGCCCACCTCGAGGACGGGCGCCCGGCCGGGCTGGGAGGGCGCTCCCCGGCGGCGCCGGGGCCCGTCGCCTCCTCGCCTGGGAGGGCGGCGCGCCGCCCCGGGCGCCGTGACAGCGGCCCCGCGCCCGCCTCACCTCCGAGCGCCCGTGGCGGCGGCCCCGCGCTCCTCCGCGCCTCTCCGCCTCCGCCTCCAGCAGCCCCGCGCCGCCGCCGCCACCGCCGCCGCCTCCCCGCTCGCGTCTCGGCCGAGTCTCCGCCTCCCTCAGCCGCCGCCGCCGCCGCCGCCGCCGCTGGGCCCGGCTCCGCGCCACGTGACCGCGCCACGTGACCCGGCGCGGCTGGCGGGCGCCTCCCCGGCCGGCCTCGCGCCCTCGCGCGCGGGGATCCCGCGCCCCGGCGGTGGACGCCCGCCTCCGGCTGGGCTGGGGGCCCCCTCGCCACCCTCACCCGGCCTTCCGCCCCCGCCCGAGCCGCCGCCCGGCCGGCCACCTGCTCCCACTCCCGGAACCCCCCAACTCCACCGCCCCGCCAGCCCCTGCACGCTCACACGAGCACACAGTCACGCATGCACACGAGCACACACCGGCGCTCTCAAGCGCACACACGGGCACACACCAGCCCTCGCGCGCGCGTGCACACGCACATCTCGCAGCCCTCGCCTTCCAGGGCTACTTCACAGCCTGTGACAACGACGAAAATAATGCAAGCAGTCGGGTCTGGACCCACCTAACTTGAGAAATCCTTCGGCCCCGGCCCCGGGGTGGTGCGTGCGCTGCCCTAACTTAACGTGAGCCGGGAGGGCACAGGGCATTTTTTTGGTCCTAAGTTGAAAGCCGCTAGAAGGCACAGATTTGCTTGTGCTATGAACTAACGTAGCTTCCCAGGAAGATGGACATTCAAGTGTCTCTGATGGTGATCTCAGACGTCAGGATTGTTTCTTTCAGTTGCTCTTACAGAGAAAAGACTGGAGAGGGTCGTTTACACTGAGAGAAAAAGAATTCACAGCTTTTCTCCCCTATTAAGTGGAGGTCTGCTAGGAACGCAAACTTTATGCGTCCGTCCCCCATTTTCCATCATGTGCAAAGAAGTAACGACTATTCGCGTGTGTAGGGGCTTTTTTGGTTTGGTGGATAAGACCCGCATCCTTGCTTCCTTGAGGCATAAAAGCCCTGTGTAGTTAAGTATAGCAGCCTCTCTTTGCAAGAAATCAGCCCTTTTTTCTAGTTTGCCTCTTTGCCAAGTTTTTAAATCAGCTTCAGATTTAAGAATTCCTGCTTCTGTGAAATTTTTTAAGCAGGCTCCACACCCAGCGTGGAGCCGGGACTCAGGCCCCGGAGATCAAGACCTGAGCTGAGAGTTGACGCTTAGCGACCGAGCCACCAGGCACCCTGAATTTCTGATAGAAAAAAAAAAGTTGGATAAGGAGTCCTTTAATTCTGAAACTCCATGCCTGCGGTGTCACAAATGTTGGAAAGTGCTGCCTAGACTTCTTTTAACTTTATAAAAGGTAATTTTTTAAAATGTTTTTATTTATTTATTTATTTATTTCTAGGAGAGAGAGAGACAGCGTGAGCAGGGGAGGGTCAGAGAGAGAGGGAGTCACAGACTGAAACAGGCTCCAGGCTCTGAGCTGGCAGTCAGCACAGAGCCCGACGCGGGGCTCGAACCCACGAACCTCGAGATCATGACCTGAGCGAAAGTCGGACGCTTAACCGACTAAGCCACCCGGGCGCCCCTAAAAGGTAATTTTTTTAATGATGATATTTGCCTTCTGCAGGTATGCATGTAATATACATTTAATAGAAGTACTTCTATCAGCATTGTTTGATAATATTTTATAAGCATCCCTAAAATTGATTTTGAAACCTTTAAGAAATAAAGCTATATTTTTGTCTTAGAGTACTTTGAACATAAAAAATAATCCTCACTCAATTCCAAGTAATGAGTTTTACGTTTCAACTAAGGGCTCAGTATTACAACTAACATTATGGGGAAACAAAAGGAATTCTCTAGTAGGGTTCTTACCCACAAAATGTAAAATCTCTATATAGAATTACTTTAAAATACATACATAGAGGAGCCTGGGTGGCTCAGTCAGTTGAGTGTCCAACTTTGGCTCAGGTCATGATCTCACAGTTCAGGAGTTCGAGCCCCGTGTCTGGCTCTGTGCTGATAGCTTGGAGCCTGGAGCCTGCTTGGGAGTCTGTGTCTCCCTGTCTCTCTGCCCCTCCCCCACTCATGCTCTGTCCCTCTCAAAAATAAAATAAATATTAAAAGAAAAGAAAATACATACAGAACGTGGTTTTAAGTCTTTCTTTCTCACACATGCACACTAACTGCGATCTATATACCAGTATAAAAATGATTTAACAAACACCACCAGTCTACAGCAACTCTTTCTTCTGCAAAATGAAAAAGCATTAACCTTGAGAGCACTCTCCCAGTACCATAGGTTTCCCCAGGGCCCGCATGTATCGACTCTCTTTTATCCAAGCGCTGTTGGGGACACGTACAGCCAACTCTCTGCAAAACCGTAAAGGCCCTCAGGTTTATTTCCTGCCTCTGCGGTTGCCCACAGTGTCTGCGGTTCCATGAACGGCCTCTGGAGCAAGCGTCTTCATTGAAGTCCTGCGTCTACCACTTACGAACAAGTGACAAGAACAATGGGCAGGGAGGAGGGCACGTGTGGGGATGAGCACTGGGTGTTATGTGGAAACCAACTTGACAATAAACTATTTGTAAAAAAAGATAAAAAAATAAAATAAAATAAAACAAAATAAAATAAAATAAAATAAAAAGAACAATATGCCTAACACGGTTGCTTCAGCCATACCTTCAAACAACAACATCTACCTCACTGGGCTGTTGAAAGAATTAAAGGAAACAATTCATGTAAAGTGCTTAGCATAGTGCTTGATGCAGAAGAGGTACTCAATCAAAAATAGCTCAGGTTTATTAAATGCTTGCCACAGGACAAACGCTTTGCCTTGGTATTTTTACTGTTATCTCTGTTCCCTGATACTCCTCCTGGGTGCCTTCCACCCCCCTCCTCCTGACCACCCCCCCCATCATCACCACCACCACCACCACCACCGCTTGAGGCGCTATTCTCTCTCTCTGCTTTGTCAGGCTGAAAACGGTTTCCTAACGAGATCTTAACGTGAAGATGCATTTACAGCAACCTGTTTAATCTGTTGTGAATCTGCCCTTTGAACTTTTTACAAAGGTTTCTAATGATGAAATGAAAATGATTGTTTCTCGTTCAGGAATCTGAGGCAACTGGGAGTCTCCCGGAAGAAGTGGTGATGAGAGCCCTTCCACTGACCTGTGTGATACCCCTGGATCAACAGCGCCCATTTCGTTGTGTTGGTTGTCTCCTTTTGTGTGTTTTGTTGCATTTGTTGTGTTTAAATATTAGAAGGTTTGCGGGGCGCCTGGGTGGCTCATTCGGTTAAGCGTCCAACTTTGGCTTAGGTCATCATCTCACGGCTTGTGGGATCGAGCCCCACGTCGGACTCGGTGCTGACAGTTCAGAGCCTGGAGCCTGCTTCAGGTTCTGTGTCTCCCTGTCTCTCTGCCCCTCCCCCGCTCACACTCTGTCTCTCTCTCTCTTTCTCTCTCAAAAATAAATAAACGTTAAAACATTTTTTTAATGTTTTTTATTTATTTCTGGGAGAGAGAGAGAGACAGCATGAGCAGGGGAGGATCAGAGAGAGAAGGAGACACAGAACCTGAAACAGGCTCCAGGCTCTGAGCTGGCTGTCAGCACAGAGCCCGACATGGGGCTCAAACCCACAAACTGTGAGATCATGACCTGAGCCAAAGTCAGACGCTTAACTGGCTGAGCCACCCAGGCGCCCCAAAACATTTTTTTTAATATTAGAAGATTTGGGATACCTTGGGCGGTTAGTTGGTTAAGCATCCAACTCTTGATTTTGGCTCAGGTCAAAGATCCCAGGGTCATGGAATCCAGCCCTGTGTCAGGCTCTGTGCTGAGTATGGAATTTGCTTAAGATTCTCTCTCTCGGGGCACCTGGGTCATTCAGTTGGTTAAGCATCCAACTTCAGCTCAGGTCAGGACCTCACAGTTCATGGGTTCCAGCCCCAGGTCGGGCTCTGTGCTGACAGCTCAGAGCCCAGAGCCTACTTTGGATTCCATGTCTCCCTCTCTCTGCCCCTTCCCCACTTGCACTCTGTCTCTCCGTCTCTCAAAAGTAAATAAACATTAAAAAAAATTTTTTTAATTCTCTCTCTCAAAAAAAGAAAAAGAAAAAA
Source organism: Proteles cristata cristata (assembly GCA_017311185.1). Classification (NCBI taxonomy): domain Eukaryota; kingdom Metazoa; phylum Chordata; class Mammalia; order Carnivora; family Hyaenidae; genus Proteles; species Proteles cristata. Next base: position 2,240,147 of record JAESUZ010002849.1, on the reverse strand, counting down.
ATAAATATTATAAGATATGACAACACATTTGATGAAATAAACCAATTCACAATAATTATTAAATGTATTAAAAGAAAGTGTCTCTCCCATGGCATTCATAATTTGACTCTATTAACTGGCTGTCCTGTAGCTCTAGCTTCAACTTTGAGAAAAAGCTTTTTACTATCCTGCCCAAGCTCCCAAAAGGTCTGAGAAATATGTGACCTTTCTTTAAAAGTTACGCAATCCTTACATCTGCCTTGGGTCACACTATAAGCTCCGAGCTGAAACCGGATCTGATAGGCATCTTGGTAACCATACGACAACTTGGTTGTGACATAAATATTTTCCACTCAACATGTGGCTGTACACCTGTGCAGGAGTGTGGGGCTAAGCCAGCCTCTCAGCACCATAGTTCTACTCTAAGGCTGGACCCAAAGATACAAGAGATTGGAAGTCACTCCCGTGTGCCAGGCTCGGTCTCTGCCCTTCTCTCCCCAACTTCTCTGCACGCCCCTGCTAGTCACATTATTAGAAGACATTTAGACACTGACAATCCAAAATTCTTCTTTCAAGGCCTCTTTCCTGCCTCCCTACCACCCAGCACCCCTGGTCACATCCTCTCTCCCTCCTGGCCACAACTTAATTATGAGCCCAAAGTTTCTACTGGGTCAAGCACTTTAACCACCGAGACATTCAGCATAGGGATCAGGAAACTGCATCCTGGATACGGAGAGCCAGAAAGTATCCATGGCAAAGGAGCTAGAGCTTTTGGAGTGTAAGATCAAGGCTTTTTATCTTTTAACGTGCCCTGAGAATTAAAAATGCCTGTGCCAGCTTAGGCTTCATCATGGAAACATGGCATTTAGAATAAGGGAGGAAATGCCCGTGGTCCACTGTACTCTATATAACTAGCCACATCCGGACCATTTCCCTCAGTTCTGGATACTACCACAATCATATTTTAAGAAGGACATTGATAAGTTGCAGCAAACCTGTGAAGGGTGACAATCCGGGTGAGGACTCTAGAAGCTATGTCATAATGTCACATGGTTTTATAAATAGCTGTTGAAGAAAATAGGACTGTTTAACCTGAAAGAAACAAAAAACAATGTTGGCGAACTTTGTCTGTTTTTAAATTCCTTTTTGATTTATTAAGCTCCTACTTTGGACCAAACACATTCTAGATCAAGAGCCAGTTGTGTATGGGCTTACAGGAAGGGGATTTGGTCCAGATAAGGAAGAGTCTTGCAGTAGACTGGTCTGTCAGGGAACTGGTAGCCTTGTAAAGTGGCCTTGAGTGCACCCATGCCTCTTCGGTCACTCTGGCAAGCTGGGCTGGACACATGGATGCGACTGCGCCGGCAGACTTCAAGCTGAGAGCCTCTCCTTGGCTAACTGCATCCTCTTCCCCATCCCACTGAGTGCCTCTCGGGCAAAAGTAATACCCTGGCCAACGTCTAGGGCCAAAAGTACCTCTTGACTCATCCTGGAAAAGAAAAAGAATGAGAAACAGAAGAAAATGGTTTTTTAAAAAAGAAAGAAAGCTTTTGGGACACTTGGGTGGCTCACTTGGTTAAATGTCTGACTCTTGATTATGGCTCAGGTCATGATCCCAGAGTCATGGGAAGATGTCCCGAGTAGGGCTCCACGCTGAGCATGGAGCCTGCTTAAGATTCTCTCTCTCTCCTCTGCCTCTGTCTCTCTCTCTCCTCTGCCCCTCTCCCCTACTCATGCGCTCTCTCTCAAATTAAAAGTTAGGGGCGACTGGTGGCTCAGTTGGTTGAGCATCTGACTTCGGCTCAGGTCATGATCTCGTGGTTGATGAGTTCGAGCCCCACATCGGGCTCTGTGCTGACAGCTCGGAGCCTGCTTTGGATTCTGTCTCTCTCCCTCTCTCTCTCTCTCTGCCCCTCCCCCACTTATGCTCTGTCTCTCTGTCTCAAAATAAATATAAACATCAAAAAATTTTTTAATAAATAAAATTAAAAGTTGAGAGAGAGAGAGAGAGAAAGCGCTTCCATAATCATCTCCTGAGGAGGTAAGCAGGGTGTCATGCTTTGTCCACAACTAAAGACTCATTCTCCTTCCTTCCAATCACGTCGCCACAGAGGTGGTGTTTTAGGCAGCCCTGAGTTCTGACCAGATCCTGTCTAAGCAGGTGAATGTAGTTGGGCACAAATTTTTCTTTAAGCAGAGTAGTCTTCCAAAGGACAAGGAAGTAACCTTCCCTAAGCAACTGTTAAGGCAGGTAGGCACCGTTGACTTGGGCAAACATTTTTGCTTTGTTTCGTTTTTCTGACAATGTCCTAAAAGTGCCTCAACTCTGGAGATGCAGAATTGGTTTCTGGGAAGGAGGAGTGATCTATGACCTTCCTCCGTAAGGCTCTGCAGTGAGGCCTGACTGGCTGGTCCCAGCTAGGGCAACAAGCAGATGGCATCCGCAGTCTGCAACTGGGGCTGGGAAGGTGGGGGTGAGAGGAAGCTGGCACGGGCGTCCCCAGGTTAGGCCAGAACCAGTTTTGACCTTAAACCCAGCAGGCTGTGTGCCCTCTGGGAAGCTGTTGGGAATGACAACCACAGAGCCGGCAGCTGAGGGCTGTCATGTTTGAGACTAAAAACAGTTGGGGTGGCGGGGTGCTTGAGGGGCTCAGTCCGTTAAGCCTCTGACTCATGACTCAGGTCATGATCTCACGGTTTTGTGTGTTTGAGCCCCGCATCGGGCTCTGCGCTGACAGTGCGGAGACTGCTTGGGATTCTCTCCGTCTCTCTCTCTGTCCCTTCCCCACTCGTGCTGTCTCTGTCTCTCTCAAAATGAATAAATACACTTCAAAAAAACATAAATAGACAATGAGTTTTCAAAGGGGGGTGGGCATGCTCTGTTACATTTACATTCTCCACATCAGATTCGTCCAATTTACATTTCTCAAGCTAGGAAGGCTGTAGAGGAAGAGAGAGAGACAGGGCATTTCAAAATTAAATTTTTATCTCTACCCAGTCCTTTCCTTTTCACCCTTTCTCCCTCGCCTTCCGTTTTCTTCCTTTGTCCATGAATCAAAGATACACTTAGTAACCAGCAAAAAGTCACTAACAGGACCAATGTTCAGGTATTTCTCTATTTTGGAAGAATCTACCATGAATTTTCTGAGAATACGTGTACAGCAAATATCACTGGTTGTACCAACAGTCATTCTCCCCTCTGGCGTTACTGAGCCCCAACGTATTAAGTTATCCATGTGTTCTGTATCCCAGTGTGTCGCAAGAAGCCTGGCCGTCTCCCACTCGCTGGCTGTCAAAGCCAGTGGTCCTTAGTGGATCCCCGGACTGTGAGAAATAGCACCACCCCCACCACCTGGGAATTGTTAGAAATGTCCATTCTCAGGCCCCACCCCAAACTTCTTGAATCAGAACCCCTGGTGTTGGGGCCTTAGCTATCACTCTACAGGTGATTCCCATGCACATGAAAAAATAGTTGGTACAAATCAATCTTGCCAACTCTATTCTCTTTCCTTAGAAATAAGCAAGTGATCCCATCTGGTCCATTAAGCATAAGGAGCAATCTGGTAGGGAAGCCTTTTGGAAACAGCTTCAAAGCTCTCAAAAAGAAACATAAGGACTCTGTTTTCAGGGGATCTTTGGGGTCTTTTTTCATAATAATATGAAATTACACTCACATTGTCTCATTAATGTACATTGGTCTTTTCCAGAGGTTACATGGTGGGTGATACCACAGCAGATCAAATGCAGAAGCCGATATGAGAACCCCCCTGTTCTCTATTAAGCCAGACATTATAGAGCCTTGTAAGAAATATAAAACAATGCCACTCTTCTCACTACATTTATTTTGGAAAACAATTAGGTTTTTTTCCATAAAAATGTGTGATTTATATTAACACATAAAGGTTTATTAGTATTATAGATAAATTAATAAATATTTTTCTCAGTTTTAATTTATAAAATAGTAAATATCAGGGTGCTTGGGTGGCTCAGTCAGGCAGGTGTCTGACTCTTGGTTTCAGCTCAGGTCATGACCCCTTGGTTTCGTGAGTTCAAGCCCTGCATCCAGTTCTGCACTGGCAGTGCAGATCCCGCTTGGGATTTGGTCTCCCTCTTTCTCTGCCTCTCCCCCACCTGTGCTGTGTGTGTCTCTCTCAAAATAAATAAGTAAACTTAAAAAATTTATGGCACAAAACACTCAGATCAATGGAACAGAATAGGGAATCCAGAAATGGACTCACAAATGTAAGGCCAACTAATCTTTGACAAAGCAGGAAGAATATCCAGTGGCATAAGGACAATCTCTTCAGCAAGTGGTGCTGGGAAAACTGGACAGTGACACAGAGAAAAGTGAACCTGGACCACTTTCTTATACCACACACAAAAAAACTCAAGTGGATGAAAGACCTAAATGTAAGACAGGAAGCCATCAAAATCCTCGAGGAGAAACCAGACAAAAACCTCTTTGACTTTGGCCACAGCAGCTTCTTACTCAACACGTCTCTGGAGGCAAGGGAAACCAAAGCAAAAATGAACTATTGGGACCTCATCACAATAAAAAGCATCTTCACAGCGAAGGAAACAATCAGTAAAACTGAAAGGCAGCCAATAGAATGGGAGAAGATATGTGCAAACAACATATCAGATAAAGGGTTAGTATCCAAAATCTATAAAGAACTTATCAAACTCAACACCCAAAAACCAAATAATCCAGTGAAGAAATGGGCAAAAGACACACATAAACACTTCCCCAAAGAAGACACTCACATAGGCAACCGACACATGAAAAAATGCTCAACATCACTCTTCATCCGGGAAATACGAATCAAAACCACCATGAGATACCACCTCACACCCGTCAGAATGGCTAACATTAACAACTCGGGCAACAACAGATGTTGGTGAGGATGCAGAGAAAGAGGGTCTCTTTTGCACTGCTGGTGGGAACGCAAACTGGTGCAGCCCCTCTGGAAAACAATATGGAGTTTCCCCAAAAAGTTAAAAATAGAACTACCCTACAACCCAGCAATTGCACTACCAGGTATTTATCCAAAGGATACAGGTATGCTGTTTCAAAGGGGTGCATGCACCCCAATGTTTATAGCAGCACTGTCAGCAATAGCCAAAGTATGGAAAGAGCCCAAATGTCCATCGACGGATGGATGGATAAAGAAGATGTGGTGTATACATACATACATACATAATTACACACACACACATTGGAGTATTACTCAGCAATCAAAAAGAATGAAATCTTGCCATTTGCAACTACATGGATGGAACTAGATTGTAGTTCTAAGCGAAGTCAGTCGGAGAAACACAAATATCACAAGACTTCACTCATATGAGGACTTTAAGACACAGAAGAGATGAACATAAGGGAAGGGAAGCAAAAATAAGATAAAACCAGGGAAGGCGACAAAACATAAGAGACTCAATATGGAGACCAAACAGAGGGTCGCTGGAGGGGGTGCGGGAGGGGGATGGGCTACATGGGTGAGGGGCATTAAGGAATCTGCTCCTGAAATCATTGCTGCACTATATGCTAACTAACTTGGATGTTAAATAAATAAATGAATAAATAAATAAATACTCCCCGGCAAACATTTTGATCCCTGTTAATAATTAAAACAAATAATAATCTTTGCTGAGCGAAGCCACTACCCTGCTGCCTCCAAAGAGAGAAAATAGGGAAGCCTTCTGGGGAGCTAGTAATGTTCTGTCTCTTGATCTTAAAGACGCTTCATTCTGAGCAAAATCATTGAACTTGTGTAATGTGCGCCTTTTAGTATGCACTATACTTTAATAAAATCTTTTTTTAATTAAAAATTTTTTTCAAAAGCAGCAAATGTCAATAGACATAATCCACATTAAAAACAACAACAACAACAAAAAACACCTCTCTGAAGTCCTTAACTTTTAAGAGTGTAAAGGGAAGAAGTCCTGGGGAAATCTGATCGCGGCTTTTCCCGGCGGGGGTGTGGTGGCTGCGTCTGATGCTGCCACCTTGTGACCAGAGAGAAACCAGCCCACATAGCAAGAAGGGTGAGGCAGAGAACTGGTTTGTGAAATTGATTTGACCCCCTTGAGGACTCAACCCTGGTGTGTATCCTACACACCTTCACTATCTCGAGGCTTCTTGTTCTCTGAGATGATAAAACCCTTTCTTGCTTAAGCAATTTTAGGTCGAGTTCCCTATTACAAGCTGAAAACTCTTCCCGGTCCTTATAATTTACGTTTAGCTCTGAGCGCCTCAGTGACTTAAACAGCCGTTCCGTTTGTTTCCATAAACAAGATTTGTGACACAAGTACGTGAAGTTAGTAGAAATCATCAGCTCTCTAAAAACACAGATGTCAAAAACTAGACAAACATAATGAAAATATACTAGAACCCACACACTCTTAGAAAGTAAACCTTCTGGGGGCACCTGGGTGGCTCACTCGGTTCAATGTCTGACTTCAGCTCCACTCATGATCTCACGATTTGTGAATTCAAGCTCTGCATCTGTGCTGACAGCTCAGAGCCTGGAGCCTGCTTCAGATTCTGTGTCTCCCTCTCTCTCTCTGCCCCTCCACTGCTCCTCTCTGCCCCTCCACTGCTCATGCTCTGTCTCTCTATCTCTCAAAAATAAATAAGCTTTATTAAAAAAAAAAGTAAACTTTCTGATTAAGACTATGTGCTTAAAACTTTGTAATATCTATTTTGAACGTGTGTTAATTTTTATGATAATGCTAGCTATTTTTCCGCTTAACTCAGTAAAAAGCTTAGATTTTGTAACTGCAAATCCTGAGACTAGGCTCAATGGCTGCAAATATCCAGTCATACCTATATAATTAAGCATTGCTCCAAAGAGAATCACTTATTAGAAACTTATTAGAAAATCAGTAACTTTTGTTATGTATACATTTTTAAAAATGTAGAGGAAGAGAATCTCTGAAAGACTTAAGTATTTAAGTACTCTTTAAGAATCAGACTACAGAAGAGATCAGTCCCAGAAATGATTTACCTACCCCGTAGTAACCTTACAGCTACAAAATAATGCAAGTTTTATTTTATTATTTTTTAATGTTTTATTTATTTCTGAGAGAGAGAGAGAGAGACAGCATGAGAAGGGGGAGGGTCAGAGAGAGAGAGAGTCACAGAACAGGAAACAGGCTCCAGGCTCTGAACTGGCTGTCAGCACAGAGCCCGATGCGAGGCTCGAACCCACGAACTGTGAGATCATGACCTGAGCTGAAGTCGGACTTCAGCTGAGCCACCCAGGCATCCCAATGTAAGAGTTTTAAATATAGTAGAGATGGTTCATTGTTTGCCAAAAGCCCTTCCAAAAGGATAGTTTTAATTAATAAGTGTCTGCCCAGGTAAGGACATTTCCCAGCCTTCTCCCCTTCTATCCGGGTGGGACCATATATGACTGATGCTTGTAGGTGGAATGTGAGAAGTCATTAGTGTTCCTTCTGGCCAAGGCACTTAAGTGACTCTGCTTCTCCATGCTCTTTCTTTCCCTGTCACCAGCTAGACGAAAAGAGCTTGAGGCTCCAGGAAATGCCACCAGATGTAAAGGCTCTGGATTTCTGAATTGGTCTTATTGGACTGCTGACTGCTAACAAGACACGCCTACAACGAGTTTACTAATGGAGTACAAAACAAGTTTCATTTTCTTAAGCCTCTGAAAACTATAGCTGATGTTAACATAAATTCTATGATATTTTAAAGCCTTGAAGCTCTAAGTAAGCATCAGAAAAGTTTTTGACCTTAAGAGAAAAAAGAGAGCAATCTCACGTTTACTATTACTACTGTCTCTCCATTTCTAGTTCCTAGAATAGTGGTAGACAGTGATTAATATGTGATAACTACTTGAACGAAGGAATAAATAAATCAATAGATGGATGGATAACATAAATAAATTAGGTATTCATGTGAAAGTTATAATAGTTCAGAGTAAAACAATGCTAAATTTTTGTGGGAAATACTTGTCCTAAATATTTGTAAGAAAGGCTCATATGTTAACTAGTATTATTTCTGGCAATTATTTGGTGAGAGAATGACATATGAAGAAGGTTTAGCTTGGAAAGGTAACTGGACTAATTTTATCTTGATATTCTCTGATCTATTAAATAAAATGATTAGATATACTAACTAAAGATTCTATATTTAGCTATTTTGATAATGAGTACATTTTTAGGTTTTTAAATTATTGTTTTAGGAAGTAAAACTAGATGACATAAGAAATTCATATCTCTAAATGGTTTTCCAATTACATGCCAAAGTAATCATTCTAAATTAAATACACATAATTATAGGCAAGGTACTCTACAGGAAATTATTAGCTTCTTGAATTCTGAACTTGCAACCCCAAACACATCTAGATGATAATGAATATCAATTGGCATGACAGTAAGAAAAATATTTGTTTTTGATATTAGTTTTAAGAAAAACTTAGATCCTTTACGAAAAATTTCAGGGGATGAGAGAGAAAATAGATGTTGACATCCATTTCTCTAAAGTAGAATTCTAAATATTAATTTTATTTGTCTTAATAGGACTGAAAGATGGAATAGGAAATTGGCTTGGAAAAATAAGACGACAAAAAGTCTGCAGGTTAAATAGTTTTCCTACAAGTAATTCTATTCAAAATATACAAATATAAGGAACCCCTGGGTGGCTCAGTCAGATGAGTGTTCAACTTCACCTCAGGTCATTGTTTTGCAGTTCATGAGTTCGAACCCCACATCAGGCTCTCTGCTGTCAGTGCAGAGCGTTCTTTTTATCATTTGGCCCCCTCTCTCCCTGCCCCTTCCTGGCTCGTGGTCTCTCTCTCTATTTCTCTCTCTCTCAAAAATAAAAAATAAACATTTAAAAATAGATACATTTAAATATAATACACACTTGATATGTAAATAAGTATGTATGTTTGTATTGGTCTTAAAAGGCACATGTTTTCCACTAACCTTTCTCAGTCTCCTGAGCAATAGAAGAAATGCTATGGAGAAGTAGACAAGTTGCCTAGCAACCTGACATTAGCGAGACATGTCCCCTTTCATTGACTTGATTTTAAACCAAGGTCTTCAAGGGCAACTGTGAGATAAATGACAAAAATATAAAACTCATAATGCTAGCACCATGCAATGAGCTTTAGGGACAAAGCTGTATACATGGTCCACATATTAGGATATTAAGATTGGTTTGGAAAATATTGATTTTAATTTGGAATATTCTATCTTCTCCCTGTGATAATTAAACTTACTTAAATTGGCTCCTACTGGGACACTTGGCTGGCTCAGTCAGAAGAGCATGGGACTCTTGATCTCGGGATTGTAAGTTCAAGCCTCACATTGGGTGTAGAGATTACTAAAAAAAAAATAAACATTTTTAAATAAATAAATAAATAAAATACTGGTAACTATTTGAAGAGATGGATGTGTTAATTAGCTTGAAGTGGTGATTACTATAGATGTATACTCATCAGTATATGTAATTCTTATTTTTTAAATATTTATTTATTTTTGAGAGAGAGAGAGAGAGAGAGAATTCCAAGCAGACTCTGCACTATCAGCACAGAGCCTGATGCACTGCTTGATCCCATGAACGGTGAGACCATGTCTTGGGCCAAAATCAAGAGTCAGCTGCTTAACTGATGGAGCCACCTAGGCACCCCAATGTATATAATTCTTAATTGTCAAATGTACCTCAATATAAACAAAAACCCTGCACTTTTAAAGACTACGCGGGTAAAGAACAAGTTGAAAGAAAATAGAGACAATGTTTTGAGTTTAATAAAATTAAAACACAATCACAAAGAATGGCTCTTGCTGATGAAGACATTGTTCTCCAGAGTCTCTGTGTGTGTGGGCTTTAAAAAAATTTTTTTAAATAGTAAAGGGAGCATGGAAACAAAGGGTAAATTTGAGGTCTCAGGCCAAGAAAGCCTTTGTAAAACCTTCCATACAGTGGTCTCCAAAGAAGGAAAAAATATGCAAAGATACCATCTGTAACCTCCAAATGTGAAGTATATAAAGTAGGAAACTGCTTTTTTACCAATACAAGGTAAAATGCCTTCTTTCTCTGGTAGGAATTAAGTCTGAAACCCAAATCAGGTTTATTTACTCCAATACACTGCTTCTAAGGATGACAAATATATTTTGTAGCAGCATTTTATTTCACTAACATGAGCCAAGGAGCCAAGGGAGGGCAAATTCTAGGGCGTGGACGGTCTGGATCCTCAAAGCAGAGGCAAAAGCTTTGTCGGTGCTTTCAAAACGCTTGGTCGGAGCTCCCCCTACTGGAATGACTTATTCGGTACCATGATATCAGACCCCTGGTCAAGATTCCCCTTTTTCACAGATGAAACGCAGCGCTTCATACTCAATAAACCACATATTCCTTCTTTGTGGCAGGGGACAGATTTCTCATTGTGATTTTTAAAACTCCACATCACAATTTCAATCTACCTTACAACTGATATGTATATGGAGATTTTGGTTACCATCTACATAGAACTTAAGACCTGCCTGGCAGAATTCTAAGTGTTTATCGCTATTCTTTTAACCCTCATAACCAGTATATGAGAGAGGGATTCGTTTCATCTTTATATCATGGGTGAGGAAACAGAGATACATGCATAGATCTATTTTCTAGTTATTTGACGTTTTTAATGACCTTGTAAATGACATTTCTAAAATTTCATTTTCCAATTTTTATTGCTTCTATATAATATATATTGCTAATTTTTATTTACAGTTGATTTTTGTTTGTTGCTCTAGTATCCTATGACTTTGCTAAATTCAGTTACCAGTTGCCTTTTTTTTCAAGATTTCATAAGGTTTTTAACATACACAATCATGTTGTCCATGAATACAACAGTTTACTTCTTCCTTTACAATCTGCATGCCTGTCGTTTGACATCCAGTATAATGTTGAATTGAAATAGTAAAGGCAGATTTTCTTGCCTTGTTTCTAATTTTAAGGCAGAAAGCCTTAGAAAGTCTTTTACCATTATACGTTAATTGTAGTTATTCTAAAAGATGCAATTATCAGATTGAAGAAGGTCCCATATTTTCCTAATATATGGAGAGTTTTTATCATGAACGAGCGTTAAATTCTGTCAAACACTTTTTCAGCATGTATTTGGTGATCATATCATTTTTCTCCTCTATTCTCTTTAAATTTTTTTTTTAATGTTTTATTTATTTCTGAGAGAGAGAGAGAGAGAGAGGCAGCGTGAGCATGGGAGGGTCAGAGAGAGAGAAAGAGAGAGAGAGAGACAGAATCTGAAACAGGTTCCAGGCTCTGAGCTAGCTGTCATCACAGAGCCAACACGGGGCTTGAACCCATGAACCATGAGATCATGACCTGAGCCGAAGCGAGACCTTTAACCAACTGAGCCACCCAGGCGCCCCTCCTCTATTTTCTTAATGTAGTGAGTTATGAGTTATGTTGATTGATGTTTGAACATTGAACTAACCTTGGTCTATTGGTCATGATGCATTATCCTTATGATATAGTCCAGATTTTATATCTATATATCTATATCTGTGTCTTTATATATCTCTCATTATTATATATTGCTAGATTCCACTGAATAATATTCTACAAGTGTATTTGTATCTATTCTCATGAGAGATTTTAGTTGATAACTTTTCTTTAAATATTAGTCCAGATTAGGTGTCAGGGTTATGTTGGCCTTATAAAATGAATTGGGAGGTATTCTCTCACCCACTATTTCCTCAGAGTTTAGGAAAGTTATTATTTCTTCTTTAAATGTTTGATGGAATTTCAATTGGGCCTGGAGTTCTGTCTGTGGGAAGATCTTTGATTAAACAATTTCTTGAATAGTATAAGGGTGCTACGCTTTCCTATCTTATCTTGTCATGGTTTTGATAAATTGTATTTTTTCAAGGAATTTTTGCATGACATCTAAGTTTTCAAATTGATCGACATAAAGTTCTTTGTAATTTTTCTTTATGAAGTGTTTAATGTCACTTTCATGATAGAAAATTTGACAATATAAAATAGTATTTGCTCTCTCATATAGAAAAAATATTTGCTCTTCCATTCTTGATATTTCTAAAATATGTTCTTTTTTTCTATCCTTTGAAATTTATCAAGACTTGTTTTGGGCCACCTGGGTGGCTCAGTTGATTAAGTGTCCGACTTCAGCTCAGGTAGTGATCTCATGGTTCGTGGCTTCAAGCCCCACGTCGGCTCTGTGCTGACAGCTCAGAGCCTGGAGCCTGTTTCGGATTCTGTGTCTCCCTCTCTCTCTGACCCTCCCCTGCTCACGCTCTCTCTCTCTCTCTCTCTTTCTCAGAAATAAATAAAAACATTAAAAAGAGAGAGAGAGACTTGTTTTATGAGACTGTGTATGCTCTGTCTTGGCAAAAGCTACGTACGCACTTGAAAAGAATGTACGCACATACTTCGTTTTACTGCACTTTGCTCTATTTATTTATTGTGTGTTGCAGATGTTGCATTTTTTACAGACTGAAGGTTTATGGCAACCCTGAATTGGTGCCTTTTTTTTTTCCAGCAGCATTTGCTCACTCGGTATCTCTGTGCCACATTTTGCTAATTTTTGCAATGTTTCCAACTTTTCTATTATTATTATATTTATAATGGTGATCTGTGAGCAGTGATCTTTGACATTACTATTGTCATTGTCTTGGGGTGCTACAAAGCAGGCCCATATAAGATGGCAGACTTAATCGAAGTGGAGTGTGTTCTGACCCTTTCACTAACAGGCTGTCACTTCATCTCCCTCCCTCTCCTCAGGCCTCCCTATTTTCTGAGATGCAACAATATTAAAATTAGATCAATCACTGACCCCACAATAGCCTCAAAGTGTTCAAGTGACAGTAAGAGTCACACTCAGTTTTTTTTTTAAATTGTTTTTTGTTTTTATTTATTTTTGAGACAGAGAGAGACAGAGCACGAGCAGGGGAGGGGTTGAGAGAGGGAGACACAGAATCTGAAACAGGCTCCAGGCTCTGAGCTGTGAGCACAGAACCCAATGTGGAGTTCAAACTCACGAACCGCCAGATCATGACCTGAGCTGAAGTCCGATGCTTAACCAACTGAGCCACCCAGGCGCCCCACACTCACTTTAAATCAAACACTGGTGATGCAGTGTGTTGAAAGTGGAGACAGGCCAAAAGCTGGTCCTCTTGTGACAAACACTTGGCCAAGCTGAGAATGCAAAGGAAAAGTCCTTGAAGGAAATTGAAAGCACTACTCCAGTGAACACATGGGTAAGAAGAAAGCACAACAACTTTATTGCTGATATAGAGAAAGTTTTAGTGGCCTGGTTAGGAGATCAAATTGGCCACAACATTCCCTTGAGCCAAAGCCTAATCCAAATCAAGGCCCTAATAACCCTCTTCAGTTCTATGAAGGCTGAGAGGTGAGGCAGCTGCCGAAGAAAAGTCTGAAGGTAGCAGAGGTTGGTTCATGAGGTTTAAGGAAAGAAGCCATCTCTGTAACATACAAGTGCAAGGTGAAGCAGCAAGGGCTGATGTAGAAGCTGATGCAGAAGATTTAGCTAAGACCATGAGTGAAGGCGGGTACACTAAACAAAAAATTGATTTTCTTAATTTTTTTTTAATGTTTTATTTCTTTCTTAGAGAGAGAGCATGAGCAGGGGAGGGTCAGAGAGAGAGGGAGACACAGAATCTGAAACAGCCTCCAGCCTCTGAGCTGGCTGTCAGCACAGAGCCCGACACGGGGCTCGAACCCACGAAGCATAAGATCATGACCTGAGCCGAAGTCAGACGCTTAACCGCCTAAGCCACCCAGGCGCCCCACACATACATATTCATGAGTTTATATCTTTTCCATTTCAACATTCCTATGTTCTTGCTAGCCTGCCCCTTTCTGGGTCCGTAAATCTCAGATAGTGAGAAACTTGGCTCCTAATATCCTTACTATATCTACTTGTTTGCTCATCCAATTAACTGATTTGCTCAATGTCACCAGTCTCTCCACCACTGTCACCAATGCCTCCCCCTACCTACCTCTATGCCCTCCCTCCGCTGCTCTGTTTACTCTTCCGCCAAAGCCTCAGCGTGACAGCCTTCCCTCCTTCCCCCACACCCTCAGCCACCAGGGCCTCACGCCACATGACACGCTGTCCCTGGGGCTTTCTGCAGTTGTAGCCTCCATGTAGCATCCCCTTTCCTCACAGCCTCACCTCCTCCAATGGCAAAGTTTCTGTGCCAGGAGGGAAAGGAAAGGGAAAAAGAAAAGAAAAAAAAGTTCAAGGTCTTTTGTATTTGGCCCTGTATTTATTCTCTGGTGATCTTCATTCTTTCCCGCAGATCTGGGCTTTCTTCCGGCATCATTTCTCCTCAGCCTGAAGAACATATCTTAGGATTTCCCGAAATACAGGCCTGCTGAGGACAATTCTCCCAGCTTGTGTCTGTCTGATGATACGTCCTTATTTTGACTTCAGTTTTTGAGAAAGATTTTTAGAATTCCAATTTGTTCTTTCTTTCACTTTCCACATTTTAAAGATGTATTTCTGTTGTCTTCTGGCCGCCACTGGTTCTGATGATTATGTAATGAGTATTTTGTTCCTCTGACTGCTTTTAACAATTTGTCTTTGTCTTTGGTTTTAGCAGTTTCAATCTTTTTTTTTTTTTTTTTTAATATTTTATTTATTTCTAGGAGAGAGGGAGAGAGACGGTGTGAGCAGGGGAGGGTCAGAGAGAGGAGTCACAGACTGAAACAGGCTCCAGGCTCTGAGCTGGCAGTCAGCACAGAGCCCGGCGGGGCTCGAACCCACGAACTGCGAGATCATGACCCAAGCGAAAGTCGGACGCTTAACCGACTAAGCCACCCAGGCGCCCCTGGTTTTAGCAGCTTCAGTATAGTGTGCTTGCCTACGGCTTTTCTTTGCGTCTCTTTCACTTGAAGTTCCAAGAACTTCTTAGATCTGTGGATTGATAACCTTCATCGATTTTTAAAAAACTCATCCATTCTCTCTTCATATATTTCTTCTGCCCAATCCTCTACCTCTTCTCTTTTACACATATGTTAAACCATATGAGGGGCGCCTGGGTGGCTCAGTCGGTTAAGCGTCCAACTTCAGCACAGGTCATGATCTCACATCTCGTGAGTTCAAGCCCCACGTAGGGGTCTGTGCTGACAGCTCAGAGCCTGAAGCCTGCTTCAGATTCTGTGTCTCCCTCTCTCTCTTCCCCTCCCCCACTTGCACATACTCTCTCTCTCTCAAAAAATAAATATTTAAAAAGTTTAAACCATATGATTTTGTTTTATAGATCTTGGGGGTTCTTTGTTTTTTTCTTTTTAAAAATTTTCTCTTAATATTTCAGCCTAGATTCTTTTAAAAAAATGTTTTAAAGTTTATTTATCTTGAGAGACACAGTGATAGCATGAATGGGGGAGGAACAGACAGCAAGGGAGAGAGAATCCCAAGCAGGCTTTGTGCTGCTAGCACAGAGTCTGATGTAGGGCTTGAACTCAGAAAACTGCGAGATCGTGACCTGAGCCAAAACCAAGAGTCAGTCACTTAACCGACTAAGCCTAGATACATTCTATTAACCTATTTTCAAGTTCATTGCTCCTTTCTTCTATTGTATACAGCTGTCTGTTAAGGCCATTGAATTTTAATTTCTGATGTATTTTTAAAACATTTTTTAGGTTTTCCATTGTGTTCTTCTTATAGTTTCTATCTCTTGATTGAATATCTCCATTTGTTCATGCATATTGCCCACCTTTTCTACTTGATCTTTTACCATATTTACCATAGTATGTTAGAGTTCTGTACCTGATAAGTCAGGCATCTTTATATTAATTTCTATTAAGCATTTCTTCTCTTGACCATGAATCACATTTTGCTTTTTGTGTGTGTCATAATTTTTATTTTATGATTCTTAGTATGAGCAAAAGAACAGTAGACACCGAAAAGCCATTTAGTCCCAGAAACAAACATGCCACTTTTCCTGTCATGTGACTGATGGAGGAGTGGGGGACTGATTGAAAATAATCTATAAATGAGCTAGGTCTGGGCTTTTTTGCAGCTTTAGATTTCCCACTATCTTAATGTTTTGAGATTGGAATTAGGACTTTCCTTTTGATGGGGTTTGGAATCTGAGCACCAGTGAGATTCCAGAAATCTCTTTGTTTTGCAACCCAGCTACCATGTTCATAAACTAGGGATATGCATGCTTTTTTATCATTAAATAATATCCTGGTTGCCAGCTTTGGGGGCTACTAGAGGATTCTCTCTTTTTTTTTTTCCAAGTCCTATTCCTAGATTTCTTTCTTTTTATTTCTATGAGAGAGAGAGACAGCGTGAACAGGGGAGGGTCAGAGAGAGAGGGAGTCACAGACTCTGAAATAGGCTCCAGGCTCTGAGCTGGCAGTCAGCACAGAGCCCGACGCGGGGCTCGAACCCACGAACCGCGAGATCATGACCTAAGCGAAAGTCGGACGCTTAACCGACTAAGCCACCCAGGCGCCCTCCCTATTCCTAGATTTCTATACTTTCTTTCCACCCAGCTGCCCTGGCCTCAATGTCCAAAGGCTACTATTGTGTATGTGGTAGCGCCAGACATCTACTAGAAGGGTTTCTTTCTGCTCTCTTGTTCTGTCGCCAGCCTTTGGACAGGCACACCACTAGGTAAAGGCCCAGTTTCAGTGGGATTTTTTAAAGTTCATTTCTTTATTTTGAGAGAGAGAGAGAGAGAGAGAGCAAGCAGGGGGAGGGGCAGGAAAAGAGAGAGACAGAGAATCCCAAGCAGGCTCCACATTGTCAGCGCAGAGCCCAACACGGGGTTGGTCCCATGAACCGTGAGCTCATGACCTGCGCTGAAATCGAGAGTCGGACACTTAACTGACTGAGACACCCAGGAGCCCCTGTTGGGACAACTTCTTAACCTAATCTTCTGCTTCCCGCCACATCCCTCCAGTTCATTTTCCATATTCTTGACAATGGCCCCTTTGACCCTTTTGAACAGATACCGGAAACAGATCTGTATCAGCATGAATAAAGGCAAATCATAAATTACTTCACTTAAAAATTTCTGTGGTTTCCATTGCCTCCAGGGTGAAATTCAGACATTTTATCATAAAAACACCAGGTCCTGCGGAATTTCCTTCCCTGCCACTCTTCCAAACACACCCTGCCTGTCCCTGCGATTACTAAATAGCTTACAGCTCTTTGAGCATGACGCATGTTTGCACATCTCATTCTTTCCCCGGTGTTGTTCTTTATGCTTGAAATCCCCCTCCAGTCCTGTTGCCAGGGAAACTACTCATCTTTTACATTTCTGAGTGTCACTCCTTGGTGAAGTTTCAGGCAGAATCAGATAGATGTTCCCATCTCTTTCACACAGCATGTTGTAAATTTATGGTATTTATCATGTTGTCATTGTCTCTTTCCTGCACTGGAGTCCAAGCTCTGTGGCAGCAAGGACTTTATTTCTAACTCTCAAAGCCCTAATCAGTCCCGATTACAGTGCCTGCTTGTTAAATGAGGAAATGAATTCATGCCAGTCAGTGTCTTGTGAAACGAGCGGGGCTTAGACACTTCTGGTGGCGTGTTCAGGTGGAGCCATGATTTGGGAAAGCTTTTTTTTTTTTTTTTAAAGAAATGGAAAGCAATTTTAGAAACATATATCAAGACATATCTTAAAATATAAATATTTAAGCTCAGTGACTCTACATGTAAGAATCTTCCTTAAGGTAATGGTCTTGAATTTTTGTAGTTTATTCATCATTGTATTATTTAGACACTCGAAACACTGGAGACCACTTAAACTCCAGCAATAGGGAAATGGCTAAGCAAATTATGATATATGAAGATACACTGCAGTCATTAAAACCCATGATTTTTAACATTTATTTATTTAGAGAGAAAGTGCACCTGCAAGTGCGAGGTGGGGAGGGGAAGAGAGAGAGGGAGAGACAGAATCCCAAGCAGACTCCTCGCCATCAGCACAGAGTCCAATGCGGGGCTCAGTCTCATGAACCATGAGATCGTGAGTTGAGCTGACACTAGGAGTCGCGTGCTTAACTGATTGAGCCTCCCCAGGTGCTCCAAAATCTATGATTTTTCAAGGAAACAGTGGGCACGGAGAATTGCGTATAGCCACGGGATACACATTTACATGCATATTCCAGTTCCAATGGTCCTCCCAGGGTTGCCTCGGGCCCTAGCTAAGACGAGGTCTGCTGCTGGAACTGTCTGGCACAGGCAGAGCTTGAGTGAAGAGCAACATCCTTTAAAGGGAACTGATAGTCAGAAGCCAGAAGGTAAAGTTGCTTAGTTTAGTAAGTCACAGTGCAGCCTTACAAAGGGAGGTCGGTGGGGCACCTGGTGGTCTCAGCTGGTAGAGCATGTGACTCTTGATCTCAGGTTGTAAGTTGGAGCCTCACGTTGGGTATAGAAATTACATAAAAAGCCAAAATATTTAAAAATAAAGCAGGGGGAAGGTGGAATCAGTAGCTGCAAAGAAGGCAGAATGGGTGAAGACAGAAAGGAGAATTCAGGCACTTGCTGTGAATATTGTTGGTTTTCTAAAGCCTTGAAGTTGAGTTAAAGCCCAGGGTGAAGGGAGATAGCAGTCAAGTGAGGTGATACGTGCATAATGGACAAAGGACTCAAAATGCCACCATCTAGCTGAAGGCAAAGAGGAAACTGTTCTAGAGTATACTATCTGGTCAAAGTAGAGTTTATGGTGAATGGGTTTGAGACTAAGCCACGAGGGAACTCTCTTCAGGTCAGCGGCCTGAAGATGGACTTGGGGGGAGAAAGCAGGTTGGCAACCAGGAGGTGGGATGAGGGGCAGGGGTGTTACAAGTTGGCACAGGAGCCTAAGTCGTTGATTTAAGTATCAATTAAAAGAGCACAGACAATGAGAAGACACCACATGGAGAAAGTGGGGGAATGAGTTGGGCGGATCCCACATCAAAGTGCAGGGTGTTTCAAGGCCAGTTCAGACACTAGTTTCTAGAATGTGGTCCATCTTCCCTAAAAGCATGGGCTGGGGTATTTCACTGGGCCAGGGGATGTCCACAGAGCTGCGGAGCACACCTGAGGAGCTGTGCAGGAAATACATCAGAATGCTAATTTTGGCTGGATGAGGGTAGTGAGGTTGTGGCAAATATTTTTTATTTTCTTAGATGATATATTGCTTTTAAAAGGGAAAAGTTAACATGTATAAGTAAGAAGTGGATATCTAACGACTCTAGATGCCATAACATCTAGGAATTCTGTCATAGAATTTGTATAGTTAGCAAAGGAAGCTGTTTACTTGTCTGGCATGGCTAGAGGGAACTGGAATGATCTGGTGGGCACAAAGTCAGTCACCTCACTGTCCCGTCACGTGTCATCATTACTCTTCTGCGCCGCGGGTTTCCAGGTCATTACTTACAGGCGTGAGGCCTTAGGGAAGAAGAGGTGCTGCTTTCTTCACCCGAAGGCACTGGCAGTAGCAAAGCCAGGTACCTGCCACCTTTTGCCAAGTCACACAAAGGCTCTGGACACGGCAGCTCCCTGCTTCCCATCTGTAAAGTGAGGCACCTCAGTTTCTTCCGTCTTTCTTTTGCTAACATAGCATTGACCCTATTTCTCGTGAAGTAATGAGCCTGGCTCGTTTTGGTAAAGGTGTATTTGCTGCTCTGTGGACTGGGGGACATTACAAAGCTTCTTCACAGTAACACCCATATCACTTGCCTTTAGTCCCTACGTCCCTTCCCAGTTTGGGGTGGCAGCAGAAGGGAGCATTTCAAGTCACACGCCTGAAAGCCAGGACGTCAATTCACAGCCACATGATGACTGCTGGGAAGCCCCCTCATTGGCGCCCTAATCTACCGTTCGTGTGGCTCCAGGTCACTTTTCAAATCCTCTCCCTGGACCCAGGCTGGCTCCTTCTTGCAGTTCTTCTCCAACATGAATGTGCAGAAGCATCATCTGGGAAACTCATGAAGATGAGCTTCTGGTTAAGTCTGGAGTGGGCTCCAAGGTGAGGTCGACACTGCTGGTCTGTGCGCCCGCCGTGTTTAATAAGGGCTCTAGGGCCTTCCAGAGCCCCAAGGCGGAGGCTGACAGAAACTGGGGGATCTCGGTGTACTTCCTCCAGTGGGGGGTCCCTGCTTCTCAGTGTGCATTGCTGACCTTTGTCAGAGCATCCTAGAACACTAGCTTAACAGCTACCCAACTTTGGCTTTCTGGGGAAGAGGCCACTGCCACGGTTAATCTGAGGCTCTAGCTTCACAAGGAGAGAAGGTGCAGAGGGGAAAAGGAGAGAAAGCATTCTCTTATTCAGGTTGAGGTCATGGAGTCTGGGGGCTCAGGCAGCGCGAAGACTCTGAAGGCGGGCTTGTCTGGAGACTGCGAGAGAGAAGACCAGGCACTTCCTGTAACATCTTGTGCATTTGGAATTTGGAAGCTCTTCGATAAGGTTTTGCCACCTGACCATGTGTGGATCTCAAGATCCGCTGTTAGAACTAGTATTAAAACACTTGAAGCGCTAATGTGTCACACTGCCTTTTTTCATTCCAAATATAAATGTCATGTGGGTGAATAATGGGATGGTGGGATGGAGTCATCAAACAGAATAAACTTCAATTTTCCTTATGAGCTTTATTAAGTACCTTATTGGATCTTTTGTTTTAAGAAAACAGAAGTCATTAAGATCTACAAAGGACCATATTTTCCCACGTTATTCCTTCCTCATACTACCCCTCTGCATTAACCCTTCCTTAGGATGCAATTTAGAAAATGTGGCCTATTAACTTTATCAGAATTAGAATCCCAAGTCTGTTTATCTTGCTGTGTTAATATTTTTGTCTGGCCTTGCTTATCATTAAATTCTGTTCCTTTCTGGCTTCTACCAGGCTTTTATTTTCATTTTAGAATTTCCAACACAGATATATAGATCAAAATATCAATTTAACAGGGAGGAAGAATACCACTCATAAAATTTTACTACTCATGTTAGATTAAATACAAAGTTCTAAATTATGTTGCATGAATATTTTTTCTTAAGAACAGCTAACTTTGCCAAATACTTGGGATTGGATATTAAAATTTTTGTGACTTTAAGATTTAATACTTATGAGACCCTTGCCAGGAACAAGCATGCCAAGAGAGTTCCATATATATTTTTTTCTTAACTGTACAGCAAACACTCAATGATCAGTTGATAGGTCAGTTGGCATATTTGTACAAAGACTGTAATACAAAACAAAAAAGGTTTGGGCTTAGCTTTGGGGGGGGTGGTTCATATATGTCTTAAACCAATCAGTTTGTGAAACATGAGAATCAAATAACTCATAAAGATGAAAGGAAATTAATAATACATACTTTGAAAGGGAAAATGCAATTTTGTTGCATTTAAACATTGGAAGACAAATTATGATATTCATAACTGATCTACATGGTCATAGTCTGCCTCATTAAAAGTTTTTCTTTCACTTTTATTTCCTACTGGTTATAGATGCTGATTGTAGGAAAAGCAGATAGACAATCATCTGTACTCTCATCCAGGTGGAGTTTTGGCTTTTTTGTTTATAATTCCACGCTGTTTTCTTTGCATAAATACATACATTCATTCAAATTCATGGTCTGAGTCAAAAGTATTCTTTCAATGAAATGTCAAGCACTCTGGTAATCAAAAATGGGGAATCTGTAGTTTTCTTTAGATTTAACCCATCCATCTGACCCTGAAGAAAAATGAGACTTTTGAGGTAGAAAAGTGAAGATTTCATTATTTTTTATATTAATGGATTACATACCATTTAACATTTGACATTTTTTTTAAACATTATTTTTATTTGAGAGAAAGAGAGCAAGCAGGGGAGGGATAGAGAGAGGAGATAGAATCCCAAGCAGGCTCCACACTGCCAGTACAGATCCTGACGTGGGGCTCAAACCCACAAACTGTGACCTGAGCTGAAGTCAAGAGTCGGATGCTCAACCGACTGAGCAACCCAGGTGCCCCAACATTTGACATTTTAATAAAATTTAAGCACTTTCTCTACTAGGACACTACCACAGATGCTGGTGCCAGCAAAGGCTCCTTTCCAGAGTAATCCATGAGCTTCTCAGTCACAAAAGGAAGGGTGAATAATGTCAGCTCTGATGTGTGGAATAAAACAGGGTATGATAATGGAATGCTGCGTTTTTTTTTAATGTTTATTTTCGAGATAGAGAGCACAAACAGAGGAGATGCAGAGGAAGAATCTGAAGAAGACTCCAGACTCTGAGTTGTCAGTGCAGAGCCTGACACGAGGCTCAAGCTCATGAACTGTGAGATCATGACCTGAGCCGAAGTCAGATGCTTAACCAACTGAGTTACCCAGGTGCCGCTGGATACTTTATACTTTGGGATAATTTTTCATTCGAAAAGAATGAGTCTGTACCTCCTACTTAATCCAGAAATTATTTACAAGTTTATTTACAGACAGAAAACTTCAAAATTTAAGATTATGCTTTTTCATTATGTACCCACAGTGACTAAGCACGTCGACTCTGGTTCTAGAATAAAGCCAAACAAGAGGACAAGCACTAACAAGCACGACAATTATACGCACTGACCGCTGTCTTCTGGTGACAGAATCTCAGTTGAGAGCATTGCTTGATCGGGATGGGACTAGAACAAAGTAAGTGAATGCTCCCAAGGGACCCCTGCAGGGATTGCAAAGGATGGCCTTCATTTTATTTTTATCTACATAACCTGACTCTTTGCCTCTGAAATTAGGGGACTGCACTGCTGGGAAGTATACTGTCGGGTGCTAGAGAAGGCATGGATGTCACAGGATAGACAAAGCACATCCATCTCAGAACATCGATTTTTCTCAAAAGCTTGAGTTTTGAACAGTTGCACTTTTGTCCTAGGCACAGACAACAACTGGCTGCTGCCTTCCATGTTGCTAAATGAGGACTAAATCTGTCTCGTTCTTTATGACCTGAGCTTCTTAGGCACTATCTGGCATTTAGTAGATGTATAATAAATATTTATTGAATGAAGGAAAAAAGCATGGATAGTAATTGGATTTTACTGTATTTAATGTTTTTATGTAGAGAGTTTGGTGAAGATGCTACTTTCCGAAGCCCATGACTATAAATCAGCTGGTCTTGGTGAACACCTCCTCTACGAGCCGTCCACACCCATCCATGTGGTTACCTGCTATGCAACAAGTTTCTGGCCACAGCTGGTGGGGCCAATGGGCCCTTCCTAGGAAATTAGGCAAGGGACCAAGAGATCCTAGCATCGGTCTGGCTGGAATCTTGAATGGTCAGATAGGAACCTTACAGGTGTGGGCCACCATGTTCCTTTAGAATTTAAGAGTGAGAAGCAGAGAAAGTTGATTCTCATCTAGAAGGAAGGAAGGCGTGTGGGAGACGGGCCTGGTCTTTGATCTTAGCTTATATGTGAAGCTCAGCTTATCCCTAGGTTTTCTTTTCTTTTTTCTAATCACACACTTAATAAAAAAACTTTTTTTTTTTTTTTTTGGTTAATCTAACTGATGTGTATTTCAGTTAATTAGAGCTGAAAGAGATCGGGTGCCTGGGTGGCTCAGTCAGTTAAGGGTCTGACCCTTGATTTCAGCTCAGGTCATGATCTCATGGTTTGTGAGATTGGGCCTTGGGTCCGGCTCTGTGCTAACTGCATGGAGCCTGCTTAGAATTCTCTCTCTCTCTCCCTCTCTTTCTCTCCTCTCTCTACCCTTCCTCTGCTGGCTCTCTCTCTCTCAAAATAAATAAACATTAAGAAAAAAAAAAGAACTGAAAGAGATAAGTTTATATGCTGGTGAGGAAACTTTCAAATTTTTCAGTGCCTGTTAGGTTATTACCTACATTTTCTACATAAAAAAAGTAATAATTTAGAAAAGTTTAGGGGGTGCCTGGATGGCTCAGTCGGTTAAGCGTCCGACTTCTGTTCAGGTCATGATCTCACATTTCATGAGTTCGAATCTCGCATCAGGCTCTGTGCTGACAGCTCAGAGCCTGGAGCCTACTTCAGATTCTGTGTCTCCTTCTCTCTCTGCCCCATCCCCACTCATGCTCTGTCTCTCTCTCTCTTAAAAAATAAACAAACATTAAAAAATTTGTTTTTAAGTTTGCTTGAAAAATTCACCCTGAAAATTTCTATCTCTAAGAGTATCTGATTGATCAACTAACGCAGATAAATCTCTTAAGTAACATTTATTTACAAATACCCCAAAAATGGTTTGCTGTTTTTAGCAAATTTAGACTAGAGGGAAAATCTAACTTACTGCAGGATGTCTCCTAGCTTACTGCAGGAACTTTCCAATTTATGAATGTAAACTATCTTTGCATAATCACTCATTTGCAATTCAGTTGTGACAAACAATATTTGTTCATTGGTTTTGTGTCAGAATAAAGACTAGGGTAAGAGACCAACCCATAAAAATAACAACGAAGCTGAAACACCATAAACTTTCCCTTATACATGAGGTGTGTATTACCCATTACAACTACACAAGACAAACAGCTTTCAAAAGTAAATATAAGGGCACCTGGGTGGCTCAGTTGGTTTCGCATCTGACTTCGGCTCAGCTCATGATCTCACGGTTCATGGGTTCGAGCCCCACGTTGGGCTCTGTGCTGACAGCTACTTCAGAGCCTGAAGCCTGCTTCAGAGCCTGTGTCTCCCTCTCCCTCTGACCCTCCCCTGCCCACGCCGTCTCTTTCTCAGAAAAAAAAAAAAAAAAGTAAATATAAAAGATGAAAAAATGGGTTTTCCAGCTCTATCAGATTAATGAAAATAAAGTATTGGCAAGGATATGGCGAAAAGGAACTTTCATGTATTGCTGGTATGGTTTAACTGTTTCACCTGTTTTGGAGAATAATCTGGCAAGACATTTTGAACTTGAAATCAAAAGCCTAACCTCTGACTCAATAACCCCATTTGTAGAATACTTGCACAGGGGCAGGAGGAGATATATGTAAAAACAGTCACCACTGCATGGCTCCTAACATTTGGAAACCCCCTAAATGTTCATCAATAATGGAACAGACATGTACGTTGCATGTATCCATATGGTTGGAGTGTAAACAGCTATAATGCATGAACTGACGCCAAATGTGTAACATACAGAACTCAACAACAGTGTGAAAAGAAATACAGAATGACGGTGTACATACCTATACCACTTCTGTATAGTTCATTTATGTTTAAAAACACACAAGAGTATGTATCTTCTACAGATACACACCAAGTAATACAAGTAAAAGCCATGGATGATGATTCATCAACTTCATGGCTGTACTTGTACTGGGAAAGTAAAACAAGAGTGCTGTGATTGAGGAAGAATACAAAAGAAAATTCAACTCTATAATTTTTCTTTTAAAACATCAGAATTAAATATGCATGTTAACACTGAATGGTACAGATGCTGTGATTCAATCTATTTGTGTCTCTTTGGATGCTTTCATACAAAGACCACAAGAAATGAGGAATTTGGAAGGAAGGAAAAGTCAAGATAAAGAATTAAAAGCCATGGCTGAGTTAACACACTGACATGTATTATAGAACCTATATAGTTTCTAGTGTCAGTAAATGTCCACAAGATTAAAAAACAAAACAACAAAATACTTTAAAAGAAAGCACGTTTGCTCTTGTGAAGTATTGAGCTTATCCCCCATTCTTGGTCCTCAATTACTGTGAGATAGACTTTGGTTCTCAAGTGTACCTGCCAAACAACAGTACTGACGTCACTTGGGAACATGTTAGAAATGCAGAATGTCAGGCCTCAGCCCAGACTTGCTCAACGAGATTTTGCATTTTAGCAAGACTGACAGACAGCACACTGAAGTTTTAGAAGCCCAAATATAGAAATGGCCTTCAATAGCATATCTGCCCAGATCCGGACCAAAATAATTTTATTCTGGAAAATTTTCAGAGCAGCTTTTAGACCAACCACCCAATATAGCCACAGCTAACAGTTCAAACACTCATAGAACATTTGCTTTTATACAAAGCAGCTTCTACTAAAGTTTGCAAGATGCATTAATTGCATATTATAGGTGTAAATACCATATAGTTTAATGTGTTTAACCTTTCTTTCTTTTTCTCTTTCTCTCTTTCTTTCTGGGCAGAAAGAGAAGGGGACAAAGGATTCAAAGTGGGCTTCATGCTGGCACCAGAAAGCCTGATGCAGGGCTCGAACTCATGTACCATGAGATCCTGACCTGAGACAAAGTTGTACACTTAACTGACTTAGCCACTCAGGCACCCTGGTTTAATGTGTTTTAGAAGACTGACAAAAGACTAGCTTCTCCATTCCACGTCCTATGTGAAGTTCATCCAAATTTCTGTTAGTTTTCCATAATACAAAGTGAATTTTGTTTACACACCTCTCATAGTCCTGCCTTTGCTGTTTTTCTAAGAAACTAAATTTCTCTTGATTTAACAAAATGACAACATCCAAAGACCTTGTGTAGGTACAGATGGTTCTGAGGGTTTTGGGGAGACAGAGCAGTGACTGTTACCATTACGTAAACAAGTTAACACTGAATATTAGACCTGCCCGATATGCTGACACAGCTTAATAATTTGCTGCATCAAAAAAAAATCTGCTGCATGGTAAATACTAAATAAACAAAGGACTAAAATATCCTACAGTGAAATTATTAAGAGTGCTGCCACTCCTTTCCTCCATCCAACCGCACGATCTAAACGTAGCTAACTAGTGTCAGTAGTAAGATTCTGCAACTATTTGGGGAATCCGTTATTTAATTAGTGGATTTTAACCAGAGCTGCTTCCTTGCTGGACAGGCTCAGTCTTCTCCTTGGCAGTGCAAGGGAACTGCTATGCTGACAGATTAGCCTCCTGAAAGCCGAGTAAGACCCCCAAACAAAACCTCTGCTGCACACACAAGGCCGGGGGTTCTCAGTGCTGACTGCGCATCAGAAACGTCAGGACAGCTTTTAACAAGTGCTGATGTTTGGTTCCCACCCCAGAACAATTACATCTGAATACTGGGGGCTGAGGACAGGCATCAGTGGTTTTCGATATGCTCCCGTGCAATTCTACTGTGTTCAAGAAATCAGAAGAAAAACTTTCCTCTGAAGAAGAAATGCTACTTCCTATTTTTAATGAACAAAATATCATGAAAGTAAAAAAGCAGGTGTCCAAGCAGTGTGATCTCACTGGGGCAGGGGGGTGGGCTGTTCTTCTGTTCTTAGAAAAGGCCTGAAGAGCGTCATCAAAATTTAAGCAGGGCTATTCCTGAGTGGTGGGATTATGGATGAATTCTATTTTCTTCTTTTGCCTCCCTTTCCAATCTACCTGCAATGAATGTATATTGCTGGTTAAAAAAAAAAAAAAAAAAGATAACTTCAATTAAAAATAAAGAAGATACCAGTGGACGGTGACAAGAGTAAAGAGAGTAATGTAACCAACAGCACAGCAACCAAGATAAAGTCCAAGTTGG
Organism: Proteles cristata cristata; assembly: GCA_017311185.1. Taxonomy (NCBI): domain Eukaryota; kingdom Metazoa; phylum Chordata; class Mammalia; order Carnivora; family Hyaenidae; genus Proteles; species Proteles cristata. The sequence continues at coordinate 2,212,743 of JAESUZ010002849.1, read as the reverse complement.
AAGAATAGGAAGCAGCTTTTCATTAAAGTAAAATCACGTTTAGTGACAAATTTGAAAAGCATTCCTGCAACAGAGGGAAAAAAGCAACAAGATGATGACAAAACCTAGAAGTGTCCATCACACAGAATTAGCTAATGAATAGGTGTTTCTAAAGAAAACAAACAGGCATGAAAGTTGTCAGAGAAAATTCGTTCATTCAAGAACACCCTCCTCAAAGCAAAATGAACAAAACACCTGAATTTTGAGAGACCAGGAAGATTCTTATAAGCCAGGCAAAATATACAAAGGATATACACCCTGGTCAAGCTTCAAAGTTTCAAAGACATAACCAATGCAGAGAAACAGAAAAAAGAGACAGGGTGATTAAGAACGAGAGACAGCTAGAAAAAGAATAAAGTAAAGAAAGTAGGAGAAAAGGAGTTTCTGAGAGAAACCCACAAGTTTCAGGAAGAAAAAGTCATTCAAAAGAATAAATCCAAACTGGACTCAGTAAATGTCTGCAGCCAATGAGAAAAATGGTCCAGTTTTGATGGAAGAGGATCATGACCCAGGAATGCTACACGAGACCAATCATCATTCAAATGCAAAGGCAAAGAGAGGGATGGCCTCGAAAGAGGACTTCAAACACTTCCACTTTGACCTCAGTGTATACTTTCTCAAGTGATGAAGTTCTTAGTTCCAGCTTCTCTCTTGGCTCAGATGAAAGATCTGGCGGGCAAAGCATCCTGTGATGGGAACAGAATAATGGGGACTGCCCTGACGCCAGAGAGGCCACACATGCCTGACTCCAAACAGTGATCGACCTGAACTTTACTGCCCACTGACGTTTGTCCCATATTAAAAAAATTTTTTTTTTAACATTTATTTATCATTGAGAGAGACAGAGCATGATCATGGGAGGGGCAGAGAGGGGGGGTGACACAGAATCCAAAGCAGGCTCCAGGCTCTAAGCTGTCAGCACAGAGCCCGACACGGGGTTCGAACTCACGAACAGTGAGATAATGACCTGAACTGAAGTTGGATGCTCAGCCGACTGAGCCGCCCAGGCGGTCCCTCTACCCCGCCATTTTCTTTATATGAACCTAGATGTATTTTCAGCACTTTAGAGACAGACCTTGACATGTTAGTTGGCTGTCTTCCCAGTGTTACTGCCAGTGAAATAAAGTCACAATTTGCCTCTCTGCCTTTGGATTTTCTCAGCAGCCAGTAGCCGAATCTGGTTTGGGACCCCAGGGGTCAGTGGCTCTTGCACTCTTAGGCCCCAGGTCCAGTCTTGGGGAAATGAATTGTTTGGATATTTCCAACAAGGTTCAAGTTGTCCAAGAGACAGCTTCAAGATCAGTGAAGACAGTGGGCCCCCATTAGACTATCTGCCCTGAGCTTGTTTTCTAAGAATTTCCCTCCTCCCTCATCTGTTGCTTATGCAACGCTTTTCAAAAAATGCGTAGATAGCGGGGGCAGGCGCTGAAATGTCTTCCCACCCCCTCTCACTGTGCTCTTCTAGATTCAAAGTAACAGAATCTCAGAATCATCTGCTTTACTTATGTTAAATGACAATCATCCAAACCAGTTTTTAGGACAGATATTCCTGTTTTCAGAGAGAAACTCAGTGACCTAAGATCCCAGAGCTAGCAAGCAGGAAGCACACATCTGGATCCAGGTGGTCTCTTAATCACTTTCCTGGAGTGAGAATAATGTATTTAGGAGGCGGACTCATTGGCGCCTAGGTGGCTCTGTCAGCTGAGTGTCAGACTCATTTCAGCTCAGGTCATCATCTCCCGGTTATTGAGCTCAAGCCCCGTGGCAAGCTCTGCGCTGATGGCACCACGCCTGCCTGGGATTCTCTTTCTCCCTCTCTGTGTCCCTCTCCTGCTTGTGGTTTCTCTTCCTCTCGCTCTTTCTCTCAAAATAGAGAAACTTAAAAAAAAACTAAAAAACTTATTCAGTAATTTCACCAACAGACCTCTCAGTGTTCTCTTTGCTGCAGAGCAACGTGCCCTTGAGCATGTTAGTCACTATACTTGCAACTGCTTCCTTTGCAGCCCTGTATCCTCTTCCTGTCTGTTAGGACAGGAGAACATTAAGACAATGATCCCAGTATCCTAGTTAAATCAGAAGGAACCATGCCAGAGTTTTTAGTTTCTTTAGAGGTGAGGTTTCACTCTACAAAATACATCATTTACTACCTTTTCAGAAAATAGTAAAATTATGTCAGATCACCTGTTACAGCTGCTGTTAAAGGCAATATATTCATTAATAATTTTGATTACGACCCGTAGTGTCTATCAGTAACAAAGGGGAATAGTCTTTGTTGCCTGTTATCAATACTGTTCACTAAGCCTGATGCCTCAATGTACATTTTTACATTAACTGGGATGCCTACTTAGGATGCCTGGAATTTTTTAATAATCACGCTAAATTTTACAAGGAAGTAAGGGTTCGAGGAATTAAGAATTTTTGAGACGTCTGCATGGCTCAGTCGGGTAAGTATCTGAGTCAACTGACTCAGGTCATGATCTCAGTTGTGTCGGGCGCTGCCCTAGACTCGGAGCCTACTTGTCAAGCCTAAGCTTGTCCCTCTGCCCCTTCCCCACTCATATGCATGCATGAGATCTCTCTCTAAAAAAAAATTTTTTTTTTTTGACCTTATAGAGTGTTTAAGGAAAAAACTCTTTATCAAGAAGTTATAGGAGCACCTGTATGGCTCAGACAGGTTGGGTCGGATTCTTGATTTCACCTCAGGTCATGATCCTGCATCATGGGACCAAGCCCTATATCAGGCTCCGTGCAGAGCATGGTGACTGCTTAAAGATTCTCTCTCTCCCAAAAAAAGTAGAACTCTAAATATTTTAGTTCATGGATATCTATGACTGATCACTTCGAACAATTAAAATGATTCTTTTTTGCAGTTAAGAGAACTTAAGTGAATACTACTTTTTCACAATATTTAGGACTTTCTTTTAAAAGACAGTAGTCCATTTCTCTACTACCAAGCAGCCTGCATCTCTTGTTCTGGACATCTAAAGTGTGCCAATCAAGAGTCCCTGGGTGGCTCAGTGGGTTAAGTGTCTGACTTTGGCTCAGGTCATGATCTGACAGCTTGTGAGTTCAAGCCCTGCACTGGGCTCAATGCTGACAGCTCAGAGCCTGGAGCCTGCTTCAGATTCTGTGTCTCCCTCTCTCTCTGACCCTATATATATATAAAGTGCCAAATCAAATGAGGTTAATCAGATTCCAAGGAGAGTCTGTAAAATGTCACTTGGTTATTTCCTATTCTCTCGTAGTTGGACAGTCAACTAAACAGCTGCAGGTAGGGTTCCTGGTGTCACAATGTCTCCTTTTCCGAACTATAGTGTCCAGGGAGAGATATTTACCATTTGCCCCAATACTTTTTAATGAAATAGAAACTTTCCTTCATGTAACACTCTTTGCAATGACTATCCAATGTAGTTTGTTCCACACCTTTTAAACTGGGATTCTAAGAAAAATTTTCTCAAGGTTTCATGTTCCTATAAAGGGTATTAGACAACAAATGCCTGAGATATATTTGAAATTGATTTAAATATGCCTGAAGTACAAGACTCAATAACATTACAGTATAGCCGGAAACTCTAAAATGTATTTTCTACTTAACAAATTCTAGAACCAAATGTACCAAAAATGCCACAAAATTGTTTGCATTGTTACAGGAAAATCAATGTTCTGTGGACTGATGTATATTGATGGGAGTCATGATAGACGTAGACCAGTCCCCCCTCATCTGGGGAATTTCATTCCAAGACCCTTAGGGGATGCCCAACTGAGCCCTATGTACACGGTGTTTTTCCCAATATGTACATACCTATGATAATGTTTAATTTATAAATTAGGCACAGCAGGAGATTACTAACAATAAGTAATAAAATAGAGTAACTATAATGAAGGTTATGTGAATATGGTCTCTCTTTCAAAATATCTTACTGTACTGACTGCACGACCCTCTTTCCTCTTGTGGGATCCTCACGTGAGATGCTAAAATGAGGTGAAGGGAGGTGAACAACGTAGACTTCGTGACAAAGCATTAGGCTACTACTGACCTTCCTTCCGAGGACAGGGAGGAGAACCATCTGCTTCTGGGCCTTGGTTGAAGGTGGAAAAGCAACACTGTGGATAAGGGAGGACGCACGGTACCAACCAGTGGAAACGTCCAGCTTGCGTTGAGCCAGTGAAAATGGTACGCAGGTGCCACAGCAGGGAGGTAAGCCGCGTGTCACCAAAGTCCTTTTCTCTCTTGGAGAATTCCCATCGCAGGGACCCATTCTAGTTAACACCGTCTTCAGGAAGGGAGGCAAAGCCCCTGGCAGTGTGATTGTTTCTGCCTCCAATCGATCACAAAAGCTACATGCAGTGTATCTTACCCCAGTCATGCCGCTTCCCACACGGCTGTTTCTATCTGCTCCTACTTCCCTTTCTTTCTTTAAAACTGAAGTATAGTTGACATATGACATTCTGATGATGTTTAGATGTATAACAGTGAATTGACAGTTACGTACATTACAAAATGCTCACCGTGGTAAGTCTAGTTATCATCTATCACCATACAATGTTATTACCATATTACTGATTATATTCCTTAGGCTGTACTCTCCCTATAGTTCTTTTTAAATTCAATTTAAACAGGGATTCTCCTAGGGAATAGGCACAAATAAAACTGATTTTTTAAAAACAAAAACACTTGCCCTGATGGGAAAGGAATATGTGACCAAAAAGTTTGAACAAAGAAAAACTAAAGCTTGCAAAACCAACAGGCCCTTTCTCATTTGATTATTTCTACCCCTCTGTACTTTTAAAACACTGTATTCTTAGGGAAATGCAAAGTGTAGTTTACATTAAAGTTACATGGTTCTCTTCCCCATCTTCTTTACCAACAGAGCTGGCCGGTATGCAGACATTACTTGCAAGACATAAATACTACCAAAGGTCCCACTGTGGCATATTTACCTAAATAATCTGTGAAGTTTCTAATTAGTACAGAACCACACCCACACTATAAAACCCCACAATTATTAATAGGAACAAGTGAAACAAACAGCTAGGTTAGACGGATCATTTAAAAGCATATTCCGTCATATACTTAATGTATTAAAAAGGTAGGAAAACCATTTATATTAATATTTTAATGTAGGATAATAAAAGGCAAATTACAGACAAGCATTAAAGCTTTTCTTTTTTTTTAAATTCTATAGTACATGTACTAAAAAAACAAAAAACAAAACAGAACAGGAAAATCTGTTCAGGGGCTTTTTTCTGAACGAACATCACAGTTTTTCCCATAACATGCATCTAGGCAACTAAGTTTAATCTGTCACACAGGACACTGAATGGTGACAGTCTCTCACATTTGTTATTTATAATTCCTAAGTGGCCAAGGTTGAATATTTTCATTTCTGTGTAAGAGAAAAGGCATTTTGGTCCATTAATTCACCCACTCGCTCCTGGAGGACACTAACCAGCTCTGCTATAACGAAGACATGAGTGTCATCAATGTCTTGAATGATGAACTTTTTTCCAAGAGCATTTGATTCATCCAAGTAAAGCAGGAACTGCTTCATGGCTGGGTCACTGCAGAGAAAACACATGAAGACGAGATGCCTTGTTGTCAAATTACATGGGAGCGACCCGAGTAGGGCATGTAGAATTTTTAGGATAATTGATGAGTTCTAAACTGTTAACTCAATCCCTTACTTCCTCTCAAGCATTAACGATCTGCAGACATAGCTTCATTTTAGAGCTGAACTAAGTTTTAGACAAAGAGGCCAATGATAAGATTTTAAAAGAGTAGTCTGTCACTGATAAGTGAAAAAGTAATGTTCAAAGCTTTGTAGTTAACAGGGCCAAAGAGTTAGCTCCCTTCACTGGTTTAAAAAATGAATTTCCTTACTTGCCCATAACCATTACTTTTAAGAAGCCGAAGGACTTCCACGATCTTGCCAGTGAAAAATTTATTTACAAAACCAGTTAAACAGTCACTTTGTGAAAGTCAGAACTGGATTGAGTCCCAGCTTTATTACTTTTGTGACCTTAGTATGTATTTAATCTCCCAAATCCTCAAAATGAGCCTACGGAACAGAACTGTTATGAAAATTAAAGAATAATGCCAAGAGTAAGGGTCTGGCTTGCAGCTGGTACTCAGGTTATTTTTCTCCCTTAAAATTCTAAACTTTCTAAGTTTAAACTATCATTCACAATCTTTAAGGGAAACCCTACTAAAACCTCCTTCAGAATACTGAGCTCAAAGAGATCTGAATTTAATTCTATTTATTTGTGGGTTTTAGTTTGTAACAAATAGAACAAAGGAAAGAGGGATACAACTTCCTGGATTTGCAGAAATCTATCTGTCATAAAGGCCCTGAATCACCAAAAAAAAAAAAAGGACACTCTTGAGATCTAATGTACAGTATATTTACCAATGATGAATATAAAAATGTCAAGCTGCATAGTTTTTTTTTTAATTTTAGAGTAAATTTGACTTTGCAAAATCTTTGGTTAATGAGGAATGACAACATCAGTTACAAAGATGATTTAATTCAAAAGAGGTCAGTGTAATTTCCTGAAAACAAAAGCAAGGTTTAGTTCCTTCAAGTACAAACCAGGTGTGAATAAAGCTAACAAAGGTAAAGGATTTATTTCAGTCACTAAATGGGTATGGTTCATGGTGTTTTACCTATTAATTGAGCCAAGTATTTCTGAAAAGATGATTTTTTTTAGTATTTATTTTTAGTAATTTACCATTACAATGATTTTATGAAAATTTTACCACAATGTAAAATGATGTGATTAAATAAACAGGTCTGTCCACATGAGATCTGACACAGATTTTATTTTTTAAAGATTATTTATTTATTTTGAGAGAGAGAGAGAGAGAGAGAGAGAGAATGAATGAAAATCTCAGGCAGGCTCCACACCACAGTGCAGAGCCCAATGTGGGGCTCAAACTCATGAACCACAAGATCATGACCTGAGCTGAAGTCAGTCTGACGCTTAACCAACTGAGCCACCCAGGTGCTCCAAAACTGACACAGATTTTAAATTTAGTTTCTAGTATGTCTGTCATCTTATGGTTAGGGTCAGAACACTTAAGTTACACTTGTCCACACAGGCTTGGGAAAATTCAGTGATAGTCTATGGCTGCGGTATCAGAATGACCATACTAACATGCAGAATCAATTGATTCAGATGTAAATTTGCTACTTCAAGTTTTACATACTCATTCAATAAATATTTACTGAGCACCTGTTATGTGCTAGGCACTATTCTGTTCCTGGGGATGAAAAATACAATTCAGAACTCTCCCTGTTGGGGCGCCTGGCTGGCTAAGTCGGTAGCACACGTGACTCGATCTCAGGGTCATGAGTTCAAGCCCCATGATGGGCATGAAACCTACCTAAAATAAAAATTAAAAAAAGAAAAAAAGAACCCTCCCTGTTACTAGAGCTTCCATTTACCGGTAGTACTATGATAAAACACACACACACACACACACACGCACACACACAGTAGGTAAGTAGGATGAGAAATGGCAGTCATGAAAGTGAGAGACTTCCAAGTTGAAACACGGGACGCAGGGAAGGCCTGAGTGAACAAGTGATATCTGAACAAACACCAGGAGGAGGTAGTGAGTGAGCCACGTGGTGACTCAGGCAGAGGGAACAGCAAGGGCGCAGAGACTGGAGGGCAGTGACTAAAGGGGGCATGAGTGGGAGATGAGATCAGAAAGTTCATTGTAGCTGGGCCAGATCACAAGGGGCCTCAGAAGTGATTTTAGCAACCTTAGCTTTTACTGAGAGACATGATTTAACTTACAAACAGACTTAAATTTTATTTTTCTTGGAAAGAGAGAGCGAGCACATGCACGAGTGGGCAGGGAAGAGGGATAGGAGAGAGAGAGACAGAATCCTAAGCAGCTCCATGCCCAGTGCAGAGCCCACCACGGGGCTCCATCTCAAGACCATGAGATCATGACCTGAGCTGAAATCAAGAGTCAGACACTAACTGACTGAGCCACCCAGGTACTCCTAAACTGATTTAAGTTTTATTTTATTTTTTAAACATTTTTAATGTTTATTTTTGAGAGAGAGACAGAGCTTGCATGGGGGAGGCGCAGAGAGAGGGAAACATAGAATCCGAAGCACAAAGCTTTGGATCTGAGCTGTCAGCACAAAGCCTGACGTGGGGCTTGAACCCACGAACCATGAGATTATGACATGAGCTGAAGTCAGTCAACTGACCAAGCCACCGAGGTGCCCCAAACTGACTTAAATATTAAAAGTAAGGATCATACTGCCTGTGGGGTTGAGAAAAGACTGGGGCGGGGGGGTGGTAGAGGTAAGGGTGCAAACAGGGAGACCGATTAGGGGAGCGCAGTAATCCAGGCAAGAGATGGTGACGGTTTGGAAGTACACAGTAATGGTGAAATGATAAGTGGTTGCATTCTAAACACATGTTGAATGTAAAGCCAACATAATTTGCTGAGACTAGACCCCAGCTTTGAAAGAGAAGAATTAAGGAGACTCCAACATTTTTAGTCAGAGCAAATGAAAAAAATGGAGTTGCCTTTTACTGAGATGAGGAGGCAGGAAGAGGAGGTGTGTGGGGAAGATCAAGAGCTGGGTTTGAGGCACGTTACATCTGACGTGCCACTGGCACCCAAGTGGAGAAACTGCACAGCAAAGTGCATATATGATTCCGATTTCAGTAGCGGAGTCCAGACTGAAGAGCAAAAGTCAGTCATCAAGCCCCAAGAAGGAAGTGAACACAGCTTCAGAGAAGAGACCATGGACCAAGCCCCAGACTCCCCAACGTCAAAAGGTTAGGAGGAAAAAGATCAGCAAAGGAGACTATAAAGGAGTGACTGCAGAGGTAGAAAGGCCTGAGTCCTTGAAGTTAAGTGAACGAAGGACATTCGGGGAGAAGAGGGGATCCACCGTGACGGGGGCTGGTACCAGGCACAGGAAGATACGGACTGAAACTTGACTACCAGACCCTGGCAAGAACAGTTTCAGTGGAGTCACAGGACAGAAATCAGAAAGTGAATTTAGACAAGTCTTCCACGAAATTTTGCTTCACAGAGCGGGAAACAGAGTGGCAGCTGGAAAGGGATACAGGGATCAATAGGTTTTGCTCACCTCCTTCCGGGGTGGCGGTGGGTGGGCATTACACTGTGTTTACAACACTGATGGGAATGATTTAGCAGCGGAGGAAAACTGCTCTAGCAGGAATAGGAAGAAGGCTGCTGTGATTTAGCAGCGGAGGAAAACTGCTCTAGCAGGAATAGGAAGAAGGCTGCTGGAAGGCTGTCCTGAAACAGGCGAGGAGGGAGGCGACCCAGTTTCCCAGCAGAGACGCTGGCTTAAGACACGAGAATGGACACTTTGCCGTAGCCCGGGGGGCGGGGGGAGAGTATATGGGCACAGATCACTGTGACCGACCTGCGGACTTTCTCTCCTGATTGCTTTTCCTGTATTTTCTCAGTGAAATAGGAAGCAAGGTAATGAGCTGAAAGGGAAGGCAGGCAAGTTTTTGGAGGTAAAAGAGTGGAAGGTATGAAATACCACATCCGTCTATTCTAAGTAGTACACTTCCTCCCCACATTTTAACATCTCCAAAACTGAGAGGGCTCTTACAATCAATGGACTGATACAGCGTACCTGGTAGTGGCTTCTGTTGGAGGTACATAAAATGCTGGTAAGTTTTAAAACTAGTGAAATCTTGGGGCAACTGGGTGGCTCAGTCGGTTGAGTGTCTGACTTTGGCTCAGGTCATGATCTCACAGTTCATGGGTTCGAGCATTGGGCTCTATGCTGGCAGCTCAGAGCCTGGAGCCTGCTTCAGATTACAAAGGGAAGGGTTAGTGGGCGGTAGCCTCTGATGGTAAGCGATTTGGCCCTGAGCTTTCTGTGGAAGACACAAGGTGCCATTTCTGGAAGTGGCAAGGAGGAATGAGCAGATAACTACCTGTTTCCTGGCCCTACTGGCACATGAGGGACCACAGAAGAGTCAACACTTGGGAGGGTGGCGGGAGAAAGGGTGTGCTAAGGAGGGAGCTGGGCGATCCTACAGTGAGAAAGAAAAAGGGGGCTGGGAGAAGGAAGAGTGCGCAGAAGTGGGGGCTAGGGGAGGGGGTCCTGCAGATATCTGCCTCGCTTAGGGCTCAGAGGAGGCCTGGAGCTGGGAAAAGGCAGATGACAGAGCCATAAGTAACGGGTGTCAAAGGGATGAGGGATGGTCTGGAAGTCTGTGGCTGAAAACAGGAAAAGTCGAGCTAATGAGTATAAGAATGAGGATTTCAGGGCAGGTAAAGACATGAGACTGAAGGGCAACAACAGAGTGAGACGGATGGGAGAAAGTGGAGTCTTCTAGAAAGATAATGTACTGGTCATGGGTTTAAGCAGATACAGATAAATTGCACATGTCCAGGAATTCCCTAATTCTGACGCAGAATAAGAAATTTTTGTAAAGCAGTTGATACGTTGTAAATTGAAAAATCTCGCTGAGATAAACAACTTACCAATGACTGACAAAAAGCAGGCTGTGAAACAAAGTTAAAGAGGGCTTAAAGAGCAATTCTAGGGGCGCCTGGGTGGCTCAGTCAGTTGAGTATCCAACTTTGGCTCGGGTCAAGGTCTCACAGTTCATGGATTCGAGCCCCATTGTTGGGCTCTGTGCTGACTACTAGGAGCCTGGAGCCTGCTTCAGAATCTGTGCCTCCCTCTCTCCCTGACCGTCCCCTGCTCACCTTCTGTCTAGCTCTCTCTCTCAAAAAAATAAAAACATTTAAAAAAAAAAAGAGCAATCCTAGAGGGAAGGTGCAATTACAATGACAGAAATGGAGCTGAGGAGCAGTGTCTCCAACACTATTATTTTTAAAAACTATGTTGTTTTCTTGAACTTCTCCTTGCCCATACTAATAAAAGAGGACTCACTCAAGAATAGACAGGGATGAGGGACAGACAGAAGTCCTCTGCTTTTGCGCTCTGCAGCTAGGCCGCTTTCCTTCTCGTCATGCCGTCAGGGGATGGGGAGACTCATCCTCATCTCTCACATGAAGGCCTTGGTGCCCATTTTACCCTCAGGTCCCACAAGAATCTCAGCATTTTCTTTCTTTTAGAGAGAGAGGACGAAGGCGAGAGGCAGGCAGAGGAGGGAGAGACAGAATCCTAAGCAGGCTTGATACCCAGCATGGAGCCTGACACGGGGCTCAATCTCATAACCGTGAGATCAGGAACTGAGCCTGCATTGAGTCAGACACTCAACTGACTGAGCCACCTGGTTGCCACAGATTTCAGTACTTTCAGTTAAAATCACTCAGATGCTTCTCAGAAGGATCCTGTTTACACAACAGAACAATTGTTCTTTGTTGGCCCTTTAAAATAGATTTCAGGCCCAAATGTGGTAGATTACCTTGTTATTGTCTGAGCTCAGCGCGTTTACAGAGGATGTCAATTTACTCTAGTAATTGGCTGCTCTAAGAGGTATTAGAGATAGCAAAGGTTAAGCGGGTATGAAGACTAATCTCCAGAAATTTTCTAGATGAAATAAATTTACATTATTTCAGTGAAGTGAACCCCAAACAACTGAAACTAAGAAGGGCCAGAGGAGCTCATATCTGTGCTTTGAATTAGCACGCTGGTGTTTTCAAAATTTTTGCCATTTGCGTACCATCCCTATTTTAGCCAGCTCTTGTAACGCCTGCATTACATACTTATTCTTCTCTAAATTGCTTTTATTTATTTTTTTAAATGTTTTATTTATTTCTAGGAGAGAGAGAGAGCGTAAGCAGGGGAGGGTCAGAGAGAGAGGGAGTCACAGACTCTGAAACAGTCTCCAGGCTCTGAGCTGGCAGTTAGCACAGAGTCCGACGCGGGGCTCGAACCAACGAACCGCGAGATCATGACCTGAGCGAAAGTCGGACGCTTAACCGACTAAGCCACCCAGGCGCCCCTAAATTGCTTTTAAATCAGCTTTTAAGGTTAACTTCACTTGGTATGACATCGGTCATCCTGATGTGGTTTTTTTCCCCTCAACTAAATTAAACTAGCCATGTACAAACTATTTCTTTGTCCTCCCCTCTCCCTTTTGTGTCCCGCTACAAATCACCTTGACCACCTGCGCCACGCCCCATACCTGCAGAAACACTGCTGACAAATGAGATACTTAGTCACTGGTCAGTGAGACACTGGAATAACTATTTCTGTTATTAATCGCCTCCATGAAACTTTTTGAAAGGAAACAGAAGTCTGTCAACTTGAGACTGAATTCTCAAATATGTACTTAAAAAATATAATTTGTAATGTTTCAAAAAGACACTCAAAGTTCAGGGGATCTTCGTTATGAAACACTGAGGGACTGGAATATTGCCTGGATACAGGGTTATTTATTCCACTTTCTCAGGAAGAGAGTCTAGGGGAGAATCTGTTGGTAAGAACAAAACAAAAAACCCAAGTGCCCATAGACATACTTCATTAAAAAACTGGGATCAGGGCTAGTGAGCAAGGAAAAAAGGTCTCTGCCTTGGGGATGTGACGGGCAGATGTATATCAACCCCTTTCTACATAACCTGAGTATACACAGGATTCTAAGAAGTATTACACCACAAAGTCTACTAGGATGATGTAGCTGGCTATACAACAGATCACAGAGTCACTGGTCACCTGCACAAAACTGTCAGCACTGTCCATACCCTCAGAGTAACATGGGCCCAGTCAATGGTAAACAATCCTTCTGGATAATAATTAGCGACAAGGTATAATTACTTAAAAATCTTATATTTGCAATGAGTAAAGTCTTAAGAGAAATAAAGGGCCACCACAGGGGATGTTACACCAACCAGAATGACTGTCCCAAGTTCTCAATATGACATACAAGAGGTTTATTGTTAAAAAGACACAAGATGCTAAAGAAAAGAACTGGACTCAGCCAAAGCCCAATCTCCACCTCAGTCAACGAAATACGTATGTTCTATAAAATCACTAACCTTCTCCATGTCTTAGGGTCCTAGGTAGTAAAATGGAGACAGCGCTACTTACATTGCATTAGAGATTAGAGAATTAGAGAATGTATCTAAAACACTTTCCTCATGGTAGATACTCCAGTGAAGAGCAATTAAAATGCCAAGAGTTTTGGGGTGGGTGAAAGGATATAGGCAAAGAAGTTCAAATGACCCACTTCTATCCCTATTAAAGGATCTGCTCTTACAAAAATGTTGTTCTATTATTAACCTGTGACTATATATATTATTCTAAGACTACATATGCACACGTCTTTTTACAAAACTTAACACAATATAATGCTTAGTTCTGTGTTAGAAAGACTACGTAAGGCTTCTTTGCATGGGTTCTGAAATCAGAATACTGTGGTTTATATGATCCCATCTTAGCTGTGTAATCCTGAGCAATTTCTCTGTGCAATTTCTATATCTATAAAATGGGGATAATAATACCTTATATGTGATAGGATTGTTGAGAACTAATTGAATATTACCAAGTGCTTAGTGCAGACCAGTAAATGCTCAGTGCTATTTCATGAAGGCCTTCAGTCCTTTTTATTTAACGTTATTACATAGTATCATCATCCCAGATCACTTAAAATGTTTTCAAATATTTTAACAGCTACATTATTTGATTATAAAAAAAGTCACAATGTTTTAAGATTGTAATTCCAGCGAATGCAGTGTAATATTAGTTTCAGGTGTACAATATAGTGACTTTAACACTTCCATACGACACCTGGTGCTTATCACAAGAGCACTCCCTAATGGCCATCACCATCAATTTGTTCTCTATGAGTCTATTTCTTGATTGTCTTTTTTTCCTTTTGTTCATTTGTTTTGTTTCTTAAATTTCACATAGGAGTGAAATCATATGGTACTTATCTTTCTGATTTATTTCACTTAGTGTTACACTCTCTAGCTCCACCCGCGATGCCTCATGTTTTATTAGCACATTTAATCATCTACAATTCTGACCACTTCTTTCGGACCACTTCTAAAAGTGAAATTATTGTGTTAAAGCATATAAATGCCCCCAAACCTACTACAAATCACTTTTTTCTACATTAGGTCTAAAGACTGCACTGCTATCATCCCTATTGGTAACTCAGTGAAAGCCTGCTTTTTAAAAGCTAAGATTGGAAGCCAACAGTCACTTCATTTAAAAGCTATTTTGATGTGACTTGCCAAAAAGGAGATCTAGTGTAAAACCTTTTTTGTACTGAAACTTGAATCCAAGTTATCAGAACTGATTCTTATCTCCACTATTATCACTGTGCTAATAGAGAAGCTGTAAAGGAACATTAATAATCTGGGATTTAGGCTGAGATTACATTCCTTGACTCAGTTATGTTAATAAAATTCATTCAGTAAACAAATATTTACTAAGCATCATTCAGGTGTAGTTTAGGCACTCTTGTGGGTAGCCAGGAAACTTCTGTGAATACAGCCCCTTCTGAGGAGCAAAGGCTCACAAGATATACAAATGCTGCGAAAGAACAGAACTATGGTAAGACTGGTTTTGTCTTTTTTTTTTTTTAAGTTTATTTGAGAGAGACAGTGTGATCAGGAAGGGGCAGAGTGAGAGAGAATCCCAAGCAGACTCTGCACTTTGGAGTGGGGCTCAAAGTCACAAAACCGTGACATCATGACCTGAGCCAAAATCATGAATTGAATGCTTAACTGACTTAGCCACCCAGGCCAGGTGGCTCTTGCTCTAGTTTTTTTTTTTTTTTTTAAATTTTTTTAATGTTTTATTTATTTCTAGGAGAGAGAGAGAGACAGCGTGAGCAGGGAGGGTCAGAGAGAGAGGGAGTCACAGACTGAAACAGGCTCCAGGCTCTGAGCCGGCAGCCAGCACAGAGCCCGACGCGGGGCCCGAACCCACGAACCGCGAGATCATGACCTAAGCGAAAGTCGGACGCTTAACCGACTAAGCCACCCAGGCGCCCCTCTTGCTCTAGTTCTTAATTGCTTCTCAAAAACAGTACAGGTTTAGAAGCCAAACCTGTAAAGATAAGCCTGGTCTAACAAAACCTATTTCTTCAGATTTTCTGCTTATTATGCTGTAAACTGGTTAGCATTTGCACCTTGCTGAGGCACTTGCCACACCAAGTGTGGTGAGCCAAAGTCGGATGCGTAAACAACTGAGCCACCCAGGTGCCCCAATAGTGAGAAAGTTTTAACAAAAATACAATACAAAAAACTAGCTTAAAAGTATTTTCCAAAAGAAAACAGCACATTGTGGTTAGAACTTATGGGACCTGATCCCATCCCCTTGCTTTCCCCAGTGAACATCTCTCTTATCTCTGAGTCGTTTATTCTCATCAACATAAATTCTATTCTCACATTAAAACTATAACAAGAAACAGTCCCTTCCCATATCCCTCTTCAGCTTCCCATCCAGTTCTCCATTCCTTTGCTCATTATTACAACAAATCTTCTCCGAAGAGTCTCTACTTCCTCATCTTTCCTTCCCTTTTCAAGGTACTCCAATGTGGTGTATCTCACATTTCCACTAAAACAGCTCTCATTTAAAAAAAAAAAAAAAAAAAAAAGGTTGCCTAGGTGGCTCAGTCAGTTAAGTTTCTGGCTCTTGAGTTAGGCTCATGTTATGATCTCAGTCCTGAAACAGAACCCCAAGTAGGGCTCCACACTGAGCATGGAGCCTGCTTAAATGTCTTTATCACTCTTTCTCCCTCAGCCTCTCCCCCACTGGTGTGTGTGTGCTCTCAAATAAATAAAAGATTAAGAAAAGATGAGAGAAAAATCACTGACTTCCAGAGTCTTCACCTTATTCCATTTCTGAGGACCAGCGGACTCAGGCCCGCTCACCTTCAGGAAACATCCCCTCTTAGCTTCCCTCCTAGTCACTGGCTCTTTTCTTCTGGCCTTTGTTGTGTCTCCTCTATCCAAACACTAAATCGGCGCTGTTCCCTACTGAGTTCTTGAAACGTGACCAGCCTGTGAGATGGGCTGTGGAAAGTAACCTGCAGGCTGGATTTTGAGGCTGCGATATGAAAAAAGACCAGCACAATTTTGAAATCTTAGTCCGAAATTTGAAGATTTACAATACGCTGAAATAATTTGGATACCCTGGTTAAATAAAATGTATTAATTTCACCTGTTTCAATTTACTCAATGTGGCTCATGGATAATTTAAGATGACCTATGTGGCTCATAAAGGACAAGGCTGCTTTAATGCCAGAAGAATCCTAGGGTTTGGCTTTGTTCCTCTTCCAGCCTTAACATCGCAAATGAGTGGAGATTGAGCAAGGATTCGTTGAGGTTTTCAGACTGTGATAACAAGTCCTGTATAGCTTGCTTTGAAATTCAATACTGCTCATTAAGGTTTTTTAGTTTCTCCTTTGGAATGCGTGCCTAGTTTAAGAAACCTTCAAATGATTCTTCATTTTCTTACTTGTTTTCAAGACCACAGTTTGTGATGGTGAAGACATAGGCAGACCCTAAATTCCAGTCAATCCCTGAGGGTCGGATAATACAAGCACTGTTCCTCTAAAGATTGTTGATCTAAAAAATACACTTCCCCTGGAAGTGCCTTGGTGGCTCAGTTAAGCAGCTGACTTTGGCTTGGGTCATGATCTCACAGTTCGTGGGTTTGAGCCCCGCATAGGGCTCTGTGCTGACAGCTCAGAGCCTGGAGACTGCTTTGGATTCTGTGTCTCCCTCTCTCTGCCCCTTCCTCACCTGCACTCTCAAAAATAAATATTAAAAAAAAAACAAAACACTTTCCTTGACCAAAACGTGTTGGAAATAATGCCAATACACCACTGGACAGAGACATTGAAATCTGGCACAAGAAAAAAAGATACTCCACTTGTTATATAAGAAAAATGAAGTTAAGAAAGCTGAAAGAGTTGATTCATTTAGATCTTAAAACAAAAACATGGATTTTAGAGGAAGTATACATACATCAAGATTCAACACGGAGATTTAAATTTCTTAAGTATCAAAATACTAACCATTCTATCAGCACTCCTTTCAAGACGTTGACCATCTTCTCCTGGTCAGAAGATACAGATGACTTTTAAAATGCTAATAAAAGACAAGGTGACAATAAATTCAAAAAGCACCAACTTCAGTATACTTTGCAGATTTGCCTCTGAAATGCGGCAAAATGTTAAATGTCAGATTAAAGAGTTAAGTCTATGAAAAACATAGGGCTAACATTAACAAGACATACGGCTATTCCGATTTTTAACAAAATTAAAACGAGTCTATTGGAATATTAACGCAGAAATCTTGCAAATGCTACCCGAGTCAGTCCTCGGTAAAGCAAACCACCTAACTATACGCCCCCGTACCCAAAGCAGGTTTAGAACAGGAGTCACAAGATTTCTATTCTCACCTAGGCTAAGGATAAAAGATAAGATCGTGGGAAGCAGGAATCACGGAATGGTAGCTTTAAAAGAGATGGTGAGGCCGACCATCTCGTTTCACAGAGATAGAGCAAAGGGACTAAGCTATAGCTCCTGGATTAAAAAAAAAAAAAAAAAAAAAGAGACAGAGAAGCCAGGTCACCAGATTACGTGTGTGTGTGTTCTAACTAACTAAATCAGTTTCCCAAGGACCTGCCCTAGGAGGAAAATAAATCTCACCCGGCAGATGCCACCTTAATCCTTAAACTTCTACACGGGGCGCGAACCGCTACCTCCCCTAGTGAAACCCACGGTTCAATTACGGCGGGACAGCCTCCAGGCCTCTTCGGGAAGGGCCCCGAGAGGGTGCGGGACACCGCCCTGTAACCCAGGACTTGCTGGGCCGGCTTCTGGGTCTTTTCTCCCCCCTCCCTTCTTCCCCGGGGACCCCTCGATTTTCTACGCACCCCACTTTCCCCTCTCGCTGGAAGAACTGACACCACGAACCTCTATCGGAAGCTCCAGCAGTAACTCCGCCTTGCACGGTGCCGACGCCGGCTACGTCATCTGTCAGCGACGCTCTTGTGGGTGGGGCGTCCCGGAGGGAGGCGGGGCGCGAGCTGGGCCGAGGGGGCGGGGCGCGACGGCGCGAAGGCGGGGCGGGGGCGCGGTATCACGTGCCGCCGGTAGCCGGCTGGAGGGCTCAGGCTGGGAACCGCCGAGAAGGGTGCGCTACGTCCCGACTGGGTCGGCGGCGGGCTGCTGAGGGCGGGCCGAGTCCGCGTGCCGGCAGGTAGGAAGGGGAGCCCGGGCTCGTGGGGGCGGGCGAGGGCGTCGGCGGAGCCGGCGCGGCGGGGAGTGGGGAGGGAGGCGCCGGGGCGCGGCCCCCGACCGACCTGCTGACCCGCCGACCCGCCGCGCGGCCTGAGGGCCTCTCTCCGAGCCTGGGCCGCCCGACCCTTCTTTCCCGGCCGCTGCCCAGCTCTGGCACCTCCCTGAGGCCCAAAAAGCACCTGCCGGTACCATCAGCCCCGCCTCGGTAGTCGCGGAAAGATGGGAAGGAGTAGGAAACCGTTCTCTCATTCAAATCGGAACCTGCCAAACCACAGCTTCTAGCTGTGACCCGAGAGGCCGAATAGATGGAATGCTCTTAGATTTTTAAGCCTGGTAACGGTCATTTTAAAGTGGAAGACCCCAGAGGGTTCTAAAATTCATCCTTTCCCCAAATTTGGGGGAAATATGGTCTAATAGAGCTCTCACTTTAATTATTTTTACCAGTGGAGGGATGAAGTTCTTGCTTAGGTTCCTTAGGTTAAATTGTACTTACCCCATTTATTGCTGCTTCGTGTATTTGTGTGATTTATGAACCCAACTCTTATAGTCCACTTTCCTCTTTTTAGCCCTCAAATTTTCCCCTTTTTTGGTTTCCATATTGCTGCTTCTGCACGCCCTCTAGGTATGGTTCTTCCAAAGTGTCTTATTTTATTAAAATTTAAAAATATTTTAATGTTTGATTTTGAGAGAGAGAACGAACACAAGTGAGAGAGGGACAGAGGATCCGAAGTGGGCCTTGCACTGACAGCACAGAGCCCAATGCTGGGCTGGAACCCACAAACCCTGAGATCATGGCCTGAGCCTAAGTCGAATGCCCAACTGACTAAGCCACCCTAGTGGCCTCCTCCCCAATGTTTTTTTAATTTTAAAGACTTTTTAAAGCCAAGTATAATTAACATACAATGCCATTGTAGTTTCAGGTGTGAACAATATAAAGATTCAACACTTTGCCCATCACTATAAGCACTCTTAAAGACCTTCACCTATTTCACCCATCCCCCTCTCCACCTCCCCTCTGGCCACCAACAGTTTTCTATGTTTAAAAGTCTGTTTGTCTTCTTTGTTTTGTTTCTTAAATTCCGCGTATGAATGGAATCTTATGGTATTTGTCTTTGACTTATTTCACTTAACGTTATATTCTCTAGATTGTCTCTTGTTGCAAATGGCAGGATGACATTCTTTATTATGCCTAATAGGCCACTGTATGAATTGATCTCATTTGCTTTATCCATTCACCTATGGATGGACACCTGGGCTGCTTCTGTGTCTTGGCTATCGTAAATAAGACTGCAGTAAACATAGGAGTGCCTATATCTTTATGCATTAATGTTTTTATTTGCTTTGGGTGAATACCCAGGAGTGGAATTACTAGATCACATAGTAATCCTATATTTTTCTGAGGAACTTCTCTACTGTTTTCCACGGTGACTGCACTAGCTTGCCTTCCCACCAATACTGCATGAGGGTTCCTTGTCTTTTTTTTTTCCTTAAAGCTTATTTATTTATTTAGAGAGAGGGAGAGCCCACGTGTGCATGAGCAGGGGGAGGGTCAGAGACAGAATCCTAAGCATGTTCTGCACTGTCAGTGGAGAGCCCAATGTGGGGTTCCACATGGGGTTTGAATTCACAAACTGAGAGCTTGATTTGTGTGGAAACCAAGAGTTAAATGCTTAACTAACTGAACCACCCAGTGGTCCTGAGTGTTCCTTTTATTCCACTTCCTTGTCAACACTTGTTATTTGCAAATATCTTTTCTTTACTTTTTTTTTTTCCTTGCATGCATTCTACTTCTTGACCATCTGGCCTGAGGCCTACACACACCTGTGTAATTCTAAGCCCCTCCTCTCAAAGTAAACTAGTTCTCATCTTTTGCCACTTCAAAACCTGGTTTTCTTCGGGTGTTTCCCCTAATCGTCCGGATTGTAAAATCTCCATCCATTTAGTCACCACACATTTTTTGTGCATTTGATATGTGCCAGACACTGTTCTAGATGCTAGTAGTACAGTGATGAACAAGCAACTAATCACAGTGGGAGAGAAAGACTAAAATCCTTTAACAAGAAGGTAGTTGGTGATATAATAGTGACTGGAAAGGCTGCTTTGGTTAGCGGGCGTTACAATGGCCTGCAGAGCCCCCAAATCATATAACTCTGGGAGGTTCTGGGGAGGAGTCTGCAAAATGATTGTAATACTTATCTGGAAAAGTAAACTAACAAAGGGCTAAGAAAAGTTTGAGACAGAGGAGTAATGCTATCAAAATATAAAACTACAACATTTAAAACATTGTGACAGTGGGACACCTGGGTGGCTTAGTCAGTTAAGCATCCGATTTTCGCTTAGGTCATGATCTCGCGGTTCATGGGTTCGAGCCCTGCGTTGGACTCTGTGCTGACTGCCATCTCAGAGCCTGGAGCCTATTTCAAAGTCTGGGTCTCCCTCTCTCTCTGACCCTCCCCTGCTCACGCTGTCTCTCTCTCTTTCCTAGAAATAAAAATAAAAAAAAAATTGTGGAACTGAATAAACATCCCAGAAACAAAAGAAAAATATGTGTGTATGTATGTATATAGACATACATATACATGAATTTATGAGGTAAGGGAAAAGGTCACAGGTAAATGGAAAAGGGAAGTGTTCAATACATGGTGAAAAAAATGGCCTTCAGGAAGATTTCTGAATTAAAAAATGACTTTTGTGTACCAGCAATAACTAACTAGGAGTTTTAATAAGAAAAGATACTATTCATAACAGTATTCAAAACTGAAAGTATTTAGAAATCTGTATAGAGCTATATAGTCCTCTAGGGAGAAAATTACAACACTCTGTTGAAACACAGAAGACCCAAGTAAATGAAGAGATATGCCATATTCATGGGTGGGAAGACTCAGTATCATAAAGGTATCAGTTTCCCCCAATTCTACAAATTCAGTGCAATTATGATGAAAATTGTATGTCCTTTTTTTACAGAACTTGACATGCTAAACCTAAAATATATATATGGAAAGCCAATGAAATAGCTAAGTCAATTTTGAAAAAAATTAAATGAAGTCCCTTCCTCTCAGATATTAAAACTTAATATGAAGCTATAATAATTAAGGCTACTTAATTATTCTTAATTACTAGTATTGATTCAGAGATAGAAAAGTCTGATGGAATGGAATAGAACTCCTAGAAATGCACCCACATTATATGGGAACTTAGTGTACTACTAAATGGTCTTTATTTATTTTATTTTTTTTTAAATGTTCTATTTATTTCTAGGAGAGAGAGAGAGAGACAGCGTGAGCAGGAGAGGATCAGAGAGAGGAGTCACAGACTCCGAAACAGGCTCCAGGCTCCGAGCTGGCAGTCAGCACAGAGCCCGACGCGGGGCTCGAACCCACGAACCGTGAGATCATGACCTAAGCAAAAGTCAGATGCTTAACCGACTAAGCCACCCAGGCGCCCCTAAATGGTCTTTAAAAACCAGGTAAAGCATACACTATTCACTAAATGATGCTAAAATACATGATATCCAAATAGAATAAAGCTACTGTCCATTCACAACAATTATTTCCAAATGGATTAAAGACTGCAGTATGAAGTAGCATCTATATAATATTTAGAAAAAATATAGGAGTCTATATTATAATTTCCAGGAAAGGAAATTTACCGTTTTAGCCCCTTTTTAGGTGTATAATTTGGTGGCATTCATGTTATTGTGTGGCTATCACTGTCTATCTCCCGAACTTTTTCATCTCACTGGGAAGGATTTCTTAAGTTACAAAAAGCACCATGGAGGATGCTAATGCATTATTCCAAATGAGAGAGAATGGTGGTTTGAACTAGAGTAAGAGTGAAGATGAAGAAAGGAGGATGGATTTGGGGTATGTTTTGATGGCAGGGAGCAGGAATTGTGCATGGTTTGGACAGGGGATGAGGGGAAAACAAGGAATCAGGGGCAACATCTAGGTATTTTGCTTGAACTACAGTGTAGATCATTTATCATTTATCACCAAAAACCATTTGCTGTTTGGTGACAATGAAGAGGATGAGTGGGGGAAGACTACAGGAAGAAAAAATAGAGAATTCTGTTTTGGATAGTTAAGTTTGAAAGACCCGTTTGACATCCAAGTGGAAATGTTCCAGTAGCGGTTGGATAGATGAGTCTGGAAACACTGTGGCTGAAGGTACAACTTTGGGATGACTTAGGGAGAGGGGTCGAGGGAGAGAGAGAATCCCAAGCAGGCTTCATACTGAGCCTGATTGACACAGGGCTCCATCCCATGACCCTGAGATCATGACCTGAGCTGAAATCAAGAGTCAGATGCTCAACCAACGGAGCCACCTGTGTGCACCAAAGCACGTGCCCTTGGAAGGACACTTCTCAGAGGTTGCACCTGACATATCCACTGATAGCCCATTAGCCTGTTTTTAATCAGTGGTTACACTTAACTAGAGGGAAAGATAAGTAGTCTTTATTCAGTTATCTGTATGCCCAGCTACAGTTTAGGTGTCTTATTAATAAGAACGAAGAGGAAATTGGATGTTTAGTTTCAGTTTGGTTTCTTCTCCAACCAGGGCAGTGAATATGGTGAAAGCCCTGGTGACTGCCCTGTTGTTAAATTTAATGGAACTTTTGAATATTTGTTTCATTTGGTAATCATAATCCCTCCCGTTTTACTTTCTGTGTCTTTTCCAGAATTTCTCCTCTGTTCTTTACTTAAAATTAGCATTTCATATTTAAATGCAATCATAATCATAATCCCAAAGGTTTTTTTAAAAATTGAAAATTGACAAGCTGACTTTGAAACTGTAAAAGTGCCAAAGACCTAGAATAGTCAGTCTTGAAAAAGAACAGAAGCAGAGAACTTGTGCTACCTAGCTTGAAGATTTATAACAGAACTCTAATAATTGACATAGTATGGTATTTATAAAGATAGACAAATTGATCAATGAAATGGAGTAGAGTCCAGAGATATCCCCACACTTACATAGTCAATTGATTTTCAACCAAAGCACAAGTCAGTTCAGTGAGGAAAGTAAAATGTTTTCAACAAATAATGCTGGAACTGTTGGATATCCATATGGGGTGTGTGTGGGGTGTGGAAAGCAAACCTATTTCATCCAATACACAAGAACTAATTTGAGATGGATCAAAAATCTATAAGTAAAAAGTAAAATAGACTCAGGAGACTTTCTGTGACTTTGAGGTAGGCGGCAATATCTAAGATAGGACACAGAATGCAGTAAAATTTTTTTGATAAAAGGACTTGAAAATTAAAACTTTTGTTCATCAAAAGGTATCTTTAAGAAAATGAATAGATAAGTCACAGACTAGAAGGTGTTTGCAATACACACACACACACACACACACACACACACACACACGTCTGATAAAGGATTTGTTTCCAGAATAGAGAGCCAATAATTCATTTAAAAAGCACCCAACAGTCCACATTAAAAATAAGCAAAAGCCTTGAACAGACGCTTCACACAAAAATAAATGTAAATGGCTAACACAAATATGAAAAAGTGTTTGACATTGTTAGTTTTCAGGGAAATTGCAAATTAAAAACACAAGGAGCTACTACCACGTGCCCATTAAAATTGCTAAAAACAAAGAGTGACAGCGTCAGATAGTGGTGAGGACGTGGAAAAACTGGAGCTCTCATACTCCATTATTGGTTACAGCATAAAACGGTACAATCGTGTTGAGAAAACACCTGGCAGGGTCTTAGAAAGCTAAACATATATCTTCCCGATGACCCAGCAATGCCAGTCCTAGGTATTCACCCAAGAGGAATGGAAAATGAAAACGTATGTCCAGAGAAAGTCTTGTATCGGAATGCTCAGAGTAGCTTATGGTAGGCAGGATACTTGCCCCTCAAAGGTGTCCATGCGCAAATCTCTGGAACTTGTGAATGTGTTATGTTATATTGCAGCAAGACTTAGCAGATGGAATTCAAGTTATAGGACTTAAGCTAGGAAGATTATTTTAGATTATCTGGGAAAGCCTAATATAATCATGTAGATCTTTAAAAGTGGAATAGGAAAGCAGAAGAGTCAGAGAAGAGGCGATGTGGAAAGAATAAGCTGTTGCTGTTTCTGAGATGTAGAAGGCTACCTGCCAGGACCGGAGGGTGGTCCCCGAGGCCTAAGGTTGGCACCTCGATAACAAATAGCAAGGAAACAAGGACCTCAGTCTGACAGCTGCATGGAACTGAACTCCCCCAGCAACCTGAGTGAGCCTGGAAGTGGATTCTCCCCCAGAGCTTTCAGTAAGGAATGCAGCCCTGCTAACACCTTGGTTTCAACATTGTGAGACTGAAGACAGAAAGTTAGTCTAAAATAGTGCTTAATAATCTGCTGATAATTCTAAAGGACATTTTCAGAGGTACTTTTTATACACTGTTCTTCAAATTCACCCCAACATATGGTTTCAATTCATAGTATTTACTAATGACTCATTAGTTTGTATAGCTTAGGTCTTTTTGTTGACCCCACATAATTTAATGGATCTTTTACATGAATATTTTATAAGAACCTTAATCTCTGCATATTGAAATTGGGAATTCATCCTTCTCAAATTAATTAGTCTTCTGTATTTCCCTATTTTGGTAAATGTTTTCCCTACAGACTCAGTATTCCAAACCAGAAACAACCATAACCGTCTCCTCCTTGTTATCCATGACTCCATCTCTTATTCAGGTGGTTTTCCAATTATCTTACTAGTTTCTAAATCTGTTTCCTCATCATTCTCAGAGCCATTGCTTTAAATCAGGTACATGTTTCTCCTTGAATTATCATCAATTAATGGTTTTCTCCATTGCTGCTTTTGCTTTTCCCCAACTCATTTCCAATCTTGTCAAGTTAAAAAAAATTTTTTTTATCATTGTTACTCTGTTTTCTTAAGGTTAATCTCCCAATAGCTTCCCAAAGCTCAGGGTAAACTTCAGACTCCTTAACTTAGCTGAAAAGGACTTTCATGATCTGACTAGCCCCTGTCTTCAATACTTTTATGTTAGGAATCAACAGAATGAGTTGATGTAAAATCAGTAAGAGAAGACCTAAAAAACACCATCAACCATTTTTCCCGAATATACATGTGTAGAACCCTCTTCTCAACTGCTACACAATATACATTCTTTTCAAGTCTGTGTAGAAAATTCACTAAGATAGACTGTATTTTATGCCATGAAACAAATCAAGTTTTAAAAGAATTGAAAATATACAAAGCCTGTTCTCCAACCATAATGGAATTAAGCTAAAAGCAGGGATATCTGGAAATTACCAAATATTTGGAAATTAAATAACACACTTCTAAATATCCCATGGGTCAAAGAAGAAGTCACACTATAATTAGAAAATATTTTTAGGGCCACCTGCCTGGCTCAGTTGGTTAAGCGTCTAACTCTTGATTTAGGCTCAGGTCATGATCTCACAGTTTTGTGAGTTTGAGCCCCGTGTCAGGGTCTGTACTGACCATGAGGAGCCTTTGTGGGATTTGGTCTCTCTCTCTCTCTCTGCCCCTCCCCCTTGCTTGTGCTCTCTCTGACTCTCTCAAAAGAAATTTTATTTTATTTTTTTAATGTTTATTTTTTTGAGAGACAGAGACAGCATGAGAGGGGGAGGGGCAGAATCTGAAGCAGGCTCCAGGCTCTGAGCTGTCAGCACAGAGTCCGATGCAGGGCTTGAACCCACAAACTGTGACCTGAGCTGACCTGAGCTGATGTCGGATGCTTAACTGACTGAGCCACCCAGGTGCCCTCAAAATAAATTTTTAAAAAGTTTTAAAAATTAAAATATTTTTAATCAAAAGAACAGTAGTATATCAAAATTTGAAGGATGCAGGGGCGCCTGGGTGGCTTAGTCGGTTAAGCATCCGACTTTCGCTTGGGTCATGATCTCGCGGTTCGTGGGTTCGAGCCCCGTGTCGGGCTCTGTGCTGACTGCCAGCTCAGAGCCTGGAGCCTGTTTCAGTCTGTGACTCCCTCTCTCTCTGACCCTCCCCTGCTCACGCTGTCTCTCTCTCTCTCCTAGAAATAAATAAAAAAATTAAGAAAAAAAATTAAAAAACAAACAAAATTTGAAGGATGCAGGCAAAGCAGTATTTAGAGGGAAATTCTTAGTGTTAAAAACTAACAGAAAAGAAACTGTAGATCAGTGCTTTAAGCTTCAATTTTGAGAAGTTTGAGAAGGAAGAGCTATTTGAAATCAAAGCAAGCAGAAGGCAAAGACTAACAAAGAGCGCAAATCAATGAGATTGATAATAGAAAAGAAAGTAATTCAGTGAAACTAAATGCTGCGTCTTTGAAAATGTAAATAAAATTAATAAACCTCTAGCCCGAAAGGCTAAGAAAAAAAGAGGGAAGACACAAATTGCCAAAATCAGGAATGAAAGAGAAGACCCCGCTTTAGACCCTAAGACCTTAAAAAGATAATACAGGAATACTACTTAAAACAAAAAGAATATCAGTTCTATGTAAATTCTTCCGGAATATAGAAGAACATGGAACATTTACCAGCTTATTTTATAAGACCAGCATTACCTTGATGTGAAAATTAAAGACATCTCAAGAAAACTAGAGATAAATGTCATGAACATAGACCTAAAAATCCTTAACAAAGTGCTAGCAAATCAAATCCAATAATATATGAAAAGGATAATGATGTATCATGACTTCAATTTATCCTGGGAATATTAATCAAGTAACATGTCAACAGACTACCGAAAAATCACATGTTCACCTTAATAGATGAACAGAATGTTTTTGTCAAAATTTAGTAATTTGGAAATAGAAGGGACTGTCCTCAAACCAATAAAGGACATCTACCGAAAAAGTCTACAGCTAACATCGTCCTTAATGATGATAGACTGAGTGCTTTCCTCTGAAGATCAGGAACAGTGGAAGGATATCTGCCTCACTACTTCTGTTCAGTATTGAACTGGAGGTCCTACCGTGTGAAGTAAAGCAAGATTAAGAAACAGAAGGTATACAGATTGGAAAGAAAGAAATGGAACTGTTTCTCTTCACCGGCAACATAATTGTATATGGCAGAAATCCTCAACAGTCTCCCTTCCCCGCCAAAGAAGTCCTAGAACTAATGAGTTTAGTTTAGCAAAGTCACTGAATATAACGAAATACACAGAATCAGTCATTTTCATATACGAGCGATGAGCAATTGGAAATTGAAATTAGGAAAGAAAAAACTGTGGAAGTGATACCTTTGTACCAACACCCAGGAAATAGTTAGGTCTAAGTTTTAAAAAATACATGGTAATGTTTGTATGCTGGAAATGACCAAACATAGGTGAAAAAATAAAAGATGACACAACAAATGAAGAGATCATTTATGATCATGGATTGGAAGACTCGGTGTTAACCAGAGTCTTGGAAGAATTTTTTGTAGAAATAAGCTGATTCTAAAATTTATATAGAAAGGCAAACAACTAGAGTATCAAAAACAATTTTCAAAAAGAACAAATTCAGATATTTTAAGATTACTGTAAATCTGCAATAATCAGCACTGTGTGGCATTGGGAAAAAGACTGGGTCAACATATAGATTATTGAAAAATTATGTAGCCCTAGACACGTATACACACGGTCACTTATTTTTTGGCAAAAATGCAAAGGCAATTAAATCTTTTCAACAAATGATTCTGAAACAATTGCACATTCATATGCAAAAAAGGAACCCTGATTAGTGCATTTCACCCTATACAAAAATTCACTTAGAATGTATCATGAATCTAAATGTAAAAACCTAAAACCGTAAACCTTGTAGAGAGAGATATAGAATATCTTGGTGACCTGGGATTAGGCAAAGATTTCTTTTATGCAATACCAAAAGCATGGTCCATAAAGTAAGGATCGATTAATTTGACTTATCAGAATTGAGAGCTTCTGCTCTTCCAAAAACAAGAGAATGAAGACAAGCTGTAGACTGGAAGAAAGTATGTGCAAATCGTGTAATAAAGGTCTTTTATCCAGAATATGTAAAGTATTCCCAAAACTCAATAATAAGAAATAAACAACCTTTTTAAAAATGGGCAAAAGAGGGGCGCATGATTGGCTCAGTTGGTGAAGTGTCTCACTTCAGCTCAGGTTGTGATCTTGCGGTTCATGAGTTCAAGCCCCTCATCAGGCTCCATGCTGACAGCTCAGAGCCTGGAGCCTGCTTTGGATTCTGTGTCTCCCTCTCTCTGCCCCCACTCTGCTCACACTCTCTCTCAACAATAAAAATAATAAAAACATGGAAAAAATTTTTTAAGATGGGCAAAAGATTTTAACAGACTTTTCACCAAAGAGTATATAGACATGGCAGATAAACACATGAAAACATGCTTAATATCATTAGTTACTGAGGAGATACAAGTTAAATCAATGATGAGCTATTACTACACACCTGTTAGAATGGGTAAACTAAACGCAGCTGACCTTATCAAGTGTAAATAAAATTGTGGAACAAATGGAACTCTAGTTTACTGGTGAGAATATAAAACAGTACAGCCTGTTTGGAAAAGTTTGGCACTTTCTTATAAAGTTAGAATATATTTACCTTTTGACTCACATCTTGGGTTATTATAATGAAAGCTTATGTTCACACCAAAAAATGTGTATGCAAATGTTTATAGCTGCTTTATTCATAATTGCCAAAAATTGGAAACCAGATCTCTCTCACCTGGGGAATATATAAACAAACAAGTAATATCCATATAATGGAGTAACTAGCCAATAAAAAGAATGAATTACTGATATAATAACACAAGATGATTCTCAATTGCCTTTTGGTAAGTGAAGGAAACCAGACTCTTAACGCTACATGTTATGTGATTCCGTTTATATGACGTTTTTAATAAAGAGTCAGGAAAACAAATCAGTGGTTTCCAGAACTGTGTATGAAAGAGGTTTGGCTACAAAAGGGTACAAAATTGTTTTTGAGTTGATAAGAATGTTTTATATTTTATTTGATTGCATTTGTCAAAACTTTGGAACTGTACATTTAAAAGGCGAGGGGTGCCTGGGTGGCTTGGTTGAGTGTCCGACTTCAGCTCAGGTCATAAACTTGTGGTTCATGGGTTTGGGCTCTGCATCAGGCTCTGAGCTGTCAGCTCAGATTCTGCTTCAGATTCTGTGTCTGGAGCCTGCTTCAGATTCTGTGTCTCCCTCTCACTCTGTTCCTCCCCTCCTCACTTACTCTGTCTCTCAAATTTGAATATCAAAAAAAATTTTAAGGGTGAATACTCCTGTATCTAAATTATCATTAAAAAAGGTGAATAAACAAAATTTTATCACTCTTCCTCTGAAACTGAGATAACCTGCAGTACTCTAGATAGAGAACTTAGTACCACTAATTTCCTAGAGACCAAATTTTTAAGAAATACAGATTGAGATAGTGGGGAATTGCAGAAAGATTTAAAGCAAGGGAATAATATGTTTAGATTTAAAAAGTTACTTTTAGGGATGCCTGGATGACTCAGTTGGTTAAGTGTCCAACTCTTGATTTCTACTCAGGTCATGATTTTACGGTTTTGAGTTCAAGACTTGCATCGGGCTCTGGGCTGATGGTGTGAAACCTACTTGAGATTCTCTCTCTCTCTCTCTCTCTCTCTCTTTCTCTGCCCATTCTGTACATGCATGTTCTCTCTCTAAATAAGTAAACTTAAAAAAAAAAGTTACTTCCAGGAAGCACCCTCTGTTTCATACACATGAAAACTTAAGTTAAAATGGAATGAAAGAACTTGGAATTGTGAGAAGAAAGAGAAGAGGAAACTCAGAAGAAAGTAATAGCACTGAAGGAAGGTTGAAGCATTTACAGGATTATTACAAACTAATGGAAGACTTAATTACTTGGACCTAATGTGTGTGTAGAGTTAAAGATGATGTCTAAAGGCATACACTTTGGGGCACCTGGATAGTTCAGTCAGTTGAGTGTCCAACTCTTGATTTCAGCTCAGGTTATGATCCCAGGGTCATGGGATCAAGCCCTTGTCAAGCCCCTCATTGGGCTCTGGGCTGAGTGTGGAGCCTGCTTAAGATTCATTCATTCTCTCTCTCTCTCTCTCTCTCTCTCTCTCTCTCTCTCTCTCTCTCTCTCTCAATCTGTCCCTCTCCCTCACTCATTTGCTATCTCTTAAAAAAGAAAGGATATACATTTTCAAGGAGATAGGAAGTAGGAAATTTCTTCCCATTAGACTAGAAATAGTATTGGAAACTTCCTTCCCCCCTCCCGCCCCCCGAGAGAGAGAGAAAGAGAGAAAACTCTCAGCAGAGGGCAGAGGGAGAGGGAGAAAGAGAATCATAAGCAGGCTCCATGCCCAATGCAGGGCCTATTGCTGGGCTGGATTTCACAGGTGTGAGATCATGACCTGAGCCAAAATCATGAGTTGGACACTTAACTGACTGAGCCACCTAGGTGCCTCGGAAACACTGTTTTCACTAGGAACATGAAAGAGTGGAAATTAGAACTCTATAATTCTATACCACGTATGTCTGTGTCTGTGGGGTTTGTATTAACATTGTCCTTAAAATGCTGGGAACCCAATTTGAGAAATCTATAAATTAGTAATATCTGTCATATTTTGGCTGAGAAAATTTGAAACTGCTATAACTCAGAGTACATAGGACTCCCACAGGAAATACTCCCACTGAAGATGAGCTCACAATCAAAGATTACACAGAATTTAAGCAAACAAGCCACCAAGGAGATCCAGCCCTAATTATTAGAAATAGTGGTTCTAAGAAACTTTAAAATGTGTTTCAAGTGTAAAGGAAGGTTTAGAAACCACATGTATCAGCTATTTGCTGCAGTTTAAATTCCCCCAAAGCCTAATAGCTAAAACAACCATTTTATTATTGCTTACAAATCTAAAGGTTAGGTAGGGTGTTTGTAGGGTCAGCTGGGAGTGAATTAGTCTGGGATGGACTCACACGCCTGGCAGCTGGCGCTGGTAGCTGGGCTGGTGGGGGTCCTGGGCAACATGTCCTCTGTCATCCAGCAGACTAACCTGGACATCTTCACATGGTCTTCACACAGATCCTAAGAGCGGCAAAGACAGAAGCCTCAGTGCAAGTGCTTCTTAGGTCTCTGCCTGCATCATTTTTCTGTGGTCATATGAGCAATGTCAAGTGTAAAGCCACCTCCAGAATCAGTATGGGGGTAGTACTGCCAAAAACCATGGAAATAAAAATGGTTATTAAATGTGACCATTAAAAAAAATATCTACCATACTTTAAGACAAAAACAGAATAGTGTGTCTAAAGAGCAGGCAAGTGTGAAGATGAGCTGGCTAGAAATTTTAGAAATAAAAAGTTGCTGAAATGTGGCAAGATTGAATGTCAGGCTAAATACATTTTAAAAAAGAATTGGCAAATTGGAAGATAGATTTGAAGTTCTGTCTTGATCCATAATGCATATCAGAGAGATAGAAAGAGGAAGAAATTATGGAAGAAGTTGAAGTTTAAAGAACAGAGAAAGAAAGTCTAACCAGAAAAAACTGAAATTTCTCAGCCAGAGTGTAGCATGAGAAAAAGGACCATAAATGGAAGTCGCTGGAACCAGGTGGAGCTAGCCAGCCACTTGTGAGCCCGGTAATGGCAGAGGCTGTACGTCCTTATTCATATCTTCAGTTTCCATCCCTGACATTTGACAGGTGCTTAGTAAATGTTGAATGAGTAATGGGATGGAGCAGCCAGAAGGGTGAGAATAAAACTAGAAGACAGGGAGTCATAGTAGTTAGAGAAGGAGAGAAGTCAAATGTTTCAGAATAAACAAGAGGAGAAATGAAGAGTGGATTTAGAAACACAGACGGCACTCACTGGTGACTTTAGAGAATGCTGTCTGCTAGAAAAGGACCCTGGAGAGAGACCGTTAGGGAGGTGAGAGGAGGGGCACTTGGATGGAGAGAGGGTTCCTCCCACCCCCAGTCATTGGATTTTGTGTGTTGAGAGAACATTTGAAATCCAATATTTAAGGGAGGAGGCGTAGGAAGAGCTGAAAGAAAGGGAGTGAGGATTAAGACGAAAAAGGCATTTCTAATGAAGGAGTAAAGGTCCCTGTGGAAGAGAAAGAGATGAGACCCAGGACAAGATTTCCCCTTGGAAAGGGGATGGATCTTTTCCTCAGAAACTAGGAAGAACAGTGCAGAAGAAGATTCATTTGGTATCTGGGAAAGGTAGCGCAGATGTAGGTCATTTGTAGGCCAAGGTGGAGGGGCTGGGAGGTCCCGAACCCAATGCTTTCAGGCGTCTTCCTGACAGAGGTCCCTTTGAGTGCTAGGCGTTACCGGGAGTTGTGTCCTGAGGGGTGAGGGGATGCCAGATTGCAGTCCAGAAACATTTCTCCACAAGCGTTTCTGACAAATTGCCTAACAAAATGTCAGAAGAAAGGTATCAAAATTTCCAAGACTTCAATCATTTATTATGGTATCTTGATATCTTTTCTCATTCTAAATAACTTTTATTTTAGAACCTAATTTGACATTTGTGACTTCGTGTTCATTTTTTTTTTTTTAAAGAGCCTCCCTACCTCCACCCCCCGCCCCCCCCCATGCGAATAAATGTTAAGCCCTTCATTACTCGGATCTATCTTTTCTTATAGGTAAGGGGGCAGAAGTTGAGGGAGTTCATAGTTTTAACTTTTTCAGTGAAGTAAGAGACCATTTGAGAGGCACAAAGGTAGGGAGGAGGCTTCGCAGGGACTGTGGGTCATTTAGAGCAGTTATTGTGGGGACAAGGAGAGAACGGATTAGGGATGGCAGAAATGATTCTGAGAGCCCACTTCCAATTTGTCTTATTCTCCCCAAACCACTCTCCCCCACCCTGCCCCATTTTGGCTGTCCATGTATAGGAAGAAAGAAAGCACATGTTCTCAGAGATTAGGGCTGCGGGCTACTAGAAAGAGGAGGGGTCTCGTACTGTTAGGGAGGAGGCGGAGAGCGATGTGCCACAGTGTCAAGGCTGGGTACGGAGAGAAGGATAGCCACACAACAGGCTGCTCACTTCCAGACAAGCGAGCGATGGGAGGTTAGCTGGGGCTGGGGAGCAGAGAAGTCAAGGCTCTGAGACAGTATATGTGCTGCCGAAGTGAGCACACAAGACTCTGACACAGTTGAGAGAGTTCTAAATGGAGCGGTTTATACTGGAGAGAGCTGCAAGGGTCAGTGAAGCCATCTAAGGAAACCCAGAAGGAAATAGACGATGACATACATTTCCAGTAGACTCCAATTTATTCCCAGGATTTAGTAGGAGGGAAGCCTGCCGAGGAAAGGGGGGAGGTATGTGTAAATTCACAATATAAAGCTTTTTAGGCCAGGAAAGTAAGAGCAAAGAGTATTTGTGTCATGTTTTAGAGTTGACCGCTTTTCTAGTATCAAGATTACTCAAGTTCTCCTGGAGTAACTAAAATGCAAATCTATACACAAACTCAAAGGAGTTTACATTGCCTTCTGCCCTGGTTTCATGAGCGTCTGCTTCATTGCAGCCTTTATATCATTTTTACCATTATCCTTATGTCTCAGGGAGAAGTAGTAACAGCCCATTAAAAACATGAGAAAATAATAAACAATGACTTTTAAAGCAGTGACCTTCACACGTTGACCTCTTGGCTAAATCAGTTTGTTTAGTCATCAATTGATATACTGGAATTAAAAGAAAAAATGTAAAAGCTTTTTATTTTGTGTTATCTCTAACATATTTCTCACATATATATACCAAGTCATTTACCTCCTGTTGCTGTAAAGATGCTAGAACTTTTTATATGTTGAACCAAAGGACCTTTTCTCACATGAGTCCCCAAAGGCGCTTTCTTTTCTTTCCCTTTATAACAAACACAAAAGAAAAACAGTCTTGCCCAAAAACAGTTTGATAATGATTCTAGAATACTGAGTTGTTCTAGAAACCATTGCATCATATTTCGATCTCCTTTAGTCAGTCGATGAAGTAGTTGAGTGATGGTTCTTCTCTGATATGATGCCAACAGCTAACAAAGGATTTTAAACCATGTCGGGTACCATCCTGAAGGAGCTAGAGGGAAGCCGAATGCTTGCAGGGTTCTAAGTATATCTTCCATTCAGAGCATTTTTCATTTCTGTAGGGCCTTTGGTCATCTCAGGTAAATATAAATATCTATTTATATCTATTTATGTATATTTTAAAAAATATTTAAAAATTTTTAATTCACATTGACATTCTGATTAATAATCTGTGTTTTCCTGCTTCCTACTAATCATTGTACACAGTTGGACTCGGTTTGAAGAACAAAGTGCCACCAAAGTATTACTCTAGGATGTCTTTTTTAAGGATGAAATGTCTTTGTTAATTGAAAAGTTTCTTTCCTGGTCTTGAAAAATCAAACTCTATAGGCACCCCAACTGTGATTGTGGCTTGTTCTTATAGTTAAATGTTATAAATTAGCTGTGAAGTTAAATTTGTTATAATTGTTCTAAATACACAGAATGTCCTTGGCTGCTTATTGTATCATCTGTTGCAGAAGAATAGGCACCTCAACTCCTCCTCCCCAAAGCACCGCATACTGGAGAGACATCAGTGAGTAGTTTCAACAACAATATTACTTATGGAAACAGTGATAGAATTATGGCCAAGTTCCCCAGGGGGTCCACAAAAACTTATTAATCAATGATAAATCTCACTTTTGTTTCTGCACCTTCTGTACTAACGGTGCACCCCAAATTTGTGAGGCCAGAGCCATGCATACTCCTGTTTTTGAGAATCTTTAACCGCCCCCCTCCCCATGTTTCCTGTCAAATTCATGCTCATCTTTTCAAACTCAAGTAACACCACATTCTCATTCAGCAGCAAGTTTCTGCAAGAACAAGTGCCAGGCACGTGTATTAGGTTCTGGGAATTCAGCGGTGAGCCAAGAAGATACTGTACTTGCCCTGTGGGTGGTTAGGATCTAGTTCTGATTTGGTATCTTTATTTTTAAGTCTTTATTTACCTATTTATTACTAATCTTTATTTGTAAAAGAGAAGATAGGCCTAGATCATCTTTCATTCATTTGACAAATTATTTACCATCTACTATATGCCAGGTACTATTCTAGGCCCTTAGGATTCGGTATGGATTAGGACAAAGTCCCTGTTTTCATGGAGCTTCTGCTTGCTCTGTAAAATAGATTTTTTTTTTTTTTAAGGATAGGTCCTTTTCATCTAGAAAAGTTCTGTGATTCTGTATTTTTTTTAAGTTTGTTTGTTTGTTTTGAGAGAGAGAGTGGGGTAAGGGCAGAGAGGGAGGGCGAGAATCCCAAGCAGGCTCCACACTGTCAGCGCTGAGCCTGACATGGGACTCAAACTCACGAAACCTAAGATCATAACATGGGCTGACATCAAAAGTCAGATACCTAACTGCCTGAGCCACCCAGGCCCCCTGTGATTGTGTATTTTAAACAAAAAAAGAAGGGTAGGGACAGAGAGGGGAGCTTTTCTTCTCTCATCATTTCTAAAGGACAAACTCAAGAGTAGTGAATTGACTTTAGGATAGGAGAAAAGGCCGTGAGACTGCATTCTGTTCCCAGGGCCCATTGAGAAGGAAACATAGCACGTGGTAAAAGTAGAGAAAGCAGCGAGCCACTTCCGGGGCCCCCAGGGCCCCCAGGGTGAGGGTGGAGGGAAGGAAGTCTGGGAAGCCATCTTGGAAAGAAAAACATCCCAGAGGAGCTGCACAGTCAGGAAGCTCTGTCACAGCTCAGATCTTATCCCTGCAGACCTCCTGCAACTGTCCCCCTACTTGGTTCTGGAACCATTACTAAGGTCTTAGAGTTTGGGAGGGATGTCCGTCTTCTTTCCTGATGCATAGAGAAGCCAGTTGAGGAGAGTTCCTTATCCCTCAGTAAGGAAGGAAATATGTTGTCAGCAGCCTAAGTGGAAGTCTGACCAAGGGCCACCTCTACACACCCAGTAAATGAAAGGTTACGTAGGTTTTGCAGACAGACGGCAGAGCCTAAATGCATTGTCAGTTAAGGTTGTGTTCAGTGCATCATAGAAGCTTGACTACAGTGGCTTAAAGCAGTAAAGTTATCATTTTTCTTACATAACAGGAGGTCAAGACAGAGACCGTTTAGAGCCAGAATCACAGTTTAGCAAACCTCCTGTCTTCCTGCTCCGTTATCTTTATTGTCCTTGTGGTCACAAGATGGTTGTTGAATCCCTAGACATCCAGATGGTAGAAAGGCCAAAAGCCATCTTATGAAGCTTTGTCTCTTTATTTGGAGAGGGGTCTCTCCCTATGGACCTCCATCTCTTTGATTGGCAACAGCCGTGTTGCACAGCCTGCCCTAGCTGCCGGAGTCAGGAATTTGAATATTTTTAGATAGTAATCAGGTTGTGCAGTGAGGATTAGGGGGCTTGTGTGTGTCAGATAGGCAACTGGCTGTGTCTTCCACTAGGAGTTCTTTTTTACATTAAAAAAATTACAAGTAAACTTGTAGGATGTAACCTTTATTTTTAATTGGGTTATGTACATATGCACTTAACCACCAATTATGACATAATTACTTTGGGAAAAGTCACTTTGTGTCCTTAGGTCACAAGGGTAATCCCTTCACTCCAGCCTTCGCAGTGATAGAACTCTCCTCATCCCTTTATTTAACTGGTTGTGAACGAAAAGGAGTCAGAAGGCAGGTTAGCTTCATGGCTGTGGCACTCGGTGGAAGCACAGGCATGACCAGTAGTGTGCAGCAGGCCTGGGGTGTCTGCTTTGCTGGGAATGACAGAATAAGAGGTACAAGAAGTGGAGAATAGTATGAAATGAGAAGGAGTATGAAATGTAGATTACAGGTTTGTACCCAGCGTTTTTTGGTTCGTTTGCATCTGGGGATAGGAAGCCTTGTATTGGTAGGAACTGATCGTATGCATGGAAGAATATCAGTGACTTCTTACCCAATTATATAATGTAAGGAGAGACACTTGCATATTTCCTGTCACATTTTAAGAATGAAATTCATCACACTGACTTTTTTTCCTTTCTTTTTGAAGGAAATATAATAAAGTTTACTGGATCACTTATTTTAGGGTAAGTATCAACTGTGAAATCTTAATTGGCTTCTTTATACTCCTATTTGAAATCTCAGTGGAAGTGATTTCCAGGTAGCATGGGGGGGAGGGTGGTGGCAACAGGGTATAGATTTTGGAATTAGGTGGATGAGTCACTGGTTAAACACTGGTTCGACCACTTCAGTGTTGTCTCGATTCAGGTACTTTCCTTTCTGAGGAGTGTCGTATCTTGGGTCTAAGGGTATGTATGGGGGGGCATTCCAGCCACGAGGCATTATTGTTGCTCTGAGGAGAGCGCTTCTCTCTCTCTCTCTCTCTCTCTCTCTCACACACACACACACACACACACACACACACACACACACACAGCAGGCACTCAGTAATTAGCTCTCACGCACCTCACATCTCATGTTGGGTTTTTAAGTGGATAAGAAAGGTAAAAATTGACTAGACAGAACTATTTTTGAAAACCCTTTAAATCACCATAGAACTCTCATGAGGCTGAACTAAGAACACCAGCAGATTGACATCTATCCCATGCTCTTCAGAGGCACATGCTTAATGAATGGAGTGACTTTCCTTCCTTTTTTTGGAAAAGAGGGGTGTATATGTTAATATACATCTAATACTATTCTGTATTTGTTAATATTCTTTTTGATCATATATATATGTAATTATATATATACACACACACATACGCACGCACACACACACATATAACCCTTAGGTGCTAAAATGGTAAAGGAGGTATATTTGGCCTTTTATTCAAATGCATACATTTCTCCATGACACCAATGTAAGGCAAAAGATAGATGATTTTTCTCTTTGAATCATTCCAGGCAAAAGATAAATGTAATATACTTTGTTTCACAATTATATTCAGGAATATAGTGAAAATTAATCATGTAGTTTCTAGTAAAGAATTTTATTGGAGCACCTGGGTGGCTCAATCAGTTGAGTGTCTGACTTCAGCTCAGGTCAGGATCTTACCTTTTGTAGATTCGAGCTCCGCATCGGGCTCTGTGCTGACAGCTCAGAGCCTGGAGCCCGCTTTGAATTCTGTGTCTCTCTCTCTCTCTCTCAGAGATCTCTGCCCGTCCTTGGTTTGCATTCTGTCTCTCTGTTGCTCAAAAATGAATAAACGTTTAAAAAATTTTTTTTAAAAGAATTTTGTCTTTCATGGAAAGCATGATAAAAATACTGAATGCATTTGCTCTTTTTGGGTGCTTAGTTTCCCAAGAGAGGAGGGATTCTTCAGAGCCGTCTGTTCCTCTGGTTTTGGCCAGTGTCTGGCTTCCTGTCTTATCTGCTTTAGCTTTAGGGTGGAAACCAAAGGTCAGAAGAATGCTTAGTATAACGGATGTTATGAAGCCCTGAGTCCAGACAGTGCAGCTTTTGTATCTGGATTTAGGGAGCATGTAGGTCAGTCAGATCAGGGAAAAACCCCTTCATTGCCTTCATTTTGGGTACATACCAAAGAACATTGTATTTCACATTTAAAAATTGACTTTAGGAGACTTTAACTTGACTTTAGGCTCTTAGGAAAGGAGAAATTTTCATATGCTCGTGGTAGGAGTACAGATTGGCTTATCTTTTGGGAAAAACAGTTTGACAGTATCTAATAAAGTTGAATAGTATATATACAGTCAGAAAGTCTGTAATTCTGCTTCTAGATGAGTATCTTAAAGGAGCATATGCACATGTATGCAGTGTAGATGTGTAAGATATATAACAAGATTGTTTGTAAGAGACTCAAGCCAGGAATTCCCTGAATGCCCATCTGTGGTAGAATGGGTAAGGTGTATACCCATACAATGGCTGAATCACAGACCATAGGAAAATATAAATGCACGAACTACTGATAGATGCAACACCAGGAATGAATCCCACAAACAAGCTGAGCAATAGAATACATAACACTGTGATTCCATTCCTACAAATCCACAGACACAACTAGGCTCTGTTGTTGAAGGATGCATGTATACATAGCAAACTGTAAGGAGAAACAAAGACATTATTAGAATAAAAGTCAAAATGATAATTAGCTGTAGAGATGAGAGTGTGGGTCAGGATCAGGAAGGGACGCACTGTGGGCTTCTGGGGTACTGTTAATGTTCTCCTTTTTGCCTGGATATCGTAATTATTATTCATTAAACTGAAATGTGTGTGTATACATTTATATACATTTATATGAGTATAGTGTATGTTATATGCACATTACTGTACATACATCCTGTTTCCCAATGAAAAGAATGAAAAAAATCCTCTGCAAAAAGCTTAATAAAGAGACTGGCTCAATCCGCAGTGTACATGTTGAGGAGACTTCTGTTCATTATGGGGTGCAAATCGATAATGCATATAAAACTTCTGTTCACAACACATTTTATCTCCCTCAGTGTTTACTAAGTACTGTTTTCCCATCCTGTTTTGGGAGATTCTGCCCTTTAACCTTTTTCACCATTTTGGGGAAATAATCTTCTCAATCCACTGGTTCAGGAGCTGGGCTGTTGGACAGGTTGGGCCTGTGATACTCAATCTGATGAGCTCCATAACCAATATAGTTCTGTTATTCTGTCATGTAAAAAAAAAATGGCTCTTATGTTACCTTTACATCATGTATTTATGATGAATTTCTTGTTTCTTTTTAAGCGGTTCTTTATTTCTTACATATGAAGTTCTGGCTCTGAAGAAGTCTTTGACATTAGATACTCAAGTAGTAGAAAGAGAAAAAATGAAGTCATACATATATTTGCACACAGTTTCTTTAGATAAAAGAGAAAATTATGGTAAGTTTTGGTAAAGTAATCCCATTTTTGTGAAAAATGGAGGGTAGTTGTTAAATTTTAAGATGAGTATTTAAAACACAATATTAACAAGGTAGGTTCACCTGATTCTGAGAATCACCAAATCCTGTAAGAACCAAGTTCCTAAAGAATTAATGGAAGACCAGATTTTGGACTTCCATATTTAATTCAGGTTTGCGATCCTCATGTAACTAAATGAAGCGAAGACTAGCTGGCTGTTTTAGTCTGAATTTGGAATTCCACACCTTAGCAGAGGTCAGTTCAGAGGCTGCCCCTCAGTTTGGCAAGTATAAAAACATGATTTTCGTCGTTTAGCTCAGATACAATCCCGCTGTAAGGAATTTATTCATGCGAACTAAAATCATCACACGGATTCATAAATCTGAATACCAGCCTACTAGCAGAGGGCAGAAATCTGTCACGGAGGCTGGAAAACCTGTCTTTACTCGTCAGAACATTCCTGTTCTCCACATTTAGGTCCCATGGAAACCTAATTAGTAACCAGACAGTTGTTTGGTGAACATGAAATTTTAGAGCAGAGGCAGATCTTTTCATCGAGATAAGGGTGGCCTGGTGAGTCACTACCCTTGACTTATAGCTGCCTGTTCCTACATTGTTGGCCAGAGTAGCCATGCCTGGTCATGCGTCATGTTCTCTGAGTGGGGCAGGTCCTGGGTTTCCCTGTCACAGCCGTCTGTATCACCACTCTGCCCTGTTTGTATTTATTACTATCTCACCTGGTGCATTACAATTTCAGTTACACAGATAATTTTTATAGTTTACAATTTATCTGGATCGCAAAGATAAATCTCATTAAGGTATCCCCAATTTCAGTTTGAGAAAGGCTATTGTCAAGGGACATTTTTCTGAATGTAGTCAAACCTATGTTGCATGTGAGGATTTTTGTTGGCTTTAGTTAGATAGGGTTTTTGTTTTTGTTTAGTTTTTTACTTTTTTCTGACTTGGAGAGCAGTCTTATTTTGGGATCTAGAGTGCTGTGTTCTCATAATGGTTTTAGTTGTTTTGATAGTGATAAGAAAAGAGAAAAAAGCTTTTATATTTCTGAAAAAAATTGTAGCTTATATATTTTTGTTTGAAGTATTAGAGCATAGCGTTAGGAGTACATACTTGGTTTTATCTAAATTTGTAATCATTTTAGGAATCACCTACCAGGCAAGAAAAGAGCTTCACAAAGTAGTAAGAAAAGTATTGGCAACGTCAGCCAAGATACTGCGGGGCCCATTTGCTGGTAAGTACCAAATATTTGACTTGGCATCTGTATCAGTATCTGAAAGTCATTTGGTGATCAACTTGAGATCTTTTTTTTCCCATCTCTTATACTGGCATCTATTATTGATATGGAAGGTTGAGTGACATTATTCTCTTGGGCTGTATTGAATTTTAAGGGCTTGATGGACAGTTTTCTTCCTTCCACTTTGTGGATGTTTTGTTGTTAGATAGCTATAAGGGAATATTGAGACTGACTATATCTTTTTCTCTTGATGAGTGTTTCAGAATTTTAAATTTGTTAGAAAATCACTCCCATGCTTTCTCATAATGAGAAATTGCATCAATAATATAGATTTTACAATCAAGCAGATCTACAGTGTGGAGTTAACTATGAAGGAGCTTACTCAATCTCTTTAAAAAGTTGGCATCATGAGAAAGGTGAGAACATTTTTAAGAATTAAAAGATACTAGGTTCTCCTGAGTAGTTCAGTTGGTTAAGCATCTGACTCTTGGTTTCGTACTCGAGTCATGATCTCACGGTTTGTGGGTTTGAGCCCCATGTTGGGCTCTGTGTTGGCAGCATGAAGCCTGCTTGGGATTCTGCTCGAGATTCTGTCTCCTTCTTTTTCTGCCCTTCCCTTGCTCACTCTCTCTCAAAATAAACATTTTTTTAAAAGAATTAAAAGAGGGGCACCTGGGTGGCTTAGTCGGTTGGGCGTCCGGCTTTCGCTTGGGTCATGGTCTCACGGTTCGTGGGTTCGGGCCCTGCGTCGGGCTCTGTGCTGACTGCCAGCTCAGAGCCTGGAGCCTGTTTCAGTCTGTGACTCCCTCTCTCTCTGACCCTCCCCTGCTCGCGCTGTCTCTCTCTCTCTCTCCTAGAAATGAATAAAAAACATTAAAAAAAATTTAAAAGAATTAAAAGATACTAAAGAGACTTAATCAAATCCTGATTTTTAAAAAAAAAATTTTTTTAATGTTTTATTTCTGAGAGAGAGAGAGAGAGAGAGAGAGAGGCAACCTGAGCAGGGGAGGGTCAGAGAGAGAGGGAGACACAGTCCAAAGCAGGCTCCAGGCTCTGAGTGGTCAGCACAGAGCCTGACACGGGGTTCAAACCCACAAACCATGAGATCATGACCTGAGCCGAAGTCGGACGCTTAAGTGACTGAGCCACCCAGGCGCCCCTCAAATCCTGGTTTTTAAAAAGCAGCTCTGAAGATATTTTGGGGACACTTGGAGAAATTTGAATATGGAGTTAGACTGGATTTTAGATGGTTTTGGAAGATTTTTGTTAGCATTCTTGGGTGTTATAATGGCATCGTGAGTGTATAGGAGAATGCAGGCTTATTCGTAGGAGATTGGGTTGACTGAGAAAGAGTGAAATATTATGTCTCCAGTTTCCTTTCACATGGTTTAGAAAAAACTACACACATATAGATTAAACAAATAATGGCAAAATAATAAAATTGATTAAATATAGTTGTGGTAAGTGGATTTTGCTCTGTAACTGTAGATTTCAAATACTTACAGATTACCATCTTCAGTAAGTGAGAGGGTGAAATGTTCTAACTGTTCACACCGTTTACGTGGTCCTGTCCTATTTTCTTTCCACAAAGACACCCTCAGCACAGTCGATGTGGAGGATCATGAATGTGCTGTGTGGCTGCTCCTGAGGAAGAGCCGGTCGGAGGACAGGACGGCGCGACTGCAGGCTGTGCAGGAGATGTCGGAGACCCACCGCTGGCACGGTAATGAGGCCCTCTGAGCACCCGCCATGCCGCCAGCTCGCTCCTGACCTCTGATCTAAAGGGAAGGAAAGGAGATGCTGGGAAAGGAAAATAATTCAGGATGCCTTAATACATATAAAAAATATTTTCAAAAAATTTCTAAAGAAACTCCTGTGATTGAGAGAGTAGGAAGCCTGCTGGCCTGGCCACTGAATGAGGTTGGTTAAGAATGGCCTCAAAACTGGGGAAGATCTGGGGCGCCTGGGTGGCTTAGTCGGTTAAGCGTCCGACTTTCGCTTGGGTCATGATCTCGCGGTTGTGGGTTCGAGCGTCGGGCTCTGTGCTGAGCTGCTGGCTGAGCCTGTTTCTGCCTCACTTCCTCTCTCTGACCCTCCCTTCTCACTGTCTCTCTCTCCTAGAAATAAATAAAACATTAAAAAAAAAAAAAAAAAAAACTGGGGAAGATCTATTGGTGTAACTTTCTACCAGAATGAAGTTTTGCTGATTAGAGAAACTCTTGGTGCCGATTAGCTATAGCCTAATGTTGTATTCACGTTTCCTTGTGGTTCCTATTTAATGACATATTTTAATCACTTCCTGCAGCATACAGTTATTTTTGCTTTCACTTTGACAATCTACTTGGCTCTAATAATTAGTTAAATGTACCTGATTTGTGTGTGTGTATTGTTTTTAAAGGAAGCTTTAAAATATTTAATTGTATTTAAACACTGCAAGTCCTACAGTATAAGTACGTAAGCAAGAGTTCAGATCTGCTCTGATTATAGAATAGGGACTAAAGTATACTTTATTAGTAGAGTTATCTTATAAACAGGGGTAAATAAAAAAAGAATAATGTTTGGGGCACCTAAGGGGCTCAGTCGGTTAAGTGTCCAACTTTGGCTCAGGTCATGGTCTCACAGTTCAAGCATTCGAACCCCACGTTGGGCTCTGTGCTAACAGACAGATCCTCTGTCTCCCTCTTTCTCTGCCCTTCCCACACATTCTTTCTCTCTGTCAACAATAAATTAATTAAAACAAATACGAAAAAGCATGTTTTCAAAGAAAAGTATCAGAATAAGATCTCTGCCTCCATGCAACCTAATTAATTGATTGGTAGGTATAATTTTAATAACGTACAATGTAAGCTTACTTTGAGTGAAGACTTAGAATAAAAATCTTTTTAAAAACCTACCTTCCAGGATTCCATTTCAGACTTACTATATCAGAAAACTCAGAGCTGGAGTCCTAGCATGTAGGTGTTAAAAAAGTTCCCCATTTGATTTGAAGAACTCACCCGTTATTAAAAATAATGTCTGCTTCGGTGGTTGCAGTTGTGTTTAGGATACATAGCTCAGTCGCTTTGAGCTGCTATAACACAATTCCGTAGACTGCGTGGCTTATAAACAATAGAAATGTATTTCTTACAGTTTTGTAGCCTGGGAAATACAAGATCAGAGTGCCGGCAGATTTG
Organism: Proteles cristata cristata; assembly: GCA_017311185.1. Classification (NCBI taxonomy): domain Eukaryota; kingdom Metazoa; phylum Chordata; class Mammalia; order Carnivora; family Hyaenidae; genus Proteles; species Proteles cristata. The sequence continues at coordinate 2,168,283 of JAESUZ010002849.1, read as the reverse complement.
GTGTCTGGTGAGGATGTGCTTCCTGGTTCATAGATGACCTGCTTTTCACTGTGTCCTCACGGGGCAGAGGGGACAAAGGATCTCTCCGGGTCTCTTTTATAAAGGCAGTAATCCCAGTCATTTGGGCTCCCAGAGACTTCCCACCTCCAAATACCATGACACTGAGGATCAGGTTTCCATCTATGTATGAGGGGAGGGGGACACAAGCATTCAGGACAATACAGAAAGGATGGAGTGGTTGAATCATGACGGCTGAGACAGCGTATCACCACCTGGAACCTCACATGATTCATGGACGTCATGGAATGCCAGAGCACCTTCCCGTGTCAGGGAAAGTAGATCTCAGTGCAGCCTCAGGTTTTTTGAGTAGTGAGCAAAACAGTTTTTAAACGCTAGAGTTAGTACAAAGAAAAGGAGAAGTTAAACTGGTTTTGACCTGTCGATTTTCACACTGAAGGTTCAGATCTTCAAAAGCTTACTTAGACTGTGATATGCCTACATATATGTTGAGGAGAATTGTGAGATCAGTCATGGAAATGTTGGACATCTAGCTTACTGGTTTTGTAAAGGCAGTTGTCATTGTGAACAGAGACTTGGGAAATTTTGAATCATAAACTTGTAGTTTAAAAATTAAATTGCTTATTTAATTCTTGAAACAGCTACAAGTCAGTTTGGGTGCTAACAACATACTTTTACAATAGATTACCAGTATAGGATAATTGCTCAAGCCTGTGACCTGAGAACTCTTATCGGTTTGGCACGAAGCAAAGAGAGTGATCTTCGCTTTTTTCTCCCACCACCTCCTTTGCCATCATTAAACGAGGTAAGCAAATAAAATAATCCAGTGAGTGAAAAATAGATTAATATATTGTCTTCACCTGGGGTACGAAGTAACTTTTCAAAAAGCAGTTTGAAAAACACCAGTTTGTTGATAACTTTTCACAAGCAGGTAAACTAGATATAAACCTGAAACTGTAGTTTTTATACTAAGATTTCCTGATTTATCAGAAGATGTTGTTTCTCTTGTGTTATTTTCCTTTTTGGGTATTGGAAGTCTCTGTCCACCAGACGATAAGTTCATAGCCTGTTAACACCGAGGAGTTGGTCCCTTGTTCTAATATTGCTATAGATCAGGTTTTCTCAACCTCAACACTCCTGACATTTTGGGCCGAATAATTCTTTGTTGTTGAAGATTGTTCTGTGCACTGTAGGGTGGCTAGCTGCCTCCCTGGCATCTACTCACTGGATGCCAGTAGCATCCCCAAAGTTATAACAACCAAAACTGAAGATACTGCTGAAAGTTTCCTGGGGCACAGAACAGCCCCTGGAGAAGCACCACGTGTGGATGCTGATGTGTCACTTGGCACAGGTATTTACTAACCTCTGCATGTAGGTACCCGTGTATCACTCCTCGCAGGTGGTAATCACTAACCACTTATAGGTATCAGAGCGTGCTTCTTCTTTTTTTTTTTTTTTAAATGTTTTTAATTTATTTCTGAGAGAGAGAGAGAGACAGTGTGAGCAGGGGAGGGTCAGAGAGAGAGGGAGACAGATCTGAAACAGGCTCCAGGCTCTGAGCTGGCAGTCAGCACAGAGCCCGACGCGGGGCTCGAACCCACGAACCGTGAGATCATGACCTGAGACAAAGTCGGATGCTTAACTGACTGAGCCACCCAGGCACCCCAGAGCGTGCTACTTGAGCAGCTTTTCTAGGCCTTCCTAGAAAGCGAAGATCAGAAACCTTGCAATCAGTTGTTGAAAAGTAGACAAATGCATATTCTAGATGTAAGCTATTAGAGAAAATCACTAATGAATTCTGGATTTTAGAAGCCAGAGAGCAATAGAAGAAGGAAGAGTGTAATCACTCATTTTGAATCAAGAGCTAAACTTTGCAGTAGGGGTTTCGAACTGAGGCAGCAGACACAGAAGTCCAGAACTCAGAGTTAAGTGATGGTCTATTTACCTGGGTGGGCTAAAAAGCACCAATTTCTCTTTGCTCTTTTGTTTCATTTTTTGTTTTGATTCTTTGGGTATTTTTGTTGTCTCTGTTGTTGAGCTTAACTATGGAGGCATTTTTTCTCCTTTTATTCCAGGATACTTGCATTGAAGAAGAGCTCAGACAGTTGCTGGCTTCTTTACCTCAAACGGAGCTGGATGAGTGTATTCAGTATTTCACATCTTTGGCTCTGAATGAAAGCAGTCAAAGTCTAGCTGCTCAGAAGGTTCGCTCATTTATTCATTCAGTAAATATTTTGGAGTGCCCGCCTATGCTTTCTAGGATCCTGTGCCAGAGGCCAGCATTCAGAATCCCAGAAGAGTCATCCATCCAGAAACAGAATAAACATGGTGACTCCTGGTTGTATTCCAGGCACTGGGTTAGGTATTAGGGATGGTAGGGAGACAGGTAAATAAACAATCACACAGTATGTAAGGGGGATACAGGTTACTCCCAGAGCCCATCACTGTGCTTAAGAGGTCATTTAAGGCTTTATGGAGGTGCCTGCCTCTGAAGTTAAATCCTGAACAATGAATACATAGTAATTTATAAGGTTTTAAATATCACCTATATGCTACTACTGCCTAAAGTGATCTCTCTAATCCTGTGTTCTAACTCAAGCTCTGGATTTGAATATTCAGCCTCCTACCTGATGTCTTTGCTTGGATGTCTAATCGAAGTCCCAAACTCCGCATGTCCAGCCCACCTTCCCCGTACTAAGCTCTTCCTCCGCGAGTCCTTCCATCTCCGTAAGCGGCACAGCATCCACCTCGTTGCTTAAGCTGACAGCTGGGAATTCTCATTCATTCCATCCTTCTGTGTTCAGCCAATCTGCAGTTCCTGAAAGCTGGCCCTTCAAATACAGCCTGAGTCCATTTGTCTCACTGTCTGCACTGTAGCCACCTCCTCCTGGCCACCATCAGCTCTTTCTTAGACCGTCCTGTTCTTTATTTTGACTTCTGTTCTTGCTTTCATTTTTTAAATGATTTTAAAGTCTCTTTCAGAATCTTCTATTATTTTAAGGTCATTGAGATGTTAATTCCTGTCCGTGGTAGTATCGACTCTTAGGTTAGATTGTAGATTAACATGGGTTATGTGTTTTTACTATGAGCTTGTCTTTAGCTGAATGGATCGTTTCTGTGGGAGTCCCAAGCACCCTGGATTGTAAATCTGTCCCCGCAGAGCAGTTTTTGCGTTTGCCCCTGTTGGCACCCCAGGAGTTTCACTGTCACTGTACTAGTTTGATATGAATTCCCCAGTTTTGGATTTCTGTGGTACCCAGGGAGTATAAATTCAGATATGTCTGTAGGTGGCTCTGTCTTAGGGTCGATTTCTCATCCAAAGCCCCAAACAGAAACAGGCTTCCGTAGGCTGATGAGCAGAGGTTTTTTTAGGCCCTCATGGAGGAGGCAAACTTTCCAGGGCTCTGCCTTTCTAAAGGGATCTCAGGTCTAGTTCCCACTGAATGTGGACATCCAGAACCGCATCACTCACACTGAACAAGGGAAATCTCATCCAAGGAGCTTGCAGGCATTTTACCTCCGCAGTCCTGTGCTTCCCACTTCTGCTCAAAATTCCGTCTTCATTTCTCTCACCTGAGGGTTCTCCTTTATTTCTTCTTCCTATTTTCTTTAGAACTTGGCTATGTTTTAAAATAGCTTGTATTTGCATTTCCAGACATTTCTACATGTTTGTAGTGGGAGGGATTCACTAGAAGCCGTGTTTGCCACCTTGCTGGGTCCAGAAAGCTTCCATATCGCAGCTCCATCATTTCAGACGCCACAGCAGGCAGGCTCCTTACTGCCTCTCCAGTCCTGTGCCTTCGCAGCAGCTGGAGTGATTTTTACAAAAACACAAATTAGATCTATTCATGTTCCTGCGTTAAGCCTTCCAAGTGGCTTCCCGTTACAGGTCAAGTCTAAGAGCCCTTTACTTCTCGTGATCAAGGCATAGACTGGCCATTGTTTTTCAGAGCGCTTTCCCCTTGGAATGGTGAGGAATCAATAGGAGAGTGCCAGTGGGATGTAAAGTTTGCGTAGTGGCAAATGGTGGGCTCAGGAGCGCACCACACGCCCAGCTGTATGTGCCATCTCCTCGGGGCCCTCCGCGTGCTCAGCAGGGTGCTCCACGCCTTTGGAGGAAGACTGCCTTCACACATGAGAAGCCATTTTGATTGAGGGGTTATGTTCTCTCCCCCCTACACCCCCTCCTCACACTGCAGTAGCTGTGGGCCCACTCACTGGATGTGGATAATATATGCGACAGAGGCTTCATCCAAGTGAATCAAAGCATGGTGTCCCGAGGATAGCATCCTAAACAGACTCCAACTCTGACCCACCTGAGGGCAGTCTGAACCCATTAGCAGCCCTCTCTATGGCCACTTGCCCCAGCCACTAGTCGGCTCCCATTCTCTCTGAATTTGCCCATGCTGGACATTTCACTTTATAAAGGGTACCGTCTGATATGTTACCAATGTCACCTTTTGTGTCTGACTTTTGAAGGTTCATCCATCTTGTAGCAAGCATCAGTACTTCTTTCCTTTTTATGGTCACTAATAGTCCATTGTATGGATAGACTCCATTTCGTTTATCCATTCCTCAGCTGATGGATAGTTAAGTTAGGTTGTTCCCACTTCTTGGCTACCATGAATAATGCTGCTATGAACATCTGTGTACGAGTTTTTGTGTGGGCATATGGTTTTAATTCTTTTGGGTGTATAGCTAGGAGTGGAATTCCTGGGTCCATATGGTAACACTTTAACTCTTTGAGGAACTTCCAAACTATTTTCCACAGTGGCTGCATAATTTCACTTTCCCACCAGCAGTGTATGAGGGTTTTAATTTCTCCGCATACTTGCTGACATTTATTACCCATCTTTTTTTTTCCTCATTTTTTAAAATGTTTATTAGCATACACATGTGTGAGTGGGGGAGGGACAGAGAAACAGGAGACACAGAATCTGAAGTAGGCTCTAGGCTCTGAGTGGTCAGCACAGAAACCTGACGTGGAGCTCAAACTCACAAACTGTGAGACAGACAGACAGTGCCAGCTGGGAAGGGGCAGAGAGAGAAGGAGAGAGAGAATCCCAAGCAGGCCCCGTGTGGTCAGCTCAGAGCCCAGCATGGGGCTTGATCTCACGAACCATGAGATCACTACCTGAGCTGAAATCAAGAGTTGGACGACTAACCGATGGAGCTACCCAGGTGTCCCTGAACACATCATTTCTGAGCCCAGTTAGTTTGCACAAATTGAAGAGTTTTGAGGTTATAAATTTTTATGCATAAATACCAGCAATTAGGTTGTACACACATTAAAACCAAGGGTCCCACAATAAGAAGCAATATCAAGACTCCCTGACCCCTGCTCCCCACCCACGCTGGCAGAGATCTGCTGTTTCCCTTCTGTCCCTTCTGTTCACCGGGAAAACTGGGTCAGAGAGAGCAAAAGCACTTCCCAGATTAGCTGTCACCTACTCCGCAGCTACAACCTTGGCAGCTATGCAGTGTCCGCCCAGAGAATTTGCTGACTGTAATCTGCTGGGAGCTTGGGGGACAGGGCGGGGTGGTCCTCGGCCTTCCCCAGACAGTACCGTCAAGATCACTCCCTCTGTGATGTCAGGATCCAGCTTTCAGTCTTGTTTTGTTTTTGTTAGCATCTGGACACTTCCAGTCAGTCACCAGGTCCCCAGTGTCAACCTTCCTTAGAGGACCTCGAGTGTCTGTGACCTAGAGCCTAAGGGAGCAACCAGAGATGCAGAAGTCTGAATATTTTGGGTTGTGATTTCTTTTTCATCTAACGTGGCACGCTGCGTGGAGTCCAGAGAAGAGTGGATGTGGTGTGCTGAAATGATTTCCATCACAGAGCTTTGTGGTCTTGGCTTAATGGCAGCCCAGCTAAAATCCTGCAATTGTAGTGTCGTCATTTCCCCCAGAAATTTCCCAATCTCTGTGAAATCAGCTTAGTGTTAGGGTCTGAAGGCCTTGCGTCAAGACACTTCTGACACCGATCTGCTAAGATGGCAGTGTGTTATGACTGAGAGAAAGACACCAACAGACTTGGTTGAAGGATGGCAGATTTCTTTAATGACAGAGGAGTTGGAAACCTACAGGCACGCTTACACGAAGCAGGAGACCGTGAAGCTTGCTTTCTTGTGGTTGGACAGGCTTCCTCAGTCCTCAGTTCCCCATGATGTCAGCTGTCACACTGAGGCTTCTTTGTTGGGAATGAATCCATCCTTGTCATCAGAAGACTCCCTGCACCTCCCTTCCTCCCAACTTTGGCTGTGGGTAAATCTGCTCAAGTGTAAGTACCAGAGACAAAGCAAACTCAGCTCATTTCTAAGTGTTTCTCAGAGAATAGATCATTTTCAGATGTCACATCTCTTGGCAGCTTGCCTGCATCTATCTCTTCACCACCTTTCTGATCGTCCCCCACTCTTGCTCATTTTCAGTCACGCTTACTGTGTTCCAGCCACACTGGCCCTCCCTCTCCATTCCTTGAATTCACTACCTGCTCAGGTTCTCTCCGCCTGGGATTCTCTGCCACCAGCTTGTTATACAGGTGCCTTTTCATCCTTCAGCTTTTCAACTCCTCAGAGAGACCTTTCTCCATCTCAAGTGTTTAGTGCATTTATCGCCCTTCATAGTGCATTTATCCCATTGTGTAATTATGCTGTATATTTATCTATTTGTTTATTTAATTCTCTTACTCCCTTCCAGTGGTTGATAATAATCTCCCCAGTGCCAAATACAGTGCTTCCCACATAATCTGTTCTCACTAAACATTTGTGGAATAATGGATGACTGAATCATGACATTGCTAAGGGAGCCAGCTGTACGTGAACTTACATACACTTAAGTAACAACTGGTATATTTCTGCTATGAACCAAAGTATTTTTGCATGAGAGACAAAAGTAGAGATAACTATAAGGATATTGTTTAAATGGAGCATGAGTTCTATGATAACAAAGTATCTTTTATGTATTAAATCAGCTGGTCATTATAAACTTGTTGAGATGCATTTGAAAAATACCATGTTAATCCAGAGTAATGTTGTGTCTCAACTTGAGTATGATTATACATAAAATGCTTTGTTACATGTATGACTCATAGAGAATATGGATGTAAATTCTTTAGTAATTTTATTACTAAATTTAACTAAAATTAACTAAATTTAATTTAAAGTTAACTAAAATTAACATTTCCTCTTATGCTTTGTTACTTGCCTTTTAATTTTTATGCCTTACCCTTTATTTTTAACATTGTCACTATCTCTTCCTTTTCCTCTGCATTTCTTCAATCCTTAGGAAATTGTTTTTTAGTTGCAGTCACAGAATTTAATTTGTGGCATTTCTTAAATGTTTACGAATTTATGTCATCTTGCTCTGTCTTAATCCAGTGATATAGCAGCAGTAACCTATATATGTTTATTTTCCTGTTAAGAATTAGAATATATTCCATATGCTCACACCGTGAGTTTATACCTTATTTATTCCTTTTTCTTGTGTTTTTAACTGCCACCCAATCTGCCAGTTCATAAATAACTTAGAAGCTTTGCTAATGAGGTTGGAGTTGGAACTGTGTTTTTATGTCCCACTTAGAAAATGATCAAGAAAAATGCCAAACCCTAGTTGTTGTTGTTTTTTTTTCCTTCTTCTCTTTATTCCCTGGGATCATTTAGCTTAAAGGTCAGATGATTTGGGGGTGTGAAGTAGGGAGAAGAATTTGGGGGAGGTTTGTTGTGGTGGTAGATCTTTAAGAAAAACTTCCCATCCCCCAAAGCCCACCAGTTCCCTATTTACCCGTATCCTTGCTAGAGGAGAGAATGACTCTCAATGAATTAGTCCCTTCTCAGCCCTCTATTTAAGTAACGTAAATGTTTGAGATCTAAGCATGTTTAAACTTGGAAAAAAGGAATGTTACATAAAGAGAGGAAGGCATGAGTAAGAATTATACAATCCAAACACTTTGAATGTTTACTAGTTTACTGAGCCACAGGCCCTATAAATTAACTCAAATGGAGAAACTTATGGATTATATTTCCTATAGGAAACACTGGGCTTTCTATATACATTTTTGAAAAGCATTACCTTGTAGTTGAGCTCTTTTGCCAGCAGGTGGCCTGTATGCACACAGTTATGGCCTCTCGTTCAAATACAAAGCACTTCAAAGGAGATGCAGTAATAAGTCTTCTTTTCATCCCTTCTGTCTCCCTCATCCCAGCGCACATGCACACACATACACACATACACACACACACACACCCATTCACATAGCTATACATATTCTTTACACATTCTTCTGCCCTTTCTTTTTCTTACTTAAGGATTCATCTTGGAGATCGGTATATGTCAGTATACAAGGAGATTCAAAAATTTTTATATATTTTTTTAACGTTTATTTTATTTTTGAGAGACAGACAGAGGGAGGGGCGGGGGGTGGGGATGGGACAAAGGATTTGAAGCAGGCTCTGAGCTGACAGCAAAGAGCCTGACACAGGGCTTGAACTCATGAGCCATGAGATCATGACCTGAGCTGAAGTTGGATGGTTAACCAACTGAGCCACTCAGACACCCCCTAGTTTTTATATTCTTAGAGCATTCCATTGTACAGTGGTACCACATTACGTAACCAGCCCTCTGCTGATGGCTGGAGGTAGTGCTTACAGACAATGCTGCAGTGAACAAACGTATACCTGTAGTACTCTGCCTGTGTGCACGTCTCTAGGATGGATTGTTGAAGGGCACGGGCGCTTGTAATTTAGACAGCTGTCCCCAAGTTGTCCTCCATAAAAGTAGCAGGGTGATGGGGATGCCTGCTTTGCCACCCCTCTGATAGATGGATACTGCCCTTTCTCATGAGTGTTACCACGCCTGCCTCGTTATGAGCAGTGTGGGGCATCGTTTCCTGGATGTCCTTTCCTAGGAACTTTCTGTTTATGACTGTTGCTCATTTCTCCATAGCATTGTTGATATTTTTGCCACTGATTTGTAGGGGATTATTGCATACTGGTGACATTAGCGTTTGGCCTGTGATAATAGTTGAAATTTTTTTTCCCAGTTTATTCTTACATTTTGCTACCTATTAGGACACACTCCTCTTCTGTCTTCTGGTTTCCCTAGCGCTTCTGTTTATTCTTCCATATGAACTTGAATTTCAGTTTAGGAAGAGTTAAAAGCTGATCATTGTCATTGTTTGTCTTCATTTTATATTTTTCCAGTAATGTCTTTTCTCTTTTTTATTGTTTTGATTAGTAGACTTCAGGTAGACTCCACTACCATCATCTGATGGTAGAACATTACAGTCAATCCTAGGTTTTTCTTACTTGATAAAGAATTGTTAGTCTTCATACCTTCAGAGAAGAGGACACAGAGGAAAGAAAGAAAGATGCAAAGATCGCCTCTTCTAGAAATGATCCCTTATGTTTTCTGTTCTAGTAAGCAACAACTTCCATAACTAGTCCCCTTTCAGCTTCCAAAATAGGTCGTGTATAATACGGGGATTTTTTTTTGGTCAAACAAAAAATATGAGTCACTCTTCTCAGTAAATATTTGAATTATCTTTCAGGGTGGTTTATGGTGTTTTGGAGGAAATGGACTTCCTTATGCTGACAGTTTTGGAGAAGTTCCTTCAGCTACAGTAGAAATGTTCTGTTTGGAAGCCTTGGTAAAACATTCTGAGGTAACTTACTTTTTCAAAACATGGTTTACTTTTTGTGATCGCAGTAAAAAATGTATATGTTAGCTTATTCAAGGGAAATAATTCTCATGTTTTAGAAAAAGAAAGGAAGCTTTTTGCTTGTTTTAAAAATTTCTTTCTATCCCATTTAGTTGTTAGAATTGATAATCATGACTGGGCACCAATACATGTATTTCATTTTTGCCAAGTATTTCTGAAAATGGATTTAATCTTATTTGTCCATAAAGACAGCAACCCATTGTCTAAATCTGGTGTTGACCCTTGAATTATGCTTTCTTCTCCTGCCTTTCTCAGATCTTTTTATAAATAATACTACCAGGTAGTTAATTTCCAGTAAAACATCTGCCAGAGTTGTAGCAATATAGAAAAAAGGTAAATATTTGGATGGCCATACTCTTGAATTTTAACCAGAGCATATATTAGCAGTTTTTAAATTTGTTGGCATTTATGACAACTTTTCTGTCATGATCATAGTTTTCTTTTAAAAAGAAAAAAGCAACAAATTTCGTGCTGCTCAAACATGAATGCATAAAAACCACTCCGAAAGCATGTTTGAAAGTGCACATTTCCTGGTCACCTCTAGCCATTTTAACTTGGTAGTTGTGGGCTGGTGTCCAGGAGTTTGCATATGTAGCAGCCATCACCGGTGAGGCTGCTGGAAGTGGTTCATCCCACATCGTGAGAAACTCCATCCTCAAGATTTTAAACTCCCCTGTTAGAGACCCATTGGACACAGTTCAGAAGCATAGTGGTGTCTGGCCATCTTTAGCTCTCACCAGTGGAGTTAGGAATTGCGGACACAGCAGAGGTATTCGTGTTGTAGCTCAGAGGGGCACATGGGATGATGAAGCTGGAGTTTTTGCCGCTTACAACTAGTTTCTGAAGCATTAAATGCATCTTCAGTACAAAGTACATTGTGTGGAATACCTTTCCAGAAACCTCTCAAGCTATTACATTGTCTCCCTGACATATGTCTAAAAGGCATACTTTTAAATGCACTTAAAATGATCAAATTCAATAAAAACGTATGAAAATTGTTGCATATACATGACATGGTGTCATGTCAGTGAGTACATCAAGTGATGGGAAGAGGCGGAGGCCATGCCGGTGACCTTGGCCATGAGGACCTGTTGGTCAGTAGTGTCACCTTACCATAATATTACATATTTCCTTTGGCTGTATTTTATCCCTTTTCTATATTAAAAATTCATATCCCTTTTCTTTCCTTTTTATTTTTATCATTTGATCTTTCTTTTTAAAAAATGTTTCTGACTCCTGAGTTTCAGGAGAGCCCCAGGACTGTGGACTTGTGTGGGCTTGTGTGGGCTGGTGAGCAGGGTGGCACATGGCGCCATTCTCTGGGACTTCTTGTTTGCAGAAGTAAAAGCTGCCACCTGGATAGGGTTTTTCTTCCCATTATCAGGTGGCAGATTTCTTGGTTAGAGAACCTTTTTAAGGTAGTTTCACGCCAGTCAAAGTATCACTGTAAATTGAAACAATTCTTGGGGTGCCGGGATGGCTCAATCAGTTAAGCGTCCAACAGGCTCAAGTCATGATCTCATGGTTCTTGGAGCCTAGAGCCTGCTTTGGATTCTGTGTCCCTCTCTCCCTCTGCCCCTCCCCCACTCACATTCTGTCTCTTTCTCTCTCAAAGATAAACATTTAAAAAATTTTCAAAAATTGAAACAATTCTATAATAATGACATTGTCAAGTTATATCCCACCAAGAGCTAAGCAGAATAAGAGTAAAAATTTCAGAAGCCCGGGGGAGAGATATGCCTTCATTTTTTTCAGTGATTTTGAAGCACCTCCCACATAGATGGGAATTTGCTTATTTATTCAAGTGAGCTGAGAGGAGAGCTTTGGATGGCCTCTCTGGGTCACTGTCCTTGCGCAGGAGCCCCTAGCTGTGCCGTCAGCATGCTGTGTCTCCTGGCTAGTGGATTTGTACAACATACGGTGAGTTTTCATTAATTTATCGTGCCAGATACCCACACACTGTGATGAAATTGAAGCAAATGGAGGCTTGCAACTACTTCAGAGGCTGTACCAACTTCACAAGGATTGTCCCAAAGTACAGAGAAATATAATGCGTATCATTGGAAACATGGCTTTGAATGAACATCTTCATTCTACTATAGTTCGCTCAGGTAACGGTGTTATATATGCTGAGTATTTTGGATCTGATCCTTTGTTCTTCTCCTACCTCCACGTCTCACCATACGTTAATCTTCCTTTTTATTTGTTTGTTTGTTTTTAATGTTTATTTTTGAGAGACAGAGCATGAGTATGAGCTACGGAGGGGCAGAGAGAGAGGGAGACGCAGAATCCCAAGCAGGCTCTAGGCTCTGAGCTGGCAGAGCCTGACACGGGGCTCGAACTCATGAACCGTGATATCGTGACCTGAGTCAAAGTCACATGCTTAACTGACTTAGCCACCCAAGCGCCCCACAATACGTTAATCTTTTAAGAGACTTTGCTTAGGGTTAGTTATGGGTCTTCAGGGCATACGTTTTAGTAGGGGCGTGGAATTGCTTGAGACATGGATAGTCCACACTTGAGATCGTCGCTGTGTGGCTAGTCAGAGGAGAGCAGTTTTTGCCATGGTGACCATCTAATGGTTTACATCATCTTTGACAGAATTCGCTTAACCAAGAGGACGTGTATTCAGTGTAATCGTGGTTTTCCCCACATCCCTGCCTGATCCAGGCTGCATCGTGATGGTTGCAAAATGATGATTTTCTGAGTGCAGAACGCCCTCCCCATGTACTTCTCAACAGTTGGCATTTGCCTGTAAGCAGGAGCCCTCCCTCTCCTTCCGTCTGTCTCCCTTTCTTCCCTCCTGTCCCTCCCTCCTTCTGCAGCAGTACGGGCACATGGATTCCTGGGGTTGTTTTTTTTCATGGTTTATAACTTACTACTCTACTTAACATTTGATGCCAGGTTGTCTTGGTTTTGGTCAGTGGGAGCCTGACACACCGACTCCTGTGCCCTGGCAGTGTGCTCACCGCAGCTGGGGAGCCATTCCTTCTTACCGTCTGAGTAACAAGACGTTCCAGGCTCCTTTTCTGAGGAGAAGTACAGATTGATTTTTAGAGACCTGATCTGGGTGCTTTGTGTGGTTATTGTTCCTGAGCGTCTTCACTTCTTGGCTCTCTCACTGGAAAAAGCAAGGTGGTTAAATACCAGGACACCCACAAATATGCATTCATATGTGTACACATCCGTGCATACGCTCATAGTTATTAGAGACTGCGAGTGTACATTTTTTCTTGTGTCTGTCTCTGCTTTTTTTTGTTTGTTTGTTTACATTGAAGAGTTTTTTGATCAGAAGTTTTTAATTTGATGAATCTCATTTAGGGATCAGTAAACTTTTTCTATAAAGGACCACTTACTATGGGCTTTATTTGTTCCACTTTTTTTTTTAGACTCTTAAGGTAGAAACTGAGGTCACTGATTTCAGCCTCTTGTTTCAGTTATCTATTGCTGTGTATCAGACACAAAACTCATTGGTTAAACTATTGCTCTGTATTTTCCTCGTGAATGTGAAAGTTGGGCAAGATTGAGTGCTGAAGACTCTGGGCCTTCATGCAGCACTAACTCGGGGAGCTCAGCTGTGGCACACTTTCATGATTGTCCCTCACATGGCCTGCACACTGGAACTGGCTGTCAGCTGGGAGCTCAGCTGGCGCTGGGGACATTGGCTCCTTCCTGTCTGTGCCTCTCCATGCAGCCTGGGGCTCCTTAAAGCCTGATGGTTAGGTTTCAAGGGCAAGTGTCTCAAGAGGGCCAGGTATAAGCTCTTTTTGGCCTTTTACAATCAAGCTTTGGAAGTAATTTCTGACACAGTCACTAAGGGCTCATATTCAAGGGGAAGGGCTTTGGAGGGGGTTTAGACTCGTCACCTCTTGATGGAGAATTAGCATCAAAGAATTTGAAGACATGTTTTCAAATCACTATAATTATTTCCTAATACAAGCATTTAAAGCTGTAAATTTAACCTGTTTTAGATGCATCCCTCAAACTTTGAATATATTGTATTTTCATCATTATTCCGTTTGACGTATTTTCTAATCTTGTGTTTTTTTTGCTTTGTCTCATGGGTTACTCAAAAATGTGCTGCATAGTTTATAAATATTAAGGGTTTTCTAGATATCATATGCCTGTGATTTCTAATTTAGTATTCCATGTGTTCAGAGAACATACACTGTAAGAGTTTAATCTTTGAAAATTTATTGAGACTTATTTGATAGCCTGTATGTGGTCTCTTGTGATGCATGTTCTGTGAGCACTTGGAAAGAATGAGTGTTCCATAGTGGTTGGCGAACGATTCTGTATGTAGCAATGAAGCCAGAGTGTTGCTCAGATCTTTACTGAGCTTTGTCTATTTCCGTGAGTTACTGAGAGACGTGTTGAATTGTTCAACTGTAGTTGTGATTTTGTCTGTTTTCCCTTTAGTTCTACCAGCTTTCTCTTCCTGGCAGATTATTCATTTTTTATTATCAAGTGATGTTTCTACCACTGGTGACACTCCTTTTCCTTAAGTCTACTTCATCTAGTATCAAAATAGCCGCACTAGCTTTCTTTTTAAAAAATTTTTGTTATTGGGGCGCCTGGGTGGCTCATTTGGTTGAGCATCTGACTCTTGATTTTGTCTCAGGTCATAATCCCAGGGTTGTGGGATTGAGTCCTGCAAGAGATTCTCTCCCCCTCTGCCCCTTTCCCCCACTCACATGTGCTTGTTCGCTCTCTTCAAATAAAAAACAAAAAATTTGTTATTGAAGTATAGTTGACATACAGTGTTATCTTAGTTCCAGGTGTACAGCATAGCGATTCAACAATTTTATACATTATGCAGTGCTCACCATTGTTAAGTGTCGTCCCAACGTTATTATAATATTGGCCATATTTTTTATGCTGTTCTTTTCGTCCATGTGACTTATTTATTTTATACCTGGAAGTTTGTATCTTCATCTCCTTCACATGTTTTGCTCATCCCCCCACCCTCCTCTCACCTGGCAACTGCTTGTTTGTTTTCTGTATTTATGAGTCTGTTTCTATGAGAGTGTTTTGTTTTTGTTTTTTAAATTTCACATATAAGTGAAACATGGTATTTATGTTTCGTGTTCTGACCTATTTCACTTAACATTATACTCTTTAGGTCCATTTGTGATATCACAAATGGAAAGATCTCATTCTTTTTTATGGCTGAGTGATAGTCCCTTACACACACACACACACACACACACACACATACACACACACCCCATCTTCTTTATCCATTTACCCACTGAGGTACTCTGGTTGTTTCCATATCTTGGCTGTTGTAAATAATGCTATAATAAATGGGTGCTTATATTTTTTGGAATTAGGTTTTTTTCATTTTCTTTGGATAAATACCCAGTAGTGGAATTACAGGATTATATGGTATTTCTATTGTTAATTTAATAATCTTCATATTGTTTTCAACAGCAGCTGTATCAATTTATGTTTCCACCAACAGTACATGAAGATTATTTTTTTCCCATGTCCTAACACTTGTTATTTCTTGTCTTTTTGCTTCTAACCATTCTGAATGATATGAGGTGATATCTCACTGTGGTGGTGATTTTTATTTCCTGAATGATCACCCTGGCTTTTTCTTATGCGTGCTGTTTGCAATACCTATCTTTTATCTTTTCCCCTTGTTTTGCTTTCAGTTTTCTGTGACTTTTAAAAAAATTTTTTTAAATGTTTATTTTTGAGATAGAGTGGGAGAGGGGCAGACAGAGAGAGGGAGGTACAGAATCAGAAGCAGGCTCCAGGCCCTGAACTGTCAGCACATTGCCCGATGTGGGGCTTGAAGTCACGAACTGTGAGATCATGACCTGAGCTGGACACTCAGCCAGCTGAGCCACCCAGCCATCTGTGACTTTAAAAGGAAGTACATCTTTTATAGACAGCATATAGGTACATCATTTTTTAAATCCAGTTTGATCTTTTTATAATAGGAGTATTTTGTCTTGTTACCTGTAATGTAATTATGAATATTGTTTTCTTTTTTTTCTCCTTTACTGACTTTTTTGAGTTACTTGAGTATCTTTTACATTCTGTTCTTTTTCCTTTTTTGGCTTTTTATATAGTTATTTGTATGGGTTTTTTTTGGTAGTATCCTTATCACAGTCTATGCTGAATTAATATTCCACCACTTTATCTATAGAGTGAGTTTTTTTTTTTTTTAAATGTTTTATTTATTTTTAGGAGAGAGAGAGAGACAGCATGAGCAGGGGAGGGTCAGAGAGAGAGGGAGACACAGAATCCGAGGCAGGGTCCAGGCTCTGAGCTGTCAGCCAAGAGCCCAATGTGGGGCTCGAACCCATGAACCGAACCCAGGTGCTCAACCAACTAAGCCACCCAGGTGCCCCACATGGTTGTTATTTTTAAGAGTCATCATATTTAAAGATTATAAGGAAAAAGGGAAGTCATTTTTGTTTATTTACACATTTATAATATCCAGTGCTTCTCCTCCTTTTCTGTTTATCTACATTTACTTCTGATATAATTTCCCTACAGCCTCAAGAGCTGAGTCTGCTGGACAAATCCTCTCACCTTGCATTTTCTCAAAGTCTTTTACTTCACTTCTATTTTATTATCGCAGAAAAGAGATTTTGCATGGATAAAGAATTGTTTGTTGGCACTGTGTTATTTATGTTAAAAATGTCATTCCATTCTCTCCTGACTACCGGTGTCTGATGAGAAGTCTCATTCCCATTTTCATTCTCCTGTATGTAACTTGTCATTTTCTCTCTGGCTTCTTTTAAGTTTTTATGCTTGGTTTTCGGCAGTTTGACTCTGAAGTGCTTGGTTCCTTTTTTATGTTTATGCTTTTCAGGGTCCACTGAGCTGACAGAATCTGTGGGTTGATGTTTTTGATCAGATTTGGAAAATCTCCAGCCAGTACGTCTTAAAATATTTGTTCTCGTCCCTTTTTGCCCTTTTCGTCCTTTGGGACCTCACTGTGGGTATGAGAACTCTTGGTCCTGTTCCCCAGGCCATTGGGACTCTGTTCATTTCTTTTCAAATATTCTTTTTTTTCTCTGTGTTTTACTTTGGATAATTTCTATTGACTTACCTTCAGTGTCTTTAATGAGATAGAGCCTTGATCAAGTCAGTACTTTATTTAAACAAACAAGCAAACCCACACTCGTCCCTGGCCCTGACTCTACCCAAGTCTTCAGTCCTCCGGTGTCAGCACGTAGCGGACAGTCCACTAAACACCTTGGTCTCTCAGTCCCTTCCCTTCTCATCTGCATCGACTTCCTTCTGTGCTCCTGACTGTCTAGCGCTCCACTCCTGTGCCACACCTTGTCCTGGTCATTGCCAGAAACCACTGCACCTAACGAGTCAGTGACTCACCTCTGAGTACGACCTCCTCTTGTTCAAGCCTGTGTTTGCACCTGCTGCCATGGGCACCGGTTTTCTGTTTTTCCAGGAGTCTGTCTACTGACCCCTTTATTTTCTCCCAGCCCGTCAGTATTCTTCCCCTCGCTTCTGAGCCAGCATATCCATGCTCCACGGTCTGTCATGTCCGTAACATGGTCTTCAGCGCCCCTCCGCTCCCCTCCCCTTCTTTTAGCACACCCTTGGTCAAGAGCCCAACACCAGATGAAATCCACTGTCCGCTTCTTCTGTTCCTGAGCATGGAATCATGGCAGGTGGGCTGTCGCCTTCAGTATCGCTCCGCAGGCCTCGCTGTTCCTGGCGATACCTATTTCAGCCTCCCCCACCTTCCTCAGCCCTTTCATCTCCTCCATCCCTTCAGCGGAGGATCTGTTCTACTTCGGTGAGACTGCTGAAAGCCTGAAGGGAATTTTCCCTCAGCTTCCCACTACCAAAACCAAACCCGCCTTCTCCTTTTCTGCTCTTGAAAATAGAAGAGACATCTCTTATGAGACCTCCAACTATGTCTGGCTCCTGGCTCCTTTCGCCGTCTCAGGAATTGCCAGCCTTTCTCATCTGTGTGGTCAGCAGCTCCCTGTCAACAGGACCCTTCTGATCCACATGCATTAGGGGGCAGTGTGACAGCCTGAAGTCACAGCACCACATCCTCCTGGTTTGTCAGCCTGTCTTCTGCTCTTCCGTTTTATGTCTAAACCTTTAAAGAGTTATCTGTACTTCCTTTTGTTCAGCTCCCATTATTTCTGAATATTTCAGTTTGAATGCTGCTGCCTTACCCTATTTTATTTTTTCTTTAGGTATCCTGTATCTTTACCTGTTTGCGTGCGTGCGTGCATGCGTGTGCGTGTGTGTGTGTGTGTGTGTGTATAAATGTTAATAGTATCAGGTCTGTAACATTTTTTAAGTTAATTTATTCCAGAGAGAGAGAGTGCCTGTGAGTGAGGAATGGGCAGAGAGAGGGGGAGAGAGAATCCCAAGCAGGTCCACGCTATCAGCGAAGAGCCTGATGTCAAAATCAAGAGTGGGACGCTTAACCAACTGCACCACTTTTTTACCATTCAGATTCACAAAAGTTAAAAAGATATTGATAATATCCACTGCTGGTGAAGGTGCGTGAAAACTCCTCTCACACATTGTTGGAGGGGATGTAAATTGATTCAGTTTTTTGATAGGCACTTAGTAGTACCTGTTAAAAGAATGTATATACCATTTGAAATAGCAGTAATACTACGAGGACTCTCCTACCTGAATACTCATGGGTGTTCTTGAAGATTTGTGTATAAAAATGCTTATCAGACTGTTGTTTGCAGTATGGAAAAAATGGAAACCACCTAAATGTCTGCCAGTAGGAATAATGGTTAAATAAGCTGGTATCTCCATCTCTGCTACATGCTAGAGTTAGAAAGAATGAAGCTGATGTATGTGAGGAGCACTCCAAGGCACACCTGCTGCAGTAGCCGGTCAGTCACGGAGCAGTAGGGATGGGGAGATTCCACTTAGGCCAAAAAAAAAAAAGGCATGTAGAACCACAGTGTATATGTATAGCGATAGGTATGTGACTGACTTTTTGAAATAAGGTTTGGAAAGGTGTCCACCAAACTTTTAACTCTGATTACTTCTGAGGATACATGGAACTGGGCAGTGATGGGAGTGCTGGGGTGGGAATTTGATTATTAAGTGCTGTTTTTTAAAAAATTGTTTTTATAATTAACGTATCTTCAGATGTTACAGGATTTAAAAGCATCAAATCTTAAGGAAACACCAGTTTTCCAAGGGGCATTTGGTGTTTTATAAAAGGTGAAGCATCTCAGGCATTGTGAAAATACTTTGTCAACTCAAAAAAGCCACGGAAACGGCTTGCTCCGTGCTTTCTCTTGAGTTCCCTTTCTTGGGATCCATTAAAAATAAAGCCATCTTTTTGAATGTATACCAGTAATACACCTCTACAGGTAGAATTTCAAAACATTCTTATATTGTTATTATACATCATTCTTTAGAACATTTTGAAGGGACATTTTTTTGATACTACAAATTTGAATATTGTTAAAGAATGATGATTGGGTCTGAGACTTCTTTTGGATTATTAAACACTGGCCTCCTATCATCACACTGACACTTTTGCTACAGAGCGTGGGAGGAGGACTTGGGGACAACTGAGAGCCTGCTGGGCTTGGTAAATGCAGTTTTTATTTGGATTTATTCACTAGAACCTTCTTCCAGCCCATGGAACTTGACTGAGGTTCCACAGCAACAGTAGGTGACAAATTTTGAGCCCAAAGCTTTCTGCCCTCAAGGTCCATGTTGTATTATTTTAAATTATATAAATAACATGTGGATAGATTCTCATGGTAAGTAACTTCAGAGAGCATAGATAGAGCAAGAAAGTTAAGCCCACATTTTTATGGAGCCCTCCCCAACCCGACTCTCACTTACAAGGTGATGACTGTTATTAGTGTGCTGCCTCTTTATAGGGGTGTGTGTGTGTGTGCGCACGTGCGTGCGCAAGCACTTCCATACATGTTTATATGCAAAAAGTAGTATGTTTTAAGTAACAAAAGCATGAAAAATAAATGAAGCTGTACTGCACATAGTATGGCTTTGTTTTTGGGGGCACCTGGCTGGTTCAGTCATTACAGCATGCAACTCTTGATCTCTGGGTTGTGAGTTTAAGCCCCACGTTGAGTGTAGAGGTTACATAGATAAACAACAACCCATACTATACAGTATAATCCTGTGTTGTTGAAGGAAAATGGTGCTTATGAGCTATATAGCATGTATATGTTAGGGGCACCTGGCTGGCCCAGTTGGTGGAGCCAACTCTTGACCTCCAGGTTTTGAGTCAAATCCTATGAATCTCTGAGCTGAGAAAAAAAGTGTTTCCTTTCTGAACCCCATGTTTTACAGACTTTCGTCTATCAAGCAAACTCATTAGTTTTTTAATATTCTTTTTTTTTAAAATTTGAAGTCTAATGAACATACCATGTTCTGTTAGTTTCAGGTGTACAATATGATTCATCCATTCTGTACATTACTCTGTGCTTATCATGATAAGTGTCCCCTTCAACCCCTTCACCTTGTTCCCCCATCCCACTCCCTCCTCTCTGGCAACCCCCAGTTTGTTCTCTGTAGGTAAGAGTCTGTTTATTTAGTGTGTCTCTTTTTTCTTTGTTTCTTAAATTTCACATATGAGTGAAATCATATGGTATTTGTCTCCGACTTACTTCACTTAGCAGTATACCCTCCAGCTCCAGCCATGTCGTTGCAAATGGCAAGATTCCTTTTTTTTTTTTTTTTTAATGTTTTATTTATTTCTAGGAGAGAGAGAGAGACAGCGTGAGCAGGGCAGGGTCAGAGAGAGAGGGAATCACAGACTCTGAAACAGCTTCCAGGCTCTGAGCTGGCAGTCAGCACAGAGCCCGACGCGGGGCTCGAACCCACGAACTGCGAGATCATGACCTAAGCGAAAGTCGGACGCTTAACCGACTAAGCCACCCAGGTGCCCCAAGATTCCTTTTTTTTAAGGCTGGGCAGTATTTTACTGCATATATACCACATCTTCTTTATCCATGTATCTCTGGATGGACACTTGAGTTGTTTCCATATCTTGCTCTTCCATATTGTATATAATGCAGTAAACATGGGGGTACCTATATCTTTTTTAATTAGAGTTTTTGTTTTATTTGGATAAATACCCAGTATAGGAATGACTAGATCATATGGTAATTCTGTTTTTAATTTTTTGATGAATCTTCATACTATTTTCCACATTGGCTGTACCAGCTTACATTCCCACCAACGGTCCCTTTTTTCCACATCCTTGCCAATACTTGTTCTTTCTAAGCAAGGTCATTATGAAGAAATCATTTCTTATGTGCATTAAAGGCTGCTAATATGACTGACAATCAAGATGAAATAACTAGTATTAAAACCTACTGAGTTTAATAATTCTTGCTGAAAGCAAAATACCATATTTTCTTACTGTTGATGACATCTCTAGTAATCGCAACTTTTGTTGGCTCTTGAACCTTCCTACCTTCTTTGAGACCCCCTAATGCAGGGCACCTGGCTTGGGACATCACGTGCCGTGGGGCCCGGAGGACCTGAGGGCAGAATGGAGTTGGAGCTGTGGTTCTTTTCCATGAGACAGACGCTGGAGTCTGCCTTCGTCCTGTTGCTTTCAGCCAGAAACCGGTTTGCTCACGGTCTGAGGTGGAGGAGCGTTGGCATTTAGGGGCTTGTTCTTCTCACCAGGTTGGGTTTCCATACTGGCGAAAGCAGCGAAGTCTCCCCGCATCATGGAGGCCTCCCATGCCGCCAGGACGCTGGCCAACCTGGACCGAGAGACCGTGCGAGAGAAATACCAGGACGGCGTGTATGTGCTTCACCCCCAGTACCGCACAAGGTACCGGCGTCGCTGTCTCCTGTGAGGGGGTAAAGCCTACAGGGCTTACCTTTTTATTTTATTTATGCATAATTCCGATGTTAAATACCTTACGGATAATTCTGGTAACCTTACATACTGACTCAGTTTGTCCATAACAACCTCCGAAGAATCGCGGGCTGTCACGAAAGTATGGAACCGGCTAACTCAGCTTGATTTTACACCAAGGGCCGACCTTCAGTAAGTTAGCGTTCACTTCTTAGAGTGCGGCCTGCTTGAGCTCTGTAATGCGGGTTCTTTGTTTCGCTGCTGGTTTCAGGGAGATCTGAGTTAGAAGCTGATTAGGATTGTAGACGTTGGTCTGCATGGTAGCCGGCAGGCAGGCAACCGCATTATATTAGCCTGGTTCTGGAACTCAAAAGCACTGAGGAAGTTTATGCGAGGTATGAAATCATGCCCTGGAAGGAATAAGTTATAATAACTTTGACTCATACTCCTTCTTAAGGTTATATCTGGTCACCATTTCCAGTTTAACATTGCTAGGATAGTAAATATAAAGGACCGCAGTGAAAAACTTAAATATTTCTGGGATTTTTGTCAGGTACTTTGTTTAATTTAGAATGTGGGGGGTTTTTTTGGGTTTTTTTGTTTGTTTGATTAGGTTTTTTTGGTTTTTATTTATTTATTTTGAGAGAGGGAGAGAGTCCCAGGCAGCCTCCCTGCTGTCAGCACAGAGCACTACACAGGGCTCGATCTCACAGAACCCTGAGATCATAACCTGAGCTAAAATCAAGAGTCAGATGCTTAACCAGTTGAGCCACCCAGGTGCCCCTTGTCAGGCACTTTAATACCTCAGAGAAGTGCCTGAGTAGTCAGTCGTTAAGTATCAACTGATTTCGGCTCAGGTCATGATCTTATGGTTTGTGGTTTCAAGACCTACATCAGGCTCTGTGCCGATAGCTTGGAGCCTGGAGCCTGCTTTGGATTCTGTGTTCTCCTTCTCTCTCTGCCCCTCCCCCCCTCAAATAAATAAACATTAAGAAAAATACCTCGGAAAATAGCAAAAACATTTAATTGAAAAATGGATTGCCTGGCTAATTCCAGTTTATAAACAATATGGAAATGTATTTAATATGTATTGCATAATTGTGTGTGTACTGTAAATAGCTTACAAGTAATATGCTATATATAATTTTTAAAAATGTCATATCTAAAGACAATGAATTACTTTAAAATCTCATTTAAAAAAAATTTTTTTTAATGTTTTTATTTACTTAGAGAGAGAGAGACAGCGTGAGCAGGGGAGGGTCAGAGAGAGAAGGAGATACAGAATCTGAAGCAGGCTCCAGGCTCTGAGCTAGCTGTCAGCACAGAGCCTGACGTGGGGCTTGAACCCACGAATTGTGAGATCATGACCTGAGCCGAAGTCGAATGCTTAACTGACTGAGCCATGCCCTTAAAATCTCATTTCTGATATTTTCCTTGATAAGTTTTTAAAAATCTCTCGTACACACTCAATTTGAAACTACACTAGCTTATTCTTATTTAATTTCTTAAATACTTTTGTTGGTTTGTGGAATATTCTCATGAAATTCTTTGGAGGGCAGTCTATGACATATGTCATTTCATTGGTCACTAAACTCATTATAATTGATTCTAGTTGGTCTACTAGCTGGGTCTCTGTCCATTCTTTTTTCTTAAATGTTTTATTTTTATTTTTGAGAGACAGAGACAGAGTCCGAGTAGGGGAGGGGCAGAGAGAGAGAGAGAGAGGGGAAGACACAGAATCCGAAGCAGGCTCCGGGCTTTGCGCTGTCAGCACAGAGCCTGACGCGGGGCTTGAACCCATGCACCATGAGATCGTGACCTGAGCTGAAGTGGGTCGCTTAACCCGCCCCCCAGGCGCCCCTCTGCCCATTCTTAGAGAACAGTGAGCACACTCCGTGTCTCTCTGCCAGGACTCCTTACAGGGGTCGTCCGCACACCTGTGCTTACACGGCCTGCCTTCCTGGCCTTACTTGCTCTCATGTAAGCTTGCTAAGCACCATCCACAGAGTGCTCACATCACAGAGTCCGCAGCAGTAATGCGTTTATCCTGCTGCTTTTTGAAACTCTCTTCCCCGCCAGTCAGCGCGTCAAGGCAGATGTCCTTTTTATTCATGGCCTTATGGGAGCGGCATTCAGAACGTGGCGCCAGCAGGACAACGAGCAGGTTCTAACTGGAAAGATTCTAGAGGACGATGCCAGGTATACAACGTGTTGGCCCAAGGTAAGGAAGCGCCGACTTGGCAGTCGGCCACCTCCTTCACGACACACGAGCATCTCTGGCTGTCGAAGCCCTCACTGTGATGTGCTTATTTTTCACTTTCTACTGGGAGTTTTCTTCCATGTAGATTTTCTGTCCCTTGGGGACACTCGTAGTCTGTTCATGGACAGCTCGGCTTGTCAGCCTGCCTCCTGCTGTGTAATTTCTGATCAGGGTGTGGCCTGTAACTCTCAAAGAGTCCTTCGTTAAGTAAACGGGTGGGCAAAGGCCAGCGTTGGTTCGTTCCTATTAAAACTATGCCACATATTCAAAATAGCCCGTTCTGTGACTTCAAGAAATAATTCTACTTTGGATTCCCTTGATGTTTCTTCTGAGAGCCGTAGCTCTGGGATGGATGCGCCCAGTGGGGTGTACCTGGAGCCCAGGGAAGATGGCTGCGCACATGGGCAGTGTCTAGGGCTTCGTCCCCCTGTGACTTCCTCGCCTCCACAGAGGCTCATCCTGCAGGAGGGATGGTTTGCACTTGGTCTCTGGCAACACAGAAGTACGATAGAGCCTGGGTCCACAGACAGAACTGCGACTCAGTACCTCTGAGTCCCCGGGTCAGATCTCCATCCGTCAGACTCCCTGTGCTGAGATCAGACCTTTCTGTTAAGTGCTCTCCAAACTCTAGTTTGACCTGGATTCCTTGTTTTTGTCTGTAACATATTAAAATGAGAATGTTGTCTGGAAACTTGCATTGTCCTTATGCTTATTAATATTGGTGCCACTTTGTGACCAGAGATATAAAAAGATAAAATGCTGGAAACGGTTTTCTAGGTCCCCTTTAAACTTTATTCTAATGTGATGTTTATTAGTCATATTACGGTGACCTTTAGTTAACAGGTGTCAGTTACAAGGAAACACGTGAAGCAGTGGAAGTTCCTGTCTGTGCCTTTGTACCTTTTATTTTATGTAGACATGGTTGGCAAGAGACTGTCCTGCTCTCCGAATTATATCTGTGGAATATGACACCAGCCTGAGCGACTGGAGAACGAGATGCCCGATGGAAAGGTAACAGAAGGAGCTGGGAGCTGGGAGGAAGGGCCAGGGTCCAGGCCACAAGTGGACCCTCTGAGGTGGGGAGGGGGCTTAAGCACAGAATTTTCTTATGAGAACCCTAGCCTTTTTTCTTTTCTTCAAAAAGGAGTTTGTAATATATAAGCAATGAAACCGTATAAAGCTTAGACATAGCGTCAATGTTGGGCTCCCAAAGTAGTTCATTTATAACGATTCTCATAGTAAGGACAGTAGATTCTGTAGCGAAGTCTCCTTTACTCTCGGAAGTAAACGTGAGGCTTTTTCCCTTTTGTGTTCACAAGTATACTGGCTAAAGCAAGCAAAGAAAAAGATGCTGAGTACCGTAGGCTCCCTGTGTCACTTGTATGTCGTATGTGCTGATTGTATATACACGGAGGAGCACTGGACCTCTGGGCTCCGAGACCAAGACTGTAGCTGATTCTACCTTTGACCCACTGTGTGATCTTCGACAAGTCATCTAACTTGTCTGGGAGGCTTGGTCTGCAAATTGAGAGAATTGGTCTGAATCACTGTTACCAAACTGAGTGTTGCCTGTGCATGGCCCGCCCGTGCGATAGGGGGTGTCCTGAGGGCCAGTGGGCAGGAGCTCAGGGATCCTTCCCATTTCACCTGGAGCAACTCTGACAAACCTGCGTTGCAAGGAGAGGATTCTAAACATAAACAGTTTAAAACTACCAGACTACCTAGTTTTGAAGTCCCCTGTTAGCTTGAAAATTACTTTGAATTTTTTGATTCTGATAGCTTTCTGGTATTTCTAAATAACCAAAATGATGAAAGCTTCATGTTTGCAGCATAAACAGAAATAGAACCAACCAGCAAGCAGCTGACCATGTAGGGGACTCACAGGAGACAATGTGGCATTATTTTCAGGCCACATAATGAGAAAGGACACACCTCCTAAGTGGTGGGGGTGGTTGGTGCGAGACCCCAGCTCGACTTGTAAAAATTGCTAGACGCATGTTAGGTGCTCAAACCCTGCTTGTTTAGTAATGAATGGCTTGTGCTGGGCCTAGATATTCCCAGTTATGCCGCTGTGACTAAGAAGTGGGGAATGAGCAGTTGTAGATATCATACTGACCCTAAAATGTAGTATGTGGTATTGGCCCAATTAAAGTTCTTGCCTTAAAAAACTAGTAAAATTGGGGGAGAGCAGTAGCCCCATGTCATGCCTGCTGTTTTCTTTTCGTTCAGGAAGTCCATCGCATTCAGGAGCGACGAGCTTCTGAGGAAGCTCAGAGCTGCTGGTGTTGGGGACAGGCCTGTCATTTGGGTGTCACATAGCATGGGAGGTAAGTGCGTTTCATTGTTGTGAAGCGCTGCTGTGAGGTTACTGTCGGCTGTTGGGGCTGACTTACCATAGCTCTCTGCTTCACTTAACACGGGTCCCTTTTCCCTCTGAATTAATGTTTTTGGCTATGGCTAAGAGTTTTTAAATTACTCTACTTTCCTGCCCTGCTATTTGTTTTTCTAGAAGGGGACCACGAGGAGCAGGAATTTGACGACATCACGCTTTCACGTAGTGAGAATCAGTAGCAGCAGCAGCAGTAGCCCGTGGCTCATATAAGCCTGACCCGTACACCCCCCTCAGCATTCCTGGCTGGTCCTTGCAGCCCCCTCCCCGCTCCCCCAGCCACTGCAGAGCCCACAGCCCCAGCCCCCAGCCTGCTGAGGAGAGAGGTGATGGCAGCCCCTGCTCCTCCCAGCAGCCCCCCACCCCACCCCTTTCTCCTACCAGTTTTCACCCTCCGCCCTATAGCGGGCCCTTGTTGCAGCCTTTGACCTCGTTTATTTGATAAAACACTCAGGATTGCAGACTCGGAGTTGGGGCTTTTTCTGAGAGAAAGGTGGATGTAGCCCTTTGTGTCCGCAGAGATCCACTGTCACCGTCTCAGTGACCTTTGTGTTGCATCATCAGCTTCAAGCCCAGGGTAGGGGGACAAAGAGAGGGTGCCTTCCTAGGTACATTTGCCTCCAGAAGGTCTGTTTTCCATGGGTGAGAAGCTTTAGGGGACTTTTTTGAGTATTAGTACTTTTCTGAATATTATAATATTAGTACTGTCCTCATGGTGTGGCCATTAGTGGGCCACCGGGGGCAGGATGGGGAGACAGGTGCTGCACGTGTACTTCACTGATGGACACCCCAAATAGCAGTGCCTGGCACCCCTTCTGTGGGACAGTGCATCCTGTGATAGAAGATCTGCCTTTCAGGAGAGTTTCTAGAATCTTAGCTGTTTGTAGGCTCGTGTTCCATACAGTTGACCCTGGAACAGCAATGAGGATTAGGGGCAGTGACCCCTGTGTAGTCAACAATCTGCATATAACTTCTGACTCCCCCAAAACTTAGCTTCTAATAGCCTACTGTTAACCAGACTCCTTACTGATAATGATCAATTAACATGTCTTGTATACATATTCTATACTGTATTCTTACAATAAATAAGATATATTAATAGTACTGTACAAAATCCATTATAAGTGGACCCGTACCGTTCAAACCATACTGTTCAAGGGACAGCTGTATTCTACGTCAGCAGTATTATCAAGTGCTAATATTTTAAGGCCCTATTAGATTATAGAGAATTGTTTAAACTTCTAAAGAAAACATCTCTTTTTGTGTACATGTTCCCTACCACCGCACCCCCCTGCTTTTTTTTTTTTTTTTTAATGATGGCGGGAAGAAAAACAGCTCATGCATTGTTTTTCTTTGCACGTCTAGGTCTTCTTGTCAAAAAGATGCTGTTGGAAGCCTCTAAGAAGCCAGAAATGAGTACTGTTATAAACAATACCAGAGGAATAATTTTTTATAGCGTCCCTCATCATGGATCCCATCTGGCTGAATACTCTGTTAATATTCGCTATCTTCTCTTTCCCTCCTTGGAAGTCAAAGAACTCAGCAAGGGTAATATTACCTTCTGTCATGAAGGCAACTGGGATTGTATTATAATATTAGGTATTCAGGAGCAGGAGTAAGCATTTTCTCTTTTTCTGGAACACCTTTTAATCACTTTGGAGCCCCTGTCTGAGCCTTAATATGCCAGTTATCTTCTTGTTCAAATTTGCTCTCCTGCTTTATGGAGAGGTGCTTGACTACATCTTCTAAACCTTCTATTGAACTTTATTTTTGGCAGTCCAGTGTCATTTTCCACCGGCTCGCTCTTGTTCTCAGGTTCTTTTGAAATCATTCTAACGATACTAATTGGAGATTTTTCTTAAAGTTCTTTTCTGTTTTCTTCACTGAGTTGTGTCTTCTGTGCCCAGGTTTTTGTGCGCCGATCTGTCTCTTTTAGGTCGTAGGGTATCCTCTAGGATACGGTCGGTCTTGGCTGCCTTTTCCTAGTTGAGGATGGGGGACAGGCACTCTGTGATTAGAGACAGGATCTGTTGATGGGAGGCTGGGCTTTACGGTGAAGGTGCCACCCAGCGCACTGAGGGCCCCCAGCCCCACATGCTGCATTGTCCTACATACATCTGGTCAGCCAGTAACATGTGGAACCTCTCCCCTATGCCTGCCAGTCTCTGTCAGTTCTGGGGTGGCGTTAGCTCTGTGCTCTCATCTTAATGGCTTCTTATCAAGGAGAGGAGATAAGCCACAAATTTGAATGAGAACCCTAATTTTCTCTTTAGTAGATTTTATTATGAATTGGGTAAACAGAATTTGTCACAGTCTTGTTTTCTGTAATTTTGCAGATTCTCCGTCACTTAAAACACTACAGGATGACTTTCTGGAGTTTGCTAAAGACAAAAACTTCCGGGTGCTGAATTTCGTGGAAACACTGCCAACTTACATTGGTAGCATGATTAAGCTGCACGTGGTACCCGTGGAATCAGCAGGTATTCGCTCTTGGAATTTGTTCCCTATTAGATGCCTAGTTGGTGGTACCTGTATTGAATCATAAGCAACCCGTTTTTATATTCAGCTTCTCAGCTTAGGAGAAGTTTTATGAAGATCTAGATTTGTTGATTCTTTTCAGCTATAGATTAAAATTTCTTTGCCAACATACAACCGTGGCCATAGTCCTCCCCATCCCTTCATTTAACTCACTAGCTGGCCAAGGTTCAGTGGCTGCTTCTAACTTAGCCATAACCAGTGAGTTCTGTCACATGGTAGTAAGAACACCGGGCCCTGCTGTCAGCTAGAATGAAAGGGACGTTTGATTTAACAGACTGGTGTTTAATTTGTTAAAGGTTTCTACACGTAGCTAAAAGTTGCAGAAGCTTTAGTAAATGGAGGATTGTACTTTTTTTTAATTAGTTTTTTCCATTGGAATCTTAGATGGGGAATATCCAAACAATTTTTTTTTTTTATAATACTGGAAATAACCAATACCTGTTACTATGGTGTATTATAAGGTATCACAGGCTCTTTGAGGGTAGGGCCCAAACCTTAATTCTCTTTATAGCCTCTGATATTACTCGATATGTAGTATATGACCCCACATTTCCCTTCTTGAACCGCTTTTCCCTCACCTGGCCAACTGGGTCACCTCTGATGTAGGGTTGGGTGCCACCTGGTGGCACTCGGCCATACTGAGAGCTCTCAAGGACAGTGTGGAGCTGGAGGACCTGCCAGATGGTTCTTTAGCCTATATACCAAGTTTTGTCCTAACTCCTTTACATATTACCTAAGTAAAATGAAAGGCTTTTAATACTCTGTAATGGAGCCTACAGAGGCTTTACTACAAAGTAATATGCCATAGGGTGAAGAGTTCATGGGCTGGAAAACTTAAAAAAAGGACTTTGGAACTAGGACCTCTTGTCAGTTCCAGCTAAGGTGGACTTCGTTCGGCTGAAACCTCAGAAACTCAGGTCTCTCAAACACTGAATCACCTTCCCCTGGCAGAGTGAAAGATGGATCCTGTGTGAGACGTTCCCAGACTTGTCATCAGGATAAGGGAGCTCGTTATGAAGTGGAACAACATAAACTCTAGAAAAAGAGGTGGTTAAAAGACTCGTGGAATAATTTAGTAATAACATACAAATATATAAAGGTTTTGAGGATGATCCTGTTCAGTTTCTGTTCATGGTCAGCAACGAGGCCGGAACACATACGAAGAGTCTATGAAAAGCATAAAATTATACCTACTGAGAATCCATTTTCGAGTGATTAGTCACATGTAGTTTAGCAACGGTCAAACTTCCAGTTCCTCCATCTTTTTTAGAGTCCGTTATCACCACCAAATCACCATTTGGAACTACCCGATTTGTCCTCATTTGGCATTGACAGGGGAAGCCTGTATTTTTGCTTAGATTTTGACATTTTCGTTTTCTTCAGATTTAGGCATTGGAGATCTAATTCCTGTGGACGTTGACCATTTGAACATTTGTAAGCCAAAGAAAAAGGATGCTTTTTTATACCAGCGTACCTTACAATTCATCTGTGAAACGTTAGCCAAAGATCTTGAAGACTGACCTTTACCTTCCCATTTTGCAAGAAACTTGGGTGTTCTCTTTCTCTTTTTAAGCTGTAAGCAATCATGCAAATATAGTCCCTATGGCATCCCTGTGGTCTGAGGCACGTTGCAGGCAACAGAATATTGTTCTCAGTTCATGCACTGAAAAGCACAAACCTAAAGTGGCAATCAAAGAATGAAGGGCTAAACTGGATTCTTTTGATTTAAAGGAGATTCTGTGTGTTCTAGCTTAGGTTTTGCGGTGTTGGCCTTGGTGCAGGGAGCAAGCTGCTATGGACAGAAAATGCCTTGTGTCGTCTGTGACTGTCCCCAGTACATGCTTCATGCTAGGAGCAGCACTGATGGTTTCTGAAGGGAGAGCAATCAGTACCTTCCATGAAAATGCCATTTAGAGAGTACCTAGCTAGAGATGAGACTGAACTATGGAATATAACATATAGAATATAAAGACTTTTTGTTCTGGGTTTCCATGTGCTGTAAATTGTTTAAAAAATATATCCGTGTAAACCTTTGTCTAACGCTGTCAGACCTGTTGTCATCCATGGGCAGTTCCTTAAAAGTTTTTAGTTTCATAATGCTTAGAATAACTAATTCTCTTTTTAAAAGACTTGTAGCCTCTAATAATTCTTTCCAGATTGCAGCTACCTACACGTGTAATTTTTCCCAGGTAAGGATAAAGTTGATAATCTATTCTTGATCAGAGTATGAAATAAAACTATTCTAAGGTATTATATATATCAGCAGTACTTGGTACAAACATTCTCTGATTCTCTTTAGCTGATACCTTTCTTTAATGCTCATTTGAAAGTTGCATCGATTGACCTTGAGCATGTAAGAAAAATGAAATCATACTGATGACTTAATAACAGCATTAAGATAGAAATCACATACCATAATAGTCACCTCTTGAAATATAGAGTTCATTGATTTTTAGTGTATATGCAGAGTTATACGACCCTCCTCACTAATTTCAGAACATTTGCTCGTCCCCCAAATGAACTCTATACCCATTAGCAGTCACTGCTCACCTCCTTTTCCTTTCAGCTCCTGCCAAACACTAATCTACTTCTTCTCTCTATGGATTTACATATCATGGACATTTCATATAAATGGAATCATACAATGTGTGGCCTCTATGTCTGGCTTCTTAGCATAATGTATTCAAGGTTCATTTATGATGTATCATGTATCAGTACTTCGTTCCTCTTTATGGTAAAATAATCTTCAATTGTGTGGAGATATACATTTGTTTATGTATTCATTGGCTGATGAATATTTAGGTTCTTTTCATTTTTTGGCTATTATGAATAATTCTGGAAACATTTATGTGGACATATTTTCCATTCTCTTAGATACAAGAAGTGGAATTGCTGGGTCCTTTTAAAGCTATCTTTAGCATTTTGAAGATGATAGACATTTGTGGACTATAGAGTATAGCATCTGAGGTAAACTGAGGTCATCAGTAAACCCTCTTAACATTTAATTATGCACCAACCTCACAAGTGACTTAACCATGTTTTATTTTGTAGGTACAGTGACTATAAGGATTAGCTAACAATAGGAAGCTAAGGGAGATCTGTTTGCAGATCTTAAAAGCTGCAGCCTGAGGCTTAGACTTCTCATGTAGCACACATCTACAGCCTCCATGGAGACTGGGAGGCAAATGGGAGCCATATCTGCATTCTCCCTCTGGCCCGTTCTGAATCCCTGGGGTCTCCCTGGGAGAACCCTGTGCAAGTCTTGTGCCCTGGCTTTTGTGGCTGCTATCCAGGGAATGCTCCCCTCAATTGCTTGGCTCTGGTGGCCAGCAGGGCTTGTGTTTGCAGGTCCCTCAGGACTGTAACAAACACAGAAACCAGTCAGGGCTCAGCACAGGCAGAACCCCCATCTCGCAGTCTTCCCCTAGAAAAAGTCTACTTTTATACTTTAAAAGTCCAGCTTCCAATCAGCCTACATCTAGGTACTAACAGGTCCTCCCCTTTGTAACATTGACAAGTTTTGGCAGATCCTCAACTGGTGGCAGATCCTAAGAATAAAGAAGGTGGTTTGGACAGTCATAAAGGTTTCAGAGAGAATCAAGAGCTCAGCAGACTGAATGACAAGTTTCATCTCCTAAACAAGACCACTCTGTCAAGACTGAGAGAAGTGGCTATTTCATCTAATGTACAGAAACCAGAAGAGAGTGTTGAGGAAAATGAATAAACAGGAATATAGAAGATAAAACTTGAGAAATAGACCTTAATAAGATGAAGATAAGTGACTGACCTGATAAAGAGTTCAAAATAATGAAGATTTTCACCAAAGTCAGAAGTATAGTGCATGAGCAAAGTGAGAATTTCAACAAAGACAGAAAATGTAAGCAAGTACCAAACAAATCATAGAGCTGGAAAATACAGTAAGAAACTGAAAAATTCAATAGAGTGTTTCAATGACGAGACTAGATAGTGTTGGAAGAAAGAATGAACAAACACAAAGATGGAAGTGGAATTCATCCAGTCAGAGGAACAAAATGAAAAAGAGTGCTAATAGCTGAAGGGGCTTATGGGATACCATCAAGCCCAACAATATTTGGATTATAGGGCTCTTTGAAGGAAAAGAGAAAGGGATAATAGCTTATTCAAAGAAATAATGGCTGAATTTTTCCCCAACCAGGAAGCCCAGAGAGTACCAAAAGATGAATCCAAATACATCCACACCAAGTCACATTACGGTTAAATTAAAGATCATAGAATCTTAAGAATAGCAAGAGAAAAACGGTTATGCACAAGAGAACCCCAGAATATTGTTAGCAAATTTTTCAGCAGAAACTTTGCAGGGCAGAAGGGGGTGGCATAATATATTCAAAGTACTGAAAGAAAAAAATTGTCAACAAAGAATACTCTACCTGGCAAAGTTCTCTGGAATTGAAGAAGAGCTAAAGAATTTTCCAGACAAGCAAAAACTGAAGGAGTTCATCACTAGACCAGCCTTACATGAAATAAGGGAATCCTTTAAGCTGAATTGAAAGGATGCTAATTAGAAACAGGAAGACATATGAACATATAAATCTCACTGGTAAGGGTAAATATGTAATTAACTTCAGAACACCCTAATGTTGTAATAGTGGTGGATAAGTCAATTATAAATCTAGTATGAAGGTTAAAAGACAAATGTACTAAACTATAAGTACAATAATTTGTTAATCGATAGACAAGGTAAAAATATGTAATTTTTTACATCAAAAAAATAAAATGGGAGGAGTAAAAACAGCTTTAGTAGGCATTTGAACTTGTTTAAATAAACTTATAAATATATTTTATGTAAGCTTCATGGTAACCTCAATGCAAAAAGTTACAGTAAATACACAAAAGAGAAAGCAAAAAGAAAACAATTAGATTAGACATGGACTTATTGCTATCTTAACAATTACTTTAAATGGACTGAATTCTCCAATCAAAAGAGTCATTGAATGGATTGGAAAAAGGCAAAACTATATGCTGCTTAATAAGGCACTCACTTCAGCTTTAAGGACACACACACAGACTGAAAGTGAGGAGATGGAAAGAGATATCCCATGCAAATGGAAACCAGAAAGCAGGGGTAGCTGTATTTATATCAGACAAAATAGACTTAAAGCTAAAGACTGTGATAAGGGACGAAGGTAAAAGGGTGTATCCAACAGAGAATATAACATTTGTAAATATTTGCACACCCAACATAGCACCTAAATATATGAACAAATATCAACACAGTTGAAGAGTGAAATGCATAGCAATATCATAATAGCTGGGACTTCAGTACCCTGCTTTGCAATAGAATATACATCATACGGAAAATCAATAAACATTGGACTTAAATGACATGTTAGACCAGATGGACTTAACAGATCCTTACAGAACATTCCATCCAACAGTAGCAGAATACACATTGTTCTCAAGTGCACACAGAACATTCTCCAGATTAGGTCATACATTAGGCCACAAAACAAGTCAATAAATTTAAGACTGAAATCTTATCAAGCACCTTTACTGACCACAGTGGTGTGAAACTAGAAATCAATGAAAAGAATAAAACTGGAAAATTCACAAATATGTAGAGATTAAACAACATGCAACTGAATAAGCAGTGGGTCAAAGAAGAAATCAATGAAAAAATACCTTGAGATGAAATGGAAATACAACATACCAAAACTTAAGGGATGTAGCAAAAGCAGTTCTAAGAGGGAAATTTATAGCAACAAATCACTACAGTAAGAAAAAAGATTTCAAACCACCACCTTTATATCTTAAGTAACTAGAAAAAAACAAAAATATTAACATTTCCTTTTGAGGAGAATGCCTGTTGCCAACAATTTTATGTAACATTGTGCTAAATCTTCTAGCCAGCTCTAGAAGGCAAGAAAATGGCATAAAAAGGTACAGGGATGGGAAAGCAAGAAACAAAACGTGTTTGTAGATGATATGCTTGTCTACATAGAAAGTCCATAAGAATCTAGAGAGACCATATTTTATCAGTTTTAAGACACATTAAAAATTGTTTTAACATCTGTAATTGGGCTGCATCTCACAATGGATGAACAGTCGTAATTAAGTTGGAAGCCTGTCTTATCCGTTCCAGCGGCTACCCCAAAACACCAGAGACTGGGTGGCTTATAAACAACAAACATCTATTCTCACAGTTCCGGAGGCTGGATGTCCACAATCATGGCATCAACATGGGCATGTTCTGGTAAAACACCTTTTTGTAGCTCATAGCTGGCACTTTCTTGCTGTGTCCTCACATGTGGAGAGGGTGAGAGGTCTCTTTTATAAAAATTCTAATCCCAGAGCGCCTGGGCAGCTCAGTCAGTTAAGCATCTGACTCTTGATTTCAGCTCAGGTCATAATCTCATGGTTCTGGAGATTAAGCCCCATGTGTACCCAGGAGGTAGAATTCTCTCTCTCACAAAATAAATAAACTTAAAAAAAAAAAAACCTCTAATCTCAATTGGGAAGGCTCCACCCTCATGACCTAAGCACTTCTGAAAGATCCCCACCTCCTAATGCCATCATCTTTAGGGGTTAAGATTTATTTCAACATATGAATTTTGGGGAGACACAAATATTCAGGCCATAACACCTTCTTAAGAATAATAGTGTATATATATATATGGTATATCTTATAATGGTATGGTACTGCATGGTATATGGGTGGTGTGTTAGGTATACTGAAATACAGTAAATTGCTAGAATTTTATGAGAGTTTATTAAGTACACCAGCCAAAAATAGCAAATGGATTTTAAAGTAAGAATTGTTAGATATAATCATGGTATTAAGGTTATAAAAATGTTATTTAGAGATACATATTGGAAGTATTTAGTTAGGAGTCAAATGACATGATAGCACAATTGCTTTAAAATATTTCAATTGTTTTTTAAATTTTTTTTAATGTTTTATTTATTTCTAGGAGAGAGACAGAGAGAGAGAGCAGCGCGAGCAGGGGGAGGGTCAGAGAGAGAGGGAGTCACAGACTGAAACAGGCTCCAGGCTCTGAGCTGGCAGTCAGCACAGAGCCTGACGTGGGGCTCGAACCCACGAACCGCGAGATCATGACCTAAGCGAAAGTCGGACGCTTAACCAACTAAGCCACCCAGGCGCCCCTGCTTTAAAATATTTCAAAAGACCCCATCTCTCTCTGCCCCTCCCCCCTCTCAAAACTAAACATTAAAAATTTAAAAAAGGGGGGCACACCTGGGTGGCTCAGTTGGTTAAGTCTCCAACTTTGGCTTGGTTATGATCTTGTGGTTTATGAGTTCGAGCCCTGCGTTGGGCTCTGTGCTGACAGTTCAGAGCCTGGATCCTGCTTTGGATTTTGTGTCTCCCTCTCCCTCTGTCCCTCTCCCCACTCGAAACTAAACATTAAAAATTTTTGAAAATATATTTCAAAAGAAAAATATAAAGCAAATATAGCAAAGTGTTTACTATGAAATCTTGGTGAAAGACATATGAAGGTTCAAACTATTCCCTCTATTTTCATATATATGGGGGAGAGGGAGAGAGGCAAACCATGAGAGACTCTTGAATGCTGAGAACAGACTGAGGACTGATGGGTGTGGGGGGCAGGGGGGAGATGGGCATGGAGGAGGGCACTTGTGGGGATGAGCACTGGGTGTTATATGGAAACCAACTTGACAATAAACTAAAAAAAATTAAAATTAAAAAAAATAGAAATAACTAAACAACTAAATATATAAACTTGTTTAACAAGTTTAAAATTTTGTGAAACACTGAAATCCTTAAAAGAATACATTATGCTCCTAGGTTGAAGAATCAGTATTGTAAAAATGTCTATTCTAGTCCATGCGTTTTCAGTAAAAAATTCCAAGTTTTTATTTTAATGGGACTTGATAAATTGCTTCTAAAATTTACATGGACTTGCAAAGAGTCAAGAAAAGCCAAGACAGCCTCAAGAAAAAAAATGAGGTAGGAGGGCTTGTTTTGCCAGTTATCAAAGTTAAATAAAATTAAGA
This sequence comes from Proteles cristata cristata, assembly GCA_017311185.1. Taxonomy (NCBI): domain Eukaryota; kingdom Metazoa; phylum Chordata; class Mammalia; order Carnivora; family Hyaenidae; genus Proteles; species Proteles cristata. The sequence goes on along the minus strand of JAESUZ010002849.1, from coordinate 2,131,526 downwards.
CAACATAGTATTGGCACAGAGATCAACAAGTAGGCTGGCGGGCACAGAACAGATGGCTCAAGGAGAAGAAGAAATGGGAGAATGAGGAGCACAGGGAAACCTCCCCCTTAGAGAGGCATCTGTTCAACTAGTCACAATTACCAAAGGCAATCATTCAGCATGTGTAGAGAATGACCAAAAGACAGCAGATTGAAGGTGGTCACCTGAGCGGCTCAGTTGATTAATAAGTGTTTGACTTTGGCTCAGGTCTTGTGGTTTGTGAGTTTGAGTCCTGCATCAGGCTCTCTGCTGTCAGTGGAGAGCCTGCTTCAGATCCTCTCTCTCCATCTCATTACCCATCCGGCTCATGTTCTCTCAAAAATGAATAAACATTATATAAAAAATATTAAGAAGCATTAATTCAATAAAACTAAGGGATCTTGGTAAGAATAATGGGACGCCACTGCATTGGAGAACTAGAGCCTGCACCTAATCACCCTTCCTGGGTCTGCCTTGCAGAAAGACCTGTTCCATTTGGGACACAGAGGAATTGGCACCGCAAATCTCTCAATCTCAATCTCTCTCTCTCTCTCTCTCTCTCTCTCTCCCTCTCTCTCCCTCCCTCCCTCCCTCTCCCCTCCCCTCCTCCTCTCTCACACACACAAATTTTGTATCCTACTACTAAAAAAATGTTTACTCTGCGTTGATGAACACACTTCAAAAACTAATACTGCACTTGACCACAGAGCAAGCCTTGATAAATTTTAAGAACTAGGGGAGCCTGGGTGGCTCAGTCGGTTAAGTATCTGGCTTCGGCTCAAGTCATGATCCCACAGTCAGTGGGTTTGAGCCCCATGTCAGGCTCTATGCTGACCGCTCAGAGCCTGGAGCCTGCTTCAGATTCTGTATCTCTCTGTCTCACTCTGCCCCTCTCCTGCTTACACTCTGTCTCTCTCAAAAATAAACATTAAAAAAATTTTTAAAGTAGATATTTATCTAGATCACATTCTCAGGTCATAACCCAAAAAATTAGGAGTAAACAATTTTTCAATGCCAAACAAACCCTTAACTATTGGAAAATTAGTCTCCCTTGGATGAAAGAGTAAATAAAAGCAAATTAATCTAGAAAGTAATGAAAAGGAAAACATCAATTTCATGCTCAAACGTGTAGGGTGCAGTTAAAGCTATAATCGGGAAAATATAGAACTTTAAATGTCTTTACTATTAAGTGAGAAGGACTAAAGATAATAGAATCTAGTGCTACTTTCAATTAGGGAGGGGAGCCTGGGTGGCTCAGTTTGTTAAATGTCCAACTTCGGCTCAGGTCACGATCCCATGGTTTGTGGGTTCGAGCCCTGCGTCAGGCTCTGCTGACAGCTCAGAGCCTAGAGCCTGCTTCAGATTCTGTGTCTCCCTCTCTTTCTGACCCTTCCCTGCTCATGCTGTCTCTCTCTCAGAAATAAATAAAAAAACATTAAAAAATGTAAAAAAAAAAAAGATTTTAAGGGAAAAAATAGAAAAATACAAAATTAGTCAAATTACAGATAATTTGAAGTTAATGAAATGTTTTAAAAATCAACAGAAAAAGTGAAATAGCCTATATAAATCCCAATGTTATTTGAAAATGTCAATAAAATTGAATAACCTTGAGAAACCTAATTAGAGGAAACAAGGGAAATGGTTGGTTACTTAATAAATGGCATATACAGTATAACTATCCTTCAGCAAGGTGATGCTGGCCCCCTACCTCACTCCATTTATAAACTATATTCCAAGATGCTTTGAACACTTGCTATTAGCCTGGACAAACCCTGCAATCCTAACAGTCTAACACACAGATTTATGTAGGTATAAAATCCTAAACAGTCATTTATGGTCCACTGAAATGTTTTCCCATCAGCTAACATCTTTTCCATGTATACAGACCCACTTTGCTATTTGTCAAATTCTTAATTCTCTCCTCTCAAATCTTCCTTGACCTGTGTTTACAATTAATCACTTCTATCATTTGTATTCTCCTACCTCACTGAGATAGAGGTTTTTATACAGTTTGTCCTGTATGGGAGTGAGTTTCAAATCTCTCTGCCACTACCTTGGAAAAGGCAGGTACTGTAACCAGCTGTTTCCTTCCTCCCCACCCGAGTCACAGAGCTGTGCGTTCAGATGAAATGAATTCAATATCGTACTTACTGGTCAGGAGGGACTGGCCAGCTTTACTATTTTGAGATGGTCAGTATATTCCTGTCATGAAAATCATCTGAAAACATTTATATTTAGTGTGGTAATTAGCTAACGACAAACCTGGACAGAACTTAGTTTGCTCCCTTTTTCTTGCTTCTACACAACAATGTACTCAAATCAACCTAGCAGTCTAAGGTTTTGGAAGTTGCTATGAGATCCTATAGGAAGAGAATTCTTGCATCTCTCAAGTCTTCTAGATAATGCAGTATGAAGTTATTACATATAGTATTGCAGTGATCCCTGTTGGCAACATTCAAGTCATAAATTCTTAACCATATTATGAGTTTGAGGCTTTTTTAACTTAATGAGATGGTTGAAAAAGGAACCAAGGCCCAAACTCAGAGAAGTAACTAGTAATCACATTTCATCCAAAAGAGAAGGCTAGCCAAAAAAAGATATCCCTTATTTCTCTCCATACCTGCAAAGAAACAAGCCAAATTAAAAAACAATATTTAATAGGCATTTTTTACAATTGCAGTACAAATTATCACTTCAAACAGTACAGGGTTTTTATTAATCACTAGTCACCCAATAATTTTTGCAGCTTTCTGAGAAATTGCTTCATTCTAAAGTGAATATTTTAACACATTACTTTGCTTGTACTTCTACGTATCAGGAGAATTTTATTGTATCTTGAGTTCAACAACTTTAAACTTTCACAGGAATTGCTTGGGCAGATGTCCTAATTTCAGTCATTTACTGGAACAAACTTTAAAAATAGGCAAGAAATCAGAGAAGATTATGCTGGAAAAGTTTTTATATAACTGGGGTCACAGAGACACTGCTGCATTGTAAAGTCTGTGCCTCAAATCCTCTGCAGTGGCCTGTACCGTCTTACAGAGCAGTAATGAAGAAACTGCACGGCCTGTTTGGGAGCAGAGAAGGATCGAAAATAAAAAACCCACAGGATGAAATCCCCAGGGTGGTGGCTGCTCATTGTCCAGATTATTCAATCAACTCTGCCGTGAACCTGGGAAACCTACAAACTCAAAGCACTGATCTAAAAAATAAATTAGGCAACTCCAATTGTCCTTTTTTTTAAAGAGAACATTGGTGTGTGAACCTTACCTATGATCGCCTCAAAATTCAGTCTACGTTATTCACTAAATTTGAACATCTCATCACATAATATCTGTTCAGTTCTTTATGTTAAACTACTGACAGTTTTTCTTGTGATCTGCCTCCTGAGGGCAAAAGAATTCTGTGTTGATACTGTCAGACTCTCAAGAGCTACCTATGTGATGAGCACCTTTCTGAATTAAAATTCTGTTCTCTGTTGCACTTATGACTACTTGCATCTAGAATAAAAAGGAAACCTGAAAATTAGGTCAATTTCCAGCACTGCAAGTCACTGCTGTGATATATACACCTATTTTCAAATTTACCTCCTTTTTGGTGGGAAAAAGAGGTGACAGAGGAAAGAACATTTGAGTTAAGAAGTCTTTGATTCCATTCCCAATTATATCCTTAGTTGCAAAGTGAATCCTGGCAAATCATTTAACTTCTCTGGGCCGCTGACCCATCTTGTGTTCTTTCTTCCCCTAACTCTTCAAGAATGATATTGTTTACTTGTGTGTATGAGAGGTAACAGGACATAAAGTACTGACTACAGAAAGTGTTCTCATCAGCGAAGGCCAGAAACACCACCTCTTACCCCTGGTAAGCTACATGTATGCTCTGTTTATCTCCGGGGGTCACTAATACCTCTCTCTCTCACTAGTTTTCAGATGAAATTGTGGTTTTGCTTTTGTTTTGAGCACCAAATTTAAGTAATCTGCAGTGTATCCTGATAGTGGCAATGAGAAATAATTCTGAAAGCCCAGAGGTAAAAAGAGAGTGGTATCCCCCAGACGGGATGAATATCGCCATCCTAACCATGAGCATTTAGTGCAGGAATTCTCCGGTCACATTAGGGATAATACAGAATCACTGCTGTAGGATTCTAGGGCATTAAAAACTCCTAAATATGGTATGCGGCACACTAAGATTTCACCAGTGAATTTCTTGTTACCAAAAATATGGTTTCTGCTCTAAATGGATTCTATGCCTTATAACCTTATTCTTAAAATGTAAATACAGTGATACTGTTCTAAATGACGGACTAGGGCAAGAAGTGGTGTTGCAAACGTATAGAAAAATGTATAGGCAAAAACAATAAACCTAATAAACAGATAGATAAGCAAACCCAAAAATGCTGCCCTGGGGTTTCTTATCGGACAGGGGCATTCTCCTTCCTGAAGCCACAGGCAGACAGACGGGCTAAAATACATATTCATAATGTAACGAGGACCAGTATCCTGTGCCAGTATGGGGTTTCACGGCGTGTGCTTTTACTTGGTATGGAATGTAAGGGGAGAAAGAAGCCACCAGGCTTCCTCTCTTAGGGAAGAGCCAGTGCATAAAAACCAGCTTAACTAGTACACGGGGGCTCAAGACTGTAGTGCTGTACGCGGCAGGCACGATCCAGACACGATGCAGGAAGGAGTCTGCAGCCAGTTTCAGATCAGAGTAAGCAAATGGGATGTGCTTCTGACCCCAGACAGTGTAGGACACCATCTCCCACGTGATCAAGGTCAGTTTACATGTATATAAATAAACACAAGGGCTCACAGGAATGTATAGTCTAGCTATTTGGTTGACCTATTGGGGGCGTCCAACTCTTACTATTATTATTTTTTATAACCTGGTATCAGCAGGCCAGGTATACAGCTCTCAATGGTCCCAGCCACCTTTCAATTTTATAGCTCAACCTTCAGGTGTTTCACCGTGAAGTTATTCCCAATATCTGTAAGATACAAACACGAATTTTAAAAACCCCACATACATAAATTGAAAAACCATTTAAAATCCACTGAGAGCGCGCTTCTCGGACATGATCAGCTAGATTCCCTTTCCTCAAGTCCACACGCTGACTCTAACCAGATTCTAGGAAACTAAAATGCACACGTCTGGAATAAAACGTATGTTGGTGGCTGAATGATCATCTTGTTGAATAATAGACACAATTTCTGTGACCTACACGAGAGCGACAGAAGGACAACTGTGTTTTCAGTGTGCCTTTAAATAGAGGTCTCTTTTGAGCCGGTGGGGGTGGGGGGCAGTGGTGAGGCCAAGGCTCGGGGCTGCGCCCTGGACAGATGCCACGGGGAGGAAGGCACGCGTCCTCCGGGAGAGCTGCTGTCCACGCGTCCTGCTCACGTTTCCGCCAGCGGGTCAAACACCTGCAGCACTGTCCGCTTGTCCTGGTCACTGACGGACTCCCAGTGACCCGCGTCGTTCGGCCGGTGCTCCAGCGGCAGGTTGGCGGCGGCCGAGGCCCTGATTTGCAGCGGGGCTGTGTGCGCTCTCCCAAGGCTCCGGGTCCCGGCGTCCACTGGGTCAGAGCTCTTGGAAAGCCAGGCACTCTTCAACAGGTGAGAGTCGTGGAGAAGGCTCCAGAAGGGATCTTGGTAATCACCAAGAAGGGAGGTGGCCTCTGGCTGCGTCTCCTTGGTGCCATCCGCCTGGCTGCCTGCAGCAGGCGAAGGGCCAGGACAAGCCGGCTGGGGAAAACGCATGCCCTGGTCAGGCGGGGGTGCCTGGGGACCGTCACTGCTGCTGCACGTGAGGCCCTGGAGAAGCTGGCTGTTGCTCTGGAGCACCTGCAGGTGGAAGGCCGCGGGGGCTGACTTCTTCCTCCTCGGTGGGGCCTGGGGCGCAGGGGGTAGAGCCTCCAGAGGGGGTGGCGGGGCGGCTCCAGCCGCAGGAGGGGCGGCGTCGGGCGCCGGCTTCCCCCTGCTGGGCCTCCTCTCGGTCTCCTTCCCGGGCTGAAGTGTTCTGGGTTTGGGGACAGGAGGGACGGCTGCTAGAGGAGGGGTTTCCAGGCTGGTCTCCGGGAGCCCGATGGTAAAATGGACAGTTTGTTGCCCACACTGTTCTTCTGGCGACTCGGGCTGAGAAAAGGCAGGACAGAGAGCGAACGTCAGTAAGAGGCCAGCGCCGGGGGGGCGGGGAGGAATCCACACCCAGACGTGGTCGGTCCACAGGGGAATGGGGATGGGGCTGAGCGGACATTCCAGCAAACTCAAGATCTGAGAATGTCTGGGATGCGGAAAGGTAACCAGATACAACACGGCACAGGAAAAACATTAACCAAGCGCCAGCAGGTCCGATGAAATACGGGAAGCTTCAGCACCAGGGCCACACAAGGGTTTTATTTTTTTTCTTCCTGGTACCTTAGGAAATGGGGTTATGCTCTTCCTTGATTAAAAGCAAACCTCCAAAAAAACACACGATCTTTTCTGAGGCCACGGCTTTGAAAATTCAGGCTGAAGGAACGTCGTCACGGCATTCAGCTACCTGAAGGGCTAATGGATCAGCTTGCTCCTTAAATCTTGGATATTTAAACACAGAAGATGGGGAATTTCACACGGGGGCATCACTTCCTTGCTCTGATTCAAAACGATCACAGAACAACTGCACGGAGCCAAAGGAAGCTTCCATACCGCAGGGGCTGTTGGCACTGTCCGTATCAGCCCGGTCTCTGGCTCTTTAGAAAACAAACTGCAAAATCCACCCCTTCTCCACCAGCCTTTTACTGTAACCCCTGTGCAGTGGCCTGAGAAAAGGAACCCATTTCTGCCCTGGCTTTCCAGAGACAAGACAGAGCAGGGACAGGGAAACGAAGAGGAAAGGGGTCTGCTCCGGAAGGAGGCCCGGCAGATGGACGATGTGACCCGCAAGCAGAGAGGCAGACGGATGCCGAAAGCACAGAGCAAGCGCCAAGCTCACAAGGCACACTTTCCACGGGTGGAAAAGCAGCGGCCGCCCCGGAACGACCAGCCGAGGGATTACCCGGGTCTCATTACTAGAACACCGAGATCAAACGGCAGATCCAGATGTGTCTACGGGTGCCAGTCTTTGGGCTGCGACTGTCCTGACAAACTCATGTCTCTGAAGCAGCAAGCGAGGCTGAGAAGCTTGAGAGTGAGAGCAGAACACAATCTGCAAGAAAAGTGGCAAGAGAAGCGGTCGAAGCCCCAGTGTCCGAGCCGCCCACGAGCTCGTCAACACCGCTGGTACAGGGACCCGTTGTCAGTTTTCTGGCGCAAACCAAATCTGGACGTGTGCAACCCCGTGCACACGACACAGATGGACACGAGCAGGAAACACGGGAGCCCTTGGAGGGGCGCATCCCACGGCGGCTCCATCTGGGGGCTCAAACGGAACATTTAGGGAGGCTGGCACCTCCAAGCTGCTCCGCTGCAGGGACAAACCCGGGCCTTTTCTGCTCAGCTAGAGCCAAAGGCGCGGCGGGGACGTGAAGGAGGAAGCGACGGCCAAGCAGGTTCCTCGCGGACGGGGCCGTGTCTGGGAATCCTCCAAGCAGACGCTGGAGCCACTCGGGAGGAAGGGACGTCGCTCCAGGCTCTTACCTTTCCTGTCCTCCGCAAGGTTGGCTTCTTGATGGCAGGAGCCCTGGGTGCGGGCCGACGGGGCCAGAGTGGGGCCACCGCCACAGGGGACTCTGGTTTGGAAGCCCCTTGGTCCCTCAGGGCTGTGGCATTTAGGGCTTCTCCGGGGACGCCTGAAACACACAGTCGTAGGGACGGTGACGTGGGCAGGACAGGGCACTTCATGGCATGATTAGTAGGTAGATGGTCTGCTACCTTCTAACCCTAATTTACTCAGGCGATGTATTTCCTTTTTTTTCTAAAAACAAAAAAATCTTGGGGGGGGGGTGTCAGGACCAACCAGCAAGGTTTACCCCCAAGTCTCTCCTGTTCACCTTCTCGCCAGAGAGGGCCTTCATGGGGCGATCAGTGAGGCCCAGACATCACATGCAAAGTTTTATGGTACGTGTGTTTCTCTCAAGGGAGGTAATCCGAAACTTCTCAAAATCTCCACAGGGCCCATGACCAAGGAAACGTTAAGATTTTGAACCTCAAACCTCTCCTAACCGCCATATTCATAGAACTTTTTTAAAAAGCTTTTTGGGGCGCCTGGGTGGCTCAGTCAGTTAAGCATCCAACTTCAGCTCAGGTCATGATCTCACAGTTTGTGGGTTCGAGCCCCACATTGGGCTCTGCTCTCAGCACAGAGCCTGCTTCGGATTCTCTGTCTCCATCTCTCTCTACCCCTTCCTCTCTCTCTCTCTCTCAAAAACAAACAAAAAAACATTTATTAAAAAAAGTAGTTTTATTGAGATATAATTCACATGCCATGAAATTCATCCTTTTCAGAATATAATTTAGTATTCTGTTTCTCAAGTATATTCCTAGAGTTGTACAAATATCACCGCCATCTAATTCCAGATCATTCTCATTACTGCAAAAAGGAACCCTGTCCCCACTAGCAGTCACCCCCACCCACACCCTCCCCAACTCTTGGGAATTACTAATAACTTTCTGTCTGTGTAGATTTGCCTATTCTGGACACTTTGTATAAATGGAATCACACAATATAAAGCCTTTTGTGTTTAGCTTCTTTCATTCAGCATAATATTGGTAAGATGTACTCATGACAAAGCACATATATGAGTGCTTTTCTATGGCTGAATAATATTCTGCTATATGGTTACACTACATCTTACCCACTCATCAGCTGATGATCATGTGGGTGGTTACATCCATACAATTATTTATTATTATGATTATGATTTGAGAGAGACAGAGAGCGTGCGCACACCAGCAGGGGAGAGGGCAGAAGGAGAGACAGAGAGAATCCCAAGCAGGCTCCATGCTCAGCGCAGACCCTGACATGGGCCTGATTCCATGACCCTGGGATCACGACCTGAGCCGAAACCAAGAGGGACATTCAACTGACTGAACCACCCAGTGCTTCCTAATTTTATTACTCTTTCTTAATAAAGAAGAAACCACTCGTGATAGTTATCCTACAATGTTTCTTGACCTCTTAATTCATGCCCTCCTTAACTGTTACTTGGGATTGCAAGGAAGGTACATACCCTGACTAAAAGCAAGCAGACAGCTAGGCTTGGGTACCACCCCCCAGAGGTCACGGTCCCCCCTCTCCAAAAAACAAGAAACAGAAAATATTAGTATCAGCAATTTCGAATGCATGGTGGAGATCCCAAGTTAAAATATGATTAACATGGGTTTCAAGGGAAACAGCAACGCCAAAAATTTAATAGGCAGTTTGGTGGAGAAAAGGTCCCTGCCAGACAGTAAAGAACCTATCCTTGCTAGTGATTTAAAAAGTACGTTTTATGCCTGAAATAGGGATGCATCCCCTACCTATCTCTTTTTACGGAGCCAGCGCAATGAGTCAGTGCCTGGGGCCATTACCCTTTTCTAAAATTCTTTGTTAATTTCAGTCTCTCCCTTAAAGTACGTCTTAATAATCCTGGGGTTATTTCCATATACTTACTGAACTTTAAATATATATATTCTAGGGGCACCTGGGTGGCTCAGTTGGTTAAGTGTCCAACTCTTGATTTCAGCTCAGGTCATGCTCTCACGGTTCGTGGGTTCGAGCCCTGCATCAGACTCCATGCTGACAGTGTGGAGCCTGCTTGGGATTCTCTCTCCCTCTCTCTCTGCCCCTCCATGCACATGTGCTCTTTCCCAAAATAAATAAAATAAATACATAATTTTAAATGGACAGTAAAATTTAGTAGTGGAATTTTATCAAATATTGATGAAGGGTGCTTCCATTTGATACTGCATCCAGAAAGAAAGAAGTTACCTTCTCTTCTAGGTCCCTTTTAGTAGGAAGAGGCAGAGAAAAGACCAGCAGCAGAACCCCAGGGGACCACTCACCCCCTCTGGCTTCCAGCAGACATCGGATAGCTGCTTCTGCCTCCTGGGCATTGGTGGTTTTGATCTGCTTGACATTGTAGGGTTTACTTATCCCCGTCCTGGCTTTGGGCTTCAGGACAGAATCAGGAAGAAAAGCAACGTGAACACAGGCAGGCAAACAGACTCACCCAGTATGCTCCCTGCCCGCTGATCTGTTCACAAGCGTGAGGCGCGCAGGGCTCCATCCGATGGCGGTTAAAACACAGATTCCAATCCAGACCCCCTCCCTCAAGCCCCTGTCCCCCCCGGATACTCTCAGACTGACAGGAATGCAGTAGTACTCAGAGCTGACAAAGCCTCCTTTCCCAAGCCGGGTGGTTATAGGTCTTCACAATGTGGATAAGCCACCATCTACTTCATTAACTGGGTAAAAGCCAGAAAGAGTCAACAGAAGCCACTTTTCTTACAGCTCAGCACGATTTTTGACACACCTTCCAGATACATGTTTTCTCCAAAGTACTCTATCCGCCTCTTCACCCAAACCTCTGGGTGGCCACTGACACCTGCGTTCACTACCATCAACCACTGAGGCCTGGCCACCCTTCCCCTGGCTGTCACACGTGACACCTGGCCCAGCCCTGCACCCTCCGGGACAGTCTGCCTCCGCCCAGCACCCCGGCTTCACCTTCCTTGCTCTATTCCACTGACCTCCACCTACTGTCTTCCTGAGCAGCTCACTGCCATCTTCTGGAACTTTCCACCTCTACAATCCTCCCTGCTGTTATCACTGGCATTCCCCTGCTGTGCTATTTAGGCCCTGTTACCTCTTCTCTCAAGACAACTGATCAGAATTTCTCCTATTCTGCCCTCTACCAAGCACTGCTCTATATACACCAAGGTCCACGTCGAGCCTCGAAAGGGAGAGAAGCAGGTGAGTCTGGAAACAGTCTCACCATGTGGGACACATGGGACGTTTTTCATCAAAGGTGATTTTCTCTCTGACCCTCTGACGACCATTTAAAGCCCTACGAAAGGCATGCTACTGAGTTACGGGTTTGGGAAAGAGCTGGCAGAGGGTAAAGAGGTGCCAGTCTATGTATTCACGGAGGAGGTGATCCCGCATGACCTCAGGGGCTGACGAGCCACGGGGCACACCCCTTGGGTTGGAAGCGCTGGCCCACTTCGCTTTGGGCAGGACAGGAAATAACTCACCGCGTGCTGGGGCGCTCCGGGTAGCAGTTTCGCCGTCTGCAAAATCGAGTACTGCCCGTGGGTGCCAGAGGAGATGGACACGTCCGAAGCTGACTTTTTCACCATTAAACCAGCTGTGAAAACCAACGAGGCAGAGTCCCCATCTCAGTGAGGCCGCCGGCTGCTTTGCGGGCATCTCCCAGCCAGTCGGGGGCAATACCAACCACAGAGGCTCGCAGGGTGCGGGCCCGCGCTGGGCATTCACAGAGTCGGTAGCTCACTCTCTCCTTTGATTCTCAAGCAGTTTGTGACTATTCTCTGGCGAAGTATTATTTGAACACAGATTTTAATCTAACGTCCTGGGGGGGAGGTTCAAATCTGATAGAAAAGCCAATTCGTTTTTGAGTGGTTTAAAACACACTGCAGTTATTAGGACCCAATTTAAAAAATGGTTTGGACAAAAATCTAAAAAAAACAAACCCCACAGCAGGGGAATACATGATATTAAATTACACTTACGGTCACTCAGAAATCATGTCTTAGGACGTTTAATGACATAGACGTCAGGACGAAAGACCAATGACCAAACAAAATGGATGCCAAGTTTGTGAAAAAATAAAGAATAACTGCAAGTAGGTATAGACATACATAATTAGAGAAAGGCTGGAAATCTTGTGATTAACCATCGTTATCTGTAGACAGTCAAGTGAATTTTAAAAAGTTTTGTATTTATCTATTTCAGTAAAATTTCTGCAAAATGACACAAGTTTTATTTTACTTATTTAGTATTTTATTCTATGAGTGTTAGAAAAGTAAAGAATACACATAAAAAGTCACATGCTTCTGGCTCACCATCCATTACTGTGGTGACATAAGCCAAGATGAACGCAAATGGAAAATAAAGCCTGAGGAAAATCTGTCTGACTGTCACACGTTTTGGGGTGGGGACAGAAGTAAACAGCAGAGGTAAAACAGAAAGTGCTCAAAAGCACGTCACAAATCTCTTCTCAGGTTGTTGAGGAAAAAGCTGGAGGGCCAAGCACCGGTTCTGGAGGAGAGGAAGAGGTGTGCTTTCCTCGGCGCGTGGCCTGGGCCCGCAGAAGCCAGGACGCTGGTGTGAGGCGGCCCTGAGGTCGCCTGGAGTGTGGGGCATCTGGGCTTACTGCAACCCTGGGAAGCAAGGAGAGGGCGGGCAGCGGGCGCGGACAGAAGGCCGCTTCTGCCGGCGTGGGGAAGAAGGCACCGGAAGGTCCTTGCTTGGGGGTTGCCTCAACTTTCCATTCTCTACCGTCTCAAACAGAAAGCACCTTAAAGCAAACCACAGCCACAGGAGGGTGAACAGCTTTGTAAAGGATTCACACAGTTTGCCCTGAGAAACATGACCACCTCTGACACCAAGACAAAAAGGAGCCTGAGGAGGGGAAGGCGCTGGGGACCGGGGTGAGGCAGCAGCGGACTCAGAGGGAGGTGCTGAGAGGCAGGCCACAGGCAGTTATTCCCAGCAGGCACAGCGTAAGCCCAAAGCAGCGAAGTCTTACTTGGAGGGGGGGGTCTCTGCGGTGGGTGAGGAGGCCGAGGCCTCGTGGGGACCGACAGAGACCTGCTTGGAGAACGGTGGCGCAAGTCCCCGACTGCTTCCAGCTCCTGCGTGAGCTCCGCCAGGTCGGCATCATCTGGAGGACATGGTGGAACGTGGGTGAGGGGAGCTGGGGCTCAGACTCGGGTCTGTGCCGGGCTGATCGTGCAGGAGGGCCTCCTGAGGACCGGGGACCCTTCTCTGCTGGCGTGAGGGCCTGAGGTGGGGGAGGGTCACCCAGTGCCTGCTTGGAACATGAGATATGAGCAATAGACAAGACGTCTTGTCCAGACGCAGAGACATGGAAATATTTCCAAGTGTAGGTGCCTTTCCTTCTGAAATAATGAAGGAGGCTCTCACACAGAATAGAGGAGACAACAGAAGACCAGAGCCCATTGCTTTGAGCTCCTCACTCTAGCACAGGACAGCTGTCTGGGGAGCCAGGATTGCTCTCTGCCTCGGCCATCCTGGGACAAGCTCCTCATGTGGAGAATCCCGGCTCACCCATCAAGCTCCAAGTACCGCAGCCCCACTGCCAGCTACTTCACAGGTGTTCACACTCCTCCTTGCCCCACAAATGCCTTCAAAGGCTAAGAGGGGCGTGAGGAGGTGACTGCTTCGGTTTTAGTACCTATACACGTATTACACATAAGTTCCGGACACTTTCAGATCTTGTTTCCCACACTACAACGCAGCCCAGTTAATTTCATTTTGGCTCAGACACTCCACCCCTCACATTTCCAACAGCTCAAACCCATGGATGCTTGAGGTTGGAGCTGGGGAGAAGCAGATTTCTCCTTCTACTGGGAATGCCTGACCACCCACAGCGTTGAGGATGTGCCCTCTTGATGCCCACACGGTCCCATGCTGCTTTGATAATTTAAAAAAAATTTTTTTAAACATTTATTTATTTTTGAGAGATAAGAGACAGAACACAAGCAGGGGAGGGGCAGAGAGAGAAGGAGACACAGAATCTGAAGCAGGTTCCAGTCCCGGGGCTATCAGCACAGAGCCCAACGTGGGGCTCGAACTCACAAACTGCAAGATCATGACGTGAGCTGAAGTCAGACATTTAACTGACTGAGCCCCCCAAGATGCCCCTGATCTGCTAACTTTTCATTCAAGGAGGCCTTTATGCTCATACATGCCCTCCCCTTTGGAGGCTTCCTCAATGATGGCCACTCCTGGAGAATGGGACCACTTCCTGTCTGAAGAGCATGCCCCTTCAGCCACTTCCGCTCCGGGGCAGGAGCCCTCCGGACGTGCGATGCATAGAACCACCTCGATGCACGAAGTCTGCTGCTTGCGTATCAGGCAGTAGTCCTCAAACCCAGCCGTGTGCCTCAGTCACCCGGGAGCTTTGAGAGATGCCAGATTTCCAGGGTCCCAGCCCACCCACCCCTGCCAAACCCACAGCTCCCTGGTGGGCTCAGCAACCTGGAAGTTTACCAGCTCCCAACGGTTCAGGGCAGAGAGACTACCAGCCAACTTTGGGGCTACTGTGCAAAGGGGCTTTGGGGTGTCTGCACCTCTCTTGGCAAATTACCTCCCCTGCGAGGCATCCCAATCACTTTGACCCTGTTCTGTGTTCTCAGTCCCAGCTCACAGGGTCCTGACAGCTGGACCCATCGGGCACAGCTGTCCACCAGTGGGGAGGTGGGGGTGGGCACAGCGACCGACAGCTAGAAGGTACCTGTGGCTGCGGGTGATCCTACTGACAGTGAGGCTGGAGCACGGAGTACCCTGCCTCCCAGCCCACATAACACTGGAGGGTTTTTCAACTTATAAGCGCCATCAGACTAGATAACCTACAGCCTTGCAGTTCAATCTGTGGGACTTTCAGTCTCTCTCGGCTGAAGGCTAAAATGACACAATGATGCTAATTATCATGTGGCTGTGCAATAAAGTATTATGTAAATGTAACCACACACCCGCACTCAGGACCTAGATACTGTACAGACCTAGAGAGCATCTTGCTAAGGGAAATAAATCAGACATAGAAAGACAAATACCGTATGATTTCACTTATATGTGGAATCTAAAAGACAAAACAAGCGACAGTAATAAAAGAAAAAAAACCCAGAAACTGACTCATACGTATGGAAAACTGGCAGTTGATTGGGGTGGGGGAGGGAGGGCGGGCAAAATAGGTGAAGGGGATGAAGAGGTACAACCCTCCACTTAGAAAATAAGTCAGGCACAGAGATGAAAAGTATAGCGTGGGGAATATAGTAACATTGTTTTAACATTACATGTGACAGATGGTAACTAGACTCACTATGGTGAGTATTGTGTAATGTACAGAACTGCTGAGTCACCATGTTGTGCGCCTGAAATGAACGTAATGTTGTCTAGCAACTATACTTTCTTTGCAGTCAGTTATACTTCAATAAAAAAAAATGGCTATGTCTCCTATGGGATTGAAACAGAAAAGTTTTGGAGAGGAGAAGCAAAATTACAAATGTAAAAAAAAAATGCCTGTGGCCATTTAAATATATAGAGGAAACAGGAATGAACATAAATCTGGCGTGTTATAAGGATACCAGGTGTAAAAAAAATATAGAAAAATAAATAAAAAATAAGAAGCACTAGAGAAAATCAGTGCAGTGGTGGCTGGATACTGGCCCTGAGCCCCGTTTCCACCACTGCTAGGATTTCAGCCCTTTCGTGGGTGTGGGCACTTGATTGGTGGCATCATTCAATGCCCTGCTGTGAGGGAAAGAGCGAACTCAATGCCAGGGCCAAGCTACCTTTGTAGGTCGGGTGCTGCTTCTTTTTATTGAGTCCCGGTGACCTGCTGGCAGACACTGCAGCTGCGTAGCTGGGGACTTCGGAAGGGCTGTCTCCTGACATCTCACCGTCAGAGACCACGGGCTGACAGAGCTCATCCACCAGATAGTCTTCGTCATCTTCAAGAATGTCCCCTTGGGGAAGGAAACATCACAGCACACAATTAGGGTGACTGGCACAGCCTCTCAGAAGTGAGTCTGTTTCAACATCCGGGCTTGCGGCTCCACATCAGGCTGCCTGCAGCCCATGTCAGCAGGTGCGGGACCCCGACCCCATCCACACGGGAGACAGGGGACCAAGCCCACGGCCCAGGCAGCCTCAGAACCACGGTTTTCAATGTCGTTCGGGACGACCGCACGTCTCACTTACCGGTTCACACCATCACCCCGAGGCAATGTGGAATGAGGCTTGCACCTCAAGGACCCTCGGGAACCTTTACGGACAGGGTGTTAGAAGCGGGTCCTGAAAACCTCACGCTGGCTGCCGGAATGTCTGGCCCGCCCACCTCACCACAGCTGCCAAGGAGTCTTGCAGGGACTACTCACCCTCTGACTCATAGTCCAAACTGGTGAAGTCAAAGTTTTCCTCCAGCAAGCAGGAATTGGCGGTTGGAGACACGGACGCCATGCTGTCCCGCTTCCGGATGATCTCCTCCTGCCAACCTTTCAGCCAGTCCTTGGTCTTTGGTCTGATCTTCACCGCTCTGCCCTTCACCTGTGAGGACAGGGCAACCAGCCGAGAGCAGAGACGTCAGAACCACTCTCTTTCCTTTCAAACGTTCTCTCGCTCAAACTCCTGCATCAGGAGCAGGCCAGTCTTCCAGTTTTACCAAGAAAAATTGAGGGTCCAGACCTCAGGCACGATCAGCACGGCTCATATGTGGTCCAAATAAAAGCTGAATTATCATCTTTGGCTTTTCGTTCCGTGTGAGTGTCAAAGTGGGAAATTACCAAAATGGAAACCACCTGTATGTGGCATGTTCCAAAATACACAGAGAGAAGGACTGCAAAGCTCTCCCTCGTGCAGGTGCGAGCCGAGACAGACCCGGGGACTCAGCAGGATCTAGGCTCGAGGACTTGCTCTTTCTCCCAGATTCTGCAAGTGGCCAGGGATGCACGATAGGTCCCTCACTGAGGATACCACAAATAGACACCAGAAGGAAGACTACTAGCTCCTGTGGTGCCCACATCTGGAAACATAGGTGAGGAGATCCCAGGGCCACGTGAAAGCACAAGAAAACCCTAGGGAGTGAGCAGCCCCTGCTCCACAGGTGGCCAAGCATGACTCACCTTCATACCGTCCACGTCCAGGACGCTGAGAGCCGAGTGACTGTCCGCAAAAGTCACCAGCATCTGCCCTTGGTTGATCCTGGAAAAAATGAGATGTGCTAAGTCAATGCCAAGTGCAATGCGACAGCTCAGCCGGGTTCTGGCCGGCGTGTACGTGACATGCACGTGGGACCCTGCGCCAGCCAGGGCAGCACTTACCTGACCAGAACAATGGTCCCGTAATTGCCCAAAGTCTGCATCAGCTCTGTGCGCACATCCTCAGGAAACTCGTTTTTCTCTTCTAAGGTTGGTGACTGAAGGTTGACTATGACGGTGGCATCCAGGGGGCCCTGGATAGAGGACACTTCCTGGAACACCTTCTCCCGAGCACCCACGTCGACTTCTTGCACTTCCACCTCCACGATCGCCAGCACGGGTCTGCGTTAGACACGAAGGGAGATAGGTACCAGTTAACAGGCCGAGCAGCTCCTGCCCCCACAGCCCCACCGTCAACAGGGACATCAACAACCCAGGAGTGTGGCCCCAGCAGAATGCCTGCGGCCCGGCTCTCCTGTCCTGGGGTTTCAGACTCTATCTTTGCCCAATCTTAGCATTGTCTTGGCATTTTTACCTACGAATGATTTAGAGGAAACAGTGCCAGCCACTAGCAAAGATTTTTTACATGGCTTTCACCAGTACCGACAAGGACGGTGGCAAGTGCGAATTCTCCCCTTGCTAGGGATTCGAGCTTTTTGGAGGGCGACTTGGCAACTGGTGTTAAGAATCTCAAAAATGTTGGGGTGCCTGGGTGGCTCAGTTGGATAAGCATCTGACTTCGGCTCAGGTCATGATCTCACGGTTCGTGGGTTCAAGCCGCACATTGGGCTCTGTGCTGACAGCTCAGAGCCTGGAGCCTGTTTCCGATTTTGTGTCTCCCTCTCTCTTTCTCTGCCCCTCTCCTGCTTGTAATGTGTGTCTCTCCCTCAAAAATAAAGAAACTTAAAAATTTAAAAAAAAAACCAAGAATCTCAAAAATGTTCACCTCTTTTGATCTAGTAATTTCAATTCTAGGACTCTGTTCTAAGAAAATGACCAGAGATTCAGACAAAGATTTACATACAAGGTTGGTTATTACTGCTGATGGGAGGGAAAAGGGGAAATAATCTAACTGTTCCACAAGAGTGAAACAGGTTATGGTGCAGCTGTCTGATATTTTATACAACTAATAAGATAATATTGGAGAAGTCTAGTTGACACAAGAAAACAGATTGGCAGGAAATAATGCAATTGTTATTGTTCTTTTTTTTTGAAAGGTTAGTTTTTATTTATTTATTTTTAATGTTTATTTTTGAGAGAGAGAGAGAAAGAGAGAGAGAACATGAGCAGGGGAGGGGCAGAGAGAGGAGGGAGAGAGAGAATCCCAAGCAGGCTCCACACTGTCCATGCAGAGCCTGACTCCGGGGCTGGATCTCACAAGGGCGCGATCACGATCTGAGCCAAAATCAAGGCTAGACGCTTAATCAGCTGAGCCACCCAGGCACCCTCAAAATAAAAAGTTTAATTAAAAATGATTAATGTAGTAAGTTAGAAGGCAAAATGGCAAGTCTGCATAACATAATCCCAATTTTCTTACATGCATTTACATGCCAAAAAGCACGTCTATGCATGAGCATGCACCACACACAGGTTAACATTTTGGTGTAAAATCTAACATGCCCAGAAAACACAGACACCACATGACAAACCACTGCAGACACAGAACCAAGGAGGATTTGATTATTTATGTAGGTCCCCTAACTGTAAGTGAGATGCCCTGATTCTGTAATTAGAAAGATCGATAAATGTCTAAGATGCATCTCTAACCACCATGGCCAGAACTGTATCCAGCTGAGTGAAGGCCACTCCATCCTCACGGTTGCTTAGGCCAAACCCTGGGGTCCTCCCCAAATCCTCTCTCTCTCTCTCTCTCCCTCTCTCTCTCTCTCTCTCTCTCTCTCTCTCTCTCTCACACACACACACACACACACACACACACACGCCATCCAATCCCACAGGCTCCACCGCTCGCTTCTTCCCTGGCCCCACTGGACGCTCTTCAGCTGACTGCGTCAACGCCTTGTCATTCAAGCTCAGTAAATTCCAACATCTCTGGGTGGCCGGCCAGGTTCCACGTGCTCTGCATTTCTTGCCCGTCTCCTGTGACTCCCTCTCCTCTTCCCAGTCCGCCTCTAGCCGGGATCCCTGAATGCCTTGCTCTCCTCCGATACTCCCAGGGCTCACACTCTCACATCTTTCGGGCCTTGGCTCCATGGCCACCATATCTGAAAGGCCTGCCTTGAACACTGGGTTTAAAGAGCACCAACCCCTTGTCTGACTCTTGCCGTTACTGTTTTCTGTTTCACAGCACTTGTCCGTCTGTCCTCACTGGACAATTCCATAAGAACGTGTTCTTGTCTGTTTTGTTCCCTGCCCGTCCTCAGTGCCAGGAAATGGGTCGTGCATTCAAGGCCCTGCTCTGCGAATATGGTTAAATGAACCGCTTCTAAAGACACTCATTGAACTCGTAAACCTGAAAGTCCTGTATCTGGAGATTTCCAAAGGTTCATTTCCGGGCACGGATTTGCAACAACAGGTTTCTCGAGAATTTAGAACCACCAAAGATGTAGATTTATGGGTGACCAACTGTTCACCACCAACTCTCTCTCCTAATCCGCCTTGTGGAAGTTGAAACTGACAGGCAAGTTCGGCAGCAGCTGTAGGAAGATCAAATCTTTCCTATTTATACCCTCAAACGCCATCCTGTCTCTTCACAGATGCTCTAGGAGACGGGCCCCGGTGCACACTGAGCTGCCGACCCTGCTCTGTGTTCCATCCTTAACACAAGACACGCAAGTGCAAACCAACAGCTCAGAGCATTCTTAGAATCCAACACTTAAAAACCCTATGGCATGGGGCACCCAGCTGGCTTAGTCTGTTGAGCGTCCAGCTTCGGCTCAGGGTGCGATCTCACAGTTCGTGGGTTTGAGTCCCGCATCAGGTTCTGCGCTCTCAGTGCTAGGCCTGCTTCGGATCCTCTGTCTCCCTCTCTCTTTGCCCACCGCCGTCCCCCTCCCCCCCGCCACCCAAGCTTGTGCTCTCTCTCTAATAAACCATTTTTTAAAAATTAAGAAAACAAAACGAATGGCATTCGTAATGAAACACACCACCAGTAGGTGAATGGGGAAATTCCACAGACATATTTAGTGGAACCCTGGATAGGAAGCACAAGTGAATGAGCCAGTTCATTCACCGACCTGACTGTATCTCAAAGACACTGAGAGACAACAACGCAAGTTGCACAATGACGTCACTTATGGGAATTTAAACGACAAAGCAGCACAGCTGCATCTCTGAAGTGCTCATAAATGACGTCATTGATATGAGCAACTGCAAAATACTAACCGATTAATTCTTGGTGGTGGGTACACAGCTATTTGTCACACTCCTCCTTATTGTTTGCTGAATTTCACACACATGCACACACGCATTCCGAAGGGGACAGCGTGCCCGTCCTCCGTGGGGAGCAACAGACGCCACTCCCGCTGGGAGAATGTGCCGCGGCGGCCAGGGCCGTACCTGTGGTCGGATGCCTGCAGTTCCGCTCGGCCGTAGTACTTGAGGGCGCCTGGAGACCAGGAATGTCTGACCGTGCTGTCGGCATCCACGTCGTTGTCTAGCAGGTTGAGATCTCCAGCTACTCATGGGATTACGATCAAGAGACCCACACACAACACAACATCGTATCAACATACAGAAAGGTCGACTGTGGAGCCTGGGCCACAGGGGTCTACATCACAGACCACCCCGTCTCAGACTTGTTCCCTCTAACCCACTCGGCTGGAAGCCGCGCCAAGGTGGCCCTGGGGTCAGGGGCAGACAATCTAGGTCGGGTGTCCAGTGCCGCCTCCATCCCCAGGGGACGCACTGAGTGGGGATGCAGGCAGCGGGGTCTCCATCCCTGAGGCCACAGGGTGTCTGCGGCCCTTCCTACAGGAGGAGAAGCAGAGACTAAGACCACGGTGATGTCCCTGCCCCTCAATGCACCGGGGGTGTTGTCACAGATGTCCACAGACTGATCTGAACGATGTGGTTCCCTGGCTTCGAAATCTCTACGCCCATCTCGTCAGGAAAGCCGAGCTGTTTTACGTAGAGGTGTTCTAAATCAGCCGCCTTTCCCTGCTGGCCAGCACCAATGCTTCAAAACATACTGGACAGCTAATTGAAAAGATGCTCCCTTCCTGCGTCAGGCTCATGTTCGATTTGGAATTGGAGCTTTAAGCAGGTAAGAGTTTGGTTGAGCAAAAAGGGTAGCGCGTGTCGTGGGTAAGGGCACAGACACTGGACCTTAGAGCTGTGGCTTCTCTCCTTGTGGCCCAAGCAGGACAGAAGGCAGACGGGGTGGGGGTGGGGGGAGAGCTGTGATGCAGGGACAGGGAGAGCCAGAGGGGAGCCCCCCAGAGCACAACGCCCAAAGCTGAGGGCCAACAAGCGGCGTAACTCTCCTGTCGTTTTGGGTTGCCCAGACCCACTTGCCCTCTGTGGTATCACCATCCCCTCTACCAGCTCTGAAGGTGCACGCGTCCCACGCACCTGTTCTGTCAAAAGGGTGCCTCTTCCTCCACCACAGGACCCTGTCCGTCCAGGCAGGGGTGCGGCACTTGTCGCTGGTGTCGTAGGCGGCCGAGCCAACGTCGTACTTGTAAGTAGGTCCAAAATCAATGGTGCCTTCGTGGAAGTCTTTAAAAATCTATTGGGAGAAAAGACCAAGACCATCTTCGTTCTCCTAGATTCTGTGCGTCGTATATAAAAACAAAAAATTTAAAAAGCGCATTCCAAAGGGCTCTGTTCTTTAGAAGACACAGAATCTACATTTGCAACTATGTTTAAAACTGAACGTGTGCTGTTTAACCAGCAACAGAGTGACGATCACTCATTCCAGGGCCCGGAAGACCGCAGAAGGCACGCGGGGACGGCGCCCATCCAGGCCGTCCCACAGCCAGCACGATGCCCGCCATTGCTATCAAGATCTTTGTCGATATTTGCTAACTAAATAAACTGGGTCAATAGAAGCACAGGGTTGAGACCGAACTCTCTGTTTCACTCTGGATCCAGCCGCGGTGCCGTGAGAAGACCCTAGAACAGCCGGGATGAATCCTCTCAGTGCTCCTGTGGAAGGGTGTGCACAGCACTGGTAGGAGGCGGAGAGAAAAACCTGTGGTAGGGACGTACGGCGTGGTCACTTTTCCATCTGGCCTCCCTCAGCAATCCACGTCCATGGTGGGTCGGGTGGGGCGTGCATGGACAGCGCCGAGGACCGCCTGCCTCTTGATGCAGGGGAGACCTTAACGTCCCTCTCACCGCACAGGTTACCAGCTGCGTTTTCAAAATGTAAAGGGACTATGGCTGTGCGCCCGCCATCTGGGTCCAGCCTGCCACAAAGCTAACAGACACCGATACGAGCAAACAGGATTCACTGGAGAAGATAATTTTGGGTCATCTGGAAGCTGGCCAGTGGGACATGGAGGAACAGAGGACAGATACACCTGAATCCTTCCTATCATGTCACAGCCCGCGGAGTCACTAAAAACTGCAGATGGGTCATCTGGGAGGAAGAACATGAGCTCCGTAGTTTGACAATCGTGGACCGCATCATGGCTCTGTGTACTGACTGTGTGGCCTTGGACTCATTTGACCTTGGCCTCAGTTTTCTGGTCTATAAAACGGGTATAATATCTAATTTGTGGGTCAGTCTTGAGGATTATCCACGCAAATTGGTATATAAAGTATATTAAATATGGTCATAATCTGTCAGTGCGTTCGCCAATGAGAAACAGAAATATCATCAAAATAAAGCACTTTGAGTGTCCCTGGGTGGCTGAGTGTATGTGAAGGCTGGTGTGCGGGTAGGAGGTGGCGTGGGCTTGCACACACTCTCCATCCTCTCCCAGCGCAGTGCTCACTGCTGACCTGGGACCTCCGAAGCAGCTCTGATTCCCGCTGAGCGCGGGTACTTACTCCCTGCTGGGACCCAGAGGACTGAGGGCTCGGTTTGTGTGGAGGAGGAAGGGACAGAGCCCAGGCCCTGGCGCTGCCGGGCAGGCTCCTGCTGCGACTGCTCCCGGGGCTGGCCTGCGTGCCCGCCCCCCTTGCACAGGGTGACGGCCGCTGCCACACGAGCAGACACACAGACCCTGCGTGCAGCCCGCTGGAGGAGGACCAGGCAGTGGGTGTGAATGGGCGCTCTCGTTTCTCCAACGTCACACGCCACACGGTTTACCATCAGAATCGCTGTTCACTCCACTCATGGAGCTAAATTTGCAGAACGCTGGTGTAGACACTTTGAGGTTACTCCAGGGTAAAATAAGCTAAGACAGATTTTAAGGGCACAACTTACTTTTCCACTTGACTTCTGCAGCTGTAGCTGATCAAACTCCAGAAGTTTCTTCCAATCTTGGCGTTTGACAAAATAGAAGACTTCTTCGTAGGTGAGATCAATGCGGTAGTTGAAATCACCGCACCAGAACACATAATCGTGAGAGAAAATGTTTCTTCCCTGTTGTAAAGAAAACCACGGTCATCCTGGCCCATCTTGCAAAGACGGTGGGAGACGAGAGAAAAATTCACCGTGAAGATAATACGCAGATGCAGTTTTTCTTAAAATGTTACTTTAAAAAGTCTCCTAATAGAGCAACTCCTCTTTCATTAATCCTGTACATCTACTGAGGGGCTTTTACACAGCTTATTTTATTTTTTTAAAGTTTATTTTTTGAGGTGGGGGAGGGAGAGAATGCATAGGGGAGGGCAGAGAGCGAGGGAGAGAGAGAATCCCAAGCAGGCTCCTTGCTGTCAGCTGAGAGCCCAACTCGGGGCTCAATCTCATGAACTGTAAGATCATGACCTAAGCTGAAATCAAGAGATCGAGCCACCCAGGTGCCCCTACATGGCTTTGTTTCAAATGACAGTGTTTTCAGTGGTTTGGAGAAAGCTCAACTCTAACTGGGGGAGCATGACTGTATCCTTTGCTGTGCCTGCCCCAGCTCTGTGATTGGCTGTGCTCCTGCGTTTGTTATGTCTACGCACCCAAAGAAGAGTCGCCCCAAACATTAAGAGTTATGACAATCAGGCGTAAGGAAATACGTAAAAATGCTCAGAATGTGCAACTTTGTAAAACGTCATGGATTTCATCCATTTTCATCCTGCGACCCATTCTCTGTCCCAACTCCCGGTCTAGCCCATCCTGAGCGAGGTCCACCAGCACAGCTCTGGAGAGCACTGACCCTTGTCCTGTCTCCTGCCATGAATCACCAAAGGCAATGACAGCGGCCATTATGCATCAGCCCTACCTCCCATCTACAAGAACTGAGCTGTGTTCTGGGGCACACTGCCCTCACAGCAATCCTGGAAAGCAGGCACTATCGGCTCTCTTTAAGATTAAAAAAAAAATTGAAGTTACACCACCTAGTGCATAATAAATGCAGCACTTGACCTCAGATCTGCCTAACTCCAAAATCCGTTTCTGCTATGTCCCCACTCCCTGCAAACCACGACAGGAATCCAGGCAGAGGACTAAAGTGATCACGATCAAATAAGCGTGTAGAGCCCTCTGTCCAAACGAACTTTCTGCAGTGATGGAAACGTTCTCCATCTGCACCATCCAAACCGGGAACAGCAGGCACAAGCAGCCACCGGGAGGCCATCAAGAAATGTGGCCAGTGTAACAAGGAATTTTTGTTTTATTTAGTTTTAATTAATTTACTAAATACCTGCAGGTGTAGGGCATTAACTTATAGGAACCCACAATATTTCTGTTGTTGAAAAAAAGGCGGTTGTTATAAGCCCTTTGAATATTTTGAATATGTCCCAAGTTTAATGTTTTGAAATAGCATTTTAGGTGAGAAGGTCTGGACAGTTTTTTTTAAAAAACTAAAGAGACACACAGAAAAAACATGCATAATGTCCTACATAAATTAGAAGACTACACATTGTAAATCTCCCAACTGTTTCTTTTTTATTCAATTTTTTTAAAACTTTATTCATTTTTGAGAGACAGAGCATGAACAGGGGAGGGGCAGGGAGAGAGGGAGATGCAGAATCGAAGCAGACACAGGCTCTGAACTGCCAGCACAGAGCCTGACGTGGGGCTCGAACTCATGCGCCAAGAGATCATGACCTGAGCCGAAGTCGGACACTTAACCGACTGAGCCACCCAGGCGCCCACTCTCCTTTTTTAATTCAAGAAACAAAACTACAGCAAAGATTATATTGCTCATTAATGAAAGAGTTTTTGCTTTGAGTGCCTGTGCAGCCCAGTAAGCAGGGTGTCAGTTTTAGGGGATCTATCTGGACTCACATGCAGCAGCTCTGTGACCCAGCCAACCGTGTCACAGACGTCGGCAGAGCATGTGGTGAAGAACTGGCCTCCCCTCACTGCTGGGTAACAGGTGGTTTGCAGCAGGCTGAAGGTGTGCAGGCAATCATCTTTGCACGGGGAGGAGAACATTCCAATCTGAATTTGAAAAGAAGATCCGCGGGCTTTGGGATGCAAACCCCTGCCACCACTAGAGGGCAGCATGGTGCATGTTATCCACAACGTGGAGACCAGGGGGAAGGATCCAGGGCTCCTTGGTGAGGAATTCACAGATTGAAAAAATGGGCGTTTGGGGACCCTGAGTGGCTCAGTCAGTTGGGCATCAGACTTGACTTCAGCTCAGGTCATGATGTCACAGTTTGTGGGATCAAGCCCCGCGCAGGACTCCGCGCTCACCGCACAGACCTTGGGATTCTCTCCATCTCTCTGTCCCTTTCCTGTTTTCACATACTGTCTTGCTCTCAAAATAAATAAACAAACATTTTTTAAAAAGTAAAAGTAAAAAACGGGCGCTCTTATCGGAGCTGCAACAGAATGCATGTGTGAAGACCACGGATCTCAAGAAAACCAAGCCTCACACTGGATTCAGATGTTCTTCACCAACTTGGACAAAGCGTGGACTTTGTCCAACGAGAAAATCAGAAAACACACAAAGACGCAACGAAAATGCATAAGTGCATAAGGACTTGATGTGGGGCACAGAACAGTCCAGGGCTGGGCGCCCTGGGCTCACCCCTGCTGGGTCATCTCCCCGCCCCCAGAGCCGAGCCCTCAGCGGTTGCACTCCCGATGCCCGGCCTATCCTGGCAGCTCAGAAAAGCAGGCGCGGGGCTGCTCTGCACAGGGAGCTAGCGCCCATGTCACCTCCCGGGCCACCAGCCACCCACGGCGCGTTGCTCACCATCGGGAAACTGAGCTTCTGGGTGATCTCCCTGTAGTCTTCGTTCCTCTCCTTCACCTGGGACTGCCCAGCCGTCAGGTGGCTGCACACGAAGCAGAGGCTGGTGCTGTGGAACTGAAAGCGGATGCCCACGGCGCCCTTGTTCCCCGCCTTCCCTCCCATGCCCGTCTTCACCGTGTCGATCGCCACGTCCCTGCAACACAGAATGCACACGGGCGGCGGCCCCTTAGAGGCTGCGAAGGACAAGCGTAAATCTGCTTCGCTACAGAGAAGAGCTGGGCGGCAGCATGAGGCTTGTGGCTCAGAATCCGTCTAATCCCATCTTAAGTGGCCCGGCCACGTGGTGCCCAGCGTGGTGACGGCTCTCCTCTCCCTGCCGACGCCTGCCTCCCGGGAGGCCCGGAGGCCCGTCTCCACGGCCCTGTGCCCACAGCAGCACTCATGATGCTGTCGCTTCCATCCCCGCTTCCCGCTTCTAAGGCTGCCCCACCCCTGCAGCCTTCCCGCAAAGCACCGGTGCTGCCGCCGGGTAATCCACGCGTGTTAAGAAACAGGAAACATCCAGTTATTTGTGCCAGGCTGGGTAGGCGGTTTGCACACAGACACCCGCTCGCATTCGAGTGCCCGCTTATGAGGCACAGCAGCGAGTGTGCGGGTCCATGGGACGGTAGACTGAGGCACACGAGGTCTACCCCCGCTCCCTGGGACCAGCACTCAGCACACAGGGTGGCCACGGAGCACACGAGCTAAACAAGCTAAGGCTGAAGGAGGGGCGGGGACACTGGGCGGCGCCTGGGAAATCTGCAGTTCCCGGCACCGGCCTCTCTCGGGGTTCACCTCTAAGCTTTGCCTGCCCTTGCCTTTGCTGACTCTTACCTGCTCACTCTGCCATGATCAGCAGTCAGGGACACAGACTTAAAGATTTTCTGAGTGTCACAGAAGGGGATTGCGAGCACAGAACACAGTCTTGCTCTCCACGCTCTGCCGCGGGCAGCCTCCTTGCCTCTAAATACTCAGAGGTGTTCAACTCGGCAACAGGGAAGGTTCGGCCGGGCAGGGGCGGTGAGAAAGATGCGAGGGAATGCCATGGACACGAGCGAGGCCAGGGAGCAGTGGGAGGTGAGCAGTCACTGAGGGAAAAGGCGAGTTCCTCCCAAACCTTAAAATACACATGCACACATGCATGTGCATGCACACACACGCACGCACACACACACACTCTCTCCTCAGAAGACTCCCATTTCCTAAGTGTTCCCTTCCCGACATTCACAAAGCTGTCACTTTAGGGACACTGCAGTGGGGTAACAGTGGGAGAGGCTTTCTGCCCACACGTCTTATTAAAACTCTTTTAAAAAGAGACAAAAGAGCTGGCATTTCCTGATGGGTTACTCGGCTCTTGGTCAGAGGTTTCCTGTCTAAAACTTCAACAAAAAAATCCCTCTCTCTGCACAAAGCTGAGTTTGGGAGACAACAATCATACTTTCTGAAAGAGCTCAGCTTCCTGACCTGGAAGGTTCCCACTGTGGCTTTTTAATCGCCAGACAATATTCTATTCAGCCCGGTTTTTCCGGGGGTGGGGGGGCGGGTTGCTACATTGATCTAGAATAATGGCAAGTCCCGATTCCTGGTGCAGGAGGGGAGGCGAGGGAGGAAGTCAGAACAAAACACCGAGACCAACAACCCCCTGTCCCCCAGACGTTCATAAACTCAATGTTCTTACCTGATGAACGGGACATGGTATGGACGTACAAAGATATACAGACAGACGCCCACCAGCTGTGCCGAAGTCAAGAGAATGTACCTATGAGAGCGTGAGATGGCTTTCTGGAGCTGCTCACCCCACATCTTCCTGTTGGTGGTACTGGAAAAGAAGAGAAAGAAACGATGCTCTCCTGTCTGCTAGAGATGGGCTCTCCTGCCCACAGACTCCTCCAGGCCTTAGTTCATTCCTTTTACAGAACTGGTGTCATGCTGTCCCCACTGCCGTACCAGTTCCCCGCCTTAACGCCTGCAGTGGACTGTCTGTGTATTTCTGGTTGTGCCATAGACATCACAGCACACGTCTCACCCCACCCCCTCCACCTAAAACCTACATGGCAGCTCACTTATAGAGCCGCACAGATCAGGTTTTATTTGTTCAGAAAAGTCCTTGAAATAAAACCAGGAAAGAAAAAGTCCAGTTGGCCTTACAGAAAACGTGAATAGAGTGGTTTTCTTTCCTTCGCACCTGGTGGAGGGAACCGAAGTACCGTCTCCCTGCACTTACGCTTCTCACCTTCCCCAGGAAAGGTGAGTCAGCACCCTTCCCGCCTGGCCCTCAGCCCACACCTTCCAGGCGCCCAATGCCAGCTCACAGCATGACTCAGCCTCCACACACGGCTAAGAATACACAGCAACACCAGGCCCGTCCTTCTATTTCCTTAATTTGCAAGGAGGAACTGGAGGCCCACATCTGTGGGCAGGTAAGGAATGCAATCCCAAGTACCTATACGTCAGGGTCCCGGGTTAGTGGGTGCCGAAGCAGGATGGCCTCAGCACCCCGCTCCTAGCCAGGCACCCAGCTCAGGAAAGCCTCAAGTGAGTTTCAGGGTGCCGCCCCGCACCCCTTGTGCCGGATGCTCACCTGGCATTGACGATATTCCCTGCGCTCAGTTCCACCATCTCTTCAAACCCCACGGCAAATATGTCAGCTGGGCTGTCATCCTCTGGGGGGAAAGGCGGAGGTGAAGGAGATCAGACGCGACAAGGCTCATGTTAGCAAACTCGCAGGGCACCACGGCTGTCTCTTCGAGGCCAGGTGTGCCACTGCCAGGGTGCACGTGCCCAGAGGACTCAGTGAAGGTCTGGGCAGAGCCCCACCTTCCCTCACGTCCCACTGTGCACACAGCCTTGCCCTGTCTACATCCTGGGCCACGTCACTGACGCCTCCAAACCTCTGCTCCTTTCTCTGCAGAAGAGACAGTAACTACCATCTCACAAGGAGGTTGTGATGCATCTATCAGACGGCACGTGCGAACCTCCCCACCCGCCCCACCGGCAGGTAGTGAGGGCACCATCCTGTCTGTCCCTCTTCCTTCCTGGTGACATGTGCATCAGGCCCAGAGGCACGTGGGGCATCCCTGCCTCATGCTTGTCTGTGTCCCTCAGTACTTTTCACAGAGCTGGTTATGACTCACTGATGATGGTCCATCCAGGGGACTGTCGTCCTGGTGGTTGGGGCACAGAAACCCTGTCCAGCTTGAGGTGGTTACCCTGTGGCCTGGGGACGCTGTCTGCTACGGAAATGCATCTTACAGGGCGCACGGCAAACCAAGGTGCTGCTCCTCCGTTCTCTCTGCGGCCCGTCTTTAAAACCCCCTGCTGCATCTCTCCAGTGCCCCCCACCTCCTTCTGCCACTCAGCTCCTGAGCCATCAATTGGGACTATGGGTCCAAGCGCTGCAGAAAGGGACACTCTGCACTCCCTGACGCCGTCGGAACAGCGAGGCTTGGAAACTTCAAGCTTAACTGGCTTAAAGCTTCTCTTCTTTGTTTAAAGAAAAACTACACAGCTCCTCTGATCTGCTGGTGACAGTCACCACAGCCCCTCCTCCCTCCTGAACTTGATGAATCTTCCTAGTTAGGGGGTGCTGAGCCCAGCATCCCAATAAAATGCCTTACAAAGTGACAACAGCTCGCTGTCCCCACCCACCCTGTAAACGGGAAGAGCCAAAGAGCCGTTCTTTGAAAAGGGGGAGGGACGTTCCCTCTAAGGCTCACGGCAGTAGGGGCCTGCTCCGGTGGGCATTCTGGACGGTCCCCGCTGACACCAGAATGCTGGACGGGGCACTCCAGCTATCCTGCTAAAGGCAGCAAGCAAGGGGTGGGGGTACCCAACTGTGCACGGGATG
The DNA here is from genome assembly GCA_017311185.1 of Proteles cristata cristata. Taxonomy (NCBI): domain Eukaryota; kingdom Metazoa; phylum Chordata; class Mammalia; order Carnivora; family Hyaenidae; genus Proteles; species Proteles cristata. Next base: position 2,101,545 of record JAESUZ010002849.1, on the reverse strand, counting down.
GTGGGGGGTGGGCTCCAGGAACCTCTCAGGGCCGCTGTGGAGAATGAGAGGCTCCTACACGTCCACAGAGAACCGGATCGCGGATCTCTTGCGGAATCCAAGAAAGCTCGAAGACGCCAGGCCCCTGCGTCCATGCTGATGGCAGAGAATCATTTCTTCTCCATCCCCTGCATTCTGAGGCCACCCAGTGGTACCTTGTGTGATTTAAGACACAAGGTGGGGGGCCAAATTTGGAGTCATTTTGTTCCTAAAAGGCACACAAATTCTTTTGTGACTTAAAGTGGACATGCATCTACAGGTGGCGGGGAGAAGGCTGGGACACACGTGCTTGGTCACCAGCAACAAGATGCGAGTGCCTGGAGCCACATCCCCCTCCTCACGACAGAAAGGTTCTAACGAGCAAAGCCCAGGAATCTCTGTATGTGAAGAGACTCCCTACCTTGACAGCCCTTCTCTCGCCGTGGAAGAGAGAAGGCTTCAAATAATTTGCCAGGTGTGTGCTGGAAAGTTAGACCACAGAACTTTCTAAACTTTCTGAGGAGCCAGAACACCAAATACCAACTCTGAGGAGGCGCCGGAGGTGGAAAAGTTCAAACCGAAGTCCCGCGGCAGCTGCATGCACTCACCCTGGGACCCCGCCAGGCCCGAGCACTTGGGGGAGTCCAGCAGCCAGTCGGCCAGCTCGGCCGCCCCAAGGAGGTTGCTCCTGAACTGCTTTCCTCCGTTCACATTCCAGGTCCCCATGGCGATACGGATCCGTTTGAAATGTGTGAATTCCGACTGGCGCTCTGCCATGGCTCTCAGGATCCTGGGGGTCACTGTGAGGAGGCACGAAAGGGCACGTGTGTGCATACCGCACAACCGCACGTGTTCTCCAGATAACCTTGTCAGCCCCTTGCTGGAGACACGGCCGCAGATAGGAGCCAAGTGTGTTCCTTGAGAAGATGGTGAGGGGCTAAGGCCACCATAATCAGGACGCTTCCCTACAGCGTCTTTTGTAAGTTTATTCATGCATTTTGAGAGAGAAAGGGTGGGGCAGAGGGAGAGGGGAGGAGAGAGAGAGAGAATCCTAAGCAGGCTCCACGCTCATTGTGGAGCCTGACATGGGGCTTGATCTCACGAACCGTGAAATCATGACTTGAGCTGAAACCAAGAGTCAGAAGCTTAACCAACTAAGCTGCCCCGGTGCCCCTTCCCTATGGCATTTTCACCACAAAGTCCTGAAAACACAGGACCAGACATTCCTTCTCCACACCCTTTACGCAACCAGAGCCCCACAGGCTGGGGCATCAGACCACAGGAAATGTCAGCCTCAGCATTCCCTCCACGAGCCAGTGGGGACGGAGGCAAGGGGACACTCCTATCACACTTTATTCTCTTTTTAGTGTTTACTTTTTGAGAGAGAGAGAGAGAACGAGCACAGAGGAAGGGCAGAGAGAAAAGAGGACAGAGGATCTGAAGTGGGCTCTGGGCTGAGAGCAGAAAGCCCAGTGCGGGGCTTGAACCCATGAACTGTGAGATCATGAGCCACCCTGGTACCCCAGCCTACCACACTGTAAATGCATATATATTAAACTTGGAACATCTTACCCCATTTTTGCTTTTTTCATCTTCCATCCCTCAAGCCTGAGATGTTTTGCTTTACCTTGGACTCAAGCCCTTAAAAAATCATGACTCTGAACCATGCCCATCCTCTGGACACCCATAACAGAATTCATTTTTTAAACGGGTGACTTACTGCAAATTTAAGTCATACCAACCCATCTACTTAATAAGACTCTGCGCTACTCAGACCTTCTCTCAGCGTTGACTGAGCTCACCTCATTTCTAGGTTGACACGAATATCACCTTGGCTATTTGAAGCCCAGTGGGCGTCCCCACAGAAGCATGAACGCAGCAAAGGGCTGAGAAACCATTTTAAACATGGGCAAAGTAATTTTTCGAAAATTTCTAAAACAAAACATAGACATTTTTCTAAGGAAAATTGCTAGGTTCTCCCGTTCTTCTCTACTAACTCTATAGCATTTACAGGGTCCAGGGAATAAGACACCATTAAGATTTCCTTTGGTGTGGGGGGGTGGTTTCTGGGGTGGCTCAGTCAGTTAAGCATCCAACTCTTAATTTCAGCTGAGGTCATGATCTCATGGTTTGTGGGTTCAAGCCCCACATTAGGCTCTGTGATGGATAACAGTGCTAAGCCTGCTTGGGATTCTCTCACTAGTCAGATCCTCTCTCTCTGTCCCCCGCTGCTTGCACTCTCTCTCTCTCTCTCTAATAAAATTTTAAAATTATAAAAAAAAATTCCTAAGAAGCCTTTAGTTCATTCATAGGTAAAGCTAAAAACCAACAACAGCAACAAACCCCTAAAAACCATGAACTGATAGAAACAGAGAACAGACTGGGGGCTGAGGGGGGTGCGGGAGAGAAAGGTGAAGGGGGTCTCAAGTCACAGTTATGAAATCAGCAAGCCCTGGGACGTAACGCACAGCTCGGCCACCATAGTTAATGATACTGTGCTGTGCGTTTCACAGTTGCTGAGAGAATAGATCTTAAAGGGTCTCATCATAAGAAAAAAACTTTTTTTTGGTAACTATGTGTGGTGATGGATATTAACTAGATCACTGCGATCATTTCATCACGTATACAAATAGCGAATCCTGCTGCCGTACACATGAAAGTACTATGATGCTGTATGTCAACTGTAGCTCAACAAATATAAACCTCTAGCTGTTGACAGAAGCATGACAGAGTTGCCCCTGAGAGCAGGTGCCCACATCCCTGGACACAACTTCTCCCTCTATCAGTTCTACCAGGTCCTGGGGCCATAATGAACAGGAGGCCACCCTCACCCTCACCAGAGACTCCCTGGGACAAATGATACCTGGCAATGGGACCAAGAACCCACCGGAGCAGAGGATGGGTTTCTGGTAGGAATTAGCACTCAAAGAAACTGAGACCTATAGTACATGGACTCCTCCAGCATCTTCTCAACTTTTCCCTTCCTCTTGGGTAGATATATAGTCCAAACTAAGTACAGGAGTGGGCTCACTGTATTCACATTTTGTATATTCCTCTGCCTCAATCATGCCAGGACCAGGTGCCATTCAACTAGGGCCCACGCCTACAACCCAAAGCCCACCAGAATTATTCAAATTGGCCAATTCTAAGCTGTTGACCCTGTCCTGCATTTCCTGCAGTAATCTCAATAAAGAAACCCCCAATAAACCTCTGTATTATATGCTCTCCATATCTAGGACCTGAGAGTATTATAACTTTTTGAAGCCGAGGTAAAATTGGTATATAAACATAAGTCTCAAGTGTAAAACATTACAATTCTACATCTGAACGGACTACAAAATGACCACCACCAAAAGTCAGGTTACCGGCCATCACCATACATTTGACCTCCTTCACCCATTTGCCTATCCCCACCCCCTCTGGTAACAATCAATCTGCTCTTTGTATCTGTAAGTTTGGTTTTTTGTTTTATTTTAGATTTCACGTGAGTGAAATTACACACTATCTGTCCCTTCCCCATCTGACTTATCTCACTTAGCATAATACCTTCAAAGTCCATCCATGTTGTTTCAAATGTCAAGATTTCATTCCTTCTGTGGCTGAATAGTATTCCAGAGTGTATGTGTGTGTGTGTCTGTGTGTTCGTGCGCGCACTCGCACGCATGCACACTACATCTACTTTATCCATCTACTAACAGGCACTGGCTTGTTGGCTTGTTCCATTATCTTGGTTATTGTAAATAATGCTGCAATAAACACAGGGGTGCATATATATTTTGAATCAATGCTTTTACATTCTTCAGATAAACCCCAGAAGTGGAACAGCTGGATCACTTGGTAGTTCTATTCTTAGTTTTCTGAAGACTTTCCATAGTGGCTGTACTAATTTGCATTGCCATGAACAGCATACAAGGATTTCCTTATCTTTACAATTCCTCCCATACTTGTTGTCTTTTTGATAATAGACAATATAGCCAGTGCCAGGTTACACCTTATTTTGGTTTTGACTTGCATCCCCTAGTAATGAGTGACATTGAGCATCTGGTTGGCCATATCTATGTCCTCTTTAGAAATACTCTGTCTATTCAGATCCTCTGCCCATTTTCTTTCATCAGGTTGTCTGGTTTTGTTGTTGAGTTGTAGAATTTCTTTACATATTTTAGATATTAACCCCTAATCCAACACAGGATTTACAAAAATCTTCTATTCAGTAGGGCTGCCTTTTCATTTTGATGACAATGCTTTTTCCTGTGCAGAAGCTTTTCAGTTTGATGTAATTCCATCTGTTTATTTGTGCTTTTGTTTTAGAGTTAGATCCGTGTGTGTGTGTGTGTGTGTGTGTGTGTGTGTGTGTGTGTATTATGAACACGTATATTACCACCTGTGTTTTCTTCTAGGAATTTTACAAGTACAGGTCTTACATTTTGAGTTGACTTTTGTGTACAGTGTAAGACAGTGGTCTAGTTTCATTCTTTTGCATGTGGCTGTCCAGTTTTCCCAACACCATTTATTGAAGGGACTCTTTCTCCATTGCATGCTCTTGGCTCCTTTGTCATAAATTTCCTATCTATATATATGTGGGTTTCAGTCTGTGCTTTCAATTCTGTTCCACTGTTCTGTGTGTCCTTTTTTTTGTGCCCAAACTATGCTGTTTTACTATAATTTTATACTTTAGTTTGAAATCAGGAAGCTTGGTATCTCCAGCTCTGTTCTTCTTTCTCAAGAAGATTCTTGAGATTTCCTTGGCTATTTGAGGTCTTTTAGAATTATTTGTTCTAGCTCTGTGAAAAATGATGCTGGAATTTTGATAGGGATTGCACCACACCTGTAATTGCTTTGGGTAGTATGGACATTTTAACAATATGAATTCCTCCAATCTATGAACATAGAATATCTTTGCATGTATTTGCCTCTTTTTCAGTTTTGTTTATTAGTATCTTACAGAGTATAGGTCTTTTACCTCCTTGGTTAAATTTATTCCTGGATATTTTATTCTTTTTGATGCAATTATAAATGGAATTGTTTTCTTAGTTGTTCTGTCTGGTAATTTGTTATTAACGTATAAAAACACCACAAATTTCTGTATGTTGATTTTATATACTGGTACTTCACTAAATTCATTTATTAGTTCTAACAGTTTTCTGGTGGAGTCTTCTGAGTTTTGTATATATAATATGTCATCTGTAAATAGAGACTTTCTAATTTGGGTACCTTTTCTTCTTGTCTAATTGCTGTGGGTTAGCCTTCTAATACATACTGAATAAAAGTGGCAAGAGCGGGCATCCATGTTATGTTCCTGTTCTCAGAAGGAAAGCTTTCAGCTTTTCACCATCGAGTTTGTGGTTAGCTGTGGGTTTGTTCTACATAACTTTCAGTCCGTTTAGGTAAATTCCCTCCATACCCACATGGTTGAGAGTTCTTATCAGAAATGGATGCTGAATTTTGTCAAATGCGTTTTCTCTATCTATTGAGATGATCAACAGGATTTATATCCTTCATTTTGTTAATGTGGTATTTCAGTTGACCAATTTGTGGCTGTTGAACCATCCCTGCATTACTGGAATAAATCTCTCTTGATCACGGTAAGTTGCCCTTTTGATGTGTTGTTGAATTCACTTTGTTGAATTTTATTGCAAATTTTTACATCAGTGTTCATCAGTGATACTGGCCTGCAATTGTGTGTGTGCGTGCGCGCGTGTCTGTACACACACACATGGCATCCTTGTCTGGTTTTGGTATCAGGGTAATGATGGCCTCATAAGAGCAGTTTGGAAGAATTCCCCTGTTTTCAATTTCTTGGAAGAGTGGAAAAGGACAGGTATTAAATCTTATCTTGAATGTTTCGTAGAATTCACCAGTGATGCCTTAGGGTCACGGACTTACGTTTGTTGGAAGGGTTTTTTTGTTTGTTCATTTTTAATTTTCAGCCACTCTATTTTGTTTTTGAAGATCTCTATGCCCAACATGGGGCCCAAACTCACAACCCAGAGATCAAGATTTGCATGTTCTACCAACTGAGCCAGCCAGGAGCTGCTGCTGGGAGGCTTTTGATTATTGATCCAATTTCCTTACTAGTAATCAGTCTATTTGGATTTTGTATTTCCTCATGATTCAGTCTTGGAAGAAGGGCATTTATCCATATCTTTTAGGCTGTCTGACAGCACAGAATCATTTGCAATAGTCTCCTACGATCCTTTGTATTTCTGTGGTGTCCGCTGTAATTCTTCCTCTTTTGTTTCCAATTAGCAACTTTTTTCTTTGTTGGTCTAAGCTAAAAATGCATCAATTTTGTTTTATCTTTTCAAAGAATGAACTCTTAGTTTTATATATCTTTTCTACTGTTTTTAAATCTCTTATTTCACTTATTTCCACTCTTTAATTATTTCCTTCCTCCTACTGACTTTGGGCTTCATTTCTTCTTCCTTTTCTAGTTCCTTCAGTTATAAAGATAGTTTGAGATTTCTCCTGTTTCCTGAGGTAGGCCTGTGTTGCTATGATCTTTCCTCATAGAAGTGCTTTTGCTGCATCTCAAAGATTTTGATATGTTGTTTTTTGTTTTGTTTTGGTCTCTAGGTATCTTTTGATTTCTTTGCTGACCCATCATTGGTTTTTCAGTAGCATGTTGTTTAATCTTCACATTTTTGTGTTTTTTTCCCCCAGTTTTCTTGTAATTGAGTTCTAGTTTCATACTGTTGTGCTCAGACGAAACGCTTGATATGATTCCTATCTTCTTGAATTTATTAAGACTTGTTTTCTGGCCTAACATATGATGCATCCTGAAGAATGTTCCATCTGTACTTGAGAAGAATGTGTTTTCTGTTGCTTTGGGGTGGAATATTCTGTTTATGCCTGTTAAGTCCATCTGTCTAACGTGATAAGGCCATTATCTTGTTATTCGTTTTCTGTCTGGATGATTTACCCACTGATGTAAATGGGGTATTAAAGTCCCTTGTTATTTTTGTATTGTTGTCAACGTCTCCGTTTAGGTCTGTTATATTTACATATCTTAGTGCTTTTGTTTGGTGTATATATATTTACACATGTTGTATCTTGTTTAACAGACCTCTTTATCATTAGTTAATACCTTTCTTTGTCTATTATTAGTCTTTTTTTTGAAAGAGTCTCTTTTTTCTGCTAGGAGTATAGCTACACCAGCTTTCTTTTTGTTCTCATTTGCATAAAACATCTTTCTCCATCATTTCATTCTCGGTCTATAAGTCGTTTCTTCTGAAGAATAAACTTTGTTTTTTCCCGAGCCTCCTCTTGTGGCTGCACACGACTGACCATCTCAGAAGATATAAATCACAGCTGTAAGCTGCTCAGGCTGAAGCCATGGGCCAGAAGTGCAGGCCAAGGAAGCTCAGCTCAGCGGAGCACCTGCTACCTGCCTCTTGAGATCGCACAGGGAGGAGTGGGAAGGGCTGGCCAGCACCACCCTAGCCCCCCACCACCAACACACACATACTCCCTCTGTGCGGCAGGGTAGCTGGACACCTCCATATGGCAAAATGGGAGCCCCTTACCCAGCAGGGCCGTGTTGTCCAGGAGCACCCTTCCTTTGTCTGCAGACTCCTCCGTGTAGACATCCCCCACCAGCAGCAGCTTGATGGCCTCCTGCTTCACCCCGTCGAAGAAGTTGGACTGGATAGTGCGAGACACGGACCGGGCCCCATCCTTCAGCTTCCCCACCTGCCATGAGCCAGGCCACAGGCTGTGAGAGGGAGCCGCGCTGGCTCTCCCTCGCCCCCTGTGGTCTGCCCCTACCTTGGCTTTCCCTTCCAGGGCCCGGCTGCCCGTGAACATCTTGCTCAGGCTGTGCCCATTCAGAGACCACATGGCTTTGAAGGCCTCCACGAAGCGGTCAGCAATGGGCTTTGAATTCAGCCCTAGGCTCTCGAGCTGCAGATGAAGGACCTGGATAAGAAGTAAGAAACAGATGTCGCTGTCTGCTCACCTGGAAGCTCTCAGCCCCACCGCTGCCTTGGGTGAATGTCACCAGGCATCGTCCCCATGAGTTCCTCATGTGGCAGACTGTGGATCACCCTCTGCCCCTCCAGAGAATGAGGAACGCTTGTGGCAAAGAACAGGACTTCCCAGCACAACTCACCCCAACTTTATCCAACTTTGTCTTCAGCATTCCACCAGCCCTCCTCTGGCCCCTTGACTCCTGACCTCCTCCCCAAACCCTACCCCTGACTGGCAGAGGGGTGGAGAGCAAGCAAGTGACTCCACCCCTCCTCCCAGCAGTGAGCCAGGAGACGTCACCTAGGCACTGGGCCAGCGGGCCACGAGGCAGACTCCGGTCTCCCTCCTAGGCTTCAGATCCAGCCTCAGCCAGCCTCACGCTGCCCTTGCCAAACCGTATATTCACAGTAATCATGACTCAGAACTACTGTTTCTCAAGGTGGCACCGGGCACCTCTGCGCCACCGCCTCTGGGACGCGTTCCAAAAAGTGTGCTTCCACGTGGGACAAGGGCATAGTGTGGTACAGGCAAGCCAGCCACACAGGAACAGCTCTCTCGGGTGCCTGCCATATCTCTGCCCACCTCCTCATTTAGAAAGTTAGCCCAGTGCTGTCACCCTCATCTTGCCGACGGAAGGCAGGGCACATGACCCGAGTGGCCCAAGGGGCTTCGCGATGCAGGGACAGACCTCGAGTGCAATAAAGCTCTGCACGGTGTTTGTTCGGTCCAGACAATCAAGACAGTTCATCCGCAAAGTGCCTTTCTGAAGACTTAGGAAAACAAGAAAGGCAAATGGTTACAAGTTGAGGTCAGAGGAACGAATGTCATACAACAATGGCCTAGGTTGACTGTAGACTCCCACACGGAATGGTACCCAGAGTCACCTAACAGAGTAGCCCCCCAGAATCCCCAGCAGACACCGAGGGACCCCAGCACGGCTGGAGTGGCACGCATCCTCTCGGCAGCCTGCACACCTGGTCATTATAAAATACACCAGCTCTTGTTATTTGCCATAGTTACGTTCCAGAAAGTAGCCATGAACAATTCGTGAACTGAACTGAACCATTAGCAGATTAGCAAGAGGAACCTCCCAGGGGTGAGGTTCCCACGAGTCTCTACTCACACATTTTCATCAACAATTGAGATGTAACCTTGTTTTATGTGTATTTCTGTATAAAGGCACCTTAGTATAGATTGTTGATTCATTAACACTGAGCTTGCAGCCACCAGCACTGTAACCGACCCAAACAAAGCTTCTCCATGACACACTTTTTCCCCATTCGGCACGTCACACAGCCTTCCTATGCCTGGGAACTCCGGATGGCACTCAGCACCATGTCTGGGGCCATTTTAAACAGTGGAATCACCAATGAAATGAGTAAAACCACGTGGCACCAAGTGGATCACAAAAAGACACTTGCTAGTAGAAGCACTGAAACAGAAGGGAGACTTGCCCCACGTGACTCCCATTCTTCGCGGTTCTGAGCAGGTCTGTGACGACCAGGACAGGGCCAGAGGATGGATTTGGGGGGTTACAAATAAGTTTTAGTGAGTGGAGGGGACTGGGTGGCTCAGCTGGTTAAGCGCCCGACTTCAGCTCAGGTCATGATCTCGCAGTTCGTGAGTTCAAGCCCCACATCGTGCTCTCTGCTGACAGCTCAGAGCCTGGAGCCTTCTTCGGATTCTGTGTCTCCCTCTCTCTCTGCCCCTCCCCTGCTTGTGCTCTGCCTCTCAAGAAATGAATAAATGTTAAAAAAATGTTTAAAATTTTAGTGCGTGGACAAATCTGCAAATACAAGGTCTTTGAATAATGAGGACGGACTGCATTGTGACTTGAGGAAAGCAGGCCTCCTTTACCTGCTCAGCCCACACCCCAGTGTCCTCGGCCAATGGGGTGCACACCAGCTGTCCCTCTCACTCACATGGGCTTTCATCAGTTTGGATGATAAGTTCTTTTTCTTTTTAATGTTTATTCGAGAGGGGTAGAGAGAGGGGGAACGAGAGAATCCCAAGCAGTCTCTGTGCTATCAGCATAAAGCCCAATATGGGACTCAAACTCACGAACCAGGAGCTCATGAGCTGAGCTGAAATCAAGAATGGGATGCTCAACCGACTGAGCCACCCAGGCGCCCCTGGACAGTAAGTTCTATGGTCACCATAACTCCATGTTTTAACCTAGTCCTTTTATGAATAATTTATTTTGCCAGAAAACCGTGCTTTACCATCTCACAAACTTCAAGAGCATGTTCTGATGGTGGGAAGGAGGAGGCTGGAACCTAAGACCCCACACATCCCTGAGTCTGTGCTCCAGGAAACTGCAAGGGCAGCAGAGTGGCAAGGGGGGTGCCCAGCCCCGGAGCTCCCCCCCCCCCCGGCCCCCGCTAGTCACCAGGCAGGAGCATGAAGACGCAGGTGGAGACTCACCGTGGACTTACATTCTCGCCCTTGGTGAACACATCAAAGTCATCCCAGTGGAGCTTCAGCTGGGGCCTCAGCAGGTTCTCCAACTTCTCTAGCTTCCCGCCTTTGGCAAGTTGATGGAAGTCAAAGTTTATCATAGGCGTGTCGCCGGCGTGGCAAGAAGCCCAGAGCAACTTCTGAAAGAGGAAAGGGGGAGGGTGTCAGCGCGAAGAGGGGAGGGGCGCAGCGCGGAGCCCGTGGGGCCGCCCAAGGCACTCACTCGGGCACGTGGGTCAGCCTTAAGGCATGTGGCGGCCCGAGCCTTCTACTGGCCCAGACCCCGAGGGAAGAGCAAAGACCTGGAGGACCATACGGCAGAGAGCATCTTGCCTGCAGAGGGGCGGAAGGCCCACCCCGGGCAAAGTGCAGCCAGAGGCAGGCGGGCTCCCCGGGGCAGCTCACGGCCCCGGACGGACATCACCCTCCCCTCCCGCTGATGATGGAAGGACCAGTCTGCTCTGCGGGCACCCAAGCCCCCGGGGCTGTCAGGGAAGGGCTGGCCCAGCAGGCTGTGGAGCTCATAATCCAGCTCCCTGTTGTTATGGTAACCAGTCCCATCCTGACAAGCGCAAGCCTCAGGTGGGTGGGCTCAGAGGTGTCTGATTCTCCCATCAAGGGCCTCTGGGTCCCTGTGAGGGGAGGTGCCAGGACACAGCCCAGGGAAACTGCAGGGTGGGGGTGACGGGCGGTCAGGGCCAGCGGGCCCAGGCTGGCACACGGCCTGGAGGGGACGCGGGGCCAGAGACCCACAGCAGGTGGGCTCCGGCAGCTCCGCGCTCCCGACAGAGGCCTCCCTTCCACACGAGGAACCTTCCCCGCAACTCCCTAGCTCTCTCAAGAGCCCGCTGGTGGAAGATGAACGGGGGCCTCGTCAGGGCTCCTGGTCCCTGGCCTGTCCCACCCCGGGCCCTCCTGCGTCGCTTCAGGTCAGACTTGTCCAGAGAGTCTAATGACCCTGAAAGACTAGACGGACTTCGAGGCTTGCGGTCCCTCCAACTCAAAGTGCCCACCCACTGTGAGCCAGAGGCCGATCAGCGCCTGCCTCTGGGCATCAGGAACGTCTCACTGCGGGAAAGAAGTCCGCGGAGCTGACTAGCGTACCTCTAGCGACTTTACATCTTGGGGCGAGCACCTTGTCCCGCTGTGGCCTGAGGACGGCAGGTTACAAGCTGGCAGCCGGTGCAGGGGCCTCGGGGCCTCGGGAGCCACAGCTCTATGTGACACCAGCTGGTGCCGGTCACCTCCAGGTGGCATCCACCTCCTCCCGGGCCATTGGACCACGGCTGCCTCCCGCCCCACTAGTGACAAGAGGATCCTATCAGCAGGGGAGGGGACAGTGCCACCAGCTGCTGGGGACTGCTAAGGATGTCCTCTCCCCACAGCTCATTACATAAAGAGAAAAGAGATCCTTGGGTTTTCTACTGATCCCTTAAAGTAAGCTGTCACCGTTGCTGCCAGGATGGTGGGGGGTGGGGGGGAAGGCTACTCGGGGAGCATGTTGCCAACGGCAACGCACCAAACAGGAAAAGCAGGTCTGGCCAAGTGGAACTGGCCATCAGAAAGTCTGCTCTGAGCATATGGCTTTTCCAAGCACCCACTGGGTTCAGCAACTAAGGGCCAGAGGTCAGGGGTCAGGAAGGCAGCAAACACCGCCTCCCGTGAGGTTTCCCAGGAGGAGAGGTCCGATTTCACTCTCCCCACGTGCAGCTTCCTTGACCTTGGAACAACCAGAGGGCTTCTCTCTGTTAAATGGGGGACATGGGCCCTGGGACAGGGGCATGGAGCTCATTCTGGAACTTTTCACGTATTGGACTCTGGGAACAAGGAGGCCCCTGTTTCCTTCCCTGCGTAGGCCCCTCCCCCCCACCAGTCCCCAAAGTGCCCAGACATCCTCAGGGAGCCCGTGGGGAGCCGGGCAAAGGAAGCTGCTTTCAGGCGCGGCCCAGACAGGGATGGAAGATTTGAAGGCTGAAGTTAGCAGCAGGAAATCATGTATGACTCTCCACTTTAAAGTGAGCAGGAGCTCTGCACAGCATTCCCCCCCGAGCTCCGCGGGCATCTGGATGAGCTCGCCAGGGGGCAGTGGCCAGCAGCAAGCACGGAAGGGGGAGCTCAGGCGCCCTGAGCAGTCGGGGATTGCGGGCGAAGCCCAAACGAGCGCGGGTGTATGTGTGTCCAAGAAAGCCAAGCAAAGAGCTGGCTCAGCTATGCAGAACCGTCTGAGCCCCAGGGCGAGTCTGGGGAAAATGCAGCTGGAGGAGGGAGAGGCTGTGTTTTGACTTTGAGCAAATTCTCTAACCATCAGTTCACAAACGTTAAATTTCATACATCAGGAGCCCAAATCGCCGGAGGATGCGGAGCTGGTGGGAGAAAACTCCCCAGACATGGTGAGGAGCCTTGCCTCTGGGCAGAGGCCCCTCATCTCCCTCACCCCACACCCCCAGGGCGTTTACCTTGAAGGCTCGGTTGAGCACCTCCTCTCCGCCTCTGCTCCCCAGCAGGTTCACGACCACTTGCTTCCCATACTGTTCCTTCAGAAGCACCATGTGCCTGCAATGGAACAGGGTGGCACCATGAGCTGTGTCACCAGGACACAAACCGACAGCTCTGCCCTCGAGGGGAGAGGGGACAGGAGGGACCTGTGTGGCACCAGTGGTCCAGGCTGAGCTGTTCTCTATGTGCATGAAAGGCTCAGGCCGAGAAGAACTCACAGCATATCAGACTTCTCAACAAGCAGAACACGAGACAAAGGAGATGCCGGACTTTCTGTAAAGTTCCATCATTAGATCTAGAACAGCTAAGAGAGTTTCATACAGGCAACATGCGCGTCTGTGAAATGAATCTCTAATGTCACTTGGTACCTTCCTTCTCTAATCTTAGAAAAGCTGGTGGGGGGGCTATTAACCTCAGTGTCTAACATTTAACTAAGTGCTATATTTCATTACGTTTAACCCAAACAAGAAGGCACAGTAAAATTTTAAGCTTTAGGAAAATATTCATAGATCAGGGACTTTTAAAAATAAAAATATTGAAATATTCAGGAGAGATGAATATTTATCTTTTATTACTAGCTTTTGAAAAGTTAACTCTATAATCTTAATCATGGTAGGAATGCTTAAGTATAATTTAAAAAACACGGGGAAGACAACGCAACAAGCAGATGTAAACTGTATTTTCTTCATGCCATCTTTAAGCCTAAATATGGAAAAAAGGCTAGAAGATGGCACACCACACACTGGTAAAAGCGGTGGAATTTTACATGACTTAAAATTCTTTTTCTTCTTTATACATTCTTGAATTTTCCAAATTTCTAGGATGACAGGTTTCTTTTATAAACCCATTTTAAGTTAATTAGCACAAAAGAGCCAAGTTTAGCCCAATAAAGGAAAAGAAAATTTTCCCTTGCCAACTTTGAGGGACAGCAGAGTATAGGTGAATATGGATCCTGAACGGGGCACTGTGAATTCAGGTCCTCTGCTGACTAGCTGAGGATGACCTCCTGGCTCCACGTGGAGGAATTCTCTAGTGATGCCCCTGGCAGCCTGCCCTCCCTGCGGCGCCCCCATCCCCTGTCCCAGGAAGAGGTGCAGCTCATTGGATTGGTGCAGTCAGGGCTGCTGCACAAGCCCGTGCTCTGTCCCCAGGAGCAGCCCCGGTGAAGGTCCCAGAAGAAACCGAAGGCGCGTGGCTCAGCCCCTCCGGGCTCTCCTGGGTCCGCGGGCCTGGGGAAGCCACGTCCTGGCGAAGCCACGTCCTGGCCAGAGGTCAGCTACGCGGAGCCAAAGGGGAGGAGGCTCCGCGCTGGGGGCAAATCTGGGCTGCCCAGCTCTGCTGGCCACCGAGTGGGCACTGTGATTCGAGGCTGAAGTGCGAGGAAGCCCGCCATGGCCACGCGTGCAAGCTGCCTCCCACAGTGCGGCCTGTCAGACACCAGGCGCCGTATGACTCCTCCCCACCCCGCCAGCTCCTGCACCTGCGTCACAACAGACCCCAAACCCAGACCTGGAAGAGCAACAGGGTCGGTCATCATTCATGTCCGCAGCCCAAGCACCACCGATTAAATCACTCGTCCCCTCTGAGCGAGTCCTCTGTACCAGAAAGCTAAGCCTCCTTCGCAAAAAAAATGTTTTAAGCACTAAAAGAACAAAGAAAAGTGAAAAGCACAGCGCCTGGTACACAGGAGTTGGGTTTTCTTTCCTTCCTTTTCATGTTGAAGGTGGTAATACGCTGATCGGTGATAAGCTAAGACTCACCTCAGGGCTGGGGGTGGAGGGGTGGGAGCCCACACTGAGGCCAGTAAGAGACTCAGCCTGGCCTCCCTGCTCTGCACACCCAGGGCCCTACCCCTGCATGCCCATCTCATTGTTGTGGGGAGCTCCGTGGAAAAGCTGGGGTTGGGGGTTGGGAAATTAGAAGTCACGTTGGGTTCTGTTTGACAGCATCTTTCTCACATTGAGGGCAGAGGTGAGGGGCCAGCAGGGAAACACAGCCCGGTGTCCACCCTGCGACTGCAGATGTGGGCAGCTCGGAGCACAGAGAGGGAGGAAGGAGCAGGGGTCCAGCGTCCCCACCGGGGAGACCCAGGCACCGCCCCCGTGAAGGGGCTAATGCTTCCATCCAAACTCTACCGGCAGACAAGACCCTCCTCAGGCCCGCACAGCCAGAGGGGCCCCTTCCCTCCCACAGACGGCAGGCGGGCAAGAGGCAACCATGAAGAACCTACCGGATGCACGGCACTGGCCACAGGTGTTCTGGGGGCTGAAACCACCCAGGGAACGGGGTTTGTGTGGGGGCAGGTGGGTGCGTAAGGGACTTACTCTGGACCAAGCACATCGAAGAACAGAGAAACTCTTAAGAGCTCCCAGATGTGTCAGGGGGCACCTCCAGGGACCCCCAGCTCAGCTCCTCAGGGGGACCCCCGGCACCCACCATGGTGGATCTGCTAGAGAATCGGGTGCCTGCGCTCCCACGCGTGACTAAAATGAGTGCATCGTGGCAGCACCCAGTGAGAGGCCAGGCAGCTCCTGCCCCGTGAGTGCACGTGGTCTCGGCTGCCTCTGGCCAGAAAGCTTTAGGAACAAAGCGCAGTGAGCCACATTTTCAGTGGTCAAAGGGCCTACAGTCCTTTTTTTTTTTTTTAAATGTTTATTTTTGACAGAGACAGAGGCAGAGCGTGAGCAGGGGAGGGGCAGAGAGAGAGGGAGACACAGAACCCGAAGCAGGCTCCAGGCTCCGAGCTGTCAGCACAGAACCTAACGTGGGGCTTGAACTCAAGAACCACGAGATCACAACCTGAGCCGAAGTCTGACACAACTGACTGAGCCACCCAGGCGCCCCAAAGGGCTTACAGTCTTGAAGGGGCTCCTTGAGAAAAAAGGGTGCTTATCCCCCTGGGTGCACACGCCACATGCTAGCAAGATTTAACAATGTTGAAGTGGGTGTAAATGTTCTAAAATATATACATAGTTTTTAAAAGCCCATAAACACAAGGCTTTTGAAACAAGCCCAGCGAGCAGGTGTCTTCCTTTCTACTTACTTATGGTCAGCTCGGGGGCAAGGACATCTTCCACTATGTTTTCTGTTTCCTGAGAACATGGAATGCAGACCAGGGTCTCCATGCACACAGTGCACAGGACACGTTAAGAGTGGTCTGAATGCAGCCAACAGCATCCGCATCAGCAGACTTCACGTGTCCTCAGAGGGAAAGGTCACTGGTTGTTAACGTGTGCACCGGGGGTCACGGCCGAGCTGCCGTTACCCATCTGTGGAAAGCAGCAAGGGTGCACGCGGACTGAAGGTCCAGATCGAGATTCAGGCAGAACGACTGAAACGTTTTAAAAAATCACTGCTGGAATTTTTATGACATTCACTAATTTTTTAAATTAGTATTTAGATCAAAATCACCAATATTTTAAGAAGCGATGGACTACGTCAAATACAAGTTACCATTTAGGTTAGCAACGGCTGTTCTTAAGCAAGTTGTGTGACAGTGAATGTGTAAGGGTCCAGCTTGTGGTTCAGAAAACGAACTCTAGGGGCGCCTGGATGGCTCAGCTGGTTAAGCATCTGGCTCTTGATTTCAGCTCAGGTCGTGATCTTGTGGTTTGTGAGTTCGAGGTTGGCACTCTGTCTCCCTCTCTCTGCCCCTCCCCTGCTTGTGCTTTCTCTCTCTCTCAAAAATAAACATTAAAAAAAAAGAAGAAGAAAATGAAATCTCATCTGCTCAATGTTTTTCTAGAATGCTATGTAAAAACTAATAGTGAAATCTTTAGTAGTGGGAATTGGAAGTTAGAATACTTTTTAACTTCTCACTTTATACCTTTCTATACTACCGTTTGTTTAAGTCTTGAAATATATCACTTTTAAAAGAAAACCAAGAAGCTACAAATATCCTATAGATTATCCCTTGTTAACTAGGACAAAGGAATAAAGCTTCATTACGAAGGAACTGGTAAGATAAAATAACTGCCGAGTGTAACCTCAGTATTAATGAACTTTCAGGGAAACCTGAGAGCCACTAAATACCCCATTTTGAAAACTCCCTTCTTGTACAAAGAACCAAAGTGAAAGGCAGATGCAGGCCGGGGTTTGGGGCAGTCCCCTCCCCCTGCACGTTGTCCCTCGGGCCGCTGTCTGATGGGAGCCAAGACTCCCGAGGATGGTCCCAGACAACCCTACCTGTCGAAAGCAGGGGCGTTGGCTTCCAGGCCTCTGTTGAGTCTCAGATGATGAGAGCCAACCTAAAACAGAGAGAAATAATACTAGCGGTTCCTCCTGTTCCACGAACCCAGGGAATGATGGTCCTACCACGGCCCCTCCCGGCCAGCCAGGTTGCACGTGGCAGCCTCTCGCCCCCTCCGTGGCCTATTCACAGATCAGGAAGGCCGGCCCCGAACTCAGGTCTCCAAGCCCAAGCCCGGCTGTACATGCTGCAGCCTGGTCCTAATGCAGCATGGACCGCGCCGGCTGGAGTTCTTTTTTAACAGTTTATTGTCAAGTTGGTTTCCATATGAACCTAGTGCTCATCCCCACAAGTGCCCTCCTCCATGCCCATCACCCCCCGTCCTCTCCCCCCACCCCCATCTGCCCTCAGTTTGTTCTCAGCATTCAGGAGTCTCTCATAGTTTGCCTCTCTCCCTCTCCCCCACTATTTCCCCCCTTCTTCTCCCCCATGGTCCTCCATTAAGTTCCTCCTAATCCTCCTATACGTGAAAACATATGGTATGTGTCCTTCTCCGCCTGACTTATTTCGCTCAGCATAACACCCTCAAGGTCCATCCATGTTGCTACACGTGGCCAGATTTCATTGTTTCTCATTGCCACGTAGTATTCCATCGTATACATAAACCACATCTTCTTGATCCATTCCTCAGTTGATGGACACTTAGGCTCTTTCCATGATTTGGCTATTGACGAGAGTGCTGCTACCAACACTGGGGTCCATGTGCCCCTGTGCATCAGCACTCCTGTATCCCTTGGGTAAAATCCCAGCAGTGCTAGTGCTCTGGAAAACAGTGTGGAGGGTCCTCAAAAAATTAACACTAGAACTCCCCTAGCTGGAGTTCTTCCAAAGGCAGAAGAGAAACTTCAGGGTCAGCCCATGAGGCCCACGTCAGACCTGCAGAGCAGAGGTGAGGCTAAGCCAATCAGGGAGCAAGAAACCACTTCTCAGCCTCTTCTGCAACTCCGGGGACCTCAGCTGACCTCCCTCCCCAAAACCTGAGTTATGGCTACCTGCAAACTAATTTGCCTCATTATTTAGAATTACCTATTTAAAATAAAAAGTTTAAAAAACAAATTTAAACCTACATATTGTTATGGGGCGCTTGGGGGGGTCATCTGGTTGAGCATCTGACTCTTGGTTTCGGGTCAGGTCATGATCTCATGGTTCATGGGTTCCAGATGGGTGTTGGGCTCTGTGCTAGCAGTGTGGATGGAGCCTGCTTCAGATTCTCTCTTTCTCTGGCCCTCTTCCACTCATGCTCATTCTCTCCCTCTCTCTCTCCCTCCCTCTCTCTCTCTCTTTCTCTCAAAATGAATAAAACCAACTACATATTGTTACTGGAGGCAGATTGGAAGGCTCTCTCTGGACCAATCTGGGACAATTTGATCACTGAACTAGAAAGGACAGTAATGGATTATAATCTGATAATAAAACAGGAATTCATGAATCTACACAGATGAGAGCCGGCTGGCTGGCTGGCTGAATGAGTGGACAGAGAGGTGGGCAGGTGGATAGGGGAGAAGGGAGGGCTTTTCCTTATAGATGAACACCAACGGATAAATGCAGAGAGAGTGGTGGGGGAAGAAAAATCACCATTTTACAGCCACCATAGTAAAGGATGGTTCAGCAAAAGGCACCTGCTGATCATAAATGTTAAGGGAGAGGTTGATGAGGAAGAGGGTGCTTGCACGGTCTCAGAATCTCTCCTGGATGCTTGTCAGTGGAAAAGGAAGACACGTTAAGTGAAGAAACAGAGTAGCACCGTGCCTGAGTGACCAAAATTAACATCACTAATGAGGGGGCATGTGGACACCGTGGGCTTCCACATGGGACACTCTGACAAGGATGTGGTGTCAGGGATCCACACCCTAAACCTGATCACAGTGAAACACCCGGAACCCCCCACTTGAGGCACTTCCGACTTAAGGAAAAAGAAGGCACGTGTTCTCCAAAAATGTCAATGTCACAGGAGATGGGGGGTGGGGGGTGGGGAAAGATACTGACCCAGATCAGAGGAGACTAGAGCTGGGACAGCTACACGCAGGCCAGGGTCCTGGCCTGGATCCCGGACCGAAGGGCTCAAGGTGCCCTGACAGACACTACAGAGACAACCAATAAATGTGGAGTGTGGACTGGATGTTACATTACTGTGTCACCGTCACACATGCTGCGTGTGCACCTCTCCTGCGGTGATGCAACAGAACATATTTGCTCTTAGGAAAAATGTCCTGATGTACAAAGTAAGGAGACATGATGTATACAAACTACTCTCCAGTGATTCAGAAAATAACGGACAGCATGTGCGGGGGGCAAAAGGCTAACGTTGAGAGAATCTGGGGACAGGACATGGGAGTTCTCTCTCCTGTTCCTATAGGTCTGGCATCATTTTTTTTTAATTTTTAAAAATGTTTATGTATTTTTGAGATAGAGAAAGAGACAGGCAGAGCATAAGCAGGGGAGAAGCAGAGAAAGAGGGAGACACAGAATCTGAAGCAGGCTCCAGGCTCTGAGCTGTCAGCACAGAGCCCAACGTGGGGCTCGAACCCCTGAAGTGTGAGATCATGACCTGAGTAGAAGTTGCACGCTCAACCGACTGAGTCTTCCAGTGCCCCAAGTCTGACAACATTTTAAGACACAACGTTTCTCGAAGGGCATTGTTGGGCTTTGCTTGCTGGTGAGCATTCTGAACATAGTGTCGCTGGACTGTCTACACCATCAGACATAGTTGAAAGTGGGTGGAGTGTTACTTACAAGTCTTACCGTCACAGGTAATACATCAGTTCCTCCTTACGCCTGAAGAAAGAGCCACTCTAGATGACTAGCTTCTCAGCAACAGGTTTAGAAACTACTGAGATTAAGTGTGTCCGTCTAAATGATTCTACAAATAAAGTCCCAAATCGCTTTTGGTCCTAAGTAATCTTGGGAGTTCTTAGAAAAGGCTAAACCAACTGCTTTCACTTTCCTGCTGTGTTTATTCTTTGCTCCTTTTCTCAAGGGCATCAATCCCTGGCTGAGGAGACTTGATAATTCCAGAAACTTCCATAATCCCAATTCTGAGAAGACTGCTCCATCCCATACCCTAAGGTTGATTAGCTCCTGTCTTGCTTCTAAACTTACAAGGCAGGTGCCTATGGAAAGCAGGGCTAAGTTCCTCTCAGCCACCATCCGGGAGACCCCTGAGGACTGAAACCCAAGAGAAGGGGCTGCCCGTTGGGAGTCAGCCTGTCCATCAGGGCAAAAAAATCTTCCTGGATAAGCTGCGGCTGTTTTTAGAGCCCTTCCCAGAGGAACATGGTGAGGGGAGAATAGAAAAATCAATGGTTCAGGGCTTAGAAGCCTGGTTTTTAGTCACGACAAATTCTGTTACTGGACACGTCTCCCTCTCCATGAATCAAAATCCAAAGTTTCTTCTACACAGGTAGGAATTTCAGCCACAGATGACTGGACCCAAGAGTGTCCAACCTCTGGGCTCTAAGTTCCTCCATTACAACAGTTACTCAGTCCAGAATGGAGTTAGTGAGCTCACCCCACCACCTGGAGTCAACGCGACACTGAGTAGCATGGAAAGATGAGAAAGAGATGGGAAGCCCTGAATTCCCGGCCTAGAATGCTGCTGGTCCAGAAAGGCCAGGAACACACTTCAAGGTTATTACCAAGTCTGTGTAACAAGAGCAAATTAATTTGATGGGCACCATGCTCCTACACAGCGACTGAGGACAAGCAGAGCCACAGGGTGGGAGGCAACAGGTTCTCGAGCACATCGGTGGGTCTCGGGGAAGGTGAGGACCAGACAGAAAGCAATCTGGGGTCTCCCAGAGTGGAGAGGGCGCAGCTTGCCTGGGCCACAGCATGTCCCTTCTGGGCCACGGCTTGGCCCGGTCACTTCAGACTTTGATAACCGTCCCTGTGGATGGGGCCAGGCAGGATATTTCCGTCCCCTACAGCGGTCAGCTCAGTGTCACTGCTGGTGACAAACGTCCCTGAGAACATTCAGAAGTCAAGGGCACCACCCACAATGAAGGACCAGGGCAGTAAATGGGCAGAATGGGTCCCCGACTCTAGTGCTTCTCAAAGGGTGGTCCCTGGGCCAGCAGCATCAGCACCCTCGGGGAAGCTCGTTAGAAATGCAAATTCTCAGGGACGCCTGGGTGGCTCAGTGGGTTAAACATCCTACTCTTGATTTCAGCTCTGGTCATGATCTCACAGTTCATGAGTTCGAGCCCTGCGTCAGGCTCTATGAGGAGCCTGCTTGGGATCCTCTCTCTCTCTCTGCCCCTCCCCTGTCTGCCCCTCTGTCTCAAAATAAATAAACATTAAAAAACAAAAAAGAAATGCAAACTCTCAGACTGAATGAAAATCTGTGGGGAAGGGGGGGAGGAGTCGGAGCTGTGCGGGGCGAGGACGCCACGTGCAGGCAGGTGCGCTCCAGGTTAAGAGGCTCTGGCTTCCTCTCATCCTCCCTGATTCCTTCTTGCTCAGGGTTTCACAGGCCTGTGAGCCAACAAGGAAACAAGTAGCTGTGGCCAAGGCCACGGGTGCTCTGCTTCCTCAAGCATCACAGCCTCCTCGGCGGAGAGGGCCCCAGGCTGAAGCCTTGGCCAGTCTCTCAGGAGGCCCCCTTTCCACCAGCATCCCTTTGGCCTCAGGCCTCACGTGTGGCCGCCACATCTGTCCCGCTGACAGTGACCTGCACTGCTATGCTGTCACCCAGTCCTGAGGCCACTGTGTGTCAGAAGCCTTGAGGAGGAGCCTTGGGAGGGAGGGGATGGGCAAAATGGGGGGAAGGGTGCGCCAGCTTCCAGCCATGGACTGAGTAAGGCATGGGACTAAAAGGCACAGCATAGGGAAGACGGTCAATGGTACCGTGATAGCTTGTATGGGGACACACAGTAGCTACACCTGTGGTCGGTGAAGCAGAATGTAGAGATGGGGAATCACTAGGTGGTATTCCCGAAACTAACATAACCCTGTAGGTCAACTACACTCAAATAATAAAATGCGCGCACATGTACACACACACACACACACTCACACACACACACACACACACACAGGACTGACGGCCACCACGGCCTTCAGGATCCCCTCTCTCCCCTCACCATCTTCCGAGCCTCCGAGGTAAGTGCACACTTGGCCAATGAGCCCTGGCTGCTCTTTGACACCATGGGTTTATCCTAGAAACCAGAGACGCAGCCGGGGGGAGTGGGCAGGGGGGCAGCGGGTCTCAAGAACGCGTGGCTGTGAGAGTCAAAGCAGAGTCCACACGGCACCCGAGAAAGGCCTGTAGCCACAGAGGAGATCTCGGCACCTGTCCCTGCGCGCCACCGGCCTCCCGTGGTAAAGTCTCCTCCCCTCTGGATCGCTGCAATGGTCCTGCCTGGGGTCTTTACTTGCAGTCTTCCTGCCCCCACCCCACACTGAGGCCTCGCGCACCTGTGGGTGACCTGCCCCCCACCCCCGGAACCTGCCCGCGCGGGGTTCGGTGCGCACTGCAGCCAGCTCCCTCCATCTTGCCTGCCGACTGCGTGTGCGACACTCCCCAGCATCAAGCGCAGCGACGTCAAGCTGCTAGCTTGCAATTGGCCAAGACAGGAGTCACATCAGAGAGACAGGCTAAGGCTACAAATCCAAGCTTCCCTCTCCTGGCACTAAAACGCCTGCTTTACCAGCCAACCACTGAGCGCATCCCAACATTCCCACACACTGGAGTCCTCTGAGGGTCTTCAAAAAGTACCGCAGCTTGGCTCCCACCCCCAGGCGCTGCGATTTAATTGGGAGAGCACGCAGCCTGGGTGTCAGGTGTTTTATCAGCTGCTGGTGATCCTAAAGTGCAGCCTAGTCGGAGCACCCCTCCTTTGGCACCTCCTGGAGAAAAACGTAAACTCCTTAGCGTTACATACAGGGCCCGTCTTTCCAGTTTGACCTCTGGTTGTGGCCCCCCTGCCTTGGGCTGTAGGCAGCAAGCCACGGAGCGCCCTGGACACACTGTGACCCCTGGGGCTGCAGCACCCACATGGGCGCACCCCTCTGCAAGGCTGCCTTCCTTGTCTAATCCCTCCCAACTCAGCTCAGACACCCACCCCCTCACCCTGGAGGCGGGGAGCTGCCCCAGGGCGCTTGGCCTTCCTCTCCCATGAGCTCTACTCACACAACACGGTCATGACCTATTCCCTCCTCCCAGGGGCAGGGCTATGATGGAAAGTGCCCCCACATACCCGCAGATGCTCGTGAGTAGCTGTGGAATGAATTAGTGGCTTGCTCTGAGCGGGCTGATGGCTCATGTCTTCATAGAGAGATACCTGCACACTGTCTCCACTTCACAGGCCTCACGGAGACGGGGGAAGCTGTCACACCACACTCTCTGGGTGCGGGGCCATGCTCTCCCAATGCAACATGTGTTCCCACCTCCCGGATGTTACAATTTATGTTAATAATACCAACAGCTACTGCCGACATGCTCTCCAGGTTCTGGACACAGCACCGAAGTCTACTACGTGCTATGAGAGCTAATCCTCTCCAGAACCCCTTGAGGTCAATTGTTAACCCCACTTACAGAAGAGTAAACTAAGGCTTAACAGAAATAAGAATTTCTCAGGGTTTTGTTTTGTTTTAAGAGTGTTTTCCTGTCAAAGGCATCAGAATTGGCAAAGAGGAAGTCAAACTTTCCCTCTTCGCAGATGACATGATATTCTACATCAAAAACCCGACAGACTCCACCAGAAGCCTACTAGAACTGATCCAAGAATTCAGCCAAGTTGCAGGGTACAAAAGCAACGTACAGAAACTGGTTGCATTTTTATACACCAACAATGAAGCAACAGAAAGAGAAATCAAGAAACTGATCCCATTCACAATTGCACAAAAAACCATAAAATACCTCGGAATAAACCTAACCAAGGATACAAGAGATCTGTATGATGAAAACTATAGAAAACTTATGAAAGAAATTGAAGAAGACACAAAGAAATGGAAAAACATTCCATGCTCATGGATAGGAAGAATAAATATAGTTAAGATGTCATTACTACCTAAGGCACTCTACACATTCAATGCAATTCCAATCAAAATTGCACCAGCATACTTCTCAAAACTAGAACAAACTATCCAAAAATTTGTATGGAACCACAAAAGACCCCGAATAGCCAAAGTAATCCTGAAAAATAAAACCAAAACGGGAGGGATCACCATCCCAGACTTTAGCCTCTACTACAAAGCTGTCATCATCAAGACAGTATGGTATTGGCACAAAAACAGACACATAGACCAATGGAACAGAATTGAGAACTCCGAAGTGGACCCAAAAGTATACAGCCAAGTAATCTTTGACAAAGCAGGAAAGAATATCCAATGGAAAAAAGACAGCCTTTTTAACAGATGGTGTTGGGAGAACTGGACAGCAACATGCAGAAGAATGAAACTAGATCATTTTCTCACACCATGCACAAAAATAAACTCAAAATGGATAAAGGACCTGAACGTGAGACAGGAAACTATCAACACCCTAGAGGAGAAAGCAGGAAACAACCTCCTTGACCTCCACCGCAGCAACTTCTTACTTGACACATCCCCAAAAGCAAGGGAATCAAGAGCAAAAATAAACTGTTGGGACCTCATCAAGATTAAAAGCTTCTGCACAGCAAGGAAACAACCCAGAAAACTAATAGGCAACCAACGGAATGGGAAAAGATAGTTGCAAATGACATATCAGACAAAGGGTTAATATCCAGAATCTATAAGGAACTCACCAAACTCCACACCCGAAAAACAAACAACCCAGTGAAGAAATGGGCAGAAGATATGAACAGACACTTCTCCAAAGAGGACATCCAGATGGCCAACAGACACATGAAACGATGCTCAGTGTCCCTCCTCATCAGGGAAATACAAATCAAAACCACACTGAGATACCATCTCACGCCAGTCAGAGTGGCTAAAATGAGCAAATCAGAGACTAGATGCTGGCGAGGATGTGGAGAAACGGGCACCCTCCTACACTGTTGGTGGGAATGGAAACTGGTACAGCCCCTCTGGAAAACAGTGTGGAGGTTCCTAAGGAAACTAACAATAGAACTCCCCTATGACCCAGCAATAGCACTGCTAGGAATTTACCCAAGGGATACAGAAATGCTGATGCATAGGAGCACATGTACCCCAATGTTCATAGCAGCACTCTCCACAATAGCTAAAACATGGAAAGAGCCTAAGTGTCCATCAGCAGATGATTGGATCAAGAAGATGTGGTTTATCTATACCATGGAATATTACATGGCAATGAGAAACAATGAAATCTGGCCATGTGTAGCAACATGGATGGACCTTGAGGGTGTTATGCTGAGCGAAATAAGTCAGGCAGAGAAGGACAAATATCATATGTTTGCACGTATAGGAGGATTAGGAGGAACTTGACGGAGGAACAAGGGGGAGAAGAAGGGGGAAATGGTGGGGGAAAGGGAGAGAGGCAAACCATGAGAGACTCTTGAATGCTGACAAAAACTGAGGACTGATGGATGTCGGGGGGAGGAGGGATGGGCATGGAGGAGGGCACTTGTGGGGATGAGCACTGGGTGTTATGTGGAAACTAATGTGACAATAAACTATTTGTAAAAAAAAAAAAAATTTAAAAAAATTTAAAAAAAAAAAGAGCGTTTTCCTGAGATAGAAACGTGTTGAAAGTATATGGTCCCTCAGAAGGGGAGCTAGAAGTCGAGCTGCAACCAGGCCCCATAACTGTAAAGTTTATGCTCGGAATCGCAGGAGAAGCTACCTTGCTATCGTGTTTCTTTCGGTGACGGTTGCTGATGAGAACCACGTGCAACCACATGAAACCTGGGGCCTGCGGTGCGCGCGCAGTTCTATCCTGGGTTCAGTTCATTTTCATTACAAGTATCTTTCCCTCACCCCAACCTCTTCATTATTTTTGAAACTGTTGTGCTATAAGCCGTCTCACGTCCTTTTGGGGACCAAATAAGAAAAAAGGAAGTACCACCACACAAATGAGCCCATCCAGGGCCATGTTTCCAGGAAACAGGGTTTAACAGGCAGGAAGCGAATGCAGGCAAGGTGGGAAGGGTAGAGGGGACAAATCTACTTTGCATCCTCTTCCAACTGGTGAGGTCATATGAAGCTTCAAAACAGAGACTTAACTTCACTTTTGCAAGACATGTGTGCATGCGCATGTAACAGGGGAGGAAGATTCTAAAGTGACGTAGGGTGAGGCGGGGGGACACGCCCTGGTGGCTCATTCCGTTAAATGTCTGACTCTGGATTTTGGCTGAGGTCATGATCTCTCAGGTCGTGAATTCGAGCCCTGCATCGGGCTCTGTGCTGACTGTGCAGAGCCCGATTGGGATTCTCTCTCTGCCCCTCCTCTGCTCACTTTCTCTCTCAAAATAAATAAATAAACTTAAAAAAAAATTCTTAAAGTGACATGGGGGGCAAAATCTTCAACAGACTAAGTGTATATTAAAAACATACTCTCAGGGGTGCCTGGTTGACTCAGTTGGTTAAGTGTCTGACTTTGGCTCAGGTCAGGATCTCACAGTTTATGAGTTCGAGCTCCATATCAGGCTCTGTGCTGATAACTCAGAGCCCGGAGCCTGCTTCAAACTCTGTGCCTCCCTCTCTCTCTGCCCCTCCCCTGTTCACATCTGTCTCTCTCTCTCTCTCAAAAAATAAACATTAAAAAAAATTTTTTTAAGTTAAAGAAATATGCTCTCTATCTAACCATACCAGGAGAGCAAGTAGCTTCAAGAGTAAAATTTCAGTCCTCAAACCTATTTACATGGTAAAGATGACACTGTTAAAGGTACATGGCTGCTGAAAATGACATCAGGATCCAGGGGTTTAGAAGGCAGGCACCGTGGCCATGAAAGCTTGCAGATGAGTCATCACCCTGAGGCCTCTCTGGCCTCTCTACCCACCCTCCCTCCCACCCCCACGCCCTAAACCCGGCGGAGCTCATCGGTTCCTGGAGAGAGCCCTATGAGGGTGCCACCCCCCAACTTCAAACACAAGCTCTTCACCCACAAACTTTTGCATCTTTCAAGTCACCTAAGAAGGGGGACGGGTTCCAAATGGAGAAAAACAACCAGAATCAATCCTCAGGCTGAGCTACTGATAGCTCAGGGAGGGGGACTGCAGACCATCGCAGAGCTGCCTCTCCGCTGGTCCCCAGTGAAGGTGACCTAATCTCTCTTCCGTGCTGGATGAGGTTTAGAGGATAAGCATGGGTGTCAGACCCAAAGGTTAGGAAATCCTTGATGAGATTACTGGACACCAAAGCCTTTCGAAACTTCTTCCGTAGAAACCATGGAGGCTCTGGAGAAGCACTAGTTAGAAGGGGCATCGCTGCTGAAAAGCGAGCCGACACTGTCCGTGTCGGGTGGAGGGCCAGCTGCTCCACGGCAGGGTCAGGCTGCATCTGGGGCCTCCAGTGGGTCAAGGCGGGGACCAAAGCTACAGGATGACACACCAGCGTTGCTTTGCTTTGGGAAGAGGAAGAGCAGAACATGGAGGGTCCTAGAAATGAGACGGAAGACGCCGACGAGCCGGAAGGCCTTGAACAAGACACAAGGGACTCCTCCTCGAAGGTCAGGGGGCAGCAGAGTCAGTCGGGGCATCCCCTGCACGCCCTGCAGATGGACACACGCCATGCGAGGCAAGGAGGAACTCGCCGGCAATCGCGGCCATCCCCAGTGCTGCTCTCCCAGTCCGTGCTGGAGCTCAGCCTCTCACAGATCCTGGAAGAAGGACCCCAGGACTGGAGGAAGGGGATGGATTTCAAAGGCTCCTTCCCAAATCCCAAGACTATCATGACCACCCCCATTTTCTGGATTTCTTAAAATCTTCACATGAAACCTAACATGGTCTCCTGCTTCCTTTTTATCCCCTACCCATTTGACGTTTGCTAAATACAGACTCCAGAAGTTTCAGAAGGAAAACTGCGAATCTAAAGAAAATCAAGTTTCAAAAATCCTTTTGGAATGGTCTGGAACAGGCAAATCTATAGGGACTGAAAGTGGACTAGCAGTTGCATAGGTTTTGGAGAGAGCTGGGAAGGAGGTGGGGGTCAGGGTGACTGCCAGTGGGAACAGGGCTTTCAGTGGTAATGAGTCCTCTAAAACCACACCATGCTGATAGTTATATGACTGTAAATGCACTAAAAGCCATTGAGTTGTACACTTCAAACGAGTGAAGTTTATGGCAAGCAAATTGTATCAGAATAAAGCCATTAAAAAAAACCCTAACTCTTTTGGGATGAGCTAGTTTCCATGTTACAATCACCCTCATGTGCTCCTCTCTGCCACCACCCAATGCCACCAGCCATCCCCACAGTCTTGGGTGCTCCTTTCTGATGGAAAGGCTGAATGCCAAAAAAGCCTGCCCCGGCCCAGAGGTCACACCCCACACGAGACACTGATCCGTCCACCTCACTGCACAATGACAGCCATGTGGACATGGGCTCAGGTCAAGGTTCGGGGAAAGACCTAGCTGTGTCAAACACCCCAAGCCCCTGGCTGGCGGCCCTGAGCCTTTTCAGGCACCATGGACGACCCAACCACCATCACACAGAGCCCTTGGTAAGAGGGGCCGAAGCCATGCCTGGCCAGAGAGGTCTTCTGAGCACACGGACGATCGCTCGGGCCAGGGAGGAAGATCTGGGGTTGATGGCGAGTGGTCTCAGGTCCACCTGGCCCAGGATCCTCCTGGAAGGAGCTCCCTGGACGAGGCAGTGCAGAGCTCCACTGACGACACACGTGTTCTTGGGACGTGGCACCACAGCCTGAGCTCTTCCCGGGAGACAGAACGCCAAATACCCCTGGCACTGCCCAGAGCCCTGTTTTAGACTGTTAGATGTATTTTTAGAAATCATGGGAATGTTCCGTGCAATTCTCACGTGGCCCCACAACAAGCACCTCCAAACAGGAGACCTGCTGTATGGCCACTGGGGCCCGAAACCTTTCAAAGCCGTGTCGGACGGTCACAGCTGTCAAAACACATCTTTGGCCAAGCTCTCAAAACTTGGGGGCTGACAAAGTATTTCTACTCAATTACATTACATGGCTCACTTATCAGCAGAGACCTTCCTTCCCACGTCACCTGCATCAAGCAGCAAGCTTAGGTTCAGAAAATTAGATACAACATATACATTCCTGCATATAAACATGACACACATGCATGCACACACGCACACAGGTGTTCACACTTTGGCAGCTCAGCTCAATCCCACTGGGTTGTAGAACAAGCCTCAAAACCTCTGTCACGGAGAAAAGCAACAAAACGTAGCTGTTCGGAAGAGAAGGGCAGGTGAACAATAATACTTAGTTTTTTTTTAAGGTGGACTTACTGTTTTCGTTACCTACCTGAAGCCCTGGCTGCTCCCAAAACAGCGGAACGGAGCCTCTGATCTGGACAAAAGACGACACTCCATCATCCATGTAAATCGTCTGTACCGCAAGGAAACAGAAAGGGAAAGTATTCCTCAATGAAACTGAATGTCCTGGGCCGGGTAACTGGATCCGGCCGCCTGAGACCCGACACCGCCTAGAACGAAGGGCAGACGGTGGACTTCTGCGCCCTCTGCTTCTCTGGCCCGCGTGGCCTTGCTGTTCCCTGAGCCACAGGCCGGCCCTGTTTGCTCAAGGGCATGCTGGCGGTCCACCGGCCTCAGGGGAGCCTGCAGCGGGCACGGGGCCTCCTGGGGAGGGCTGCAGCTGACGGGGAATAAACACGGCCTTTCCCAGTTCCCTGGAACACCCAGCAAGGCCTCCCCACACCCCGTGTCAGGAACAGAGGCAAAAGCGCTCTGGAATTTAGCACTTCGCTTTCAACTAGCCAAGTAGCAGACAGCAACCGGAAGAGGATGGTTACAGCCAAAATACCTAGGCGACTACCCTCGTCAGCCCTGCACTTGACAAGGCAGACTTGAACTTGTAGGTGCTCCTGGCCCCATGCCACATATACACAGTCCAGCTTCCCCCCGCTACCAGGGTCAGGGCGCCCGCACGGAAGCAGAGGATACTTACACACTAAAGAACAGACACCCTCCCCTCCCCCCACCCCAGCTACTACAGACTCCTCGTGTGCCTGCAGCGGCCCCCTCCCCCTCCCCCCTGAATCGGGAGTTTTAAAGGGACAAGAAGTGCAGCCCCGAGCATCACGAGGGATGCTGTGGCAGTTATCAGATGTGCTGCCCTTTATCTGAGTAATTCTACCCTGGCCTGGCAGGGCCAGTCAGGCCAACGCTGCTGATCCTTTCCATTTCTTACCAGGCTGCTCCCTTACAGGGTAGCTTTCCATGCATCTAGATCACGCTCAGATCACACATGCATTAGTAATTCTGCAGCGGAGGACCTGAGCAGCAGACTTGCAGGTCCCCAGACAGCAGGAATTACTGGAGCCTGGTAGCTACAGAGTTGAGCTGATCTCCTACCCCCTAATTTCCAAAGGAAAAAAGCACGGGGTTAAGGACTTCTCTGCTTTCAGATACTACCAGCAAATATGCTGCCCCTTACTATTCTACTGAAAAATAAAAAAAGGAAAAGAAAAAGAAGAAAGTAGCAGAATGCTTAAACTACTGGAGGCATCACTGGCTATCCTTAGATTAAGAGCATCTGGGTCCAGGGGCACCTGGGAGGCTCAGTCAGTTAAGCATCTGACTTTGGCTCAAGTCATGATCTCACAGATCATGCGTTTGAGCCCCGCATCAGACTCTGTGCTGAGAGCTCAGAGCCTAGGGCCTGCTTCAGATACTGGGTCTTCCTTTTTTCTGCCTCCCTCCCTCCTCTTCAAAAATACACAAACATTAAAAAAATATGTTTTTAAAAAATTTTAAAAAGAAGAGCATATGGGTCCAGGGGCGCCTGGGTGGCTCAGTTGGTTGAGTGTCCAACTCTTGATTTTGGCTCAGATCATGATCTCACAGTTCGTGAGTTCAAGCCCCATGTAAGGCTCTGCACTGACCACCCAGAACCTGCCTTGGGATTCTCTGTCTTCCTCTCTCTCTGCCCCTCACCTGTTCGCATGCGCTCTCTCTCTCTCTCAAAGAAAGAAATAATAAACATTTTTAAAAAGATCTTTAAGAAAGAACATACAGATCCAGAATGCTGAGAAAGAAACCAATTTAGCCAACATTTCTCTATAAAGACAGCCCGCAGCAGGGCCAGGACAGGATTTTAGCTATGGAACTATGACCCTTCACTTGAACACGTGCTAACAGAGCTACTTTCAGCATTAGCCCTTGCTCCCCTTGAGCTTGAACTCTGCAGGGACAGAGCCAGCTTTAGAAAACACCCGCCGAGAGCCCCCACACCCTAGACCCCACTCCTGGGCCAGGAAGGAAAGATGCCTCTGAATTTCTCCACTGCTCCCTCCCGCATGAAGATTTTCTAGTTCTGGGTCCCGTTCATCATCAGGGCCACTGTCTTTGTTCCCAAGGTGACAAGACAACCTGATCATCACACACCAGCAGTGGATTTGCGGTGCTTTCCTCTCTGAGCTAAAGAACATAGGTTTTAATACTCATGGCAGAGTTGATGCCTCACCTCACAGAGGGCATCTGGATCCCGGGGCAGGGAGGAAAGGAGGGTGGAGTGTGAATGCGGGTCAGCACGTGGGCCCGGGGACAGCACCTTCCACCTGCCAGCTCCCATGTGCCCTGCAGGGTGACCCTGGGCATGTGAACCACTTGGGGCCTTAGTTTCCCTCTCTCAATGGAGTTACTGCCATCTGGTCCCAGGGAGGAGCAAATGAGTAATGAGGGAATGTGATCTCAGCACAGGGCAGTGGCTCATTGCTCCTCAGGCCAGGAAAACACTGCCTAGGAGTGTGGACAAGGCCCCTGCAGAGGACTGACTCGGGAGGAGTCAGAGCATGGGGCTGGGGGGGGGAGGGGGGCAGGGCTCAGGCTGTGGGGACAGGGAGGGTAGGGTCAGGCAAGGGGTGGGAGGGGGTCCACGATGGCTAAGTAGTGGCGAGGCCGGGCCTGGGATGCCCTGGTCTTGTCTTCGCAACTCTGAGCAGCCCCTTTCCCGGAGCGGGGTTTGCAGAAAGCCAGCGACCCTCAAGCGAAGGGAATAACGCGGGAGGCTCACAAGCCAGCAGACACACTTCTGTCTTCTACTTGGCTGAACTTGCATCTCCAGGTGAGGTGTTCACAAACCAACGCTTGCCGAGTCTGCCGTGTTCTTAGGAGGACGTGCAGCCGTCCGACCCTTGCCAGATTAATCAGTGGCCTTATCAATAGCCAAATATTTTTCATCTTTTTTCCTTTTGGTAGAACAAAGGGACTTTTGGGGTTTTGTTTTTCTGCACGGTGAGTCACAGCTGCAGAGCAGTCGCACCAGGTATGACTCAGAGCAGAGCCAGAAGGACGCCAGGCTTCTTCCCAGGGAGACTGAGATGTGGTCCACACCTGCACACACACACACACACACACACACACACACACACACACCACACAAATGCACACACGTGAAACATGCACTCACACACCACACACAAATGCACGCACACACAAAACATCCCCCCACAAACATGCACTCACACACCACACACAAATGCACATGCACACAAAACCCCCCCAACCCCCCACCTGCCAACATGCACACGCACATACAGCCTGCCTTGGAGAAGAAAGCTTGTTCATTCCTCTTAGGAACAATGAGAAAGCACGGCAGAGTGGGTGGCTGAAAGCACCCCTCTCTTCTGGCTCCCTGAGCATTTAATTCAGGGGAGACCCCGCCTCAGAGGACCAGCCTGCTCCCTGTCTAGTCCCGCCGCGTGCCAAGGGGCACAGCGCGGCAATTCATGAGCCACCTTCACGCGTTCACTGAAGGACTTCCACTCCCAGGTGGCCACAGGCTTGGGTCTGAAGGGTCTCTGTGGCAGGGTCCTTGGCCAGGCATGACCCGTGGGCAGGCGCTGGCAGGGGTGGGGTGGGGGGTGGGGGGGTGAGGTGGGGCAAGCAGTCCCAGCCAGGGCTCCTTCCGGCTGCGGCTCCACGCCCATCTCTAAGATGCTGCCTGCCACTCTCTGGCGACGAACCCACGTTTCAAGGCTCGCCATTTCTCCAAACATCAGGGCCCAAGGCAGGCGACACCACGCTACCCGGAAGAGCGCCCCCCTCTGCCTACTTAATCACTTGGATTCGAAGGCCTCAGGATGCAGTCAGTGCACAATCTGCCGTCACCAGGAGCAAAGCCACCAAGACTGCAGGGAAGTACACTCTGCCCGTGACACCATCCGGCCCGGGCCTCACAGTCTGCGTCCCGCAGACGCAGGGGAGCGGGGTCCGCAGGGCTCCCGGGAGTGACTTCTTCCCCCTCCCCCATCAGATCCCCGCGGCCCTGGGTGGCCGACTGCAGCGGGATTTCAGGCTTCCTGGACGCTTACTGTGCACCTCGTCACAGACCACAGTGCGGCTCCTCACCGCTCCCTCCGCGGGGCCTTCCCCAGCAGGGGGAGGAGGGAGGAAGGCAGCGCTGTGCTCCCAGGAACACTGGTTAAGTAGACATTTCACTTAGGAGATTTTTATGTTAAAAAAAAAATTTTTAGATCAACCCTGAGTACTTTATTGCTACAGAGTGCTGCAAATGAAACCATTCCACGATGGCCGGGACTAAACAAGTGGCTCTTGCTTCCTGGGGAGCACCCGCCTGCCTTCCCTGGGAGCACTCACCTGCCTTCAGCCACACTCATCCTGCCTCTGAGAACATTTCAGGAAAGAGGATGACGCACCTACAGTAGATGCTGCCTGGAGCTGGCTTCCAGGAGCGGCTGATGACCCGCCCTCGGGGCTGTGCTGGGTCCCCAGGGTATCGCCAGGGTGTCCCCCGCAGGACGCCTTCCTGGGGAAGCGCAAGCCTTCACCACCCTCCTCGATTTCAGCTGCGTCTTCCTCTCCCTCCGTGGCTTCCCCACGCGGTGCTGTGTGCGTCTGTCTCCCGGCCCTCACTCCTCCGCTGCCTTCCCCGTCTCTCTGCAGGCAGGTCCCCGCAGCTGCGTGCCAGCCGCGGGAGGCACTCCCAGGAGGGTGAAGGCGCCCGTCCGGCTCCCACTGCGTCCCTGCCTGGGCAGCCTCACAACCAAAGTCCGCTGAGGGGCTCGGGGTTCGCTCCCCTGTTGCCAGTGAGGACACACCTACAGTCACCTCTGGGCACGGACTCCTCCCCTCCTCCCCCACCGTGGTGGGCACACCGTCTGGGGGCCCCACAAAGAACTGCCCGGGCGCGAGCCAGCACGTCTGGTAAAAACGACGTCACCGCGGGGCCACGCAGCCACATGTTGCTGCCGGGTGGGGGCTGCATTCCCAGCTGGACGGCAGAGGGGGTGTCCGGCTGCCTGTCCGCCTGTCCGGTGCTTCTGGGACAAGGCTGGGTTGAAGTTTCATCAAGAAAACCGCGATCTGATCCAGGGCGGGAAAGAGGAAGAGAAAACAGGAACGAGGCTACGTGAACCAGGAAATCTGCCCCAGCCAGAGAAGGGACGCAGGTGGAGGCCATTTAAATAGCCCTGGGCTGTTGCTCCAGGAGCCAGAGAGCAGGCCACTGGTGTCCCTGAGGCCTTGCTGGCATGGCCACGGGGCAACAAGGTTCCTGTCTCTGAGCCCGAGAAATTGGGCACTTGAGACAAATGCCAGGTATCAGGCCACAGAGATGAAACAGCCAGAGCAAAGGCCCAGCCCCAGTCTATAGGAAAATGAGAAAAGCAAAGGCACTATTGAGATTTTTCATAAAGCTAAATGCGCTGCTTTTGAAGCACATAAGGGGCGCCTGGGTGGCTCAGTCAGTTAAGTGTCCGACTTCGGCTCAGGTCATGATCTCACGGTTTGTGGGTTCAGGCCCCACCCTGGGCTCTGTGCTGACAGCACAGAGCCTGGAGCCTGCTTCAGATTCTGTCTCTCACTTTGCCCCTCCCCTACTTGCACTCTGTCTCTCTCTCTCAAAAATAAATAAAACATTAAAAAATATTTTTAAAAAATAAAGCATAGTCCTTTAACATTATGTTTTTGTTATGGGTTGAACTGTGCCCTCCAAAAAAGACATGTTGAAGTCCTAATGCCAGCACCTCGGAATGTGACCTTATTTGAAGACAGTCACTGCAGATGCAGTTATAGTAAAGATGGGGAACACTAGACAGGGTGGGTCCCCTCGTTACAGGGCAGAGGGACATCCCGGGGGAGGGAGGCAGAGATGGGAGGGCTGCGACCAGCGGGGCCCTCCTCTAGAGGGAAGAGGGGCAAGGAGCCTCCTCTAGAACCTTCAGAGGGAGCACGGTCCTGCCAGAGCCTGGAGTTTGGACCTTTGGCCTCCAGAACCGTGAGACCATCAATTCCAGTTTTCTTAAGCCCTGTTTCTGGTACTTGGTCACAGCAGCCTGAAGAAATGCCTACCACTGGGGTGCCTGGGTGGCTCAGTTGGTTAAGCGACCAACTTTGGCTTAGGTCATGATCTCATGGTTCATGGGTTCAAGCCCCACGTCGGGCTCTGTGCTGACAGCTCAGAGCCTGGAGCCTGTTTTGGATTCTGTGTCTCCCTCTCTCTCTGACCCTCCCCTGCTCACGCTTTCTCTCTCTCTCAGAAATAAATAAAACATTAGAAAAAAAAAAGAAACGCCTACCACATTTCTAGTGTTAAAATGCCCAATCTTTCAGGAACGGCTGTGATATGGAGCGCAGCTGCTTTGCTGATGAATGAAATAGATGAGACCCCAATTAAAAAAAAATGGCTGAAATTCACAACTCTAGGGAGTACCAAACAGGAAAAGCAAACAAGGAACGATCTACCCAAGGGCCAGATGGAGAGCAAGGCAGGGGCCAAGCGCAAGGACCCGCCCCAGGGCTCCCTGATGAAAACCTCTTCAAATCTGGTTCAGTTACCAGGTTCAAGGGCATGGGTCTTCTGATTTGTACAAATATGCTTTGCACCTCTGGCCCCCAGTACCCGGCACAGCACCCAGACCATGGTGGACTATAAACAGTAAAGGTTTGTTGAATGCACTGCATGAATCGAAGGCTCAATCCGCAAGGATAACAATCGGGACGGAAATGCAGGTAACGGCAACGCAGGTGGCGCATGTGAACAAACAGAGCTCACGTGAGTGAGAAAAAAGAAAATGGCCTTCGTTTAGGGCCCACATTTTCTCTGACATTTTTAACCGGATGTAGCCTCATCTACATCCAGAGGAAAAGGCAGAGTGAACAGAGGTCATGGACAAGAAACTGCCCTCGCTGCCCATCGTTAGCTCCTGTTCCAAAGTCCTCCTCCTGAGCACGTGACTGCAAGAGGACTTCCTCCCCTTAAGCCCAAGCACGCGGCTGCTTGCACACAGGAAGCAGGTGCTCAAATCCGTGCGGAATTACACGGGCCAAAGTCCTGGTAGGAAACGCCTCTCCCAGTGGCAGGACGGAGGCGACGCAAAGCCGCATCACCTACTAAATAAACACAGGCTGTTTGCAGCTTGACACCCACGGCCACACCACACCTGTGCCTTTCACGGGGCTGGCCTTTCTTTATAATTTATTCTACCTTTTCGTCTACAAAGTGGTATTATCCTACAGATTTGCAACCCACAGAGGGAAAAAAAAACAAACCAGTGCAAGACAGCATCTCTGGGAATAAGAACAGAATTTAGCGGAAAAAAAAAATCAATGAGAGACTAAGCAGATGGTTATATTTATGGAAGCTGAGAGCAAATGCCGCTTACCATGCAGATTTCACAACTCCAGGTGCTGAGCCGCGCTCCGGGGTTGATTTAGAACGAAAAACTGGTTCCTTCCCTCATGCTCGCTGTATTGATCTACTCTTTGTCTCAAGATCCCACTGGATCATTCATCGCCACCCTCTTAAACAGCTGCCACCCTTTCTGACCACGGCGAAAACTCCTGCTTCCTTTTAGCTGCAAGTACTGGGGTGAGCAGTACTACCCCGGCAGAAGTGAACCAAGAAGGACACCCCAGGCGACCCGCAGGCCACGTTTGCAGGCAGAGCCCCAGTGACTCAGTCTGTCCTCCGGAGGAAGGAGCCACGATCCGGGAAACGATCTCCAATACGCCTGGCCCTCTCCCTCTTCGCCCCAAATGGAAAGGCGCAGGCACGACTGCGTCCCCGCCACGCCACTGGTGCCTCCGACTCGCCTGGGCACTGACCTGCTCTGTCTCCACGAAGTTGGACACATGGCCGTCGTCGTTCACGCCGCGGGTGTGGAAGCGAGCGCCGGCGCGCTCGCAGCTGATGCGGGAGACGAGGCAGGCCTTGGCCTGCTTGTGCGAGGCGTACACCGTGCGGATGGACACCACGCCGCAGATGACCTTCAGCAGCCAGTCACAGCACCTCACCTGGTGCTGCCGCAGGGGCACGTGCAGCAGCTGGTTCCTGCAAAGCGGACTCGGGTCAGCGTGAGCTCCCCGGACACACTGCGCCCGAAGCCGGCGGCAAGGGGCCCACCCGCAGGACGGGGCTTAGTGCGCATGGCCCGGAGGTTCACGTGCTTCCCAGACCCCACCCGCACCAAGCAGCGGGGAAGGGGTGCTTCCCGGGGCCCCTGCGCGCGTCAGTATCAGGGACTGGAAGCCGAGCCAGGAGTGAGAGCCAACCATCACCTTCTGGGGACTGTCGGAGGAGCCTCCCTTTAGACCCCAGGCCTCCATGTTTTCAAATCAGAGATCCCACCAGTAAAAACATTAATATAGGTTTTGTGACTAATAAATGATAAAAATAATCATTAAATATACGCATGCTAATTTAAATTGCATACATAACCCATGAGGTCTAGCCTATCCCAATGAGAGCACTAGGAAGCAATCCAAAATAAATTAACAAGGAGGAGACAAAAATAAAACAAGGTAAGTCCCAGTACCGCCTCTCCACACCTGGTGGATTGTTCTGGGCCTCTGGGGACCCCTGGTGACCATGATGATAAGGATGCGGAGAAAAGCCAACAGTTATCAAGGGCGTGAGCACCATTCTAAGGTGCTTTGGGATGGATTAGCTCACTTCATCCTCCAAAGGCCCTATATGAAAGCTATTATCGTTCAGCCCATCTTACAGCTAGAGAAACTGAGACACAGAGACATGAAGGACTTGTCCAAGGTCACGGAGCCAGGAAGCAGCACCGAGGAGCTGGGAGCCTGCCCTCTTCTCTGGCTGTGTCAGGCCCAGGCTATCTCCTCTCCCAGGGAAGGCCCCACACACACAGCCACACCTCTGTGGGCCACAGCCTTCTGCTCTCTCTTGGCCTCCCCAACACCCACTCAACCTGACTCTCTGAGAAGCAGGGCCTCGGAAGGGTGCCAGGACCCCCTGAGGCTGAGCTCCATTCGGGGTGCTCAGGGGACCCGAGCAGCGCCTTCGGAGGCCTCTCAGACCCTCCCAGGGACGCAGGAGTCTTCACCAAACACACTTTCCTCTGAATCCCTCTGTAAAATCCAGATGATGAACCAGCTTTAGTAACAAATTAAATCTGCATACGGGCTCAAGGCAAAGCCTCGAGAATGTTCCAGTCTTCCAGCCCCACAGCCAGGGCAGCCATCAGTCACCAGGAGTCAGGCAGAGGAGCCTTTTGCCAACCGGTCCTCCGAATCCCTGTTTGTAGTCACACTGGCTCGCTGGGAGGATGGCTCGTTTCTGAGGAAGAGACCCAGGTCCGTAAAGGAAAAGTGCTTTGGGTTTCCTGCCAGGTTTTCACTGTCCTGGGAGGCAGTTGTCAGTGGGCTCAACTACCAGCCCAGAAAAACCACTTCACACCGCCGCACGCGCTCCCTCACTCACCAGCCACGTTCAGTGTTGACCCCATCTGACTCCAGATGTGGGTCCAGACCTGGAATGCAGCACTCCAAATGGTGGGTTTAGGCAGTCAAGCCCGTGACCACTCAGTCAAGGGTGACTCAGCTGTGGCCAGTTCCGTGGGCGCCGCCCAAGCACCACGCCCTGGAGTGTGGTGTGGCCCCAGCAGCCCGGCGCTCTCCAGAGCCGCCGCCTGCTCTCAACTCAGGATGGAGTCTGGTGTCCACCTGGGGCTTTCCCCGTCCTAAGCCCCCTTGGCCTCCACTTTGTGAAACTCTGCTCTTGCTGCTTTCTGTGAGCCTCAAGTCTCCAGCCACATAGCTGGAGGAAGGAGGCCTGACAAGGGCCGTCACGAAGGTCCTGGGGCCACCCAGTTCCCCCGGTGGTCCTACGATGTTGCCAAGAATGATACAGCCTCCGACACCTGGTCCCGCTCTTTGCCTGGAAGACCTCATTGAGAGTGACTCCATGGCCTTAGTACTGACACCCGCTGGTAATCCCCAGCCCTGGATCCCTGAACTCGGCTGACTGCAGCGGGTCCCTGCAGAATAGAATCAGTGATTCACCGAAACACCATCCCCTGGACCTGTTACTCAGAGAGTGGTCCTCAGACCACAGCCCGGGGCCACAATCATCGCCTTGCTAGCGATGCTGAATCTTGGGCCCCAGCCCAGACCTGTTGAATCGGAATCTGCAGTTGAACAAGAGCAGCAGGAGACTCACAGGTGTTTTAGCCTTTGAGCACATTACTGCCTGTCCCCCGCCCCCAACTCAACAAAACCAGAAAGCCCACGAGAATCTGGGGGTGGAGAATGTGGGGGGCACATGGAAGGAGATGGCCAAGCCCCCCTCCTCCAGAAAGAAGTCGGGCTGGGGTGAGGGGTCCAAAGCACCAAGGGAGAAACGTTTATCCAGTGATTCCTACGATTGTCTGTGCTGGGGCGAAGGGAGAGAGGCAGGCATAAATAAAGGATGTAAATGAGCCTCACCGGCCCTGGAAAGGGCTGGAAAACTGGCGGAGCTCCAAAAGGCCAGTACTGGAATTCTAAGGATGGCCCAGTGTATGGGGCATATTGGAGCAATTTCTACAGCAGGTTTTCATCACGCTGGCTTCTGACTCACTTCCACACGTCTCCTGGTCAGTCTGAGGGGTACAGCATCGTTGACCAGCCAGGCCTGGCACCCGTCTATGTAAATCACTGTGCCACCCCTCCCTGGACCTGCCAGGGTCGTGATCCCCAAGGCCCAGAAAGGGCCACAGATAATTTACATACTTATACAGTCATGCACACCTAGCTATGTCCAGGAAGGAGCCCTCAGAGGACCCTAAACATCCAGACATCCAGGCACCTCTATCTGAGCTTCAGGACATGTCTTATCACATGGCTGCACCTCACCTTGGCAGGCTGACTCAGTTTCCCCATTGTCGGAACTGGTCTGGCTGGTGATTAATAGTATGGGATCTGGAGCCAGAAGGCCTTGGTTGGAATTCCCTCCCTTGTTCAAGCCTCAGTCCCCTTATCTGTAACATGGGAATAGCCAACAGACCCTACCTCATAAGTCACTATGAGGATTCTGAGTTCTTGCCTACCAGCAGAGAACATAGCACAGTCTGGAACATGAGCACTGTATAAGCATCGGTGGGAAATGTGTGTGTGCCGGAGGGTAACTAGCATTGCTGAGAGGACCAGAGGAGCACTGAGCACGGCCCAGCACTCAGGGAGCACGGGATGGATGTGGGCTCTCACGTTCTTTACTTAGGGACAGTTTCTTTACTAAATCTACATTAGACTGCTTTGAACACCTTCCCTGACCCGGGGGTGGGGGTGAGGGAGTTAGTGTTCTCACTGCGCTGAGAGGGACTGGACTCGCAGAGATACCCGGGGTCCTGGGGGTGATGTAAACCAGAGAACAAAGACACAGGTGACACTCAGAGCCCACCATCCGCATGACCCAGGGGGGAGGGGATGAGGGTCAAGAGACGACCCAGGGCCCTCACCAAAAGAAGGAGCTCCCCCACTCGTCGCTGTCCTGGCCCTGCTTCTGCGCCCGGACGGTGAGGTCGAAGCTAGACCCATCATTGGGCCACGAGAAGTAGAAGACCCCCGAGTTGAGGATTTTCCTCAAGGCTGTGACGCGGTCCTCCTCCTTGGCCTCCTCCTGGAGAGGGTAAAAGTCGGTGGCCGTGATTTTGTAGATTTCAGCCTCTGGGATTCTGCCCACTGACGTGCAGCCTGTCACCAAAACCAGGAAGCCCAGAGAGGCACCACCTGGAAGGGAAACACACAAGACGGCTCAGGACCACAGTCAGCAGGCAGTCGCGGGACAGCTCACGGCCCACGTTTCCGCGGGAGCCACGGGACCGCATCAGCGACCTCTGCTGCCTGAGCCTGAAGCCCGACGCCTGGCGCTCAGAGCCTGGCCCCTGACCAGCAGCACCTCAGAGCCTGTCTCAGCCCCCTCCAGACAGCCGGGCAGGGGCCCAGCCACCTGAGCCTTACCAGGCCCCCAGGCCATTCTGCTGCCCACCAGCCTCAGGGTTACTGGCCTTCCCAGCGCCACAGCCTCTCCCCACATCCACCACCCAAAGCCTCGAAAATCTGCTCCCTCCCCGAATCCTCAGGCACCACCCGGCTCAGGGCCGCAGGTGCGGTCAGGTCTGCAAGCCCAGTCTCTAGAGTCGCCTCTCAAAGCTGCCTGATGGAAGATCTCCCTCTCTGCTTAAACTCCCCAACCGCCCCCACCAGGACTGAAATGGGAGCTCCTCACAGGCCGACCACCCCCCTCCCTCCCCACGTATGGACACCCCGGGTCCAGTAGCTCTCTGGGGCTGTCCTCTGCGGCTCCTCAAATGCCCCATATGCCCTTATACCCCTGGGCCTTTGCCCAAGCCACTGCCTCTGCCCGGGATACCCCACCGCCACCTGCCCCACCCACCTTGCCGGCCCCCACCCTCCAGAACAGCCATGAGCTTTCCTAGTGTTCATGAGGACCACCCTAGCTCAGCCCCACTTTTCTAGAATTCCTCTCTGCCCTTCTGGAGCCTTCCCTGCTCCGCAAAGGCATTGTTACCTGCCCCTTCTACATGCCAACAGTATCCCTGTTAGCCCTTGTGCATCCACAGCAACAACCTCCATCCCATCTGTGTTCCCAGGAGAGCGGGGGTTTCTTAGGGACAGGACTCTTTCATGATATCCCGGATGCACATGGCAAGTCTTGGATGAACACTTCTGAAATAAGCCGAGAGCAGCTCAAGCCTCTCCCAACCCCCATGAAGTATTACCCAGGCCACAGCCAACCTGGTTGCCAGAACAAGACACCCCCTCCCGGGGACCCCACCAAACCGTCCACGGCTGCTTTCTGTTCTGCACCCCGTACCGCACAACAGGCACACAAAGGTGCCGACAGACACCTGCTGTGTGGGTCAGGGATGCGCGGCAACGCTCTGCTCTGGGAACATCAGGGTCAGCGCCCCCTGATTTATTTCAGGAGAGGGCCCCAGGGATAACTTGAGTGACCAACTGGCCTTCCAGGGCTGGCGTGGCTCTGCTCCGAAAGACACTCTTCCCAACCCCGCTGAGGTTTAAAGGACCTTCCCGGCAAGATCCCCTCCGCGTGGTCGGTGGTCATTATCTGGAGCTACAGTGGCCAGTGGTTTAGATCTCTGGACACTCTGATCAAAGCCCCTTTGGACCTGATGCTCACTGTCTCTCCCCCCTCCTCACACCCTACTTGGGGCCAGGACACATCAGGGTTGTTTTTTTTAATGCCTTTATTCAGGGCACCTGGGTGGCTCGGTCAGTTGAGCGTCTGACATCGACTCAGGTCATGATCTCGTGGCTTGTGAGTTCAAGTCCCACATTGGGCTCTCGGCTATCAGCACAGAGCCTGCTTCGGACCCTCCCTTTCCTTCTCTCTCTGCGCCAACCCCGAGCACTCTTTCTCTCAAAAATAAATAAACATTAAAAAAGTAATAAAATAGGGGCACCTGGGTGGCTCAGTCGGTTAAGTGTCCGACTTCGGCTCAGGTCACAATCTCACAGTTCACAAGTTTGAGCCCCGTGTCCGGGTCTGTGCTGACAGCTCAGAGCCTGGAGCCTGCTTTGGATTCTGTGTCTCCCAACCTCTCTACCTCTCACCCATTCATGCTCGGTCTCTCTTTCTCAAAAAGAAATAAACAATAAAACAACTTTTTAAATAAAAGATGCCTTCATTCAATAACTAGGTCACTACATCTATTGAGGAGGGGGACTAGGAGGGTGACCCTTCCGGCTCACATCCCACTGCCCCAGGCAGATCGTCAGGAAACTACTTTTTTTTTTTTTTTTTTCCTAGGAGAGAGAGAGAGAAACAGCATTAGCAGGGGAGGGTCAGAGAGAGAGGGAGTCACAGACTCTGAATCAGGCTCCAGGCTCTGAGCTGGCAGCACAGAGCCCAACGTGGGGTTCGAACCCACGAAATGCAAGATCGTGACCTAAGCGAAAGTCGGACGCTTAACCGACTAAGCCACCCAGGCGGCCCTATCAGGAAACTACTTTAAAGCAACTTAAGAATTAGGCAGTTATGCTATGGACAGTGACAGGTGTCAGGAGGCTGAGTTTCTTAAGCAGGACAAGTGTCGTTTCTGGCAGACAAGTGGGGTTTATGTGGGGTCGATGGCCTCAATGTATAGATTCACAAAGGCAAATATTCCCGCAGCCTCCGCTAGAACCAATGCCCGGGCATCCCATCTGCCTCTCGTGATGTGCTCAGTGCAGAGAAAACGGAGTTCAAGGGCAGTCAGAGGAGTGGCCAGAGGGCAGCCCCTGCCATCTAGGCTGCGAGCCCGAGACTGGACTCTGTAGGGAGTGGGTTCAAGGAGAGGCATGGAAAACTTGACATCTCTCCACCCACGCTGTGGCGTGGATTTCTAGCGCCACTTCCTCAACAGCCTCTGCGTGGGCGGACCGAGTCCCTGGCAAAAGTCCCAGGTTGCTGTGAAGACAGTAGGCATTTCCTGTGCAGGGCAGTGGCCCGGGGGAGGCTGGGGATGAGTGGCTGCAGCAGGCATGAAAAAGCTCTTAAAATAAATGCGGCTTTGAGCTCCTGAGTCCTGGGGCTGAGGGGCCAGGAGAAGCCACGAGGGAATAAAGGTCTCACCAGGGCAGCGGGTTGGAACCGAGCACTTTAATGACAGCTGATTCTCAGGGCGGCTGCTTACGAACTCTGTTCTATGAGCTCAACAACCCCCTGAGGGAGGTGCCATTTTGAGTCCCACGGTACAGGGATGGAGATGGAGGCACAGAGAGGTTAAGACGCCTGCCCAAAGCGACCCAGTGGGGGAATTGGGATTTGAATCCACTTTCGGGCTATACCACCTGGGCAAGTTACTCAGGCCAAGCCTGGTTCCTCGCTGCCCTTACCTATACCCTTGCAGGAGGATCGCCAACGTACCTAACAATGCTGCCATTTTACGAATGAGGGACTATTCCCCGGAGGGAGCTGAATCATCTGCCCAAGTGCACGGCTAGTCTGAGTTGGACCCAAGATGCCAGCATGGGTTCATCCAGCCTGGAGGTCTGGCAGCCTTCGATCACGATGGCTGACTAAGGTGCCACTTGCTCATTTCCAAATTGACACCAA
Source organism: Proteles cristata cristata (assembly GCA_017311185.1). Classification (NCBI taxonomy): domain Eukaryota; kingdom Metazoa; phylum Chordata; class Mammalia; order Carnivora; family Hyaenidae; genus Proteles; species Proteles cristata. Next base: position 2,056,974 of record JAESUZ010002849.1, on the reverse strand, counting down.
AAGTACTCATCATTAGTGTAAGTGGTTGTGAATAATGTACTTTCTGGCACATGCTAAATACTGACGTATAAGAATAAATCCCTTGTCAGCCTCTTTACAGCGGAACCTAGACTCTGGTTTGACAATCATCCTTGTATATTATTTAAAGGAATGCACGAACGGGTTCTTCTTCAACAGATGGGGCTTTCCTCTGAATTTCTATTCCACCCCCCACCACCCCAGAATTTCATCCTAATGTCACATATTTTATGCTTCTGTGTCCCATATTGATCACACTGTGCAGCAATTTGATCCTAATGCTGAAAGTGTTTAAAAGACTTTGGCTTGAGTTATCGTTACAATGACTTTTAGTACAAAATCAGTCAAGCAATGTTAACAAAATGCTCTGCTAAATACTGACTTAACATAAAAAGTAAAGATTTGTTGGGAAGGTGGAGGGGAACTCTGGTCCATATATCCCTGGAGAAATGTTATTTATTAATGGAATGAAACTAGATTCTCTACCAATGCTAGTTCTGTTTTTCATTTTTATAGATGTCAACACTAGGAAACCTTGTTCACATTAATAGATTGAGGAGAATAGAAAGGGCTTCCTTATAGAAATATTGCCCGATATTCTTCAGAGTCCTTCTGAGGCACCTGCTTCCAAAAATCACAAATCTATCTAGAAAATTACTATTCGTGCTGTCAGGTGACACCCCCATTAGGTTTTCCTTCAATTTTGTAGAAAGCAAACAAAGGAACTTGGAAGCAAACTGCTACCCAGTCACGACAGTGACTTGCTTCCGCGATAGCGCTGATGACAATATTGTGACCCCTCCCGTTGTCAGCCATCTGTAGGGATTCACCTCCCAGAGTGACACACCGTGTAGGGTTCCGGGGGGAGAAGGTAAGATGGAAGGGGGGTTGCGGGTGGAGCAGAGAGAATGAGAAGCCAGTCCTTCATCGCAGCGACATTCTTACGGAGGTGAGGACCTAGGAACTCTCTCCCTCAGTACCGGCCAAGCCAGTGTCAGGTGGACAGTCTCGGTGACACCAGAGGAGCAGCACCAGACCACGGCCTCTCCAGGAGGGGCAGCTGGCCCTACTCAGCCTGGCACGTGGCTTCCTGTTCCTTCAGGGCTGGCATGACTCCGCCCACCCCATCTTGTCCAGCACCCTTGGGTGTGTGCCCCACACCATAGGTTTTAGGGAAAGGGTCCTGGTTCAAGCCTAGCACTCGACTACTGGGGGTCACCACCCCCCAACGAGTCAGCGTGGTGTGGTCTCTTGGGGATAAAAGTGGGGCTGTGGGGGGTCACCTGGCCCAGGTGTGTGAGACGTCACCTTGAGCACAAGATCTGGGCTGTTTTCAGTAAGGCAGGATCCGTTTTCTCCCAGGGAAGAAGTAAACAGGCCTGGGGGAGGCGGGGGGGAAGGAAGGGTCTCCAAAGCCCTGAGCTAAGGCTGAGTCCAGGGGCCTGAAACCAGCAAGGACCTTACAGCCGAGGAAACACGAAACTCAGACTTGCTCTGGCGTCAGGAGATGAGGCTCTGGACCCTGCAGGCCTCCACCGGCCTGTGAGGACTCTGGCCCTCAGATGCACCAGGGAGGTGGCCTCTCGGTCACTTCCAGCTCAAAGGAACCCTGGTTCCAGGACTCTGGCCAAAGGGAGAGCATGCCTGGGTCCTAGGTCGCCGGCCACAGGCAGGTGAGGTCACAGACACACCAGGGGCAGACAGGGTCACATAGGGACACGCACACACCTCCGGAGGGCAGGAGGCTCACGGTCCAGCCTGAACGAGCAGGGTGGAAACATGGAAGGCAACAACCCAGGTATATATGGTTTAACGGAGGACAGGGTTTCCGTGTGGGAAGATGAAGAAAGTTCTAGAGATGAATGGTGGCGATGGCTGCACAACAACATTGTGAACATCCTTCATGCCACTGACTCTACACTTAAAATTAGTCCACATGGGAAACTTCATCTTCTGTATATTTTATCGCACACAAAAAACCATGGCGACCTCAGTGCCAGTTTTAGGAACACTTTCCCTCGAGAGGGCCGCCTCCAAAGCCCAACCCCAAGGCACAGCTGCCCCAAACCCCCTGACCCCTGTAGGAACGGGGTCCGTGTCTTATTGAGCTGTGGCCATTGTCATCTGGCTGGGCAGGCCTGGTGCTAGGGTCACCACGAGTCATGCGCAGACACAATGCCGTTTGTGCAGGGACAATGCGGGGTGTGTTCTGTCCGCTGGGCCTCTGGCTTCCCCTGTGCTGGCATTTCTCTATTTGCTCAGCCTCGGAGCTCACTCCCTAGCCAGGTTCATGCCAGTCCCAAGCCCGGGGCTCCCACAGGGGCCTCATCTGTCCTGCTCATGCAGGACACTCTCCCACATAAGCTGTAGGCACAGCAGGAGCTCTGGGCGCTTTGGCCAGAGGGTCCCCAAGGCCTCCCCTCATACCGACAAGCTCAGAATTCTAAATACCCTGTATCCACATGCACGGTTTCAAGGATCTCTTTCATCTTCCCTTTCTAGAACACGAAAGTGGTGCAGACATCAGTGTGCTGGCGGCTTCCACCAGCTCACGGGAGCCCGCTGTGCACATCTTTCCCCAGCTCCGCACTGGAGCCTGAAACCAGCCAGGGGCGGGCTGTCTATGCCACGGAGATTGGCAAACACCGCATATCAGGGCTTTTGCCCCCCAGAGAGCGGGATGTCAAATATTTACCAGCACCCCACTGCAGATGGGTAATAAATTATTCTAAGACTGATGAAAGCCATACCATTTCAAAAATTTCTGGAGGACACTGTGGACCCTGATGTCAAGACTAAAGACTATCAGGGGCACCTGGGTGGCTCAGTCCGTTAAGTCTCCAGCTTCGGCTTAGGTCATGATCTCACCGTCTGTGGGTTTGAGCCCCCCATCGGGCTCTGAGCCAACAGCATGGAACCTGAAGCCTGCTTCAGATTCTGTGTCCCCTCCTCTCTCTGCCCCTCCTCCACGCTCTCCCTTTCTCTCCAAAATAAACATTAAAATAAGATAAAAACTAAACTAAACACTTTCAAATCTCCTTCTCCAGAGACTTTTCATTTTGCAGTGACTGCCCACATAGGTCAGCCCTACACTAGCCTGTGTGCAGACTGACCACCCACCAGGAGTCAGTGACCTGACCTCTACCCCACACCTAGTTCACCCAGAGGGACCCCGCTGCAGGCCAGGCCTCCCGCTCAGTACCCGCGTTCAGCTGTGTTCATTCTCCCCTATGAATCTCTTTTGAATTATGCAATATAGAGATGAGGCAGTTTTCCCGATTTTGCAGGTGGGAAAACGGCCCTAGGGAGATGAATAAATCCAGAAGGTGAGTCTGCTGTGAAGCAGGAGAGGGAATCTAGCAGGGTGGGCTTCTGGCTGGGTACTCCAGAAGTCAGGAGGACACAGCTCATTGCAGACCTCCACGGACTCAGCCCTTGAGGCTATGAAACAGGGAGGCTGTGAGAGCTGAGGTTAGAAGGGAGTTAAATCGGGGTGCCTGGGTGGCTTAGTCGGTTAAGCGTCCGACTTTTGCTTAGGGCATGATCTCGCGGTTCGTGGGTTCGAGCCCCGCGTCGGGCTCTGTGCTGGCTGTCAGCTCGGAGCCTGGAGCCTATTTCAGAGTCTGTGTCTCCCTCTCTCTCTGACCCTCCCCTGCTCACGCTGTCTCTCTCTCTCTCTCTCTCCTACAAATAAATAAAACATTTAAAAAAAAAAAAAAGAAGGGAGTTAAAACCCTGTAATCATTGGGATAAATTTTTGTGACTGCTATAATCTCACTTTCTATGCTTTGTATCACGGATGCATCAGGAAGCCGACTCCCTGGCTAATTGGGGGGGCTCCGCCCCCTTCCCACAGGCACTTCAGAGAGGAAGGAGAGACTCACGCTCTCCATGTAAACCTAGGAACCGGGGATAAAGCTTTTATGTAATTTCTGTGCATGTTTCTTCATTTCTAACGTAAAAAAGCTATTTTCGCTTAAGCAGATGGAAATTGAACAACTTGCCCCCCAGTGACCAGCCTGAGGGGAAGTACCTTTCTTCGTCCAGAGAAGCTCAGCCTGAAACAGTCAGAAGGGAGGCCCGCCCCCCACTCGGGCTGCCTGTCTCGGTGGCAACAAAATTGGGATTTCACCGTGCACTGGCCGGCAGCCTCAGCAGGTGAGAAGAAGACCTAATACTTCTGGGCTGGGGGCTTCCAGCAGGAAAAGAAAACCGAGCAAGCCCTCCCTCGTGGAACGGAAGGGGATTTGAAAACGTGAAAAAGTCGATTATAAGCCCCTTCCTTCCATCCTTCAGATGCCCTAAGGGCCCTCCCAGGGATGTGCTGAAAACAGGCCAATGGCCTGACTTCCTCCCCTCCTCGGAGAGCTTCAGCAGCCCACCCCGGAGGGTGACTCGGGCAGGCGGGGCTGGGCGTATTCGGAGGACAGGAGAAATGGGCGCAGGGCACCTAGCAGGCTTCCATGCCAGGGGCATGGCCCTGCTCTCGCCCAGCCCCCCCACCCCCCCCATGCCGTGTGCAGGGGAAGGGTGGGGGCTGCGGGGAGGGGGTGACTGCGGGAAGGGAGGAGGGTCTTGCAGCTCTAGGAGTTGGTCACCTCTCACCACATCCTGCCCTGGGATGGCTCTCCTGCTGTGTCTCTTGAGCAGGTCACCGCGCGGTCACCCTGGCCCCTCTGACAATGTTTCTCTGAGGGCTGACCGGTTTCTGCCCACTTTTAAGACAGAACAGCCAAGTGGTTGAAAAGAGTCCCAGGCACCAGAAGGCACAAGTTTAAAACCCAGGTCACCACCTTCCAACATTAGGCAAGCAGCTGCGTTGTGCTAAATCTGGGTCTTGGTCAGGTGCAAAGCGGATCGTTAATTTATTTAGGAGAAAAACACTCCCAGTTATAACTGGAAGATGTCAACAACTGTAACGTATCCTAAGAGCCAAGACACTACAATGTAACAAATATATATATATGTCACAGAGTAGACAAAATACAGCACTTAAGTTTTCTGGGCTTCTCTTTGTCTGAGAAGCGGGACAGTAATGGCGTCTATCTTTCAGGCTGTAGCGAGAACCAAGTTAATATATTAAAATACTTAAAACAGTGTCAAGTGCAGAATAAGAAGGTTAATGTCATTCTTACATCATCATCACTGAGGCTGGGACCACAGGCATTTTTCATAACCTTGGAAAAAGCACTGTGGGGAAAAATCCTGTCAGGCAGCCCATTTTCCTGGAAAAAGCCATGTATGGAGACCACTAGATCTGGGTTTGAATCCTAACTATACTCTTACCTTAGGCAATTACTTTAACCCCTGAGCCTGTTTCCATTACTATAAACAGTGGGAAAGACGCAACATCTTATTGGCTAACCTTTAGGATTAAATAAGTTCATGTATATCTAGCCCTTGGGACAAAACAGACATTTAATAAATGCATTTGTTGTGGAATACTGAATGCTTCCCCTATGCACTATTTGAAAATGATCCATGCAATCATCATAGTTCAGGAGAAACCATCCCATGAAAGAAAGACCCAGAAAAGTAACGGCAAACAACAGTGCTATTCTGTCAGCTTAGGAACTCGTGGGTCTCTGAACACAGCTGCTGGGGGAGGCGTGGAGCCGTTACAAGCTGGGCTCAGGGAGCGCCGCGTGCCCAAATCTGGTCACCTCACAGCCACCTCTCATTTTGATAAGCAGCACTAAGAATGAGGGATGTCACCTGTGCCCTGGTCTTGGCCCCAAATGTCCCTGGAGCTACTGGGTGGGGTCAACATAAGTCAGGTGGCCAAAAGAGGAGAAAGGAAGTGGTGGCCACAGACCCAGAAGTGCACCAGGGCTCCCATGAGATCCAGGAACACAGAGGCGACAACGCAGGGGCCCCTCGGAAAGGCTGTGACCCCCAACAGCAGCCCAGCTGGCGGCTCAGCCCCAAGGGACTCACACTGAGATGCCCACTTGTACCTGCTCGTTCTCTGCTTTTTCCAAGTCAGACTACATGGCCCGTTTTTACACGCATCTCCCTTTCCTGTCCCTCACGCCCCACCCTCGGCGTCAGTGGCAGGTGCTCTGGGCTTCTCTGCCTAGTCAACACACCTGGTCCCCGCTCTTCTCCAGGACACCCCGTGAGTCCGGGGGGCTTCTGACCTCCTGCATCCACCCCTTCCAGAGTACAGATCCCTTGTAAATGAGGAACAACCCCCTGGGCACACCCCACAGACCTGACTTTGGAAGAACTCTGGTCCTGGAGGGCGAGCAATGAAGGTGAGCTCCTTTGCACACAATCTTCCTCCTCATTCACCTTGACCTCCTCCCCGCAGGGAGGAGCAGGCACAGCGGAAATAAAGAAACGTTTTAAAAGATCCTAACAGCTGAAATGAAACGCCTAAATCCGGCAGTCTTTCCAAACGAGCAGGAGAGGAGCTCTGCCTGGCACCCCAGAAGTCTAGCATCAGATGCTCTGACAGCTGCTGTTCTGCGTGATCGGGGACTTACCAGATTTTAACCTGAGCTCCCCCAGGCAGCCGTAAGCGTCCGTGATCTTTCCATACTGGCCTTTAATGACGTCCTTCTCTTCCGGAGCTAGGGGAGAAGCACATCACAGACAGCATCAGCCTGGGTCTCCTGCTGGACTTACTTCACTGCAGCCTCCTCGCCACCCACTCGGAAAAGAAAACGCAGAGACAATAGCTCGGCCCCAAGTAACGTGTGTGGAGGTTTTATGATCAGCGAATCACCGAGCTGCAGAGATTTAGACCTTCCCACCCAAAGCTTGCTCTCTGGAAGCGCCCACAGCTCCCAGGGGCCTGGGGAGGGCGAGGAGAGTCCCCGGCAGAGGCCGGAGGCGCTGGGGTGCAAGCCAGGAGCAGGTGCCTCGGGCTCAGCCCCTGTCCTCAGGCTCTGGAACAGGAGTGCGTCATCGTTACCCGATGGGGAGGACCTTCCTCCCTAAATACTGTCTGCTGGAGGCTCGTCCTGCGAGTGCCCCTCTCTCCACAGGGACCTGCCGACACAAGGGAGGCTGAGCAGAAGACCCACGTGCCCCAGGCACCCCAGGCCTGGGCCCAAGGGAAGCCGCATGAGCAGAGACCCCAGGTCTTTAGCAGTTACCACCAGTGCTCAGGACAAGACACCACCCAGGCTGAGAGCAAGATAAGAAAGCAGACATGACAGAGAGAAGGACCACTTGGAGTAGGGAGCCCATGACCCACAAGGTCGCTGAGACCCATCCGGCAGCAGGCCCTCGGACCCCTTCTCTGAAAAATGTTTCCACACGCAGAGAATGAAACAAACAAACAGACTAACAAACAAACAAACCCTGGATGAATTCTCAAATAAGGGCCTGGCAAACAGCAGGAGGGAGATTTACTAGGAAAGCAGCCACTCAGCCTCTGAATTACTGTGATAGGCAAACTCCTAATCTGGGGTGACGGACAAAGGCCCGGCAGTCACTGTAGCTCCGCGAGATCAGTTTGGGGGGTTCTGCACAACCTCTACAGCTGTGTGCAAAATATCTGGATGCTAGAGTTTATTTGCTGATTTTGAGAGACAGCAGGCAAGCAAGTGTTGGGGAGGGGCAGAGAGAGAGGGAGAGAGAGAGAGAATCCCAAGCAGGCTCTGCACTGTCTGTGAGGACCCCCATGTGGGGCTCGAACTCACGAACTGTTGAGATCATGACCTGAGCAGAAACCAAGAGTCAGACACTCAACCAACTGTACCCCCAGGTACCCCCTGGATGTGCATTTTTATGGGGTTGGAGGCAGAGTTTTTGTCAGAATCTCAAAGGAGTTAGCGACACTGAAAAGGCTAAGAACCAGTGTAATAACCATTTCCCCCAATACTCACATGGGCTTTTCTGATTGGTTAGGGTTGGGGGGAGGGCAGAGGAACACTGGGGGCCACATCCCACCTCCTCCACCGGCCGGGTTCAGAGGTGGGGCGGCCAGGAGGCGCGTGATCACTAGTCTCCTACTGCTGCTGTGGTAACAAATGACCAGACCCAGGAGCTCCAAACGGCACACATTCATGAGCTGACAACCAGGCAGGTGTGAAGTCTCTGAAATGGGTTCTACTGGGTTAAAATCAGTGTCGGCAGGACTGTGTTCCCCTGGAAGCTCTGGGAAACCCCGCTTCCTGGCATTTTCCAGCATCTAGAGGCCGTCCGCGCCTCTGGGCCCCCGGGCCCAGCCCACCTTCAAAGCGAGCGACTACATCTCTCCTGGGGGCTCACATCGCTCCTGGGGGCTCACATCGCTCCTGGGGGCTCTGCTCCCACTGCTACTTCTCCCACTACCTCCTTCCTCGTTTAAGGGCCCCTGTGAGTTACCCAGGCAACCCAGCAGTCTCCGTAACTTACTCACGTCGGCAGGGTCCCTTTTGCCATGCAAGGTAAGAGTCACAGGGACTCAGGATTAGGACGCTAACATCTTAGGGGCCCTCAGATGGCCACAGCCCGTTTCCTGGAGGCCCCAGGCCTCCCACCCCCACGGACGACGGGTGAGGGGACGAGGTATCCTCTCCACTCCCCGCATCTGCTCCTGGCCGAGATGAACAGCAGCCTTTGCCCAAACAAGCCCACTGGATTTTTTTTAAAGTTTATTTATTTATTCATTTATTTTAAAGATGTTTTTAGTGTTTATTTTTGAGAGACAGAGACAGAGTGCGAGCAGAGGAGGGACAGAGAAAGGGAGACACAGAATCTGAAACAGGCTCCAGGCTCTGAGCTGTCAGCACAGAGCCTGACGTGGGGCTCAAACCCACGAACCATGAGATCATGACCTGAGCTGAAGTTGGATGCTTAACTGACTGAGCCACCCAAGTGCCCCTTCATCTTCATATTTATTTTTTATTTTTTTAATGTTTATTTTTGAGAGAGAGAGAGAGTGCAAGCAGAGTAGGGGCAGAGAGAGGGAGACACAGAATCTGAAGCAGGCTCCAGGCTCTGAGCTGTCAGCACAGAACCGGATGCGGGGCTCGAACCCACGAACTGCGAGGTCATGACCTGAGCTGAAGTCGGATGCTTAACCGACTGAGCCCCCCAGGCGTCCCCTTCCTCCTCATATTTACCAGACACGCAAGCACAACAACGCAGGACCACCGTGTCCCATTCAGATCCGATGAGCTACTGCCTTCCCAACAGAGACATCTTTTATAGCGGACTTCCCGTGCGGGAGCTCCTGGCAAATCACCGCCTACTAGGTGTGCAGGCTCATGACAAGATGCTGTTCGTCCACAGATTCACTGCAAACAAAACGCTACCGTCTCCCAGTGCAGAAGGCCAGAAGCCTGAAGCAGGTGTCGGCGGGGGCGGGGATCCCTCTGACCGCTCCTGGGGAAGATCCTTTCCTGCATCCTCCGGGCTTCAGGGGTGGCCGTCAGTCCTCGGCGATCGCTGGCTTCCCTATCCCTCACTCCAATCCCTAGGGGGCCTCCATCTTCATGTGACCTTCTTCCGGCTGTGTGTCTCTGTGTCTCCTCTTCTTCTTTTTTTATTTTTATTTTTAAAATTCATTTTAATTTATTTTTGAGAGGGAGACAGAACATGAGTGGGGGAGGGGCAGAGAGAGAGGGAGATACAGAATCCGAAGCAGGCTCCAGGCTCTGAGCTGCCAGCCCAGAGCCCAACATGGGGCTCGAACCCATGAGCCACGAGATCATGACCAGCACTGAAGCCAGCCGCTTAACAGACTGATCCACCCAGGCGCCCTGAGCCAGCCCAGACCCCCTCAGCACACCGTCTCTCCTGTAAGCTTAGTTTCTGGTTTCCTCTTCTCCAACGCGCATTCTGACCCTCAGCGTGTACAAGCAGGCTTGTTCGGCTCCCACAGCGCAGACCCCTGCTCTGCCTTCAATGCCCTCTCCTCCCCCCCTCCCCCCCGCACTCCTAGCGGCCTGGCCTCTTGGGCAGCTTGTTCCAAAATCGCCCAACACCCTTCCATGTCCCAAACAGCTATATTTCCTCAGATTAGAAGGAAGAAGAAATCCATCATCCATTTTGCTCTTGAAAAGGGAGCTCAGAGCTCGAATGTCTGTAAGCACGAGGCAGGTAATGAGCGAATGAAGCTGCTCAGGTGACCAGAGGACACGCAGCCCCTCTAACGGGGGGGCAGGTGGTCAGTTCCGGCCCAGCCCTGTGCCAGTGAGCTGCCAGTTTTTCGAGAGAAATAGGACACTCCTGATTTTTCGATGCTGGCAACCAATCCACATTTATTTTAGGCACCGTGTGGGCCGCACACACCTCTGCAGACCGTATTTGGCCTGCCCGTTTGCAACTCCTGCCCTTCTTTTCTTAATGCCCCCGAAATAGACTATTCCCGTCTTTCACACTTCAGTTGCGTTTCCTGTCAGTTTCTCTGTGTTAGAATGCAGTTCGCCTCCCCTCCCACCGCCACGGATTTCCAGCCTTTAAGGAAAGTCCCCTCGCTGACTCTCCCCCCCTCTTCCTCAGGCCCCCGCTGCCCCTGGGCCTCAGCCTCGCACCCAGCGAAAGCGTCCTGAGAGCCTACCGCGGCCGGCGCCGGCCGAGACACGCACACGGCAGGCAGCAAACCAAACGGACAAAACCCATCTACAGCAGGGCTGTGGCCGAGGCACGCGTTTGGCAGTGTCGCAAGGAAGGAACGTGTGTCATGAATGGATGTGAGATGACAATGGAGGCCAACCCGGGAGGGGCGGGAGCCAGGAACAGCGGCACTGCCAAGCCACATGTCCACAAAGGCGCGCGGCGGCGGGGCCTCCTCGACGCCAGGTACCGTGCTAGCTTCCTGCCAAGGGGAACGGACCAGCTCGGTAAGCATAATACAGGCAGGGATCTGGGCTAAGGAGAAAACGTGAGCAGGGAACAGGGTATAAAGAGTGTGTGTGTGTGTGTGTGTGTGTGTGTGTGTGTGTGTGTGTGTGTGTGATTTTATATCACAGTCTGAGGCCTCATCGCAACGGTGACTTTCAAACGCAGGCTTGAAGGGAATGAGAGGGATGGCTGAGTGAAGGTGGAAGGTGGGTACTACGGGCCCAGGAGATCATGTGTAAAGGTCCTGAGGCAGAAGCAAATTCCTGGTATATCCAAGGACCAGCAAGGAGCTCAGTGTCTGACAGAGGAAATGGAGTAGGGGATCCATTGCAAAGAGCCCTGTAGGTCAAAAAAAGACTTGGGGTTCCATTCTGAGGGACAGGGACCATTGCAGCGTTTTGAGGACTGCTCTGGCTGCTCTGTTGAGAACAGACCCTAGAGCGGCAAGGGGGAAGAGCAAGGACATCCCTTAGGAAGCATAAGAATGATCCAGACAAGAGGCGATGCTAGCTTGGACCAGGGTGGTAGCAGTGGAGGTGTTGGGAAACAGATTCTGGGGACGCGCGCACACACACACACACACACACACACACACACACCTATACACACACACCTATATGCAAACACATGCTTTTTTACTATGGACATTTCCAGAGAAACGCAGAGCACTGTAACAACCCTACATGCCCACACTACTCTGAATGCACCACCTTCCTGCTACCAGCCCTCCAACCCTGTTTCACTCCCATCCCCCACCCCCACCTCCCTGTACCTTAGATCAGTGGGTCTCATAATGTGGACCTGAGATAACAGGCATCAACTGGCATTAAAAAAACAAATTATTGGGCCCACTGCAGCCCCACTGAGTCAGAAACCCTGGCCTTGAGACTCAGAAATCTGTTTTAATCAGTCCTTCAGGTAAAAATCATTGCCCTAGGTTATTCTGAGCAAAGCCCAAACTTCCCATCATTTCACCTATAAATACTTCAGTAAGAATCTCTGAAAGATATGCAACCAGAGAGGCAAACCATGAGAGACTCTCGAATGCCAAGAGCAAACTGAGAACTGATGGGGGAGGGGGGGAGGGGAGGGGGGAGATGGGCATGGAGGAGGGCACTTGTGGGGATGAGCACCGGGTGTTATATGGAAACCAACTTGACAATAAACTATTTAAAAATAAATAAATAAAATAAATGCAACCACAATGCCATCATCACATCGAAAAAACTTTAACCACATTCCTTAACATCATCAGGTACCTGCATGTATTCTGAAGGTCAAACCAAAAGGACTGTGGACAGACTGGCTGTGGGATAGGAGAGCACGAGCAGATCCAAGGATGATGCCAGGTGTCTCCCCCGCACAGCGGGAAGGCTGGGGCGGCCGTCGCCGGGAGGTGGGGACTGACAGGCCGGGCCTGGGGGGAGCGCCAGGAGCTCGGGGCAGGCGGGCGAGCCTGCGGTGCCCCCAGGAGCCCCAGCACAGACCTCGAGGGCACAGCAGCTCCAGCCTGGAGCCCGGCAGAGAAGTCCAGCCGAAGACACAAACGGGGGCCCCAGCCCATAGAAGGTCTTTAAAATCCGGAGACTGGAGGGGATCACCCGGGACGTGAGTGTCTGAAACAGTGTGCTCGAAAGTCAAGTAGAAGGAAGAGAAATGTCCAAAAGGATGTAAGGAAAACAGGACATGCGTGGTGTCCCGGAGGGTGGAGAAGAAAGAGTCTGAAGGGCACGGGAGTGGTCAGCAAGTTCAGATGCTGCTCTCTGTCCCGCAGCAGGACGACAGTGTCTGTCCTTCTAGCTGGGCACTGGTGAGCTAGAAAAGAGAGAGTATGTGGAGCGAGGGGCGAGACCCTAAATGGAGAGGGAGACAGAAGTGGAGACAGTGTGCGTAGGCGACTCTTTGAGGAACTGCGTGCGTGCGTGCGTGTGTGTGTGTGTGTGTGTACGCACTCACACACATGCATGTGGGTCTATGTGTGTACATGTGTGTACGTATGTATTTATGTGCATGCATGTGTGTATGTGCGTATATGTATGTGTGTACATGTATGCATGGATGCGTGTCTATGTGTTTCATGCATACATATGTGTGGATGTGTGTATACATGCGTGTGTGCGCACACGTATATGTGTTTATGTGTGTGCATGTGTGTGTCTGTGTGTGCATGTGTTTACATGCACGTAGGTATGTGCATGTGCACGCCTACATGCAGGTGTGTATATGCATGCATTTATGTTTGTGTTTACACACATGCATGCATGTGTGTGTGTATACACGTATATGGGTAGGAGTGTGTACACGTGTGTGCATGTGTGCCTGCATGCATGTGCATGTGTAGGCATGTATTTTTATGTGTGTGTACACGTGTGGACTGAGAGGAACCACAGGTGACCCGTAATAACTACAATGGGGCCATGTGGACACTCTTGGAATGAACGAGCCTGTCCTTTGAGGGGACCTTGGAAGCTCAGCCACCTGACACTGGATTCTGTGGGGAGTAAGACTTCTCTGCAAACAGCCCTGGCAGGCACATCTATGAGTGAAATGTGCCTGGGGTCTCCAGATGGCGGTGTGAACATACAGGGCCGCTAGGAGGAATGTGTCCCCCTTCTCCTCCAGAGAAGACGAGTGTCCCCCACTGGCCTGCCAGCAAGCTGTGAGTTCCTGTCCTAACCCCCCGCGGGGTCTGGACAGCCTAGATGTTTGCATGAGCCTTGGAAGACCTCCAGCAGGCACTGCACACTGACGTTCCAAGTTGAGTGCTTTTATGGAGGAGGGAAGGAGGGTGTCTGGAGGTGGTGGAGAGGTGACCAGGGGCACACACCCCAGCCCCACGGCCAATGGGCCAAGAGAGTAGAAGAGAAATAGCCATGACTTAGGCCTACCGGGGAATGGGCAGCTTGTCCCAAAGCAGGGCAAACTTGGCCTTATGTCCCGAGGCTGGGGCTGCTGTCACCAGGAGGAGTGACCGATGTAGCCAGAGTGTGCCTCTGCTTCTTAAAACCCGGGCCACGCAGGCCATATTCCTGGTCCGCAGGGAGCCAGTCCAGATCAATAAGCAAAGCGGCCGCACGTGTTTGTTTCTTTCATAACATATTCCCCAAGAACACACCATAAGGAAATTCCAGTGAAGCCTGGCCCACATGTCACAAAAATAAGTAGGTCAGTTTAACAATGCAGACAGCCCAAGACTGAGGTACCATTTGCGGCTGCATTCTTGTGCATGATTTTAAACCACCTTCTTGTATTTCAGGGCCTCAGGAGGATAGCATCATCCAGATCAAGGTCAGTGTCTCCTTCATGAGCTCAGTTCAAACTGGCTTGTGACCGTTCCTTCCAGACTTATCAGTTTAGAGCGAAAGCAGCTCTTAAGAAAGACAATGGTTTTGCTCAGGCGGGTGGATGGAGGCGCAGAAGGGTTGCTAAGCAAAGCGCAATCAAAACATCAGTCTGTAACAGAAGCCTGAGAGCCAAGATGAAAGCCAACCCAGGAGACACACGTCAGCCCTAAGAAGAAACTTTCCTGTACTCGTCACTGCTTCCCTTTCTCACCAAAAAAGTCCAGGCCACACTAAAGAGCCAGGGTGGGGAGGGGGTGGAGGGGAGGCACTGAAAAACACATGACTTAAGTAAATTCACTGCCTCCCACCAAGGCTGTTAGCCTGCATAAACCAACCAGAGAAAATAAAAGGGAAATTTATCAGCTGCAAGCACAGCTGGGAAAACATCTGTGGAACAAGGGTGGGCCCCTCCACACTCCCCTCCCTACACTGAGGTCAGCTGTGGCTGTGACCAGGCCAGAGGAGAAGGCCAGCATAATAATACCTGTTTCTCTAGAAGCATGTGCGTGTTTGCTGTGTACATAGGGGCTGATCCTGTAGACCAGATCCTTGGGGGGCAGTGTTCACCGCCTGACCACAGATCTCATTCCTAGGCTTCCATCTCCCCCTCTCCCCTCCCCGCCGAGGCTCTCCTCCTGGAGCAAGTCCTCATATGTCACCACTCCCTCATATAACAAGCCCTTCACTTTGCTTCCTATGACTAACAAATTAGGTCCACGGGCCTGGGCCTGGCACTGGAGGTTCTATTTACAGTTACCTTTCTAGTTTCTTCTCTAACTAGCCAAACCAGTTTCTCAGGTCATCCCTCTCTCTTCTTCCTTCTTCAGTTATCCATCCATCTGAAAGTCCCTCCCAGCCCAGCTACGGCCCCACCTCAGCCTCCTCGCAGAGAAGCCCTATTTGCATGTATGCCCCCTTAGAAGCCATGTAGCGTGATCCATATATATCCTCTTATGCTATAGGGCATGCCGGCAAGAGCCAGGAGGAAGGGGAAAGTCACATCCTTTCCTGCTTCAATTCCATCACTCAACAAGGACTCCACGTGTCCACTCTGTGCCAGGTGCTGCTCTGAGCGCCAGGGAGAACTACAGCGAGGCAGGTACAGACCAGGTGAAGGAGGATTGCTTCACGAGAGGCGTGGTCACCTGGGTGGTGCTGCTGGATGGAGGGCAGACCCTTGCGGGACCGGTAAGGTGGAAGTCATGGGGATCTTGATCGAGGGCTTCGGCGGAGTGGCAGGTACCAAAGCCTGGCTGAGGTCCATTCCAGGAGGATGCGGGGTGAGTGGAGACAGCACATGCGGATGACCCCTTCATGTACGGGAATAGACAAGGCGGGGGGGCGGGGCCGAGAGAAGGCTTCTTAACATGGGATACCACTGTCTGTCGGTTTAATGGTGGAAATCACCTGGCTAGGAAGGGGAGGGGGAAGCAGTGGGAGCAAAGTGTTGAAAGGGGTGAGGGTTGGGGAAGAAAGGTGGCGAACAGGAGCGGGGGTCCGTGCTGTAACAGAGGCAAGGTGGCGGGAGCCAGCAAGAACATTAAGTGGAGGGGCTTGTGAAAGTTCTCCATTTAATTCCTTTTATTTTTTCAGTGATATAGGAAGCAAAACACTAGCTGAGATGGCCAAGGCGTCGAAGGCTCGAGAAGATGTGAAATAGCCATCCTGCGGCACAGAAGAGCAGCCTGCGCAGGGAAATGCAGTAAGGTAACTGATCAGCACCGAAAACCCTTTGTGAAACTGCAACAAGTCGGCACCTTGGTGTTCTCCTCCAGCCACACTCAGCAACAAGGGCGCATGAGTAGGGTGAAAGGGGCGTGGCCCCACCCTGGGCTTGGCGGGGTGGGGGGTGCACTGCATGCACCCAGGGGAGGAGTGCCTGCAAGACAGTGGAGAGTGTGTGCAGGAGTGGTCACAGCCACAAGGTGCACCGCGAGCAAGAGAGGGCGGGGAAGGGGAGTGCGTGTGTGGGCGGTGAGGGTGGCGGGGAGGTTGCCGTACCCAGACACTAAGGACTGGAGGCTGCAGAACTGTCCAAGGTGTGAGAAGAGAAGGATGCCCGTTGCAGGGTGGTATGATACCTGGGGCCGGGAAGGTCTAGCGGTGTGAGGTGAAGGGTCGGATGGCTCGGCGGGAAGGAGGTGAGGCCAGAGAGAGCCCAGAGAGCAGGGGCGCCATGCTAAGGGGCTCAGTGAGCTCCCCTGGGATGGGGACAGGAGTTTTGGTGGGAGAACCCAGGGAGCCAGGAGCCCAGCTCCTCTGTGAATGAGAGCGTGGTCAGCAGGAAGGGAGATCTTCCTACGGAGGCATGTGCGCCACAGGAGCAGCCTTTCGGGGGGAGGAGGAGGAATCCTGGCCTGAGAGTGGCGGTGAGCGGCAGGGACGCCTGTCTGCCGCCGGCAAGGCTCGGTCTGGGGGAGTGCGTGCAGGCGAGACAGTGTCCGGGAGGCTGGCGGGTGAGGGGTCTGCTGAGCACGGGTCACAGTTCCAGGAAGCTGGAAGCTTCATCCGTCTACAAAAGGCCAATTCCTATTCTATGTTTTAATCCAGAATCCGGAAAACAGGGTATAACTTACTTCTCAGGCTTCTCTGATTTTTAAAAAATTGTTGCTGTTGTTGTTTGGGGAGAAAACCAGCATTGAGAGACGTGATGGGGACACCAGTCTGCTTACCAGGATTAGATGCGCCACAAAGACACAGGGCTCCAGCCTCGCGGGGTCGGCCCCGCCAAACACCGTGCACACAGGGCCAGGAAACATGAAGCAAGTTCAAGTCTGAGCAGACACATTAACTGTGCTTTGCCATCCGCACTGCCGCCCTCATACAAGTCATGTTTGGGGGCATATACTCACTAGTTTGGCCTCTCCCTCCATACATGTCTATTAATGAAACATGCCTGCTGATTCACAGAGGCCCCACACAGCATCGGGGGATGATACACTGTTCTTACAAAAGGGCAGAAGACACCTTCTCAAATGACCCTCTTACTGCATTTTGTTGATTTGGGAACTGCCTCCTCCAATTTACGAACCGGCCAAAGGCTTTCTGTACCTGGAATTCGCTCCATCCAGCCTTGGAAACAGAAAAGTCTGTGGCTGGGTCAGACCCCGACATTACAATTTTAACCCCTTGACAGAGCGACTCCCCAACGGCACTCCAGGAGAGCCCGGTGTGCCCGGAGACGTTACGTGTGCTCTGTGAACACGTCACACGTGCTTGGGAATCCCTGGGCTAGCTGGGCAGCTGCCCTTCTCACATGGCCTGTCCCACGCTAACCTGGGCGCACACCTCCAGGGGGTGGGTGCCATGTCCGGACTCCCCGTCATTTCCCTGTGCAATCCTTCTGTTCGGCAGCCCCTCTCTGGGAAGCTCACCCTTACGGAGTGAACACTTTGCCTGCCCCACACTCCTTTCTGGGGGCCTGCTTTGTCCTCCCCAGCTTCCCGTTGTGAATGGGGCGCCATTCCTGCCTGCCCCTACCCCCGGCAAGTGGCCCCCTTTCTACCCTCTGCTACTCCCGGTCCTGCCACACCTGCTCTTCGTGGCTCAAGCACCTAAGCCCGGCCCTGGTGTTCCTCGTGCTGAACTTGGCTTGAACCTGAGCAGGTGTGTCCCCTGGAGGACAAGTCAAATCTGGGCTTGTCTGGAAGCCTGTGGGGGGCTGGCCTGGGAGCCAGTGCGTGACAGAAACAAATGTGTCCTGGGAAAGGGGTCAAGGCCTAAGGGCAGAGACAGGTGTGACGGCACAGCTGCGGGGCCAGGAGGGAGGGGTGACTCCGCGTGGATTGCGGTGTCTGTCCCCGGGGCCTCCATGCCTGAGTCACAGGAGGGAGATGGCAAGATGGAAGAATGGAGAACAGAACCAGCACTCCCCCATCCAGCACCGAGACGGCATGGGCAGTGCTGGCTCCACGGCTTGGCCGTTTGTCTTTTTCCTCTTGAGGATGACTTAGATATACTTGCTGGTAAATTTCTTGTTCTTTGTGATCTACAGCAGCTCTTCTATATCCAATGATTAGCAGCCTTGGACCCTTTTATATGTTGCAAATAATAATACACAGTTTCCTTCCAGGCTGCTGCTGGTTTTTAAACTATGTTTACCGTATCTTTTTATATCCTGGAGTTTTAAATATTTATGTGGTCCATCTATCAGTCTGACACAGGTTGAAGGCTGAGCAGGGGTCCTTGGGCACCCCCAACGCTCTGTTTCCAGATCTCACCCTGGTGATATGGGTGTGTTCACTTGGTGAAAATTCATGGAGCTGTACATTTAGGATTTGTTCATTTATGTGTATACATATATATATGAAATATATGTGTATATATATATATACACTTCAATAAAAAATATTTCTTAAATCTGCCAGGTTTTTTTCTTTCTTTTATGACTTCTGAGTTTTAGGCTTTGTTTAGAAAGGCTTTCCACACTATGAAACTGTGCACACTTCTCTTATATGTTCTTCTAATACTTTAAAGTTGGGGCTCTTTATATTTAACCTTAATGGCCTCTGTAATTTATTTTAAGGTATGATATAATATAGGGTTCTAACTTACTTAGCATCTGCATGGGCCTAACAAAACCTAGGAACTCCATACAGGTAAATCATCAATGATGTTACTAGACAACATTGCTTTTGTTAAAAATGACCTTAATTTGCCAGTTGCTTCCGGAGAGGGAAGAGCCATATGTGAATTATCCCTGCTGATGAGGACGCAGGCTCAGGGCTTAGGGGAAGCCTGTTGGGGTTTTATAAAGAATACTGGCTCCTACAGGGTGCAGGGCTTAATGCTGGGGGAAGAAGCTAGTTAGCAGATGGCTGGCTGTCAAGAAGTCACCTGTGGGAGCTCCTCGAGAGGCCACTCACTGCCCAGAGGAGGGACAGCCAGCACTGTCCTGCGGGCAAGCCGAGGTTTCTGCCCTCCTCCTTTCATATTAGAAAGTCCGAGGGGAACCTGATCTGAATATCTGGCTGAATAAAGGAAGAGCCCCATGGGGCATAGCACTGGTGGATGATACCAATACCATTTGTTAAGTCTCCACCTTTTCCCTGGTTAATTACATCATCACCGTTATAATAAACTAATCTATCGACATAAGACTCTTCTCAGCCCTCTCTTCGACTCTACTGACTGTTGTCTATTATGCCATTCTTCTGGTTTTGTAGTGTGCTTTACTATATGGTAGGTCAAGTGCATCCTCGCTGATCTTTTTCAAAACCTTCTGGGCTATTTTTGCCACTCCTTCATCATTCAGCGTTTCTAGGACTGCTCCGCACACCAGACAGGGCCGAGAAGACAGTACCGGGCAAGACAGACGATGCCCTTTGCAGGGGTTTCCTGGGGCTGCAGGAACGAAGCAGCGCAAACTGGGGCACTTAAAATAACTGCAATTTATGCTCTCACGGTTCTAGGGGCCGGGAGTCCGAGACCAGGTATCGGCAGGGCCCTGCTCCCTCTGAAGGCTAGAGAGGAGGTTCCGTTCCTTGGCTCTTCTAGCTTCTGAGGACTCTGGGTGGTCCTTGGCTGGTGGCCGAGACGTCACTCCAATCCCTGCCTGTCACCTGACCATCTTCCCTCTGTGCGTGTTTCTGTATCTTCTTTTTTTATAAGGACACCAATCGTACTGGATTAAGGGTCCACCCTACCCTTAATTTACGTCTTAATTATCGCTGCAAAGACCTGATTACCATGTAAGGTCACATTCAGTTACTGTGGGTTAGGACTTGAACATATCTTTTTAGGGGACACGATGCAACCTGCACCTTCCCGCGCCCACAGCGCCTGCACTCTCACGGTAAACAACGTTACACAATGTACCCAAAAGCAAATAAGGAAGTTCCTTCTGGTAATTAGTGGTATGAAGACAAGAAAGCAAGTGCCAGAACAGAGACAATGGGGGCCATGGGGAGTGTGGAGTGCACGGAGTAGTTCAGCCGGGTGACCAGTAAAGTCTTGCCCAAATCATGGAGTTAGCCCTGAATGAGGAGGCTGCAGCCGAGCAGAGGTCTGGGCAGAGAGCATCGCAGGCAGAAGGCACAGCAAGTACCAAGATGCTGAGGCAGGAGCCGGTCAGGGCTGCTCAAGCGGCGAAAGATCAGGAAACGGGCGAGAAAGGAGACTGAAGGAGCCAGGGCAGAGGACGTGGGCAGTGCAGGCTTGCGCAGGTCCCTGCGCGGGGGCTGGGAAGCCCTGGGAGTGGCGGCCAGGACACTAGTTAGGAGGCCCATCCAAGTGACTGGACCAGCCCTGTACCTACGCAGTGGGACGCCGGTGGCATCCAGCTATATGTGCAGGTAGAATGGTCCAGACATGCGAGGGCTGGGCGGAGTGGAGGAAACAGTCTCTGCCCCACCCACGTGACGCTGCCATTTAGTTTAAGTGTGGGGGGGGCGGGGGGGGTCCCAGATATACTCTAGCTGGCCCGTTGTGTTTTATATCACACCGCTATTGGAATTTCATTGGATTTCAAATGGATACTTGCATTTATAGATTAACTGGAGAAGAACTTCGTTACCTTGTCGATGTTCCTACCAAAGAATACAGTCTACCTTGCCAACTATTTGATGCTTTAGTAAAGTTTGACAGCTTCCTCCTTCTTTAGGCCTCCTTTTAGGCCTTTTATTACGTTTATTCTCGGAAACTTGTCGCTGGGGGTGGAATCTTTTTTTTTCTTTTCCTATTTGATACTCTAATTTCTAATTGACTAATAACGGTGTCTTGGAACCATTAATTTTTATCTGCTGAGCTTGAAAAGCAGCCAGCTTATTTGCTAAGTCTCATAATGCACCACATACCTATCACCCGGCTCCAAGAGTTATCAGCATTTTTCCAGGCTCATTTCACTTGTTTCCTCCCCTCCAGTGTGTGTGTGTGTGTGTGTGTGTGTGTGTGTGTGTGTGCATATGTGTCCTTCCATCTGCCTCCCACAGTATTGCCAAACAAATCCCAGACCTGGTATCATTTCACTGACACATACTTCAGGATCTGTCTCCTAGCGCTTCTGTGTGCACAATCTTATCATCTGCACCATAAGACTTGACAGTGTGCAGGCGAGGAGCACACACAGGCCACAGGGCTGAGATGAGGCCTCTTCTAGAAGTCCCAGGGGAGAGCCGGTAAGGAAACTGAAGTCACAAAGTTCAACCTGTAGACTTTTCTTACAGGATCACACGTCCAGTCTTCGATTTGGGTCTACTTTCTCTTTGAAGGTAAAATTCTAATAATCTCTCAGCTACATAAATTTCCTGACAGCAAACGGAATGGGAAGCCTGAGGCAGCGAGTGCTGATGTCAGACAGTTGGCTGAACCCCCCCCAAGTCTGGAGCCATTGGTCCACAGGCAATGGCATGTCATTACAATTCCTCACTTTGCCTACGTGGTCTTTTTTCTTTTTTAACTTTTTTTTTTTAGCTTTTTAAAAAAATGTTTTATTTATTTCTGAGAGAGAGAGACAGCATGAACAGGGGAGGGTCAGAGAGGGAGGGAGACACAATCTGAAACAGGCTCCAGGCTCTGCGCTAGCTGTCAGCACTGAGTCCGATGCAGGGCTCAAACCCATGAACCGTGAAATCATGACCTGAGACGAAGTCGGACGCTTAACCAACTGAGCCACCCAGGTGTCCCTAATTTTTTTTTTAATGTTTATTATTTTTGAGAGAGACAGAGAGCAAGTAGGGGAGGGGCAGAGATAGAGATGCACACAGAATTGGAAGCAGGCTCCAGGCTCTGAGCTGTCAGCACAGAGCCCGATGCTGGTCTCAAACCCACAGACCATGAGATCCTGACCTGAGCCGAAGTTGGCCACCCAACAGACTGGGCCATCCAGGCGCCTCACGCCTCCGTGAGGTGCCCCTATGTTTCAGGGGTAAGTTGTAAATGTCCAGTTTCACAGGTGGATTCAAATGTTATCACTGCCATACAAGCTCGAAAAACGCCTTTGCTGGTCTACTTTTTCCAAGACAGCCTGCAGCCCACACGGTGCCTTTCTGTGAATTAGAGAAAAGTGCTCCCTATAGACAGATCAGCTTAGAAAGCAAGGGAGGTGGTAAAGGAAAGGAGGGCAGTACCAACTCTCCCCCTCTGGCTCATGGTTCCTCCCTTCCAGAGCCACAGGCCCCTCCCCTCCTGAGCCACAGGCCCCTCCCCACTGGTCCATGACCCTTCCTGTGCCACAGGCCCCTCCTCTCCTGAGCCACAGGCCCCCCCCCCCACTGGTCCATGACTCTTCCTTCCTGTGCCACAGGCCCCTCCCCTCCTGAGCCACAGGCCCCTCCCCACTGGTCCATGACTCCTCCTCCTTGTGCTACAGGCTCCACCCCTCCTGAGCCACTGGCCCCTCCTCCCTGAGCCACAGGTCCCTCCCCTCCCGCCTCTCCCTTCCTGGTGGTCTGCGTAAAAGATAAGCATATACCACTATGAAGGACCTTGTCACCAGGGCCTGGCTCAGTCTCCGGCGGGTGGCAAGTTATTTCTAGCCCAAGTTTTCCAATATTCCTTTCTTTATGCACACCATTTAAATAAAAACAAGTCCCTGATGGAAGCAGGCTGTGATGTGATGTGTGTGTCACAGTTCTGTTGAACCCAAGCACGTGCACTGCCACCACATGGGATTGCATTCTTTTTTTTTTTTTAATGTTTTTTATTTCTGAGAGAGACAGCATGCAGGGGAGGGTCAGAGAGAGAGGGAGACACAGAATCCAAAACAGGCTCCAGGCTCTGAGCTGGCTGTCAGCACAGAGCCCAACGCAGGGCTCGAACCCACGAACCGTGAGATCATGACCTGAGCCAAAGTCAGATGCTTAACCGACTGAGCCATCCAGGCACCCCCATGGGATGCATTCTATGATGCTTTCTGGCAGTGGGATCCAGCTTGGCTCCACCTGACCTCAGTTCTTCTTAATTGGGAAGCAGGAGCCGCAGAAAATGGCCTCCTCTTCTTAAAGAGTTTTTCCAACATACAGAATTTATCAGCCATGGATAAGATTCATGGTGAAGCTTAAGTTCATGCAACAGTCAGTAAAGCTGCTGAAACTAGACCACACATTCCCAGACACACAAATTCCCCCTCCAGAGCAGACTGTTAAAAAACAAAGCTATGTTTATGTTGAAAGGTAGGATTTTCAGAATGTTAATGGACATTAATCAGGACAAACTAAAGGAGCTATTACTTTAGCACGCTTTATGATATTTTAATAAATACCATACTTTGTGGCCCTAATTTAAGCTCGATTGTAATTGCTTTCTAAATTTTTTCTGCCGGTTATACTACCACCAACCAGTAATAAGTCAATGCAAGTTGAATACAAAAAGGCAGCTGGACAGCAGAGAGAAGAAACTGCGCATCGTGCCCGCTCACCTTAAATCTGGTCGTTTTCCCAGATCCTGATGGGTGTCCAGACCATCCCAGTCCCATGCCGGGTCTGAGCATCAGATGTTAACTCCCTGAGCTCTCCCACCCCCCACCCAGTCCCGCATCAAGTCCAAAACTAAGAATGCTTTTGGCGGCCCATGTTCTGTTTTGTGAGACCTCACACTGCTTTAAAGGACAAAGGAACGTCCTTCTTCATTTCTTAGCATCCGCTTTGCTCTCAGCATCTCCTCAGACCTTGTCAGGGGGCAGAAGTGGCAGAAGATGAGGCCTGCCGGGGCGCCTGCGTGGCTCAGTCGGTTGAGCGTCCGACTTTGGCTCAGGTCACGATCTCACAGTCTGTGACATCAAGCCCCCCGTCGGGCTCTGTGCTGACAGCTCAGAGCCTGGAGTCTGCTTCGGATTCTGTGTCTCCCTCGCTCTCTGCCCTCCCCTCCTTGTGTTCTGTTTCTGTCTCTGTCTCTGTCTCTCACTCTCAAAAATAAACATTAATAAAACATTAAAAAAAAAAAAGATGAGGCCTGTTCTCGGAAAGTGGACAAAGCAGCACAGCAGCTTGTGGTCAGGCTGGACAGGGGCTCTAGGAAGTCAGGGAGGGTCGGCTCCATCAGGCTCGGCCCCGGGGGGCGGGGGGGCAGAAGTGCACAGAGACACAGGAACAGAATCGAGTGCTGGCTCCCACGATATCACATGAGGCTCTTATCCTCCAAACACGGCCACAAAATTAAGTTCAGACTTTGACATTCATACTTTGGAATTGCTCCCAAGAACCGTTTCACCAGAAGGAGCTGCCCACCTGCCCTCCTTCGCTAATAAGCTCCAAGTGAATCCTCCCGCCTGGAGTCACGGTCTGAAGCCGGAAGCTTTACAAGCAAATGGCAGCCCTCAAGCTTCATGTGCCATGGGTGCGGACTGCCCTCTCCCAGGACCTGGCCAGATGCGTCTGGCTTTCCTGGACAGGCCCTTTGCCAAGCGCCATGCCCACGACAGATGTCCAGGGCTCACCTCCTGGACAGGCCCTTTGCCAAGCGCCATGCCCACGACAGATGTCCAAGGCTCACCTCCTAGACAGGCCCTTTGCCAAGCGCCATGCCCACGACAGATGTCCAGGGCTCACCTCCTGGTCAGGCCCTTTGCCAAGCGCCATGCCCACGACAGATGTCCAAGGCTCACCTCCTAGACAGGCCCTTTGCCAAGCGCCATGCCCACGACAGACGTCCAGGGCTCACCTCCTGGACAGGCCCTTTGCCAAACGCCATGCCCACGACAGACGTCCAGGGCTCACCTCCTGGACAGGCCCTTTGCAAGCGCCATACCCGACAGACATCCAGGGCTCACCTCCTGGACAGGCCCTTTGCCCAACGCCATGCCCGACAGACGTCCAGGGCTCACCTCCTGGACAGGCCCTTTGCCAAATGCCATGCACGACAGGCGTCCAGGGCTCACCTCCTGGACAGGCCCTTTGCCAACCACCATGCCCGACAGACGTCCAGGGCTCACCTCCTGGACAGGCCCCATGGTCAGGCCGCTTTGCCAAGCGCCATGCCCACGACAGATGTGCAGGGCTCACCTCCTGGACAGGCCCTTTGCCAAGCGCCATGCCCACGACAGATGTCCAGGGCTCACCTCCTGGACAGGCCCTTTGCCAAGCGCCATGCCCACGACAGATGTCCAGGGCTCACCTCCTGGACAGGCCCTTTGCCAAGCGCCATGCCCACGACAGATGTGCAGTGCTCACCTGGGGTGCAAAACACAGCTCTGTCCTCCTGGTCGGTCCTCCAGGACAAGCAAAGGTAGGGCAGGAAGATACATTCGCTCGCTGAGCCACTTCTCCCCACTCCAGAAGGAGGAGATCGTGAGGAAGACACCAGTCCAACATAGTATCTGTCTGGTGGTCCTCACATTCAGAAGCATGTCCTTGCGGAGGCCAGGGGCTCACCGCTGCCTCTATGCTAAGAAGCCTAGGGCTTTCTTCAGAGCTTTGGGTCCTAATCAGGCTCTGTTCCAGGTGCCGGGGACGTCCAAAAGGAAGTATAATAGCTTATTGTACTATATTATGCGAGCCTCAGCCCTGCTGGAACGCGGGACAGTAGCCCACATGCTTCCCTTGAAGATGTCCCCTTCGTGATATCACTGCACTGCTCAGCAAGGGGTGGCTGCTTCCCCAGGCCCGGACGCTCCTCCTTACACAAGCATCAGACGAAACTCCAGTCACATCGGGGATGTCGTACTGGCGCTTACGCCCACCAGCACCCCAATCGTCACCGACTGCACGTGTGTTTTGAAACCCAAAATAAGCACAGAGACAACAGGACACAGCTAGTCTTTTTCATGCATACACTGATTTTTCTTTTTTCTCTAGGGAGGAGATTTTCCTAAACGTACTGTTCTCTAGAGCCTATGGGCGTTCTTCAAATCACGGCCCCACCGCTAACGAGAGGTAGAACCTTATGCAAGTTCTCATGCTTGTCTGTGCTTCACTTTCTCCAAGTGTTACATGGAATCATAATTCATACCTGCCTCGTTGTGAGGATTAAATAAATCAATTACATGTCAACCACTTAGAACAGAGCCTAGTACATGGTAAGCGTTCCATAAATGTTAGCTATTTATTATTTACTTATTTATTTTTTGAGGCGAGGGGGCAGGCACAGAGGGGCAGATAGAGGGAGACACAGAATCCAAAGCAGGCTCCAAGCTCTGAGCTTCAGCACAGAGCCCACCGTGGGGCTTGAACTCACGAACCACAAGATCATAACCTGAGCTGAAGTCAGACGCTCAACCAACTGAGCCACCCAGGAGCCCCAAATGTTAGCTGTCTTTTTCCTAAATGTTAGCTATTATTATCAAGTTGGACCAAAGTTTATGGAGTCAGCTGAACATTCAAAGCAGCTTGCAATGAACATCCTTAAAACAAAATGGACTCATGATGTATGAATATATCCTGAGACAAATTTCTTTTTAAAATTTTTTTAATGTTTTATTTATTTTTGAGAGAGAGAAAGACAGCATGAGCAGGGAAGGATCAGTGAGAGAGAGAGAGACGCAGACTCCAAAGCAGGCTCCAGGCTCTGAGCTAGCTGTCAGCACAGAGCCCGAGGCGGGGCTCAATCCCATGAACCGTGAGATCATGACCTGAGCCGAAGTCAGACGCTTAACCGACTGAGCCACCCAGGTGCCCCTCCTGAAATAAATTTCTAACCATTGATACCAGTATCCTTGATACTAGATCAAGAGCATGCATATTTATTAAGGTTTTCATTAAATTGTTCTCAAGAATGGCTTACATTTACATAACAGTACCCAAAGGCTCCTTCCAGCATTCCTTGAAAATAGAAAGTGCCCATAGCTGGGTTCTTTAGCACTGACCTTGAAGGTAGACCCTGGCCTGCCCACTGACAGCCCCTCTTCTAACAGTGTGTGGACAACACCTACCTGTGTGTGGACAATGTCTACCAGAGCGCAGATGACGCCTACCAGTGTGTGGATGACTCCTACCAGTGTGTGCACAACATCTCCCAGTGCCCAGATGATGTCTACCCACGTGTGCACAAGATCCACCAGCATGTGGACGACACCTACCAGCATGTCCACAACATCTCCCAGTGCCCAGATGATGTCTACCAGTGTGTGCACAAGATCCCCCAGTGTGTGGATGATAGAAGCCCCATCTGCTGCAAACACAGCCTGAAAATGCTCATGCAGCTCTGGGGGCTTTGCTTGCAAACCTTCCGCTTGGTCAGGTGCAGACACCCTCACCAGCTGGATGGGATTTTCTCCTTGAGGCGGGCAGACCACCATACCACCTAGCCTTGCCCGGAAATGTTTAGGGACCCCCCAATCTAATTCCCGAGTCTGAGCCTGGAGCAGTTCCCCAAGGTGCTAAGGACACTTCAGGCAGGAAAACAACAACCCAAAAGCAATAGAACATGTTCCTCATCTCAGGGAAACGATGACCCAGTCCCACAACAGAGGCTGAGTGGCCCGAGATCACCAAGTGGGACCTGGGTACTCCAGGAACACCCCAGAAATGAGACCCAGACTCCCATCGGTGCCCTGAACACTGGTTGCCAGAGTTCTATTTAACAAAATGCATTCTACCCTCTTAGCTTGAGAAGTTCACCCCTGCTACTAACGGGAAGATCAGGTCTGAAACGTGGCTCCAGAACGAGCCTGAGACCCCTTCTCTTTCCACTGACACCGTCCCCCTCCCCACTCCTGCCCCCGGGGCTTTGTACCACACTGCCAGCGGCCTCATGTACACACCTGAGGACACCCCAGCCAGGGTGGCATGTGTCCATTTCTACCCATACTGTGCACCCCTGCCACACTCCCTTCATTGGGGTCTGGGGTGGACACGCGCACTGTGCGGTCTGTCACAGACCCGGGGAAAAGACACGGGCATGTTGGAAGCAGACTGGGCACCACCTGGGTAGGAGCCTCCAGGGTCCTGTGTGTCTGGAGTGAGGTCCAGAGAGGGCAGCGCAAATGGCCCGACTCCTCGTTTCGATGAGAGGCACAGGGCAAGCCCCCGAAGGTCTCCTTGTGAGCCCATCAATGCCATCCCAGGGTGGGGACGCCCTGCTCTTCCAGCTAATGGTTTACTCTTCCAATGTGATCACTTCGTTTTTTAAAAACGTGCCTTGGCCAGAATCTCAGAATCAATTCACACCACCTCCGTTCTTGCCCACATCTCAATCCGTCCAGCGAACTTTGAACTTATACACATACACACAGATACAAGTCAGGAAAATAAAAAGCCAAGCCAAAAAAATTAAAATCTTGCTTGGCATCCAGTCAACTAAGTGTTAGTATTCATTTTTTGTAAAAAATACAGGGAACATGTGACATAGAAGCGAAATTTCCTGATAGATGTCAATGCTGAGTGACGGGTACCGGGGATTCATTTTTCCTTCTACTTTTGTGCATTTCAAATGGTAACAATTAAAGGTTAAGGGAGGGGCGCCTGGGTGGCTCAGTGTGTTAAGCATCTGACTTCGGTTCAGGTCATGATCTCGTGGTTCAAGAGTCTGAGCCCCATGTCGGGCTCTGTGCTGACAGCTTGGAGCCTGGAGTCTGCTTCAGGTTCTGTCTCTCCCTCTCTCTGCTCCTCCCCTGCTCACGCTTTGTGTGTGTGTGTGTGTGTGTGTGTGTGTGTCTCAAAAAATAAACAAACATTTAAAAAATATAGTTTTTAAGAAAAAGGTCAAGAGAAGAGTTTTTGAGCCACATGGCCCTAAAAAGGAGGCAAGATCTGAAATCACATTCCTACGGGCGAGCTACGAAAATGACAGGTAGAAGTACACACTACCCCAGTTTGTGTGGTTGTAAATATTACGCTCAGCAGACCTACCAGTAGGGAACAAGGCCCATACGCAAGCCTTGGTGGCCAACAGGCCGTGTGGCCCCGGGGGGCTGCCCGAGTCAGGAGCCTGGGGCCCCCCACCTGGCCCTACCTGCCCTTCAGTCTTCACCCCAGGGTGCTGATAACTTGGTCACTCACTGATCGTCTCAGGTGCTCTTGAGCAGGTCAGAGGTTAAGGCACTGACCTGCAATCCCAAGCCACCAAGCCAGGGAAAGTGAGCAAGGCAGTTCAGAACAAGCTTTGCTGGGCTCCATGGCCATTTCACCAATTCAAACAAAGCAGGATATTGTGGTCTCAGTATAAACACAGCAGCTGGGAAAACCCAGGCCTGGTGTTTACACAGAAACTTTTCCCCCAGAAGCTCAAAGTAATTTAGGGACACTCACTAATTAACTTAATTAAGTCTCCCAGGCCTCCTCCCCACCCCTATGCCGCTGTTGTCTGCTCAACAGCAGACGAGGCTGGAGGAGGGAGACCCCGTCCCGCTGGCTCACAAACACATGTGTAAACACACCGACACCCGCAGGCCACCCTCCCTAGGGGCTGGGTGGAAAAAACTGACCTTTGGAGTATCGGTGCTCATTCTGAAAAAGTAATCTATAAACAATAGCCACACTTCCCTTCGTGTGGGCCACACTATACCTAACAGAGACCAAGGGAAAGACAGCGACTACTTTTTGTCTCAATGTGCAAATAAGAGAACATCTGCGCGCTACCTCTAGATTGGGGACCACAGGGAATTGTTACATGCTGCGGCTTTTCACCCATACTTGAGAAGCCTCCTACTACTCAGGCAGCTCACCAAGAAAACCTAATAACGACTTTTAAAATTGGTGCCAATAGGTTTGGCTTTTCTGCTTCCGAATTCCTGTTCCCACCGATCTACATGTAAGATAGGTTCTCAACCTAATTCTTTTAGAAGCAGGAGTTTAGAAGTCTTTCCTCAGCACGCTTCCTGCTAGCAGGCTAGGTGGCCTGGAGTGGGGACCGTCTGCAAGTCCCAGTGGAACAGGAGAGCTGTGCCCAGCAACGGACCAACCAAGGATCATTGGCTTTTCCTAAACTCACAGCCCAGTTCAAGCCCCTGAGCACTGCATGGACAGGCTAAGCAGTGTGAGCTCCTAGCCGGTGGTGAAACGCCTTTTCAAGTGTGGATCCTCATGGGGTAAAACGTGCCTTGGAGGGCTATGGGGCCCACTCGCTCTCCGGCTGATCCCAGTGAAAGTAGCTTGCATCTGCCACAGGGCTGGGCAGAATTTAGGAACTCTCACTAGCTGGGGAGAAACCACCACCTACATGCTAATAAACCACTCACTTAGGCCTCCGATTCCTCCCGGGGGTGACCCATCACAGGAAATCACAGCTGTATTCAAAGGAAGCTGCTCTCAACCTTGAACCGGTCAGGATTCCAACGCCAGCGATGCCGGCTTCCACAGATGCACGGTCCCACGCAGAAGCAGAGATTGAGAGCTTCCGGGGAAAAAATGAAAGTACTCTTTTCCTCGTCAAGGAAAGGAAAGAAAAAAAACTAGCCCTCTGAAACCCAGATGGGAAATTTCAAGCTCAGAGCCATTCTATCAAATTGTGGCACGTTTAGGATACTTGAAAAGTTTGAAACAACTTTCTAGTAACAGAAGTCTGTTAGAATCCTCTTCTGGACCAGCAATACCACCAAGCGCTACAGCTGCTTTTTAAAAATAGTTTCACTTAGTGCCCAACTTGAGCTCAGGTCATGATCTCATGGTCTGTGAGTTTAAGCCCCGTATCGTGCCGAAAGCTCAGAGCCTGGAGCCTGCTTCAAATTTTGTGTCTCCCTCTCTTTCCCGCCCTTCCCCGTTCGGACTGTCTCTTAAAAATAAATAAACATTTAAAAATTTAAAAAAATAAAAATAGTTTTACTTAAGAAAAACAGACTTTAAAAATTAAGTACTCAACCCAAGTTCTACTGAAAAATGAATGCTAGATTAAGTCACAAATGTGGACCACACATGAGTTCAGGAAAGGCTAGCTCCTTTCATACATCCTCTGTTCTAGAATCCAGAGGACTGTAATCCCCAAAGTAATATACATGCATCACAGCCCAAACTTCATTTCCAAGTGGAAAATATGCATTATATTACTTTCATTAATCATTTTTAAAGTCTTCACTTTTGGAAAAAAAAACAATAAAGCCTTTTCCTCCATGTGGCTTCAAAGGAACCCTTAAATGGGCATGAACCCTGCTTAATGCTGTAATCCAACAGGATGTTTTAATCTTTTTGATGAAGTAGTATTTTTGTACTTTGAAATTATCTCTCGGCTCTGATAAATGTGGTACGAAGTTGACATCTAAAATGGGATGGAAATTTCTGCGGTTTTTCCTTCAAGACCTTAGCAAATGACCAAACTTGGATTTTTCGGGACAGAGCAGAAACCGGAATAATCTGAGAATAATTTCATTGACGATTCGATGCACACTACGACACCCACAATACTGAAGACATTGTCTCAGTAACCACGTGACTGAAAACAAGCCCGAAGACTATATGCTAATGATATGATTAGGGAAACTGAAAGAGAAGAGGTTCTTCCAAGCCCTATATCCTAACTGAGGAATGCATGCAGACAAGGCAGGGGGAAAAGACTAGAGACACTAATAAAGTATTGTAGCAGTGAGTGTACCGTGACCTTCCTCTGAGCTTCCCAACAAGGCAGGATGGTACAGCTGGTCACCAACAGGAAGCCCACAGTCCATTGTTCCTTAAGTTCTAACAGTCCCACCTGGTTTTGCTTACTTTGGCTGCACAACAAGGTACAGGGTGGCTGGTGATACCCGGAAAGCATGCACTGTATTACATTTATAAACACAACCCCATAGGACTCAGGTAGAGGTGTGTCACACCGGGCACGCAAGTTTCATAGCCTCTTCGGGCCTCAGTTTACCCATCCACAATTTGGGGATACTAGCAGCTCTTTTGTGGAACTGTGAAAGTTACATGAGATCATCACTAAAGTCCTTGGCACAGCGCCAGTCTCAAGACTTCCTGAAGCACAGACATGAAACACACTGGCCGGGCACCTAGCTTCAAATACATCCAGCCTGGAGGCCGAGTCACCAAGTAGTACATTCGCTTCCAAGTTCCTTCTGTAACTTTGCAGAACTGATGCTTCCTGGCCAAGTGGTGAAGTGAGGCAGAGGTGCCATCAGAGATTTTCTCCGGGGTCTGTGTGCCGGTAACTGTGTCCCCACCCCGACTCCCCACCCCCGTCCCCTCGGGGAGTGAAGCGGGCCAACACACACCAGCGGGCAATCACTGATTCCATCAACAGGTGCAAAAGAAAGCGAGCGCCAGGCGCAGGGGCGGGGCGGCTTCTAAGTCAGTCCCCCGGGGTCTCTCTGAATCTGTAACGTGTCCCGGCGGAGCGCGGGACAGAGAAGGCCACAGCCGGCGCTCCAGGAACGCAACCGTGAGGCGGGCGCCGTGAGGGCAGACCCCCGGGAGGTGCTGCGGGCCGCCGCGTACCGGGCCCGGCCAGAGGGGCACTCGGGCGTCGCCCGGGTCTCCTCATTCCAACAGGGGCGCGACCCCACCCCCACCCCCCACCCCGGCTGTCTCCACGCCGCCCGGCGACCGCGGTCACCTCGGGGAAGGGAGGCGCCCGTTTCTCGAAGTCTCAGCTCGGCCGGCGCGGGCGCCGCCTCCAGCCCGGGGGCCGCCGCCGGGGTCGCACTCACCGAGCGTGGCCACGGTGCCGGCCTCGAAGAGCAGGCAGTCCCCGCGGCCTCGCGCCTCCAGCAGGACGCTGCTCTCCCCCGCGGGGTCCAGCCGCCCGAGCAGCCGCAGCCCTTTGCTCAGCGCCATGGGCGCCGGGGCGCGTCCGGCCCGAGGGCGCGCAGCCCGCCTCGGCTCCCCGCGCTCCCGCAAGTGCCGGGAGTTTCACTTTGCGCCGGCTCCCGGCCCCGCGCAGGCTCCTCCCCGGCCTCCTCCCCGGCCCGGCCGCCCGCCCCCTTCCCCCCTCCGCCCTCGCCGCGCCGCCCCGGGGCAGGTGAGGGCGCACGGCCGCCCGCCGGCTCCGGCTCCCCGCCCTCGCCCGGCCGGGGCGCCGCGCTCCCCCCAACGGCGAGGCAGCTGCGCCCCCGGGGCCCGCTCGCGGGGCTGAGCCGGGCCGGGGCCCGTCCTCCCTGCCGTGGGCGGCGGCCCAGAGGAGGATTCCGCACATTCCTGGGCGCGCGGGAGGACGCGGGGTGCCCCGGGGAGCCGGAAAGCAGGGCGCCGCGGCCTCCTGTGGGCAGCCGGGGCCTGGCCCTCGGGGGCCCGGCCTGCGCGAGACCTGGGCCGGTCACCTCAGGTGCCTCGCGGCCCTGCGGGCAAAGCGGGTCTGGGGTCGGGGTGCGGATTAAGAGTTAACTCCCAGAAGGGGCTTAGGGAGTGCTGGCGAGTGCGAAGCGTTCAATAAATGCGGCCTTTTATTAGTTTTCTATACGCGGCGATATTGTGGGTCGCTTCCACACCAGGCGGAATTGGAGGAGATCAAAGGCGTGTTGTCTCGGAACTGAGACGGCGATCTCGAGGCGTGCCACGTATGTGACCTTGGCTTCTCCGAGCCCGCTTTCCTCACCTGGCGGCGGCAGTATCTGTCCGATGGCTAATCTGATGGGTGCCGAGTCGGAGGAGGTCAGGGCTTGAACGCTTGGGCAGTAACCAGCCGGGCAGCTGTGAGGTGTGGAGAGAGGGGTCTTTTCCCTCTCCCTCCGGATGCCTTTCCCCCTCCATCGTGCAGTCCCTCCTCCCCCCCCGTTGGGTATAGTCCTTGACTTCAGGGCAGACACTGTTACCAGCCAGTTTGTACTCGAAGCACATGGACCCCTGCAGATGGCCCTGCATCCCGCACTGTTGTGCACTGCCCTTCGGTGTAGGACCTCCCAGCTAGGTCCAGGAAGGCAGGGCCCCCCTTGACACTGGGTTCTTGGGTGATCGGGAGATGGATTATCTAATATGGCTCTTTGGGTAGGTTTAGAGGTTTCATTTCCTTCTCCTGGGATGGGAGAGTACAGACAGCCCCAGAGATCTCTCCATCAGCGCGTTTCCATCCGGCTCCCGAAACAGCGGAGCTCCTCTGGCCCCAACCTGCCCACATTGGAGAAGACTGTGGGTCAAGCTGCTTGTCTCTGGGGCATGTTCCAGAAGGAGCAGAGCCCCCAGTGCCAAGCAGGACACTGAGGTGCCATTGCAGGAATGACCAGGAACGACGGACATTCAGTCCTCTGTGGACAACCTCCCAGGTGATGATTTGGGGAATAAAATAAACATGAATCCGTGGCACAGATTCATGTCAGTCCTCTGCCTCCTGTCCTGGTTCTCACAGATTCTATTATAAAGTGGTGGGTGTCCCAGGAATGATGCCCGTTAAGCCCTCCAAACACTTTCTTCCTCCAGAAAATGGAGATTTTTGTCCTCATGAGGACAGTGTCCCCGTGAAATGACACAGACTAGCCTTTGGCCCACTTTTCCTTTCATTTTTTAGAATGAAGTTCTTTTTTTTTTTTTTTAATGTTTTTTATTTACTTCTAAGAGAGAGAGACAGTGTGAGCAGGGGAGGATCAGAGAGAGAGGGAGCCACAGAATGAAACAGGCTCCAGGCTCTGAGCTGGCAGTCAGCACAGAGCCCGACGTGGGGCTTGAACCCACGAACCGCGAGATCATGGCCCAAGCAAAAGTCGGATGCTTAACCGACTAAGCCACCCAGGTGCCCCTTTCCTTTCATTTTTAAAAAAATTTATTTATTTGGAGAGAGAGAGAAAATACGAGTGGGGGAGGGGCAGAGAGAGAGGGAGAGAGAGAGAATCCCCAGTAGGCTCTGCACTGTCAGAGCAAAGCCCGACTCAGGGCTTGAACCCATGAACCGTGACATGATGACCTGAGCCAAAATCCAGAGTTGGACTCATAACCAACGGAGCCACCCAGGAGTCCCTCCTTTCCTTTTAAACTTGAAGCTCACTTCTTCCAGGCAGACCTCCTGGAATGCCGAGGCCCCAGGAAATACCATTCACGTGCACTCAGATTCACAGATGTACACTTCAGCTCTCATTTGCTCATGCGTTGCTTGAGAAGTGTTTTTGTATTTCTATTCTCTTAGCTCTATCTCCCCAATTAGGGCTGAGATCTCGGGAAGGGCCCTGGACTTTTTCACTCTCTCCCTCTTTTGTGCCTTCTTTAGCATCACATAATTGAAAGCTCTGCCTCGTCCATGCTGTACATATTGTAGAAACTTCCCTACAGTGAGCAGCAGCCTTGGGCATTACAGCTTAGAGCGTCTGAGACACAGTCAACTGGAAGATGAACCACTATTTTATGTACGACTGAGAAAGAAAAAAGGCTGCTTGCTAAACTGTGTCATTAAATCCTTGGCGGTGCCCTGATTTCAACAACAGTATGATGTGCATCTTAGACTCCGTGAACTAAAGTGGCTGCTCCCCTGTCTCTGATATTTGGCTGAATGAGCCAAGAGCCTGCTGGGCTTTCAGGTTGCTGCCCTCTGGTTAGGAGTGAATGGTCAACATGGGGCGGGGGGTAGGGGGTGGGTAGACAAAGCACTGGCCTTACATGCCCTTTGCCTTGATGGGTCAAGGATCACCCTGGCACTGGCCCATTTAGTAGATGGAGAAGGTAACAGAGCTGGAGACATTTCAGAAAAAGCTCGGCTTGGGGCGCCTGGGTGGCTTAGTCGGTTGAGCGTCTGACTTTCGCTTAGGTCATGATCTCGTGGTTCGTGGGTTCAAGCCCCGCGTCGGGTTCTGTGCTGACTGCCAGCTCAGAGCCTGGAGCCTGTTTCAGAGTCTGTGACTCCCTCTCTCTCTCTGACCCTCCCCTGCTCACGCTGTCTCTCTCTCTCTCTCCTAGGAATAAATAAAACATTAAAAAAAAAAGAAAGAAAAGAGAAAGAAAAAGCTCGGCTCTGATACCTAAATGGCGAGTGCAACCTGGGAAGACAAGATGGCCCATCGGAGGAGGGAAAGTTTGGGGGTATTCGGCTCCTGGAGGGCCCGTGAGTGGAAGGGGAGGGGGTGGGGCAGGAATGAAAGGTCTCCTCCATCGGCCCCGGAGAGGCCACTGCAGGAAATTCGACTTGGCTTCGCCACGGGGCGGCAGGCAGGTCCGGGGAGCCTGGAGCCCAGCAAGCTCTCAAAGCAGATGGAGAAACAGGGGCTTTGAAATACATGAAAGGCTGTGTCTGGTGCCTGATCGCATGAGAGGCGAGAAGGGCAGCGAGGAGTCAGAAAGGACACCGGTGTTTGGAGAAGGGGACAGCGTGGCACCGTCCACAGAGACAGAGAGCTGGGGGCGGGCCGCGGGGCGCGGCTGGGGCTGAGCTGAGTTCAAGATGAGGAGGGTCGCCGGGCGGAAAAGGCCAGGGATGAATAGTGGAGGCTCTGAGGAGGCTGTCCGCGGGGAGCGGAGACAGGCGTCTGAGCCTGCGAGGGGCAAGGGGAAAAGACCAGAAAGAAATGGCCTGAGAGATTAGAGAAGCCACGGGAAGCCGGGACCGGTCAGTGGTTTGCAAACCTCAGCAGGGTCTGTAAGAATGAGGACTCAGAAGAGCCCCTTGGTTGGGTGACCTTTGAGTGGCGACTTGTGTTAGAGGGTCGTGCGGAGCATCAGCTTGCCGAGACCCGAGGACGAAAGGCAGGCAGTGGGCGCAGGCTGCCAGCCGGAGGGGCCTGGCTGGGAGAAACCCAGACGGACGCGGGCAGAGGGGGCTGCTGTCCCCTGCCTGGCTTTCTGAGCTGGGCTGGGCCTGCGGCGTCAGAGGAGAGACGGCAAGGAAGGGCGGGGGGGGCTCGTGGATAGGATGCGTCCCCCCCTGGACAGGAGAAGGGAGGCCCTCCGTGCAGGGGGAAGGATGCGCTCTCCGGAGGGAGGGAGGGAAAGGACGTGAGGGGCAGGGTGGAAAAGGGGATAGGAGGCACCGGCCTTCCAAAGGCCGGGCCCTGGCTGAACCCCCAGTAAGCAAAAAGGGGGTGTGAATAGTAGCTGAGGCCGAGAGAAAGGCCCAGAACGTTTACTGTGGCTTAGGGGATCCCGAAGGCATGTTCCAAGTCCCGTGGGCCTGAGGAGATACTAGGACCTGCTAGGGGCGGCCTTGGCTGACGCTCCCTAGGATTCCGTGCCAGTGGAGCACGTCTCAGTCCCGTGAGCTCTGCCTGGAAACCGCAGGGCCTGACCCCCGTTCGCCTCCCCTCCATCCAAGTTTGGTTCCCTGCGCCACAGGCGGCGCTGCGGACTTGCCAGCAGGAGGTGAGCTGGAGAGGACGCAGGGGAGGGAGAGCGGAGGTGAGCGGCCCCCCGGGCCCCTGGGGACCTGCAGAGTCGGGCGGCCCCTGCGTGCACCCACCAGGCTTTGCCTCCACGGCCAGGCAGCTCCCATCAGCCGGGAAGAGCATCCAGCACCGGAGAATGACTGCCTCCCTCCACCCACCGCCCCTGCCCCTCCGCCCCACCGCCCCTGCCCCTGCACCCCTGCCCCCCCCACCCCGCCCCTGCCCCCCACCATCCCTGCCCCCGCCACCCCTGCCCCTCCCCCCCGCCACCCCTGCCCCTCTGCCCCACCGCCCCTGCCCTGCACCCCTGCCCTGCCCCACCACCCCTGCCCCTCCACCCCACCACCCCTGCCCTCCACCCCACCACCCCCCCCCTCCACCCACCACCACTGCCCCTCCACCCCACCACCCCTGCCCCTCCACCCCACCATCTCTGCCTCTCCATCCCACCACCACTGCCCCTCCACCCTAGCCCCTCCCCCGCCACCCCTGCCCCTCCGCCCCACCGCCCCTGCCCCTGCACCCTGCCCCGCCCCACCACCCCGTCCCTGCACCCCACCACCCCTGCCCCTCCACCCCACCATCCCTGCCCCTCCACCCCTGCCCCTCCACCCCACCACCCCTGCCCCTCCACCCACCACCCCTGCCCTCCACCCACCACCCCTGCCCCTCCACCCCACCACCCCTGCCCCTCCACCCCACCATCTCTGCCTCTCCATCCCACCACCCCTGCCCCTCCACCCCTGCCCCTCCACCCCGCCCTCCATCCCACCACCCCTGCCCTCCACCCCACCACCCTGCCCCTCCACCCCACCACCCCGCCCTCCACCCCACCACCCCTGCCCCTCCACCCCACCACCCCGCCCCTCCACCCCACCACCCCTGCCCCTCCGCCCCACCACCCCTGCCCCTCCACCCCACCACTCCTGCCCCTTCACCCCACCACTCCTGCCTCTCCTGGCCCAGGATCAAGAGCCTGGAACTCATTGCCCTCCCCACTGGCCCCCGTCGGCAGCCATGTTCCCAGAAGCCCATGTCTGCTGTGACCCTTCCCTCTCAGCCCATCTGCCTCCTCAGCTTTGTTCAGCCAACACCCTAACCTGGCGCTCCCTGCTCTTCCTCAGATGCGCTCGGACCTTTGCACTTGCTGCTCCTCTACATATCCCTGTGGCCGGCGCTCTTACTCTTTCAGATCTGTTACAAAACCGTCTTCTCAGTGAGGCCTTCCCGAGCGCCTCTGTCTAAATTTCCTCCACCCACCTAATCCCGTTTGCGGACTGAGCTGTGTTGCTCCAAACCCACATTCAGCATGTGACTGTATTTGGAGACAGGGCCTTCGAAGAGCCCATGAGGCTAAAGACAGGTCACATGGGTGAGTCCTAATCCTCCCTATGTCCTTAGATTAGGACACAGACACGCAGAGGGGGGACCCTGTGAAGACACCAGGAGACGATGGCCGTCTATAGACCCAGGAGAGAGGCCTTAGAAGACCCAACCTTGCCACCAATGTGATCTCTGATTTCTCGGAGATGAACAGAAATAAACTTCTGTTTATTGTTTAAGCCCATGGTCTATGGAACTTGGTTTGGGTGGCCGGGTTTGGGTGGCCGGGTACACTCTGTATTTCGTATCTTCTTCCCTCTTAAATTTTCTCCTGAGCACGTATCACTCTCTTACATAAGAGCTGATTTACTTATTTACTCATTGGTCCTGTGTGTCACCCTCCTCTCACTAGATTATAAGCTCCCTGAGCAGGGGTGCCTTTGTGTCGTCCCATGTGCAGCTGGCAACCCCCAGTCCTAGAACAGCGTCTGGTATGGGGAGGGATCCGAGAAGCCAGTCCGGCAAATACGGGAATCCTCTTAGCAGCAGGATTCGCAGCCTCTGAGGTCGTCCACAGCAGCGATTCTTACCCGACTCTTGAATTTATCAAACACATATTTACTGAGCACCTACTCTGTGTCAAGTATTGTTCTAGACGCTGAGGAAATAGCAACATGAAAAACAGAGAAAAGCCCCTGCCACAGAGGAGGCATCAAACAAATGTAACCTGCTAGCTGGCGATAGTGGTGCGGAGGTCAAGAGGGTGCTGGGGCGGGGAGGGGGTGTCCAATTTTAAACAGGGGTCCCGAAGGGCTTTGCTGAGAAGCGACATCAGAGTTAGTACCTGGAGTAATTGAGGGAATGGGCCCCGTCAATATCGCAGGGGAGGGCATTCCTGGCACCAGCGACAGCGAGTGCAAATCCTTGAGGAGGGAGCTGCCTGGAAGGGGGGGTGGGTGGAAGGGGGGGTGGGAGGGCAGGGGACATGGACCACTGTGACACTGGCTTGTGCTCTGAGAGGAGGGAGCAGAACAATGACGCGCTCAGATGCTGGTTTCTTCAGACCATCTGCTGCTGAGTTGAAACCTGAGCGCAGGGCAGGGGGAGAGAGGGCAGAGAGAGTAGAGGGGAGGCCATTGCCACACCCCGGGGCTTGCCATCGGGAGGAGGGTGGAGAGAAACAGTCCCTTTCTGGGCAGGCTTTTGAAGAGTGAGCCAGTGGGCGTTGCTGTCAGAGCAGATAAGAATACGAGCCAAACACTGGAGTCTGGATGACCCCGCGCTTTTGGCGCTGAGCTGAGCGGAGCAGGCTCGGGAGGAAGGACTCCTCGCAGCTGCAGTGCCCTGGAAGCCAAGGGAAGGAAGCGTCTCGAGGAGCCGATGGCAAAGGCTGGGGCGGGTCTGGTAGGACGGAGACCGGGGTTCAGCTGGGTGCGGGTCCCGGCTGCCCCCACAGAAGCAGTTGCAGAAGACGAGTGGGGGTACGCAGGGTCTTTTTTACGGCTCGTCCTGTGTGTGCTCACGGACGTCGTTATCGGCTTCAGATGATTCAGTCAGTGGCAGCAGTGACTCTGAACCCCCTGAGCTTCCGCAGTGAAAGGCTTGAAGCTCCTGTGACTGTTCCCCGTGCCTCCTGGCCCCCATCACTCCTGTACACGCATTGCTTCCTGGGGCCGTCTTCCAGCTCCCCCACTTCTGCAAGCCTGGCGAACACACCGCACACAGTTCTCTGATGAGGCTCTGACTCATGTGGAGCATAATTAAAGGGATGATACATACGGTTTTCTGGATTCCCTTCCGTTTCGTGCACCTTTGTACTTTCCCTAAAAGGGATTCATTAATCATACGACTAATTATGACTTAAGTTTTACACCGAATAGGAGCTTTCATCTAAATACACTCACAAATGAGAAAACACCCTACTATCAGACCACATGCTCCATTCTGGGGTTAGAAAACTATGATCACCGTAAGTATGCTGGAAAAACAAACCAACCTGTCAGCAAATAATGAATGTATTTATTGAGACCCTACATGCACAGACTGGCTGGGTTTCAAAGATGTCTAGCCCTAATCTTACATAAAACTTCAAAGTCTTTCAAGTACTTTTTAAAAATTTATTGATTTGTTTTGAGAGAGATAGAGAGGGGAGGAGCAGAGAGGGAGAGAGAGAATTCCAAGCAGGCCCTGAGATGTCAGTGTGGAGCTTGATGAGGGCCTGGGTCCCACGACCCTGAGATCATGACCTGAGCCAGAATCAAGAGTTGGACGCTTACCTGACTGAGCCACCCAGACGCCCCTCAAAGTACTTTTCATACATGAGATTTCATTAGATATTTAACAATACTGTGAATATTTAAGGCAAAAACCCAATATTCTCAACTCATGAATGAGCTAATTCATTCATTCGCCCAGACTCAACCTGCCAGGAGGGTATATACCCATTGGTTAATACCCATCCCCTCCGTTAGCTCTGAATCCTTCACAGTTGCTAGAGAAATTGCATCACCTTGCAGACTGGTGTCCTTTTTCCAAATAATAAGTATTAGATGTTACTAGATATACAGTCAGTGTCCATTTTTCCAGTTGTCTCCTGATGTCATCATTTGCTCCCTGGGGTTGATGTGAAACACACAAATAATGCTTACACGGTGCAACTGATGTGTCCATTCAATTCCCTCTCAATACATGTTTCCCTTCCATTTCTTTTTTCTCCATTGCAATTGATTTGTTGAAGAAACTCGCTGCATGATGCATGCCCAGCAGTCCCACACAGACTGGACTTTGCCGAGTGTCCCTGTGGTGTCATTCAGCAGGTCTCTTTGCCCTCTGCATCACCTGTGGCTCATCTGGGGGTCGTGGGTAGGGAAGATGGAGCAGATCATATCTCGTGGGGCCGGTGTGTTCTTCCCCTCAGGGAGCAGCTGTCTGCTTTCTTCTCTTCATGATGTAGCAACCACTGACCACCGATGCTATAATCCTTGCCAACAGTTATGTTCTATTCTCTCCCTCCTTCTTCATTTGTAGCCAAAATTCTTCCATAAACAGAAAATTCCCATCTACTATATGTTTACCCTGTGGTCACACAAACAAAGCAAGCAGAATGGGATTCTTTTCCTTTATTTACTAGGATTCAAAATAAAGACTTACTTTGAACTCAGTGAGCTAGTCCATTAACATCCTCCGACGGTGACCTATTGATTTGTTCTTCCACTTTCATTGTCCCTGTCGATTGTGGTTTTACCTGTACTGGTGCTCAAAAAGTCCCGTCCTTGGCCAGCCCGCCTCTTCAGCCCACA
The DNA here is from genome assembly GCA_017311185.1 of Proteles cristata cristata. NCBI lineage: Eukaryota > Metazoa > Chordata > Mammalia > Carnivora > Hyaenidae > Proteles > Proteles cristata. The sequence continues at coordinate 2,015,176 of JAESUZ010002849.1, read as the reverse complement.
TGTGACGCTTCAGAGAGCTCTGACCACGCCATTCCCCCGCCCCCACCACACACACACACTGTCCCTGCTCTTTCCCTTGGAGGCAATTCACTCTCTGAATCCTTCGTGCACCTGTGCTTTTCTTGGTTGCCTTCACACAGGCAGAATCATGTCAGAGTCAAGTGCAAGAACCGTGTAGCCTGTCCACCTGGGTTTGGAATGATGGCCAATCTTGAGTAATTTACTTACCTTCCTGGAGCCTCAGATTCCTCATCTTGTGTATGGATTTATGAGAAGTAAGCTCCACGTAAGGGCATGGATGGTGCCGGGCCGGCATGGACACTAGGGAGAGGCTAGCCATCAGTGCGCACCCCCCACTGTCCCGCGGTCTCCGCTCAGCCAGGGCTGTGTCTGTACGGTTAATGTCGGGCACCTGGTGCCTGGTGTTCGAGGCTTCCTTGTTGAGTGAAGAACGAAGGACGCATGAACACCTGCTTGGAGCTGGCTGGGGAATTGAGTCTCCTAAGTAGACACGGGGCAGCTCAGATGACACATGCCTTTATCTTGCATTCCCAGAGTCCAGAATCAAAATGCTGATGCACAGGTACTGGTAACACGGGAAACACGGGAGAGATATTGAGTTGGTACGGTCATCGGAGCAGGAGGAGGTGGGTCTGTATTCTCTGTCGTAGGCAGCCCATCGCCTGGGAGACTGGGCTGCCCATCAGATTGAGCTGATATTTACTAGCTGCGAGGAAATCAGGTGAATTCCTGTCTAGCTCTCTGCCGTCGCTCATGGCAGAAACAGCTGTGGATCTTGGCCACCATCCCCCATCTCCACCCCTCTCGGGTTAGGGAAGCCTGGTGGGCTCTCAAGCCCCGTGGCTCAGCTCCCTGGGTGAGCTGGCCCGGCCCTCTGGCCTTTATGCTGTGGGTTGCGTGTCGTGCGGCCTTAACAGGAGGCTGGTTGGAAGTTTATTTCGTTATTATTTCTGTGAGAAAGGAATATGAGACACGAGATCTATCTACAAACACGCTCACACACATCTGAGCTTATGGCGGCAGGTCAAGGTAACTGGGTAAAAGCTTTCTTTACGTTTTTTTATAACGCCCCTCCAGCAGCAGAGCCTCCAGACCGTGGCCTCTCTGAGGACGGTACCAGAGCCCGCCGGCCACAGGTAAACCTCTCCCAGGAGAGCGCGCCTGGCAGCCAGCCCCTGCGCAGGCGGTGGTGAGCTCAGCAAGATCGCCGGACGCCCCAGCGATTCAGAGACTCACTGACACACGTGTTTGTGCGACACCTGCCTTCTCTGCCCCCAGGTCCTGGGCGTCTCCCTTCCCTCCTGCTGTACCACTGAAAGTCAACAGTTCCTGCCTGCTGCTTACATGGGTTGGACCAGAGGCTGCCTGTGTGGGCACCTGTGGGCTCTGGGGACCAGGGGAACTGTCTTCGCGTCTGTGGCCGAGACCGAGCTCCGCGCACAGCTGTGCCAGCTGCCATTCGGGCCTCGGGCCTGAGCCCAACACCGTCACAGACGGTGAAAAACAACCCAAAGCACACCTGGCCCAGGTCGGGGCGTGGGACCTTTCCGATGGCAAGAACTCCACAGGGCGGCTTGTGGACCACGCAGCTCAATGCCGCCCTCAGGGAGAACCTGCCTGTAGCGAATGATTGTCTGGGCTGGATTCTGGCTGCCTAGTCGCTGTCGACTGAGTGGTCTTTCTCCTGCATCCGTGCTCTGCTCCAGCCTGAGAGATGGTGACTGGGAGGAAGCGGGGAGGGCACACCAGCCCCTCCTCCCCACATTCCTGCTGGAGAGGAGGCTCTGGCCTCTGGAATGTGCTCAGGAGATGGGCAGGCCTGTTTCCCTCTATCTGTGACCCTCCCCTGAAATACCCGTCCTCTGAGTGGGCTCCAAGATCCATAGATAGAGGAAATGCCACTGGGCTTTTATAACAAGGCCTGCACATTGTCACTCTAGGGAGCAGGGAAAAAAGTTACAGGGGGTAAGTATTAGTTCAAGGTTCAAAAGACTTTTCTAGCAATTAGAGGTTAAAAACAACAACAAAACACTACCTCGTATGTTCTGTATCTCCGGAGGGATATGCAGGTGGAGGCTGGGCCATGACCCCTCCCATGGGTGTGTGAGACAGGAAAAACTTAATGCTTGTGTTTCCCTGCATGTTTGAAAACTTTCAAAGTGTAAAATTGTGGTGGAATGAAACACACTCCTGGAGCTAAAGCAGCCATTTTGTGACCATGAGACAATAGGCCAATGTGCTCATGATTCAGGTAGGTTGGGTCCGAGGACCCAGAAGGGGCCCCCCAGAGAGGATCCTTGGCTTTGTGCAAGACAGAAATTAAATGCAGGCTGAGACAATGAAAGCAGAGTTTATCCTATAGCGAGAGTGATAGTAGAGAATAGCAGAGGGAGTGTCTGGGAGACTCAGAAGGGACGGGGGAACGAGTGTGAGTGTTCATCATTTGGAGCCAGGGGTTTATATCGGAAAAGGAGTCCAGCGTGGGTGTTCCTGCAGGAATCCAGGGTAGGGTCTCATCAAAGGTGAGTGGCTGAATAGTAGGTGTTATTTTATAGATTGTTGAAGGTAGGGGTGCTGATGCCAGCTCAGGCTGAAGTTTGTTCGAAGCTAATGTTCTGGAACATGTTTGAGATCTGACTCTTCTTAGACGTGTCAGGTGTTTGGGCACCTAGGACCGAAACTCAGGGAACGATTAGCCTTCTCGCTTCCCTCTTACAGTGGGAACATAGCTTTTTTGGGGTTTCAGTCAGACACAGGAGAAAAATCTAGAACATGAGTAACGAGGGCCATGCAGGAAAACAGCAGAAATGGAGGCTTTCAAAAATGGAGTCCCTCTAGCCTCCCTACCTCACTAAGAATTAGGGTACAGAAGGAAAGAGCTGAGCTGCTCCCCTACCTCTAAATGACCTACCATGAGAGTTCTTGTTTATTTAAGATTTTTATACTTGAGTTTTCTGTTGCTTCCAGCCAAAGCCTTCCAAAGGACCCCTGATACACTGGCTCCGATGTGTGATTATTGGAAGATTTAAATAAATTAATTTTATTCAAAAATGAATGACCATGTAATGATCTGAAATTTCACTGGACTTTTCAAAACTGTATGATGGAGCAAAATTTAAGGGCAAAAATTTTTTTTAATCTGTATTTCAAAAAATTTTAAACATACAGAAATCCAAGTCAGCTCTGTCTCTTTTATAATAAAAAGGCAAAAGTCTTTCTCCAGAAGGCCCCAACAAACTTCCGCTTAAGTCCCACTGACCAGAGCTGGGTCACATGTCTGGCATTCACCATGGGGACGTCCCCCGTCTGTTCGGTTGAGATGGGCGAGAGAGAAAGAGGGTGGGAATGAATGGGCTTGGGGTCGGACGGCCAGCCGTGTCCCCCCCGTCTAGAAGAGCCAGCATCTGATAATCATGCCTGTTATTTTAGCATAAGCCTTAATGCTGCCTTAGAAACAGTTACAAGCTATTTCAATTTTTTCCACATGTCCTTTCTTCCCTCCCAAGGCAATCACGGGGTGGAATGGGCAGGAATGATTTCCGATTTGCTCATGGGACACTCAAGTCCTGATAAGACTTGTTATTAGACACCAGCTCTCCAGACCTCTCACCCTGCGGTTTTTTGCTGTTGGCTGCGCTGCTTCTGATTTCGTATTTTCTCTCTGCGAGAACTTACTTTTCCGCTGTGTTGCTGATGAATTCAGCAGGCCCGAGTGTTTTCGCTGGTTTGCTGAGTACCGCCGATCACTGGTATTTTCGGCATAGCTCTAGAAGCAGGAGGCGAATTTGTTTCTTCAGGGACCAGGGAAGACAAGCTAAAAAAACTGTGACGGCCTTTCTCAGATCAAGCTATGTGACTTTTTAACCGCCAAACTGAATGTGAATCCACATAAGACATAACAAAAATGAGAGCTAAGAAAGGGCTTGTCACAGTTTAGGGAGCAGGAAGGAAAGCAGAAGGGAGGTGTGACCCAGGTCACCTGGCTCTTATCCTTCTTGGCTCCTTATTGCTATAGCTTCCTAAAGGACCCCTCGTTAAAAGAGGCGTTCTGGGGGCGCCCGCGTGGCTGAGTAGGTTGAGCGTCAGACTTCCGCTCAGGTCATGATCTCACGGTTCATGAGTTTGAGCCCCGCATCAGGCTTATTGCTGTCGGTGCGGAGCCTGCTTCAGACCCTGCTTCAGACCCTCTGTCCCCCTCTCTCTGTCCCTCCCCTGCTCACGCTCTCCTCCATAAAAATAAATTAACACTAAAAAAGAAGAAGAAGAAGCGTTCTGTTTGCTTCTCAATAAAGACGTGGCTTTTGAACTATAAAAACGCCCCAGAGTTTGCCTTCTAAGCATATTTGTGCTAAAACTCTGGGGTGCTGCCTCACCTCGCCCGCCTCAGCCTCCAGTCACAGCAGCGGGTTTCAAGCTCCAAACCTGCCTTCCTCTGCCCTGCAGACCAGCAGGGCCTGAGCAGATTCATTTACACGACAGTGTGGACTAGAGGCCAGATGTTCTTCACTCCCTTTACTGCTCTCTCCTTCCCTTCTCTCCGCCACGACGTCCCCCATTCTTTCCCAAACCCTTTCCGACAAAACTCTCCCGCTGGGAAAGGACACACCTCGTTAGCAGAAGGATTCTCCAGCCTCAGCTACTTTCCATTTCTCCACTCCTTTGGCCAAAGGGTGGGAGCGGATCTTTGCTTGGCCTTCAGTTGCTGCTTCCCACGGATGTTCTGAGCATGAAGAGCCCCCGGCGTTTTCCACGATGACCATGGATTAAAGTACTGGGTCCCGCTCAGACGGCTGGCCTGGGGAGCCGGCTGGAAGCTTGCAGGGCTATGTGGAAACAATCTCCCGTCCATTTGTGAGGTGATTCACCCCTCCCTCTTCATGATGTTCCTTCTGTCCGTGTGTTGTAAAGAGAAGGAGAGAGAAGGGGGAAGCAGTCACAGGAAGAAGAACAGGATATGGTCCATGAAATGTGAGCAAGTCTGGTTAGTCTGGAAATGGACTTTGTCTTTCAAGCAGCAGCTCCGAATCCTTAACTGAGTCATCCATACCTTTAAAAAGACAGTGAAACATATAAACCCCTTTCCTTAAAAAAAAAAAAAAAAGGGGGGTGGCGCCTGGGTGGCTTAGTCGGTTAAGCGTCTGACTTTCATTAGGTCATGATCTCGCGGTTTGTAGGTTCGAGCCCCGCGTCGGGCTCTGTGCTGACTGCCAGCTCAGAGCCTGGAGCCTGTTTCAGATTCGGTGTCTCCCTCTCTCTCTGACTCTCCCCTACTCACGCTGTCGTTCTCTCTCTCTCTAAACAGAAAAAAAAAAGGGGGGGGAATACGTTTGTGAATAATATACCTACGATCGCACGTGATTAGGAACAAGGACTTGGGCTGCTTCCACTTTGACCTCAAACTTCCTCAAGCTCTTCTCTCCAGCTGGCCTCTTGGCTTGGGAGGGAGGCCCTGAGGGCCCAGCGTCCCCTGATGGCAATGGAAACATGCCCACAAGCGACAAGGGTGCCCTAAGCCAGCAAGACCCCAGCCGTGATGGACTTCAAGGCCATGGCCAACTTGACCTTCACTGCCCACCTGCACGTGCCATCCACCTCCGCCCCACATTTTCCTTATATAAACCTGGAAGTACTTTTGGTGCTTTGGAAACACTCTGACATGCTAGTCCCCTGCCTGGGGCGCCTGGGTGGCTCAGTCGTTTAAGTGACCAACTCTTAGTTTCAGCTCAGGTCATGATCTCGCAGTTTGTGAGTTCCAGCCCCGAGTCGGGCTCTGCACTGACATTGCAGGTTGAGATTCCTGACTGGGATTCTCTCTCTCTCTCTCTCTCTCTCTCTGCCCTTACCCCACTCACGTGCTCTGTCTCTGTCTCTCAAGAAAAAAAGCTCCCATCTTTTTTCACTGCCATTTGTTTTTCTGCCTTTGGATTTTGTCAGCAGCAAGTGGCTGAGCCTGGTCTGTCTGGGCCCCTGGAGTCGGGGGGCTCTTATAGCGCTGGGCCCCAGCTACAGTTCACTGACATATACACCAGTATTACATGGACCACAAAGCCAAGAATGCCTCTTTTAGAATAAGTTAGAAAAAGCAGGGGTGCCTGGCTGGCTCAGTCAGTTAAGCCTCTGACTTCGGCTCGGGTTATAATCTCACGGTTCGTGGGTTCGAGCCCCGTGTCGGACTCTGTGCTGACAGCTCGGAGCCTGGAGCCTGTTTCAGATTCTGTGTGTGTGTCTCTCTCTGCCCCTCCACCATTGTGCATGCATGTGCTTACTCTCTCTCGCTCTCTCTCTCAAAAATAAATAAACATTATAAAAAAAAAAAAAGACAAAGCTGCTAACCCAAGTACCGCTAAGGGGGATGGGGAAGTAAATCTGAACCACAAAGAAATCTCCAAGGCCCTGGAAAATGGAGTTCATGTCATACAAAAGAAGAAGATCAAGAGCAGAAGGCTCCTCAAGAAAAATTTGAATTCCCGGGGAGGGGGTGAGGGTGTCAAAATGTCTGCAGTTGTAGGTATGCGCCTACTGTTTATGTGACCTCGTTTTCCACTCTGTTTAGATGTGTGGCGAGGGAGGGGCGCCTGGGTGGCTTAGTCGGTTAAGCATCCGACTTTCGCTTAGGTCATGATCTCACGGTTCGTGGGTTCGAGCCCCACGTTGGGCTCTGTGCTGACTGCCAGCTCAGAGCCTGGAGCCTGTTTCAGAGTCTGTGACTCCCTCTCTCTCTGACCCTCCCCTGCTCCAGCTGTCTCTCTCTCTCTCTCTCTCTCTCTCTCTCTCCTAGAAATAAATAAAACATTAAAAAAAAAAGAGAGAGATGTGTGGTGAGGGAAGAATAAACCCTTCGGAATTACAGTGGATCGATCTGTCTAGAGTGATTTAAACAGATCAACAAAAGAACTCAATCTCACAAAACTGGTTTATCTGCTTTTGTAAACGTTTGTTCTGTTTTTCTTCTTCTTACTCTTCATTTTGAGGTGGGTTGATAGTTTTCCAAATGGTACATTTCCAAACATGCCTGCTTCATTAAAGCCAAACTATTTCTAGACACCTGTTTATTATTTTTTAATGTTTATTTTATTACACATTAATAAAATAATGTGTATTATTATATTATTAACAAGAGAGAAAGCAGGGGGAGATGCGAAGAGAGAGAGGGAGACATAGAGTCCAAAGCAGGCTCCAGGCTCTGTCAGCACAAAGCCCAATGCAGGGCTTGAACTCAAGAACTGTGAGATCATGACCTGAGCTGAAGTCGGACACGCAACTCACTGAGCCACCCAGGCGCCCCTAGACACCCGTTTAGGGTCAGGGTGAACTCACACTCTGGCTCAAAAAAGAGAGCTATACCAGTTATGGGGAGCTGGTGTAGCTCTTGCTGCGTAAGAAATAAGTCCAATCTCGGTGGCTCCACATGGCAGGGGTTATTTCTTGCTCACGCAGTTCTCTGGGGGGTGGGGGATAGCAGCTTCACAGGCCGCCTCCCGTCTGTGTGTTGGCTCAGTGTTCTAAGCCACTTGACCCCTTCAGCCCCTCGATGTCAGCACTTACTCCCCTCATCACCTTGGGCAGCGGAGAAGGGCTGGAGAGAAGCCCACCAGCAATCGCTCTTTGGCCAAACCAAGGCACCCAGTGACACGCGATTTTATGGAGATGGGGAAGCCTGGTTGCGTCGATGGGCCCAGAGGAAGGAGAGGGCCACGGACGGTAAACCACATGATGCCTGCTGCAGGTGTTATAAAAAATCCACCTTCGGGCTTTGAAGTCAAGATATAACTTAAAGACAGAGTTTGGGATAAAGAGGAACAATAGCTTTACTGCTTTGGTGGGGGCTGGTGGGGGTGGTTACAGGGAATGTAGCGTCCAGCTGGTTTCCACAGCAATCGTGTACTTTCTGCCAGCCTCGTCCGTCATGTTTTCAAGGTGGTGCTGAGTTCCTGAAACAGAAGGCTGAGGAGGCAGGAGGTGAGAGAAAGAAGGTGACTCAGTACAACATTGAGCCTCACTGAAGCGTTAGTGCCGCCATCTTGATTTGGGTTCAACATTATGCTTCTAAGCGGTGTCACAGGGACGACTGGAACAGACTTTGAGCCATGTGTGTGCCAAGTACTCTCTGCAAATAGGAAACATAACGCAGCCTTAGATTTTAAAAATAAACCATACGTTTTCCACTTTCAGCAATGATGGAGGGCTGGAGGCCAGTTTACCCCTCCTTAAATGAAGAGAAAACTGGATAGATTATATGAAAAATGGTCTCAGACCTTAGACAACAGAAGATGCAGGACTCTGATCTCTGAGAGAAGAGAAACAAACATGGCCCCATGTTGGCCCCAGATTACTGTCTGAATGCAGATTCCAGGCCCAGAACAGGGAGGGGGAAACGAAATTGAGTTCTGTGGTCTTGCGGAGTTGGGGAGACAGAGATCGGCGTTCAGGGAGACCAGGCGGCCAGGACTGGACGGCTGAAGTGAGGAGAAGGGCTCTCCAGAGACGGGGGTGAGGGGCTTCGAGTCTGTGTGCTCCGGAGGCGAGTCCCTAAAAAGACAAGACCAGCTGCAGACAGTTGCACGTGTTCACGTGATGAAACTGTGAGGACAGTCACACAGAACGCAGTTCTGGGCCGGACAATTCCCGCAAGTCACACAGGCCCGGGAGCAGGTCTGACAGTCCCCCGGCAGAGCGTGAAGGTGTCACTGTACAGGACGGTCAGAGGCAGAGCCTTTAGGGGCTCAAGTTTGTCCCACAAAACCTGTAAACACAAATGCAGTCAAGGCTCCGGTTACAGCAGAGGAAAGGCCATAGCTCGTGCCTCACGCCTTCCGGTGCTGTGTACGCGTCACGAGCACGACCTGAAGGCGCCCTCACCATAGTGTCCCTCCACAGTGTCAGCCTCATTCAGTCACGCAGCAAGGGCCACGTAATTGTAAAGCCAGCCCAGCAGCCCAAACTCAATGACACGCACAAAGCAGAACACAAGTCACACAACACACAAGATAACACAGTGGGTGGGGAACTAAAGAACCGGATGAGTCAGTCTGGGGGCGCAGATGAAATGAGGCCTCGGTCTGGTCGGAGTCACCCCTTGCTGCTTTGCTGCTTATTCTGTCCAAGCCATCGAGAATCACAGTTCTGTTTGGGGGTCATTCCGGCAAAGACTTCGGCAGCAGATGCCTTTTTTAAGCGGCCAGCCATAGACGAGTCAGTGTCTGGAGTCTGACAGCTGTAAAAACCCTCCCTCTTTAAAGAGATTTCATCGGTCTTCGGCCCCTGCAGCCCCCACCCCCCGCTTCTGCTTGTTATCAGGGTGGGGGTGGCCGCAGCGGGTGCTGGTCTCTGACATCCGGTAGTTGCAGTGCCCTTTACTGCTTGCATCATTGCTTGACACAGGCCCCTGCTTGACATGAGTGACGCCATCTTGCTCTTACAGAATCCACCCTGTTTGCCGTCCCTTGAGCTGCCCCGTGCCCCTCTATGCCTAAGACATCTGTAAAAACCAGATCTGTGGCATCTCCTTGTGGTTCAGATGACTACAGAATCTTTTTTTTTTAATGTTTTTATTTTTACTTTCTGAGATAGAGAGAGAGAGAGAGAGAGAGACAGCATAAGCAGGGGAGGGTCAGAGAGAGAGGGAGATACAGAATCCAAAACAGGCTCCAGCTCTGAGCTGGCTGTCAGCACAGAGCCCAGTGCAGGGCTGGAACCCACAAACTGTGAGATCATGACCTGAGCTGAAGCCGGATGCTTAATCAACTGAGCCACCCAGGCGCCCCATCTACAGAATCTTTTTTTTTTTTTAATATTTTCATTTATTTCTAGGAGAGAGAGACAGTGTGAGCAGGGGAGGGTCAGAGAGAGAGGGAGTCACAGACTGAAACAGGCTCCAGGCTCTGAGCTGGCAGTCAGCACAGAGCCCGACGCAGGGCTCGAACCCACGAACCGCGAGATCATGACCTAAGCGAAAGTCGGACGCTTAACCAACTAAGCCACCCAGGCGCCCCATCTACAGAATCTTAATAGCCAACATTTATTAAATGAAGGAGTGAACTGAATTTAGTCTGAGACTGTTGTGTTCCCTTATCTGCAGGAACCGGGAAGCGAGTTATCCGGAACAGAGCTATCTACGTGTATCTATGCGTGATTCTAGGTATACCTGGGTCCCTAACTTCTCTATTATTAACCGCTCTTTTTTTTTCAGAACTTCACTAGAAAATTATTTACATTCCAATGGCTAAGAAACAAAATAGAAAAAATGTTAGTATGTGACCACGCAAAAAATACCGGTGCCAGAGAACAGAGTCCATTTAAAAATAATCTGACATACGAAACCAGGAGTTCAGCTCAGATGTGGGCCGGGATTAGGTGCCGGCTGCCCTCCGTCCTGGGAGGCCCCACGCCTCCCTCTGGGTCTGTCACGTGCCGGAGGTTAGCTTCCCAGCCAAACTACATCACGTGATCCTGGGTTTAATGTTCAGAAAATAAGCTCAAAGGGTCTCAGCCAATGTGGACCCTCCTGAGAGACGGTGCCTCTGCGGGTGCGGCTGCGAAGGCGCAGGTGCTCATGGGCCACGGTCCTGGCGAGAACTTCCAGAAACCTCAGAGCAAACCATTCCCTTTCTTGTAACTCTACCCACACCAATCCTGGGAGGTAAACAGATGACAGAGCTCCGTCACCACCGATGAGGGATCAGGGTTGGCCAAGGCAGAGGCGATCAGGGAATGCTCCCTGATGTTCCAGACATGGAACAGAAGAGGCTGGGGTGGCCTGGGGCAGAGGGGTGCCACTCCTGGAGTTTGATGACCCCGCGTGTGCAAACAGGGCAGAGACTGATAGAACATTAGCAGCCACACCCCCACCTCATTACTGCCGCGGGGTCGGTCAGTGCTTGCTGACTGCTTTGAAATCGAGAAGGTCTGGAGCAGAAAGGGAGCACCCCACCATTCACCCTGGATCGCGTCTGCTCCTGAGCTCACCCGTATCTTCTGCCAGGTGACGTGTGCCTGCAGCAGGTGGTGAAATTGGTGGCCAGGTCCTGCTTTTGAATGGGCAGAGTTGACAGATGATGAAAGCAGACAGCTCTGGGGCGCACCCTGCCCTGAAGCCCATGGGGACCGTGTCCCGGAGGGGTCCCTTGGGGCGGCTGTCCAAGTCCCAGGGGCGGCTGTTATCAGAGAAGTGCCGCCCCCAGCAGAAGCCGGGGGCCCACACCCTGCTCGTCCGTAAGTGACTCATGGAGGATCCCGGTGCTGGGAAGGGCTTTGGGACACGTCTGTTCTCGTCCTGGCAGTCGGCGGAGGAGGGGCCGAGGTCAGAGAGCGTGCATGACTCGTTCAAGGTGACACACGTTGGCGTCAGACTTGGGACCAGAGCCCCCGGCTCCAACTCACACTTCGGCTCTCCTTACAGGGTCTCCTTAGGGGAAGGGCAGTCTTCACACGTGCGCGGGCCCCTCTGCCCAGGGCTGACCGGCCAGCACGCGCGGAGGTGGGTGTGCCCAGCCCTCTGCTGGTACTAACAAGCATCCGGGGAACAGAGAATGTGGGGAATGAAGTCCTTCTAAGAGTCTCAAGACTTTTGAATTCTAATACAAGCTCCCTGTTTTAAAAAGCTCCGAAAAATACAATTGTCCGGTAAAGACGGCTTACAATCGTTCTCCCAAAGAACCACTAGAGAAACTCACTAGTCTGTGTTCCACTTCCTGGTCCACGTGCTGTGGTTTCAGCCTTCGCGGGTATCCTGTCACCCCACCCCAGCACTACCCTTCTTTCAGGTTTTGCCGATAATAGCCTTTCATTCTCGTCCACATGCATTTATTGAGCACCTTCTGTATGTACCTGAAACCACCTCTCGATCCCCAGGCAAAGAGCAACTGTCCATTTGCTTTAAAGTGGGGTTTCTCAGTTTGGGTACCACTGACATTTTGGGTGGATCATTTTTTTTTTTTTATCGTGAGGCCTGTTCTGTGCATTGGAGGACGCTGGACAACATCGCTGACTTCTACCCGCCCGGTGACAGAGTGTCTCCTGGGAGGCACTGTTAGCTCTGGCTGAGAACCGCCGTGAGGTCAAGTGATGGGGCCGCGGTCCTTTCTGACAGTGAGGCCTCTGCGTCCGCGGTCAGCGCCAGATGCTGTGACACCACTTCATACCCAGAGGAGAAGTGCGTGACTCTGGCTTGCTGGTAAACCAATATTACTTTCAGTAAGTCAGTGACTCTTCCCCAGAATTCATGACTCACCACCAGCCCCACTTTCCGGGCTTCCCCGACTCTGCGCCTGGTGCTGCCGGTGCAGGGCAGCTCCCAGCGGGGAAGCCGGGTGGCCAGCCCTTAACCTTTAACAAAACAGCACTTCAAATTTAAAAATAGTTGGGCTTGGAGATCCCAGGTCCCCGGATTCAAGTTACACACCTTATCTGTCTGTCTCCCCATCCACAGAGTTCTGCAAACCCTACAGATCAACTTGGCCCTTCATCTAATTTGGCCGTTTCTCCCCCTATGATATGGACATGTATTTCCACCTCAGGACCTTTGAACTTACTATTGACGGAAAAGCCAAACAGTCTTTATCTGACTGTTTAATGGCCTTCAGATAAACTGGCTCATTGGTTGTCCTGTGAATTGTCAACAGCATTCAAATACCTGCCTTGTCCAGCATGGGGGCTACAGTTGACAAAACAGCATTATATATTTGGAACTTGCTAACAGGGCGGATCTTAAAACCTCTCACCATGTACACACAGAACTGTGACTAGGGGAGGAGATGGAGACGTTCACTAACCTTATTGTGCAAACCATTTGCAAACATATTCAGACACCAAACCATCACCCTCTACACTTAAATTCGTACATTACATGTCAATTATATCCTAATAAAGCTGGGGAAAAAATCTTTCTGCTTTGCTAAAACTTCAATTTGCTCTCCTGTTCTTTTATAGTGTTTGCTGGTGGAGTGGGAGAGATTATTCCTCACCCTTTAACCAGGGGCTGAGGGCTCTGTTCATTTTCCTTTTCTTTTTTTTTTTTTTTTTCAAAATGTTCCAAAAGTAACAGCTAGGGCTGGGATTTGGTTTTGCTCTATTTATGAACAAACAAGTAAGTCTGTTACTGTGTTATGGATACCGGCAGGAACCTTAGGCGCATCTGACAACAGACTTTCTTACCTGCGGTGCAACAAGCACCATGAACTTCAGCTCCTGCCCACCTTGCAGGCCCCTGGGGGGCAGGGGGACCTGAAGACCTCAAGGGCCGCCTGCACACGAAGCGGGCTGTATTACAGGAGAGGAGCCTGCAGCGTTCACAGAAAGCAGTAAGTACGCAAGGCGGCTTTTCTTCCGGGAAGAAGACATTATGTCATCCATCAAGGATGCTTGCTGGAAACGGCCCTGAGAAATGACCTGGGTCAAAGCAGGCGGGGCACAGCCAGGCAGAGTGCAAGGGACCAGTGGAAACGTGCCCCTTCCTGCCCGCCACAGGAACTCAAATTCGCCTCACTTTCTTGGAGAAAAAGGATTTTAAATCAACAGGTTGAACAAATTAAGACATACACACAGGGGCATATTTCTTTGGGACTATCTTCTCTCATTCCAGGGTTGATGTGGATCCCTCTGTGCTGACGAAGTGTGTGTCCTGTGGCACCTGGCCAGTCCCCTGCTCTACCTGCTCCCAGCACGGAGGGTTGGGGCCCTTCGTCTGCTGTGGGAGACGCGTGACTGTAGACCGTCTCCCTGTATCTGCCGCAGTGGAGACCCACCGGCCGCTGGGGACCGACGCTCATTACTGACGCTGATCTTTCTCTGCTCCTCCTCTGTGAGCAAAGTGTTGCATCCGGTGGCTGAGCTGTGTCTTCCTTGGCGACCCAGACATCCGCGGACCCTGCAGGGGGCTGACATCTGGGGACTGGCATTTCTGGTGGCAGGCGACCGGTGTCACGTGCTCGACAAGGAGACTGACGCTTCCACCATGCCTTTACCCATCCTCTCCAAATACTGATTTTTACATGGTCAAGATTGGTAAATAGCATCTTCCATAAACATAGCTCTCCTGTGATATCTAAAGGTTGATACAAATAAAAATGAGACATCAACATATAAGAACCACATGATGTATCTGAAGCCATAGAGCGAAATATACACTAGGTCCTTAACATGTTGCCACTCGAAGGACAATCATCCAAGCACCAGCATTCAATGGTTGATTTGTCACGTTCAAACTCCCTTTCCTTTGCCTGGCTTGCAGTCAGCTACCATTTTTCTGAGTACCTCGTCGTCTTGTTTCCTTGGATTCCTTTTCCTGGCCCCTTGCTCAGACCAGTTCAATCAGAATATACAGGAGGTATCAGCTCCTTGACCAGGCCACAGGGTATGCGGGCATTTGGCGTGGGGTCCAGGACAAGGGAAGGCTTCCCGCAGGTCCAGGCTGCCACGCGAGCTGCTCTGTGGCTGGGACCGTATGATCGAGCACACTGCGCCTGAAACGGCAGAGCAGACCGGGACGCTGTTTGGAGCCTCTGGCAGCGCCCAGTGGGCGAGCAGCAAAGCAAGGCCTTAGGATTTGGGGGGCAAAGCCTTGCCTCCCCCACAGATCACACTCCCCTTGTGAGACGCGGCTCTTGCCTTGCTAGAGCGTGTTTAGCAGAGACCAAACGCTTACCCGTGGGCCCCCAAGTTACCAGGAGACCGGAGCTGCCCATCACGATATGGGTGTGTTACCCGACCCACCAGGACACGAAGCTGGACACGCACAGCAGCACTCCATCATCTGACGGAAGGGGTGCATATGTGATCGGGCCCGAGAGAGCCCTGAAGGCACAAGGAAGTTACAGGAGAAAGTGATGCAAATGCCCATGTTCCCACTCTTGCTACGTCATCTTCTCTCCCGCCTGCCTGATGGCCTCTGGGGAGCTCTCGAAGACCAGCTGACGGAGGAAGAGAAGGCTCAGGTCTGGGGGACAGATGGTTCTGCCCCATATACAGACACCACCCGGATGCAGACGGCGGCAGCACTACGAACCCTCCCCGGAATATCCCCGCCGGACGCGGTGAAGGGAAATCCTTGCAGCGGCAGAACTTCAAGCCGTACACCTGGCTGTTCACTTTGTCTGGAAGGAGAAATGGCCTGATGTGCAATTATATATCGATTCTTGGGCTGGGGCCAATGGTTTGGGTAGTCAGATTCTCGAAAACTGGTGACAAAAAATGTGGGAAAGAGGAATGTGGATAATCCTCTCTTCCAAAAAGCAAAGATATTTGTGTCCCGTAAGTGCCCACCACAGGGTGACTTCAGCAGAAGAGGATTTTAATAATCAAGTGGACAGGACAATCCATCCTGTGGACACCAGTCAGCCTCTCTCCCCAGCCGCCCCGTCCTAGCCCAGGGGGCTCACGAACCAAGTGGCCAGGGTGGTGGGGAGGGAGGCTGTCACAGACGTCACTCACCGACGCTGACCGGGCTGCAGCCACTGCTGAGTGCCCAATCAAAGGATTTTAATGGTCATGTTTTCTCCTTCTTTTGTTTGAATACCTGTCTATGTGTAAAGCAAATATCTGATTTCTTTCCTCTCTTACTCCTTTATCATGTAACATGGGATTTTCATACCACAGAATTAAGTTACAGGATATGAGAAGGAGCCAACATGTTAAGGAGCATGCACATACGCGCCCTATAGGCGGTTTCTCTGCAGAACCCAAATACACTGGGCTCTGCTATCTGTTTCTTACAGCTCTCTGGTGATCGTGACATGCTTTCAGGGTTGCTACAACTCTGACTTAAGGAATCAGATGATTAATTCCTATTAGGAGAATTAAGTTTTGGGGAAAAATTCATTCCCTAGACTGCAGCAAGAAGCAATTAACCAAAAAAGAAAAAAAAAGGAAAAGGAAAAAGAAAAACTCACACAAACACCACAAAGTGTTTTTGAAAATGTGCTTTCAGAATTTACTGTACAGTTTTTAACAATTTATTTATATGTTGGCTTCTATACGCTCTAACATTTGTGTAAAACATTTATACATATTCTTTACAATTTGTACATATATTAAATGGCTGTATCATAAACATTGTTCTATGAGATTTTATAAAAGGAAAATCAGAGAGGGAAAATTACTTATAAAACATTAACAAAACCCGTGATATTAAAGAATAAGAAACTCCCATGTTCGCGTTCATCTGATTTCCTCTTCTACTTATTTTTTTGGCTTCATTTCATTTGTGCTGGCCCAGACCTTTCCATTGTCTACACTAGAATCACCAGGTCAGGGGAACAAAAGCAGTGGTGGTAACGCAGTAAGGCAACTGTGGAGGACGGCGTGCTCGTCTGCGGGAGGGAGACTGTGTCTGTGAGTGTTCAGATTTAAAGCTGACAGTCTAGAAAGATTACGTTTTGCTTTATGCCATTATCTGGAGTCGCAGTGATCAGAAAAATTCTGTCTGAAGTTGAGGGATGCAGGCAGAGAGGATTTCACTCTGTGCTCTGCTCCTCAAACATAAAAGCTCTGGGGATTACCGTGTATTATTCAGGTTGTCACCCTTATGGATCCTCAAGACTTTTCCATCTGATGCGGACAGAGAGGTCACTAAAGTGTGTTTTTCATTTTTCTTTTTTCCCCAGAGAATCCCCCCCGGCCCGCTAGTCTGCCGTCCAAATCAAGTGGCAAATCAGGCTCTCACACACGTTTCTCATGAGGCTGGACTGGACCGCTGTTGGCTCCGATTCGAGGTGAAAGCTCTGGGGAAGCAGGAGGGTCCTCCCACCCCTGCCCTGAGCACCTGTTCCTGAGCACGGGAGTCCGCAGGGCAGCTCCAGCCCTGGGAGCAGAGTCAGAGCATTTTAGAAACATCCTCAACTTTCTCAACATAGTCCTTCGGGCAAGAACAATGTGCTAACCCAGCTGAGGAGGGAAGGGGACCCCGTGGAAGGGGACACTCGAAACGGTCCTGAGGGAAGTGGGCACAGGTGAATCTGATCCTCGGTTTCTGCCCAGCCGGTGCGCGCTCTGATGGGACCACGGGCTGCGACCGAGCCACACGCGACGGGGTTGGCCGCCCCGGGAGCCCCTCTTGGCTTCCTCTCTCCTGAAAACATGAGCGCCGGAGTCATAAATATGTCTGTGAAAGGCATGTAGGTTTTCCTAAATAGACAGGAAGCCCAAAGGACTGAAAAGAGTTATAAAAATATACAAACATATATATTTTTTTATTCTGGCATATTTCATATTTTTAAGAAAGCAATTAGTAATTATCTGACATTGGGTAAGAACCAGAAGATCATGGGCGACATAAAAATTACAATTTTATGTAAAATATCAGTGGGGGGACCCCTAATTTTCCGTTCAAAATTCTGATAATTTTTAAGTACTTTCCAAAAATAGAGATGATTTCCGTCATCTTAATAATGGACGTGGAAATGAACAAAACAAGACTCTTCCTAAGTAACTGGTGGGTTTAGGCTGGTTAATAAAATAGATGCAGTTTTTCTGCAACTCTCTTTCTTTTTGGTTTTCTCTCCTTTTTGATTTTGATGGCGGGGGAGAAATTACACTGCGTCGCCCCAAGTCAGAAAGAAGCACTTTGGGGTTCTCTTCGTGTGTCGCTCTGTCCTACATCACCGGGAAGCGGCCGAGGGCCTGCCTCAGCTTCTCTGCAATCTGGGGAGAAACAAAACGACCTTGAGAGATCACTCCTGTTATGACTGCACAGTATTTTGCTATTTCCATCTCTTATGAGTTAGCCACCACAGGTACTCTGGCTGGGCGATGCTTCTGGTCTCTTCCAGCACCAAGCAGCCGAGAGACCTCCGGAGAGGCCAGAGGGTGCCGCTTCTTCCCAGCTCGGCCCCTGCGTCCCCGTGCACCGCTCTGACCCCGCCCGCCGCTGGTCGGCCAACATGGATATAGCACCCACGTGCGTTATCGCGGCCAGGGCTGCAGAGGTCATGTTCTACACTGGCCCCGAGGAGGCCGGGGATGAGAACACAGATGTCTTCGTCATTCTTGAAGCTCAAGTATCGGCGGTAAGTGCTTGGTTTATAATAGACCCTCAATAAATGTCTGCATTCCATGAACAAATATGTACATTTTAGAACTTAAGCGTTACTTTCTCATAAAACTGTTGCATCTAACAAGGACGGTGATTGAATGAACAGTTTTCTATCTTGAGTCACAATGTCATCGATAATTATACCTCACTTGGGCTTCAGATTTAACAAATTACCATTGAATTTTGAGAATTTCCCTTCAGTTCTTTGCTCACGTAGAACAAATGCACTCTGTGGTTCCAACACATGACGCGAGGTGGCCTTACCGCGGCACCGGTCAGCACGAGCATGCTGCCGGAGAGCCCAGGAGCCACACTGCGGAGGGGAGGAATGCTGAAGGGAATTCTTTCTAGAAACTCACCGCCCAAACCTGCTGCTTCTGACACACATCTCACAACACACGGTAAGAACACTGATCACAGCTTCCTTTCAAGAGTCTGCTGTTGGAGACTGATATTCTCGGTGCTACCTCACCCAGAAAGGACGCGTGCGTGGGTGAGAGTCTGGGGCTTGCCTACCATCATCCTGAACATACTGAGATAATACTATGGAAACAGTGGGAAACTCAGTAAGAAACACGGCGGCCAACACACCCGGTCAACTACACAGTTAAGGGACTTGTCTTCCGATGTCTGAGTTTCTATGTACACACTAGATTCTTGCTTTCTGTACACTCTGGTAAACAACAAAATTACTATGCAGAGTATGAAAGTTTACATTTCCGGTACGGTTTCCTAAATGAAAATATTTGAGGCTTCTCTCTCTCTCTCTTGTTTTCTTTCTGAAGCTCCTCTGGTACACACTGAGACCTCATCGACACAGGCCGGCTGTGGTGTCAGGCTCCGTCCCCAGCTAAGAGCCCGCAAGGGCGGGAGCTCCCTTCTCATTCCCTGTTTCCAACGCACAGAGAGGCTGTGGGCTGGGGAGCCTTCCAGAAAGGACTTAGAGGGGCCTCACAACCAGCCTCCAGTACCCCTTCTTCCTGAAGAGAAACCTCCTCTAATGCAGTATCATTCACTAAGGAAAAAGCAGACATAATTAAAAGGGATTAAAAAAACCCACCCCTACTCAGTAATTAACCTCCTTTGGTTTATTACTTAGGATTAAAAAATACAAAGAGATCAACTCTGTATGGTCAAAGTTAAGTGACCACGAATCCTCCTCTGTGTGTGTGTGCAAAGGGCCTGAGGCTGACAGCCGACTTACCGTTTCATAGAACTGCACTTGCTGCTCCAGGTACAGGCGGATGACGCTGTTGTAGTCATAGATCCGGTTGCTATGGAAGTGATTCATCTCAGCTACAACCAGAACCAAGACATCAGTCAGTACTCCTGAACTTTAATAGACAACACCTGCTTTCTCTGCTCGGTCATGAGCAGATTTAATCTGTTTGGCTTCAGGGCAGGGGCAGTTCTTGACAAATCACTTTATTTTATTTTTATTTTTTTAAATGTCTTATTTATTTCTGAGAGAGAGAGCAGGGAAGGGTCAGAGAGAGAGGGAGGGAGACAGAGAATCTGAAACAGGCTCCAGCTGTCAGCACAGAGCTGTCAGCACAGAGCCTGATGCAGGGCTCGAACCCACGAACCGTGAGATCATGACCTGAGCCGAAGTCGGACGCTTAACCGACTGAGCCACCCAGGCGCCCCGCCAAATCACTTTATAAAGAAGCTAGAAAAACAATTTGAATGGTTAATGGCAAACAATACTTTCTGGAAGAGGGATGGGTTTTGTTGATTTACACGTTAGATACGATGAAGCCTAATTAAGACAGTCGCACACGTGCGGGCTACATTTCCAACAGGCGATGGAGCAGAAGGCTGACTGGCTGGTCCTTCTCTGAAGACAGCGATGCAGTTCAGAGCACCACATCATGGGGGACATGGCCAGCACCCTATGGGCCCTGCCCTGCTCCCTCTCGCACGGCCGCTGCCTGCGCAGGTTTCTCGGGGCGCCCTGAAGGCTGTGCACACGGAGGAGACCCAGGGAAGACCCTCTTCTGTAACGGAGCTTCCCTGCCCCGAGCACCGGGGCTCTCAGGGCTCAGCGTCTTACCAGGCGAGAGGCTCTGACGCCCATTCTTTATCTTTGCTGAATGTATCCATTCACAAATGACTCCCTTCCTGAAATCTGTCTCTCAGGCCCCCTCCCCACCTCCCCGCCGACCGTGGAGGGGAGTTCTCACGCCTCCACCTGCATTTCCCCTGCTCTCTGTGCCCAGAAAGACAGCCGCTAGCATCCATTCCTACAAAAAGGGAACTGTTCTGAGTTTTACATTAGCCGAGGTGATACGAAGCTTCTCATTCACCTACTGGGATACCTTCAAACACAAGTTCAAAACCAACTTCCCCGCTGCAAACCCTTCAAAAGCCAAATCTTCACTCAGGCTTTCCCATTTCTGCCTCCAGTTGCCTTAGGTCTGGAAATCTTTGGGACGTTCTTCTCTTTGTCCCGCTAGTTCCCTAGTCCTGAGGTTGCTCCCCGGAAAAGTCTGCAAACGTGCGTCCTTCACTTCTCCGAGCACCACGTCTTCTTCAGCCCCTCAAACTCTCAGACTGCACAAGCAGTGGTCTTCTCTGTGGGCTTCCTGACTCACATCTACCCCCTCTGGTGCCTCCTCACTCTTCCTGAGCCGTGTACCCCCTGACCCCCAACATCAAGCCTTTAATGGCTTCTTAACGCCCACGTCACGTCTAGGCTCTCCAGGCCCTCCGCATTCACCAGCACGCAGTCCCCAACAACAGGCGAGTACGCTTCCTTCCCGAAGGCCAGTGAGAGAGTCTTGTCCCGTTATTTCATGTGCTTTTGTTCAAACTAGAGCATCCTTCCCCTTTCTCCTTTGCACATGCCTGTGCAGGACAGGGAAAAACTGCTCACTGCTCCTGTCTGCAGGAAAGCACTCAAAACTATAAAAATTAGTATCTTCTTTTTACCAACAGTCAAACTCTGCTGGAAAAGCTATGTCCAAACTCCCTTTACATTCTATGGTCCCGGGGGACAGAGGTTACGAAGTGTGAAAAGCCGAGCTTGGGAATCTCACACGGCGTTATGAAAGGAGCTAACATGAAGGGTTGTAAAGGCAGTTTTCACTGTCTCTGAGAGACAATAAAAACATACAGGCTTGATCAGGCTGCCATTCATAGTTATGTCAGGGACATGTGCAAAAGAATAAATAGGTATCACTGGGACCCTGCAAACAACAGGCTTCTGAGGATACTTTAAATCAGCTCTAAGTTACCACAGCTCTGGCTGCTGGTTCACATTTGGGTTTCTCTCCAGCAAGAATAGCAGATGTGTTGGGGGGAGGGGGGGTAAGTCTCCGCTAGCTGCGCGCAAACCTCCATCTTACCTTGCAACGCGTAAGACATGGTGCCGACTCGCTTCACCATGTTCTGCTTGTCCTGTGGGGTGATTTTACTAGTTGCCACCAGTTTATCACTTTCCTTCACTTTTTCTATCGCTGCCTGTGAAATACAAATGCAAGAGTATTAATAAAACAGAGCTAAAAGGATTAGTCATTAATCTAAAACACAGCAGTGCCAACATAGCCTATACATGACTGGCTACTGGAAAAAAAAAGTCCCCACAAAATAAGATCATGGGAAACCACCTAAATGAAACTTCCTGTAAGTCGCTTGGAAGCGAAAAGGTTGCTATTCTTGAAAAATAGAACCGAAGCTAAAATGGGACTGTTTAACGCTACAGCAGAACAGAAAACCAAACAGCACTCTACTTCTGTAGTATTTGCGAGCCAGGGCCAGGACAAGAGTGGTCCAGAAGAGGGAAACAGGCATTGGCAGTTTGGAAAGTCGTTTGATCAGGGACGCACTAGTGCATGCGCCCGGGGCCTCTCCGTCTCTGCTGGGGGCGCGCCGTCCGCCGTCCTTGAGCGGCCGATCTCTCAGCTTTACTCTAGTTTCTGTGAGGAGCCCTGCACTGACTTCAGATTAATACTCGGAGGGAGCTGTAAGAGCCGCCCAACGTTTCCCACTCCAGGATCATCACAGAGCTCATTAGAACTGTCTGGAAGGAAAACCTTTACTCTCGTGCATACATCAGGCTCCGTGCCCCAAACTCTTAAGTGCTGGCACGAATCCCTATAACAAGCTAACCCTTCTGAACCGGAGTTTTTCTTTTTTGTTAACTGAGATTTTTACTTTGTTTAATTTTTCCTCAGTTTTGTTTGTAATTTGTATTTATGACGGACACACAACATTGGAGGAGCTGACGTATGTACGTATCACAAAACGCACAGTAAGTGCTGTTAACATCCGTCACCTCAAGTGGTCACAAGCTTTTTTGTTTGTTGTTTGTTTCCCTTCTGATGAGCATTTTTAAGGTCTACTCTCCCAGCAATTCTACTTCTGGGTGCATCTCCGAAGAAAATGAAAACACCGTGTCAGAGAGAGAACTGCCCGTCAGGTTCATGGCGGCGTTACCCACAACAGTAACATGGGGAAACGCTGAAGTGTCCGGCGACGGATGGGTTGTAAAGAGAACATTCTGAGTTTTGTATTAAACGGTCTGAAGTTGCACAAAGCTTCCTGTTTACCTATGCTCCCCTCTCCTGACGCTTCCCTTATCAAGCCGAACGCTACCGTGGCCACGTGCCAGTAATGTCAGGGTCACAGACCAGCCCTTTGTGGGGGGTTTCCTAATAAATCCAAGTACATCACAACACCCTAGAGTAAGTACTATAGTGGATAAAATACCCCCACATTCTGAAATAATACAGAATCTGAAACAGAGAAAAATTAACCAGAATCAAAATGTGAGGACACCCTAAAACATTTCTAAATTCAGTTTAAAAATACCTTTATGGTGGGGACTATATAGTTTCCTTATTACCCTAAAAAAATAAAATTGACGTTGACCACTGAAGTTTTAATTAGGAAGCCCTTCATCAGGCCCAGGGACAGAACATCTTATTTCATATCTCAACGGCAAAGGATCTTCGAGGTCTTGCCCAGGCAGTTTACAGGGGTCTCACGAAGGGAAAGCAGTATTCCTAAGACTGTCTTCAATTTCAAACAGCAGGATTCTTTCGTTTGATACTTGACCTAAGTATGTGCACAAAGGAATATTTTTCATATTTTTGTTTCCTCAAAATTATTCTTTATAGAATCAAAGAAACTAGAAATGCCTTGTAATCTGCACATTATGGGACCTCACTATTTAAACAAGCCAAGCAGTTTCCAGCTGATTTGGCAAAGCACCTCCTGAATCAGGGCTGTGCTGACAGACAGGGACCGTGCCAGGTGGCCGCGAGTGGTGGCTGGATTTACCCGTGTCATCGTCTGTGATCAAGTTACCTTGTGGGCGCCAATAATATCAGGGAAGCAGCCAAGGAAACCTTTATATTCGTGGTTACATTCCATGAGGAAATGGAGATCCTTCTTTGGCTGTAACAAGACACAGGCTGGTTATTACTGGCAGAGAAATCTAGGCAGTGGAGGACCAGAAAACAGTCACACCTGAGGACTCCATCAGCCAAGCCCCCAGGTACCGGTTATCATGTCAAGGGCTATGCGTTCAGCTTAGTTTTCCTGCAAGAAAACAACCCCCAAGGCTATTACACTCTCAACCGTAGATTGAAGAGAAAATGATAGAACATCAGGTAAATTTTTAGGCTGGTTGTTGGCAACATTAGCTGTTTGGAGGTGGCTCAAAATATAACTCTGTGGGGGAAACAAGCTAGTGAATACTGTTTATATACAAGCAAATAAGATGTAATGATTTAATGCCTCCATTTTAGGAGAGAACGTAAAATATAATTAAAGATCTGGTAATCACCTTAAGTGGCAACCTAAAATTTTCCAATGGCCTTGAATTATACTTTTTAGTAGTTATGTTATGCACAGTTCTAAAAATTAGTCTTTTGCTACAAGCGGCAGTAGGCATTGACCATCATGAGTGTGTGTGCACAGGATCTATTTCAACAACTCACCTAAAAACTTTTTTTTTTTTTTTTTTAAATTTAGGGATTCGAAACAACAAACAAGGTTATTCCCCGTAAGGGAATTTATGATCTGTTGTCTGTAAAAAAGGACTGGAGTTGAGCCACTGACGACCCCAATAAACCTTCCGTGGCTGTAACAGAGACTCGCCCCTTCCCAGGGGCCATGGCAGGTGTTTCTCCCTGAAAGCTGCTGAGCGGGGAGACCCCTGTGAGGCACCTCTCCTTACGCGTCCACCAGCTGAGTGAAGCAAGGCTCAGACAGGCTAAGGGTCCAAAAGGTGACTTGAGCAGTGCTCTGGCTACAATGTTCCAACCCCCTGATGGCTGAGGATGGATCCGGGCCATCACACCGGAAGGTATTCCTTTAGATTTCCTGAAGATACTTTCATCCAGCACTTTCACTTAACCAAAGAAAAACTATTACCAAGTACAATCGACAAAGAGACACAGGGATAGAAAAGAGGATGGTACCTATTTGCCAAGTTTGTTTTAAAATAGTTTAAATTAAATACGTGGATTCGACAGCATAAGATCTTTACTGGAATCGCATGTCTAAGTGGGTACCTGTTCCGCCACAAGACCAGCAATTTCTTCATAAGTCTTTCCTGCTTCTGTTATTGCAGCATTGAGATCCGTTTCACCTGGAAATTACAGCGACATCAGTGGTCAAAAGTTGTTATTTTCTCTTCATTTATTTTAAAATTTTATTCTAGAAAATTCTACACCTTTCAAAACTAGAGGATAGTGTAATGAGTCACCATCTACCCATAACCTGGCTTCCCAAATATAGCTCGTGGCCAGTCTTTTTTCACCGGCTCCATCCACTCTTTACCTCCCTCTTTTGCTGGCCATATAACAGTTCGCTCATGATTTTTGCCCAAAAGATAAGGACTCTTTAAAAAGCAAGGACAATACCAACATCACTCTGTAGAAAAGACAACTGTTCCCGACATAAATTATCCAGGCATGTGTGCAGCCCCCTGGTGTCTTGAAATCAAGATGGCTGCTTTCAGGATGCAAAGAACGTTCGCACGGCAGAGAGTCTAAGTGTTTCTTCAATCTATAGGTTCTTTCTCCTCTTTCCCTTTTTTTTCTTGCAAATTTCTTTTTGGGCTGTTGAAGAAACCAGGTACTTGTCCTGGTACCTACAGTCTGGGTTCTGCTGTCTCTGTGGTGACGACACAGCCCTCAGTGCCCTGTATCATCTCGAGCTTTTATTTGAGGAGAGGTTTGTAAACTCTTGCTCTGCCACTTCTAGTACTCTTTCTCGATCTGAAGCACTTCCTCTATATGCTGTCTGCTTACCCTGAGATGCGGGAAGAGAAAAAGCACATGAAATGCTTCTTTTTCTTCACCATTTTCAGAATAATGAGTTGATCCTCTAACCATTCCCCCAAAGGTAACGGAGATTAACTTTTTAAAAAAGTAGCACTGAAATCTGGACTTAAACATACTTGGCAAGTTTCACTTCACAGAGAGTATTATTGTCACTAATGCTCAAATGTTCTCTTTGCAGGTCAGGGGAAGGAAGGCTCTTCAAAACTGGCATCTGGGTTCTTTCGCTGTGAGCTCTGGTTCATCTGGGTGGAGCGAAGCGCTTAGAAATCCCCTGTGGGTGGCGCTAGAGGTGCTTCTCGCTCTTGGATTGTATATTTCAGGGCCTTTTCAATGTGCAGAGTGAGGCAAATGGTTTTTTTTTTTTTTTTTAAACGAGGAAAATCATGAGTTCACATTGACATTTCCAATTCAAACTTGGGACTATAGGATTTTTCACAACGTGTTTTAAAACTTTTGATTTTTATATTTATCTCTTTTAAAGCCTGGTTCTTAACAACAGTAAAAGAATTCCCTATTTGCTTTCCCCTACACGATGTAAAATATTTTAGAAGCTTAAGGGTAACAATACCAACATTTTATGCTAAGTATATGATAATTGAAAACGAGATTTCTGAAGTCTTGTTGGCTTTAAGACACTTGCTACTAGGGACGTATAATTGAAATATGTTGTTTTAAGGTGTTCTGAAGGACCTCTACATGGTTACACCTTCCTCTTGATGAATCCAGTGATTCATTTTGCTTTTGCTTGTTAGGGAATTTTTTTTTTTTTTATAAAATCTATTTTTCACATTTTTTTTTTTTTTACAAATAGTTTATTGTCAAGCTGGTTTCCATATAACACCCAGTGCTCATCCCCACAAGTGCCCTCCTCCATGCCCATCTCCCCCCTCCCCCCAAGGGATTTTTTTTTCTTTACATTTTCATTTAAATTTGTTTTCTAATAATAAATGTAAAACAATAAATCTAAAATAAATGTGAAACATTCACACTGTTCCAAAGTAAAATCTATAAAACAGGATAAAACCTGAGGTCTAGCTTCTATGCCCGTTCCTCTCCTCACCTGAAGATAACTATTTAAATATTTTTATCGGTATTTTCCGTGATAATCCATAAGAATACGAAGCGCCTCACACATCTGTGCAGAGGCCGTGCCAACGGTCTCTAGGTGTTTCCAGTCTGGCTCAGGCACTCCAAACGGGAGTGTGGAAGGTTACATGTAATGTAATCCGAGGGATTCTCAGGAAGTGGAATCGGGTGAAGTGCTGCAAGACCAAAGAGCGCAGCACTGTCCCCAAGACACCAGCACATGTGAGCAAAGGGACACGTGGTAAGACACAGTACTTAACGCTGCTGACCTTCACTTGCCTTGACAGGTGAAAAGCCAGTCTTGAAACGTTCTTTAAAAAGAAGATCTCCAATAAGTTGAATGATACTCAACACGAAGCACGTTACATTGGGTACTTTTAATACTCGATGAAGTGTCATTTGCAATATGAGTATTTGATTGTGCCCTGAGGGTAGTTTTGAGCACAAGAAAACATGAAGAAAATAAACAGTGCTTCTCTGAGCGTGGTTTGTGGTTCGGAGGGGAATATAGAGGTGGGCACCGTGCAGAAGGCACAGTATCTTAATTAAGGATCATCTCTTACTGGCTCCTCCCCTCTAGGATGTCCCTTTCCTGTCCATACTGTTGGGGCCTCCCTCTACGGCCCCCCACTGCAGCCCTCTCTATGTCTCCTTTCCTCAAGGTCGCTTCAGGCTGAAATTATAGACAATATAAAACACTGGAGAGAAGCCGGTCATTTTGAAGGTACACAGACTAAAATATACAGAATGAGAAATACATGGGAAGATTTTATAAAGTTACTAAAGAAGATCTTTAGGAACTGCTTCCCAGATTATCAACGTCTTCTGTTTCCCCCTTTTCGAGACTTTTGGTTCAAGTATCTGCACCCTCTATAAATATCACATAAAGTGAAGAGTGAGCAATTTGTCTCTTCCAGCACCGACCAGGAGAACCAGTGAATTGCTGTTTACAAATTCTGTGATCTAGCTCTGAATGATTTTTGTAATATATGTGACTTCAAGAAACGAAAGACCTCAATTGTGGGTCCGTGTATTATATAAACTTGGAAGCTACTGGAAGGATCATTGTTGGGCATAAATATCTACTCTTGGGGCGGTTCCATTCTTCTTTGGATGCGGGCACCTGGAAGACTGTTGCCCTCAAGGTAATAATACCACCTAAACTCAAAAGTCATACTTCCCCCTCGAGTCACTGTAGGAATGAGGAAAATCCAAATGAACTCAAATCAGAAAAGGCTGAGCATGGCACGGCGAGTGGAAAAGGGAGCCTTCCCCAGCCAGAGGGGACGGGAGGCACTGCATGTGGGCTGCTGTGAGGGACTGGAGCCTGGGGGAGTTCCCAGGGCCAGTTCCCCCATGGGGGTTCGTGCACTAACAGGTGATGCAGGGAGGGAGGGCGGGGCCAGAACACACCCA
The DNA here is from genome assembly GCA_017311185.1 of Proteles cristata cristata. Classification (NCBI taxonomy): domain Eukaryota; kingdom Metazoa; phylum Chordata; class Mammalia; order Carnivora; family Hyaenidae; genus Proteles; species Proteles cristata. The sequence continues at coordinate 1,987,333 of JAESUZ010002849.1, read as the reverse complement.
GCTCTCAGGTGCGGCTGAAGGAGGACACAGGTTTGGGGGAGCTCTGACGAGTGAGTGCCCGATTAGGTCCAGCGTCTTCCGAACAAAAGCTCTCATCCTATCTAGACGCTACAGAAGCACAGAGAGGAGAGCACCCTCGGTCCTGCCTGCACCCAAGTGGCCCTGCATCAACCCCTGTGGTCCCCTGGCCAGAGGCGCATCTTCCCAGGCCCGCGTTCCTCATCCTGAAAAGGAGGGGCCAGATTGACTCATCTGCAATGCTGCCATCAATCTGAAAGTTGGGATTATAGGACACAATTCAGCCAGGCCCAAAAGAAATATTCATACACGGCAGCCCCAAATCTTACATTTTGGTGAGAGACTAATTTCTCATTCCCGAAAATACTCAGACACTGACATCCAAAGACCTATCTTCCCTAGGAATCGGGATATAGAATGCGGCCAAAGTACCAATTCTATCATTTCTGTAAGTGATGGGACACACTCAAATTTATGAATTGCCACTCACCTGACAAATACTTGGACTTCCTACCTGCTCCACAGGGCAAGCCAAGCAAAAGCAAACCATAACTTAAAGGGACACAGCTGGCCTGTTCTCACAAGTGTGGTCCACGTAAATGTACAAGGGATCAAAATATCACAGGCAAGATCTACAACGTGGGTCAAGTTGAAAATAACTATAAGTTGCAGAGAGACATGAGGCAACATGAATTTGTTACTAAGTCAAAATTTTTCCTCCAAACTGCCTTGATGAATTCTGGCCTTTGTAACAGGAAGACGGGACTTCCAGTTTGGCAGGGAGATGAGAGCCAGGGCGGAGGCTGACAGATCACAGCTGCCCGTTCTAGCACAAGAACCGTGTCTGAGCACAAAGAAGAAAATACATAGTGTGACAACGCTCCACTTTTCTCAGAAGAAATGAAGTGAGGCTGCAGGAGTCCTGAGTGGAGGAGCCCGGCCCATTTAAGTGTCAGTGACAAGGGCCCTTCACTGCGGAGTCTCTGCCCGCAAGAGCGTGAAGGGGGTGGCTGGTCTGCGCAAGATACTTATGTCCCCACGACAGATAAACACAGACGTACCTTGATAACCGCTAGAACTAAACACTGTTGCTAAGCTCTGCAGAGCCTTTCCTATCTTCTGATACTCCTTGGGTAATGCTGAAAGAGAAAACGGAGCCCACGGTTAACCAGTCCCCTGAGCAAAATGAAATGGGATTCGACTATTTCCTAAAAGTGACTACTTTTATCATAAAAGAAATTTGAAATGATTCAAAATAGTCTAGTCTATATTAATAAAATTTTTGTTTTATACAAATGATTTTTTAAAAATAAAATGAATTGTTAATGGATCGTTCAGTAAATGGTGGATGCTATTATTATTTTTTAATTTATTTTTAAAATTTACATCCAAGTTAGTTAGCATAGAGTGGAGCAATGATTTCAGGAGCAGATTCCTTAATGCCCCTCACCCACTTAGCCCCTCCCCCCTCCCGCACCCCCTCCAGCGACCCTCTGTTTGGTCTCCATATTTAAGAGTCTCTTCTGTTTTGTCCCCTTCCCTGGTTTTATCTTATTTTTGCTTCCCTTCCCTTATGTTCATCTCTTCTGTGTCTTAAAGTCCTCATATGAGTGAAGTCTTGTGATATTTGTCTTTCTGACTGATTTCGCTTAGCATAGTACCCTCCAGTTCCATCCACGTAGTTGCAAATGGCAAGATTTCATTCTTTTTGATTGCCGAGTAATACTCCATTCTACATATATATCACAGCTTCTTTATCCATTCAGGATGCTATTATCATTAATCATCACCACTGCTGCCCATATCCTCCATGCAGCCGGGAGCTCATTTGGAAGATGCCTAGCTGACAGAGGACTCACGTACTCCACTCAGTCACCACGACAACCCCTCTATCGGGTGTAGACACACCACATCTTGGTTTCGTGGGTTAGAAAAATAAGGCTCAGATAAAGTGAATGGACTTGCCCAGGGTCACATGGCTAATAAATGGTGGGTTTGGCACGTGCGATTCCAAAAACACTGCTTTCCCTACTGTTATATATGCATGAACGGTTATTTGCAAGAAAAAAAAAGAGTGAGAGCAGCAACGTGTAGAGAAAAATATGGAAGAAGGACTCAGGATCAGAGAGGAGGGCTTTAGCTTGCTCATCTGTACAACGTGATTAACGAGACAATCTCTGAGGTCCTTCTAGTGCTAACATTCTAGAATTCTACAGTCACTCTGGAAAACTTCCTAGAGCAGAGTCTCTATATCTTAGGCTATTTTCTCTGCATCTGTAAATAATCCCTTTCAACACACCAATTGCTTTTCAAAAGAAAGCCTTGCTTGCACTGGAAGACTTAGTGCTGTATTAAAGAAGAAAAATTCGAATGTTTCTTTAAAAACATCTAGTCCAGAAAAACCTGAAATATGATCTACAAGCTGCAATAATCAGGAGACTGAATTCAAACCATATTGGCTTACTTTTAATAAACCGTTTATCTTTTTGTAACTCAGTGTTGGCCTCCATACATGGGGTTAAAGATACCTGTCAAGTGCTTCACCACACCAAGTATGTGCTAATTCCTCCCTTTACAGATTAGGAATTTTAAGAAACTCTTTCATGAGAAAGAAGAAAGATGATATGCTTAAATTAAATCCTATATCAAGCCCTTCAACTCTCCCTTTTCCCCCCCAAAAGGGCAGCCTTACACCAATAGCCTCTATTTCATAAATCTTATCTTATGGCTTATATGGAACCTGAACTTGACTAGATACTTGACAGAAGGGATTTAACTCTTTAAATGAAATCAGAAGCCGAGACTTTTGTGATACCCTTAAAATTTTGATTGGAGGATTTGTATCCAAAATATGTCAAAAAATATAGGGAATAGCTTTCAAAGAACTTACAGATTTAAACAATTTATTATTATTATGGCCTCATAAGAGCTTACAGGCAAAATTAATGATTTTAAAATGAAATACCTGGGTGGCTCAGTCAGTTGAGCATCCGACTTCAGTTCAGGTCATGATCTCACGATCTGTGAGTTCGAGCCCCAAGTTGGGCTCTGTGCTGACAGCTCAGAACCTGGAGCCTGCTTGGGATGCTGTGTCTCCTTCTCTCTCTGCCCCTCCCCCATTCACAAACTGTCTCTCTTTCTCTCAAAAATAAACATCAAACCAAATCAAAATGAAGTCACTATTTGAGTGAATGTCACTCCCTCTTCCGTGCTGAGTTAGCTCCCTGTGGCCCAAGGCCTGCATTGTATACACTGCTGCAGTGGGGCTTACTTCTGTATCTAAGGGACAGCATCACAGGTCTTTCCCATGACAACGGAGCAGCTGTTATCACTCCCAGCATCTGCCGCCCCTCCCCCCCGCACTAACAGCTGGCACCTGTGTGGTTTTTGTTGCTATGAAGTATTACGTGAGTGGTAGAGGGCCATTCAGTATAACCAGGGCCTTTTTTTTCCTGCAAAGGGCCAGACAGTAAATATTACAGACTCTGTGGGGCCACAGGTTTCTGTCGAAGGTACTCGACTCTGCCACTGTAGTGGGAAAGGAGCACCAGACAATATGTAAATAAACAGGCACGGTCGCGTGCTGCTTTTACAAAAATCGGCTTCAGGCCAGATTTGGCCTGCAGGCCACAGTTTGCCAGCTCCTGATGTAGGGCTTGGATTTTACAGATCTTAACATTGCTATTAACTCTGCTGTGCTAGCTTAATAATTCATTCACAAGTTACTCCACATTCAGTTTCTTATTCATTAAAATTATTTTTTGACTTTCAATTTTTTTTAAATGTTTTATTTATTTCAAGGGGGGAGAGAGAGAGAGAGACAGTGTGAGCAGGGGAGGGTCAGAGAGAGAGGGAGTCACAGACTGAAACAGGCTCCAGGCTCTGAGCTGGCAGTCAGCACAGAGCCCAACGCGGGGCTCGAACCCACGAACCGCGAGATCATGACCTGAGCCAAAGTCGGACGCTTAGCCGACGAAGCCACCCAGGCGCCTCTTGACTTCCAATTTTATTCTTTTTCTCTTACTTAAACAAAAAATACAACCTGTTAAAAAACACCTTTACAAAATGGACAATTAAGTTCCTTCCTATGCTGAGTACCACAGTTTAAAAGTGGGTATTGTTCTTACAATTCAAAGTAAAAGCCATTTTTATTAAAAAAAAAAAAAATTAACCCCCCCCCCCCCAGCCAAAGCCCTGAATACATCTAGTATTCTTACAGGGCGCGGGAGCTGAAGGCCAGCAAATTCTTAGGTACTTGCCTGTGGCCGACCTACTGGCCTCAGTACTAGGTTAGGTTAGTTAGGGACTCACAGCACCTCGTTCTCCGGAGCCTGTCACAAGGGGCCCACGACGAGAGCTCAGCTCTCCCTCTGGGCTCTGGAGGCCGTGTGGCAACCAGGGCGGGATGGACGCAGAGGAGGAAGTTGCCGAGAGCCTGTGGCCGCGGACGGCGTGGAAGCGCTAGTGCAGCGGTGACCGCGCCTGCGCAGCCTGCGGGGCCTCAGGGGTGAGAGGGCAGCTGTGGGGTGCTGACCCCATGCTCCTAGCCTGGGCCGTGTGACAAGAGCTGCAAGGCTCCAGGGACACAGGACAACACGGTTCAGCAGAATGACAATCCAGAAACCAAGGCAAGGTGTGGGGAGGAGCTGGGGGAGGCCCGCGGAAGAGCAGGCGGTGGACCTCCCCTCACCCTGCTCCCCCTGGTCTGACCCCGCATCCTGCCTTTTCCTAATAATCAGTTCTGTAGCCACATACAGATGGCCCCTGACTTAACAGTTTTTTGACTTTATGATGGTGCCAAAGTGGTACACATTCATCAGAAACTGTACTTGGAATTCTGAGTCTGGATCTCGCTCCAGCCTGGGGTCATGTGGGAGGGCCCCGTTTGTGACGCTGGGCAGCCGGCGACCACGGGGGTACACAGCCGGCACGTGACAGGCATTCTGCACCCGTGCAGCCATCCTGTCACTCTGAGTACGGTGTGAGATGCGCAACACTCTATAAATCAGCTGTGTGTGTGAGACGGCTTTGCCCAGCTGCAGACTGACGTAAGGGTCCCGCGCACCTGCCGGGGGGCCAGGCTAAGCTGTGACATTCGGTAGGTTAAGTGCATTGAACGCATTTTTGACCCAGGGTATTTTCCACCTACGATGGGCTTCTCAGGATGTAAGCCCGTAAAAGTTGTCGTAAGTTGAAGAAGGGTCTATATACAACACCTTACCAACTGGAAAGGTAAAGTCATGACATTAAAAACAACAAGCATTCTCTAAACATGCAGAAAAGCTGAATTATTCACAGACGATAACCTCCGAATAACTAGGAACGTTTAAGGGGACCCGGTGTTTTTGTGAGCGTTCTCGAATCGGCTTTGTTGGACCAGGTTTCTGTGGTCTCATCAGGGTTGACCAGTGAGGGCCGCTGGAGAGCCAGGGGTGCAGCGTCACTGCGGTTCGCGACGTGTACTCCTGGGGAGTGGAGGCTCCCCAGCGTGGCCACGGTCACCACGCCAGGCCTGTGTGCCGCCTACAAACCCAGAAGAGGCCGCGAGGACGGCACTTACGTCCTGTGCACCGTTTCCAGTGCTCCTGGCCCACGGTCAGCAGCTCCTTCACGCCATCATCCATGGCTTTGGTGAATTTACCGACAGCGTCGCACTTCTGTTCTCTGTGGGGTGAAACACAAGATGGCACGTCCTTGACTCTGCTACCACATGGTCAGCGTGACATGCAAGAGGAGAAAAATTAACACGGGCGGGGGAGACTGGCCCCAAACATAACCTCAAGGACTGGGTTTCTTTGCACTGTAGCGACGGCCCTTTAATCAGGCTTGATGGGGGCGCCTGGGTGGCTCCGTCGGTAAGTGTCTGACTCGAGTTTGGCTCAGGTCATGATCTCATGGTTTGTGAGAGGGAGCCTTGGGATTCATTCATTCATTCATTCATTCATTCATTCTCTCTCTCTCTTTCTCTCTGCCCCAACCTTACTTGCACTGTCTCTGTCTCTCAAAATAAACTTAAAAAAAAAAAAGAATTATGTAAAAATCTGCCATTTAAATTTTAAAACTCTGCTTATTTTCTCCTCTCAATTCACTGTGAATTTTAACTAAAATTATTCTAAAGGAAAGGAAATCAGGGTTTCTTGAATATCTTATTTGGTGGAATTCTGTCACTGGAGGTGCCATCAAGTAGTTCATTCATTCCAACAAGTACTTCAATAATCGGAGAAAGTGACCTGATACACAACCATCTGAGTGACACTGAACGACTCTGTTCTTTGAGGATGTAAAAAATGCCAACCTGAAAAAATCACCCCAATATAATGCTAAATGAAAAAAAAAAAGCAACTTATAAAATAGAATGCATAGAGTTAGGTGTTTTTTGCTTAAATAATTTTACTCTTAGATACATACGCACAGAGGAGATTTGGGAAGACTGTAGATCTAGGTCAACATATTACCACGATTTTTCTCTCTGGATAGTTGTAAGACTGTGGGTTTTTTTTTCACCCTTGTCTATACAGTTGGTAACACATAAGCAAGAATTTTATAATAAGAAAAAAAAAACTTCTTAAAAAAAGCCCTAAGATTTCTAGTTAGTCTTGAAACAGAAAAGGAACTACTCCAGATTTTCACCCAAGCCTACATTAAAAAAAAAAAAATTACATAATTAGAAACAACAGATTACAAAATAGCACAAAACTGCAGGTTAGAGAGTTGCTTCCTTTGAGGCAATGTTCAGAGATTTCTGCCTTGTCGAATATTACGTGGGTGGGCGCTGGCTCTGTGCCACTTGGTTTTATCATGCGTTATCAGCGACAGCTAGAAACCGCCGTGTCCGTTAGGAAATCACAGACTTCAAGGTAAAAAGGAAGCAGACTTTAACCCCACGCTACAGCTAGAAAGAAGGGCTGCCCTGCACGTGACGTGCTCCCCGTCATCCAACCGTCCCCCCACCACCCACCCCAGCACAGGAGGTGGACACAGCTCTGGGAGGAAGAAAAGGCTGACGATCTCTCTTACATTTCTGGTAACTCCAAGTCGGGGGCCTCCGGTTCCATGGTGGAAAATATCATAACACCCACCAGCTCGTCTTTCTCAGCCTTCCTCTTCCCGGTCTTCCATTCCTGCAAGTAAGAACGTTATAACGTTGGGGCGCCTGGGTGGCTTAGTCGGTCAGGTGTCCGACTTTCGCTTAGGTCATGATCTCGCGGTTCGTGGGTTCGAGCCCCGCGTCGGGCTCTGTGCTGACTGCCAGCTCGGAGCCTGGAGCCTGTTTCAGTCTGTGACTCCCTCTCTCTCTGACCCTCCCTGCTCACGCTGTCTCTCTCTCTCTCCTAGAAATAAATAAAACATTAAAAAAAAAAAAAAAGAACGTTATAATGTTACCGAGGACTAAGCATAAACAGGTCTTTCAAATCTCCCGAATGTGACTGGCTCCCTGGCAGACTCTCTCCCTAATTGTCAGCAGAGCCCCCACGCGATCGCCCTCCTCACGGAGGTAGTGTGCACACCCCAGATGTCATCTCTGTACACGAATGTGTGCCAACACGCAGGACGGTCCCTGCGAGCCCAGGTCCCTTCAGAGCGAGGGGACTCAGTCCCTGTCCTTTCCCAACGCACAGCAATATAACAGTGAACAAAACCCTCCCTATAATCCTGACCAAGTGCCTCAAAGCTTTAGGTTAAATGTTTTCTTAAAAAAGTTAAAGCTTTCCTAAAATGTAAGATGGGAACCAATATTATGAGCTATTTTTAAAAAAATGTATTTCTGTAAGATAGATCTATAAATATCTATCTACCTATCTACACACACAGAAAAGTGCCCAAAGCCATAATACACAGGGTGACCACTTCTCACAAAGCGAGTACCCGTGTAGCCCGCCCCAAGGCCAAGAGAAACCAGGGGCATTCCAGAAGGCCCCTCGCGTCCCTTCCCATTCCCGACCCCTGCCCTCCCCCACAAACGTAACCACTTGTACAGTTATCAGTTCCTCACTTTTCTTTCAAATTATACCATTCAGACACGAGTCCCTCATCGGTGGGCTGGCTGGGTTTCTGAGCTGGCAAAGGCCACCCGACCCGCGTGTCGTGTCTGGTCTCTTCAGCTCCACCTGTGCTTAGACCTACAGCCACGCTGTTGGTAGAGCCGCAGGTCATTGATAACTTTCTGAACACTCCCCAGTTTGTTCATTCTACTGCCAGCAGCCACCCCAGGGGGAGGCGGTGAGGAGGCTGTTCGTACACACCCCCCGGTGCACACGTGGGTGCATCCGCCAGGTCTGCGGCGAGGGCGGGAAACGTTCACCTAAGTAGGTAATGCCGGGTGGCTTTCCAAACTGGTCTCACCCATTTGCACACCCACCGGCAGCGGCGGGTGACTGAGCTCACTAAGACGCTAGCTTTGGCCAGTCCCTCCTGTCAGCCATTCTGGCTCCTGCGTAGGGATATTCACACCGCACTTCTGATTTGCATTTCCTTGATGACTAATGAGATCAAGTACTTTCCCATACATCTGTTGATGACTTTGGTGAAGTACATTACCAAGTCAACCCAACAACTGGGCTGATTATCTTATGGATTTGAATGGGTTTTCGTATATTCTAAAAGGCAGCCCTCCGTTGGTTCTAAATGTTCATGTCTTTAGCTTGTTTTTCACTTTTAAAGGCTTCCTTTGATACACAGCTGTTCTTAATTTTAATGTAGTCTAATTTATCAACCTCTTCCCGTATGATTAGTTATTTTTGTGTCATATTTCAGAAATCGCTCCCTCCCCTAGGGGTATGAAGATATTCCCCTATGTTACCTTCTAGAAGCTTTATGTGTTGCCTTTCACATTAGACTTGCAAACCAACTGGAAATAATTTTTTTTTAAGCTTTATACAATGGAAACTTCCAAATACATATAAAAGTACAGGGAAAAGTCTAATAATCCCCCCCTCTCAGACTCAGCGGCGAAACAAATATCAACATTTGCCAATCTTGTTTTTTCTATTCTCCTCCATTCTATATTTTTTTTTCTTTTGATTTTATTGGAGGTCTAGGCTTCGTATAGGTATTTCACCTATAAATACCTTTTTTAAAAAAATGTTTATTTATTTTTGAGAGAGAAAGACAGGGCATGAGCAGGGAAGGGGCAGGGAGAGAGGGAGACACAGAATTGGAAGCAGGCTCCAGGCTCTGAGCTGTCAGCACAGACGCCGATGTGGGGCTTGAAGCCACAAACCTTGAGATCATGACCTGAGTCAAAGTTAGACTGTAAACCAACTGAGCCACTCAGGCGCCCCTCACCTATAAATACTTTTAATAGAGAAGGCCATTATAGAACTTTAATATAGAAGACTGCTTTTTAAAAACATAACCACAACACCAATGTCAACCTTAACAAAATCAACACTAGACTGTTGTGAGGTAGGGACCAAATTTCATTTTTCCCCAGTGATGCCACCCATGTGACCCAGCACCACTCACTGGAAAGACTGTCCTATCCCCACCAGACTTAGTACCATCTCTGCCTTACACGGTGTCCCTTCTATTCTGTTCTACTGATCTGTTTGTCTAACAATGCCAATACCACACTTTTAAAGTTATTTTAGCTTTAAATGAGTCTTCATATCCAATAAAGCCCTCCTTCCACTTCATTCTCTTTCAAGGGTACCTTGGCTATTCTTAGTGCTCTGATTTTCCACATGTTGCATCTTTTCTGTTCCTCAATTCCATGGAACACTTAGTTAGGTCTTATTTCTCTAAATAATGTTTCATTATTTACTAATGAAACTAATTTTTACTAATTAGTAAATTTACTAATATTTACTTTTTTTTTTTTTTTTTGAGAGGGAGGGAGGGAAGGAGGCTGCAAACTGGGAAGGGGCAGAGAGAGAGAGGAGAGAGAAATCCCAAGCTGTCAGCACAGAGCCCAATGTCGGTCTTGATCTCACTGTGAGATCATGACCTGAGCCAAACCAGGAGTCAGATGCTTAACTGACTGAGCCATCCAGGCATCCTTCATAGCTTTATTTTTTTTTTTTTAAGTTTATTAATTTTGAGAGAGAGAGAGAGAGAGCGAGCACGAGAGAGAGCACATGCAAGCAGGGGCAGGCAGAGAGAGAGGGTAAGGCAGAATCCCAAGCAGGCTCTGCACTGTCAGCACGAGCCCGACACGGGGCTCAATCTCACGAACTGTGAGATCATGACCGGAGCTGAAATCAAGAGTTGGATGCTTAACCAACTGAGCCACCCAGGTGCCATGTCATAGGTTTTTATGCAGAGTTTTTTGTACATTTTCTTGTATTTATTCCTATAGATATTTTTAATGCTATTGTTAATATTTTTGTTTTAGACTTTCATTTTGTGTTTATTGCTGGTATGCAAATATGTGCTGTCTTACATCCAGCTATCTTATTACCCACTGATTTGTAGTTTTTCCTCAGGTCTTAGAGATGATCTATGTCCATCCATCTACACAAACTACTTCTGGCCAAAGAATCACAGCTTTCAGTGATTATCTAGTTTTACACCGTCACTTAACAGGTGAGGAAACTGTGACCCAGAGATCAAATGCTGAGGTCAAGATCACAGAGGGACCTAGCAGCAGCACCTGGACCAGAGCTCAGGTGCCCCGACTCCAAGTTCGTTCTTCTTCCTATTCTATCAAATCCACCTGAAACCCCAGTGTCTGGATTTATTACTTTTTTTAAGATAATAAGATTCTGTATAAAACACAACCTTTAGAAGCACTTTCTAAATCAGGTCTTGGAATATCAGGACTTCTGTTAGAGCCCGTGGGTAACGGTGAGGCAACAAAGTTGGGAGGGGATGCCATGCAGTTTTTGTGTCTCCAAAGAAACCGATGGAAAGAGCTCCCTCAAAGAGCCTGGTCGCACCACAGTACGGTCCCACGGCGTGCTGGGGCTGACATCACATCACATCTCACCAGAGAAACCAGACTTTTCTAGAGCAGGGGTGAGGCTAGACCTACAAACTTGACCAAAACATGCTGAAGAACCTCAATGTTTTCCAGTTCTGGGCCTGCTTACACGCCACACACTCAAATGAGCCCGCCAATGCTAGAAATAAGCAGTGACTGAAAATAAGGCCCAAATATTTATACTGTATTAAGTGTACATGTAGGTCTGTAAACATACACAGAGCCTGATTATTTACACTTCTAACGAATGTGTTCACATCAACAAGGGAAAAGTACTACAAAGCAGAGTAGCAAGTAAATCTCTGCCTGAAAGTTCCAGCAAAGTACAGAATATTCCAGTATTTAATTTAATAACACATGAAAATTTTGCGACTTTTTTTTTTCTAGGATTGTAACACATTTCCTATCTGCTGGTGGCATCTGAGCTAACTTATGCTTTTATTCTTTTTTTCCCCCAGTTTTATTTTTATTTATTTAAAATAGTTTATTGTCAAGTTGGTTTCCATAATAACACCCAGTGCTCATCCCCACAAGTGCCCTCCTCCATGCCCATTTCCCCTCTTCTCCTCTCCTCCACCCCCATCAGCCCTCAGTATTCAGGGGTCTCTCATGGTTTGCCTCCCTCCCTCTCCCCCACCACTTCCCCCCTTCTTCTCTCCCACGGTCCTCCATTAAGTTCCTCCTAATCCTCCTATACGTGCAAACATATGGTATGTGTCCTTCTCTGCCTTATTTCGCTCAGCATAACACCCTCAAGTTCCATCCGTGTTGCTGACACATGGCCAGATGTCATTCTTTCTCACTGCCATGTAGTATTCCGTTGTATAGATTCTTTACATTGTTCTCTAAGATGTCATACTTGTTATGAGAGAAATATGGAGAAAACATCTTTACAGAATAAAAAGGTACAACTTAGAATAAAAGCTTATGGAGAGAGAAAACTATCTCCAAAGCAGACAACAGTGAGATGCCCAACAGTCAATGGTTTCTTGACCTTCAAGAAAGACGACGCGGGGGGTGCCTAGGTGGCTTAGTCGATTAAGCGTCCGACTTTCACTTTGGTCATGATCTCGCGGTTCGTGGGTTCGAGCCCCGCGTCGGGCTCTGTGCTGACTGCCAGCTCAGAGCCTGGAGCCTGTTTCAGTCTGTGACTCCCTCTCTCTGTGACCCTCCCCTGCTCACGCTGTCTCTCTCCTAGAAATAAATAAAATATTAAAAAAAAAAAAAAAAAAAGAAAGACGACGCGGTCCCTGGCAGAATGACTATCCGTGGGCACAAAGAGAGACCAGCATTTAGTCTGGACTTGCAACTACCCTTCTGGAAAAATGACTTGGCTTGGAGAAGGATGGTCCAATGCTGAACCTACTTTTTGTTTCACAATGTTATTACACGGCAGGGTCAAAATGTGATCATAAGACATCAGTCACTCCGTTTCCCTCACTTCCCGCTGATAACATCCTGCATAGTTTGGGGCCTATCCCATGTTTTAGAAGCATCCAGAAAAATTTTAATTCCTCATCCTGTCGTTATCTTTCCCTTCCTGCCCGCTCTGGGCAAATCCATTCCCAGTTGATGGCAAACCATTCTTCCACACACTATGACCAATTCCCATGCTTAGGATTCGGTTTCTGTCCCCTCATTGTTTTTGGAGGAAATGAGAACTAGTGAGTCAACATAATTTTGACTTTCTGACATAAAATTGGTATGAACGTGACACTTCTCAAGATGATCTACGACCGTCATAACAAAAGGTCCTACCTTTTCATCTCGGAAATTTAGAAACTGCTGGAAAACTTCACTTTCCGAGACGACGGGGTGACGACACATCCTGGTCATCCACGCCTGCAGTCTCTCCATGCGCATTTTGATAAATTCTTCTTCGAAGCGACCTGCAAGGTGGACAGAGTGATGCACATCACTGTCCAAAGCGGATTATTGTCACCACAAAGGAAAAGCCATTTGTGTCTACTGGGACCTTGGAAAAGTTATTTAGTAAAAGGTAAAACCATGGTGATTTTTCACTAACCTAAAAAACGAGCTGTAACACCGCGGATGCTCAAAGAGCCACAGGAAAGAGAGATGACAGGCTTTTTAGTTTCTAAGAATGAGATTCTGATTTCACAAATTAACAAACTTTGCAGCTGTGACAAGAAAAATCACAGCCACAAACACTATTTTCTTCAAGGATCCCTGAGTATTCAACAAATTTAAAAGCAAATCTTATCTAAGTACGAAACACTTTCTCTTTCTGATAAACTAAGACTATGCCAAGCCCTGGCATGGCCACATGAAGCCTTATAGGCAGGAAAGGGGTGAGAAAATGGAATTTAATTAGTAATTCTTACAAAGTACATAAAATTGTTATATTTTTAAAATGTGTCCAAATGCAATATAACCTCAACTTAAATTCCGTATTCATGAAAAGTAGCTCAAGACTATAGCTCTTTATTCTGTTTTTTAAATGTACTTAAACCAAAAACAGGAAAAGCAATTTTTCCATGAATGCAGTAGAGTTAATATCCCAGAACCGATGACCATTCTAAAACATAGCCCCATGAGTGATATTTCTGTCTTAAAAGCAGAAAATCAGCTTAATAAGCCTGACATACCAAACATCAAGTGAACACAGAAAATGTTTTCAGTCTACTAAACAAAATCACTGTTCGTTCAAAGGTTCCTGGAGATGAAAATACCAGCTACGGCCGAGTGAGGCAATCCGTTATTCCCATCCCCTCAAAACAATTATAAAGCTGGACAGAACCCAGAACCAAAAATAAGCGTTCTGGAAATCAACCAAAGGCAAACAGCCATCTGAGAAGTGTTTATACTTGCAAAACTGCTGAACTTCATGGAAATCTGTGGCATTCTGTCTGGCGCGGGGCTGCTCCCACCGCCCCCATGGCCCCCGTGGCCCCCCACCCTCTCCCTGGTTAACAAGGAGGTTCTGACAGTGTAGAGTGGGCTGTGAAGACTGGCTGCTGCAGGTTCCCTGGCGAGGTAAAAGGTGCACTTGACCTGGAGCAGCGGGACCTGCTCCCACTCAGCGGTGGTGGCAGTGACAATCCAGGGGCTGGTGAACAGAGAGGGCCAACGGCCCCACCAGCCAAGGTTGTGTGGTTGAGCCAAGAATATTCCAGGCTGAGGCTGTGTGCAGGAACAGTGGAGACCAGATGGAATCCTAGTCAGCCACACACTCCTGGCCAATTCTGAGGCTGCACATACTTGGAAAGGAGACACAAAAGGCCCACAAGAAAGAAAAAGCCAGGGTGGCGGACTTGAAAAGTACCTGATCTTTGCATGCACTTCCTACCCAAAGATCCATCACAGGGGACAGTAGTCTCACTGGCTGGAGGCAGGCTTACTGCTAATCTGCACAGACACAAGGGTGAACTCCAGGGAGCCAAATTTAAAAGAAAAAACAAAAATAATTCAACTTCAGGGAAGAGAGATTTCAGAGACTTGGCCTAAGCAACGTACTTAACAAACAAACAAACATGAAGTAGAAACAACAACCTTCAGAGAGGAAAGAATCAGAATCGAGAGTTGCTAAAATATATGCTCTAAAATTTTCAGTTTGCAATAAAAAATTAAGAGATACACAAATAAACAGCAAGGTATAACCCATACCGACAAAAAGTAGTCAACAGAAACCGTTTCTAAGTGTCCCTGGATGTTGAAATAGCAGACAAAGCAGATTCCAGAAATACATTCAAAGAACTAAAGTCATGTTTAAAAATGCAGAGAAAAATGATATGGAATCAAACAATAAAGATACTCAAGAAAAATAACTTATAAATAAATAAAATCAAACATTGGGAGCTGAAAAGACAATAACTGAAATTAAGAATTCATTACAGAGGCTCAAATGCAGATTCAAGACAGCAGAAGAAAAAGTCAGTGAATCTGAAGATACAGCAAAAGAAGGTATCTGATCTGAAGGACAGAGATAAAAAAAATGGATGAACAGCACTTCAGAAAACATAAAACAGGCCAACATACTTGCAATGGCAGTCCCGAAAGGAGAAGAAAGGAAAAAAAAATATGTGAAGAAATAATGGGGGAAAGTTTCCCAAATTTGATGGGAAATTTTAATCTGCATTTCCAAGCAGCTCAACAAACCTGGATAGGATAAATATGAGAATATATTCACACCAAGATACAGCAGAGTCAAACTGATAAAAGACAGAAACAAAACCTTGACAGCAGCCAAGTGAAAAATGACTCATGATGTATAGTGGAGTGTGACGTGTGTGTGTGTGTGTGTAATTAATAGAACGGACTGATTTGTCATCTGACACAATGGAGGTCAGAAGCAATGGAAAAACATATTCATCATGCTGAAGGAAAACAGCCAGCCATGAACTCTATAACCAGTACACCTATCCTTCAAAAATAAAGGCAAAATGAAGACATTCTCAGATGAAGATGAGACGGTTAACTGATAGCAGAGCTATATTAAAAAGTATTACCACAGGCTAAAAGGAAATTACCCAAATTCACAGGCAGACATGAAGAGTACCAGGAATATGTGGGCTAACAGAAAAGATGTGTTTTTTTCCTAAGTTCTTCTCTTAACTTCTTTAAGACATTAGATTGTAGAAAGCAGTAGTTATCACACCACGTTGTTGGATTTATAATATATATGATGAAAGTAGCATAAAAAGGGGGGAATCGGAGCTGTAATGGAGAAGAGTTTCTATCAATTTTATTAGAACTGAGTATTAATCTGAAGTGCACTATAACTTTACAAAAAGATGCACAAAGGGGCTCCTGGGTGGCTCAGTCCGCTGAGCATCCGACTTCGGCTCCGGTCATGATCTTGTGGTTTACGAGTCTGAGCCTTTGTAGGGCTGTGTGCTGACAGCTCAGAGCCTGGAGTATGCTTGGGATTCTATGTCTCCCTCTCTCTCTGCTCCTCACCTACTCATACTCTGTCTCTCCTCAAAACTAAACATTAAAAAAAATTTTTTCTTAAAAAGATGCACATTGCATCCACTGAGGCAATCACTAAGAAAATCATTTTTAAAATTCAGTGTAAAAGTGAGAGGAATGAAAACAGCATATTAGAAAATATTTAACACAAAAGAAAGGCAATAAAGGAGGAACAACCAAGACACATGGAAAACAAATATCAAAATGGCAAATGTAAATCTGAGTTGGCAATTATTAAATATGAATGGTCTAAAAACTCCAATCAAAATGCCGAGGTTGCGAGACTTGATAAAAAAGCTCCAACAATGCTGTGAACAAGAGACAGATTCAAAGACACTAACAGATTGAAAGTAAGAGATGGGAAAAGATACAGCATGCAAACCAACTCTAAGAGAGGAGTGACTGTATTAATATCAGACAAAATAGTGTCTAACACAGGGAATAAAAAGGCACATTAGGAAGATACAACAATTACAAGCTGTATATATACCAAAGTCCCAGCATGATTATTTATTGTATCTGCAAATGGACTCTTTATATGGAAAGGCAAAAGAAAAATAGCCTAAAATTGTTTGAAAAAGCAGCATATTAGAGGATTTAAACCACCTGGTTTAAAGATCTGCTCTAGAGCTACATGAATCAAGACACTGTGGTGTTGGCAAAAGGGTGGACACAAAAATTAACAGAGCAGAGTCCTGTCCAGAAATAAAACCAAATATGTTCAACTGATTTTTGAAAAACGAAAAGGAAGTCACCAGAGAAAGAATAGTCTTCTTAGCAGACAGTGCTAGGACTGCTGGATATCAAGACGCATAACGTAAACTTCTACTTATTATACCTCACGTCACAAACACGACTCAAAGTGCACCTAAAACTACACAACTTTCCAAAGAAAATATCAGCTTGAACTTGTATCAGGCATACATACAGCTTTTCATCATGATACCTAATGCACAATCCATAAATGAAACAATTGGTACTCTGAACTTCATTAAAATTAAAAGCTTTTTGTTATGTGAAAAACACAAACATATCTGTTAAAGATAAGCCACACCTGGGACAAATTATTTGCAAATTATATTACTTCCAGAATGTCAAGAATTCTCAAAATTCGATAATGAAAAAACCTAATAAGAAATGGGCAAAAGATTTAAACAGACATTTCGCCAAAGAAGATACATGGAAGGGAAATGAGCAGATGAAAAGATGCTCAACACTAGGTATATAAGGGAAATGCAAATTAAAACCATGATGAGGTACCACTACATACCTAATAGATTGTTCAGATACAGAAAAACTGACATTATCAAAAGCGCATGTGAGGATGTGGGGGTCCTGACACCCTCATCCACTGCTGGGGGCAGATTCCAAAATGGTACAGCCACTTTGCAAAACAAATTGGCAATTTTTTTTTAATGTTTATTTATTTATTTTGAGGGAGGAGGAAGCAGACAGAGAGGGAGAGAGAGAGAATCCCAAGCGGGCTCAATGCTCAGTGTGTAGCGCAATGTGGGGCTCGATCTTACGACCTACCGTGAGACCCTGACTTGAGCCGAAATCAAGAGTTGAATGCCTAACCTACAGAGCCACCCACACACCCCAGTGTGGCAATTTCTTTAATATGAAACATATACCTGCCAAATGCCCCTGTCATTCCACTCTTAGGGATTCACCCGAGAGAAAGGATAGCTTACGGTTACATAAAAACTTGTATGTAAATGTTTATAGCAGCTTTATTTATAAATGCCCCAAACTGAAAACCCAAATACTTTTCACGAGCGAATGGATAAACAAACTATGGAATTAGCAATAAAAAGAAACTGATACACACATCTTGTGCGTATCTCAAATGCACAATGCCGAGAAAGAAGCCATAATCAAAAGACTACACACTATACGCAACCTTTTTTTTTTTTTAAATGTTTTATTTATTTCTAGGAGAGAGAGAGACAGCGTGAACAGGGGAGGGTCAAAGAGAGAGGGAGTCACAGACTGAAACAGGCTCCAGGCTCCGAGCTGGCAGTCAGCACAGAGCCCGACGCGGGGCTTGAACCCACGAACCGCGAGATCATGACCTAAGCGAAAGTCGGACACTTAACCGACTAAGCCACCCAGGCGTCCCCGCAACCTTTTTTTTTTTTTCAGTCCCCGGCCCCGGCCTGGCTTCACTGATCTATTCTACTGTTTTTTTTAGTTTCTATTTCATTTATTTCTGCTCTATATGATTTCCTTTTTTCTACTGGTTTTGGACTTTGTTTGTTCTTCTTTTTCTAACTCCTTTAGGAGTAAGGTTAGGTTGTATGAGATTTTTCTTGCTTCCTGCTCTAGGTCTATATGCTTCCATTTATAAGGATATTTTGGAAAGGGGAAAACTACGGAGACAAAGAACCCGCCGGGGTTGCCCCGGGTGAGAACTAGGGGGAGAGGCTGAGTATAAGGGGGAGCGCAAGGGAATTCGGAGGGTAGCACAACTTCCTATACCTTGAATATGGTGGTAGTTGTCACAACTTATTTTTAAAATACTTTTTGGTTACGTTTAAGTTTATTTATTTATTTTGAAAGAGAAAAAGAGAGGGGAGGGGCAGAGAGAGGGAGAGAGGGGGAGAGAGAGAGAGAGAGAGAGAGAGAGAGAGAATCTTAAGCAGGCTCCACACAGACAGCATGGGAACTGATGTGGGGCTCAAACTCATGAACTGTGAGATCATGACCTGAGCTGAAACCAAGAGTCAGATGCTTACCTGACTGAGCCACCCAGGTGCCCCAAAACTCTTAAAAACTATACACCAAAAGGAGTTAATTTACTGTATATACATTTAAAAATAAATTTAAAAAATACAGACTGGCCTTTCCTTTAGAAATGACAAGTACAAATAAGGACAAATTTCTTTTAGTGAGAAGAGCAATCCGGATCCACACCACAAAAACTCACTGCCTCAGAAAGTGTCATGTGAACAGCACGATGGGTCTGGACACTTCATATATATTAAAATACTTCAATTTTGCACTTACTAGGAGTAGAGATTAAGTGCTATAGAAGCTTAGACTATGAAGAAACAAAGTCTCATCCCTTGGAAAGAAGAGACCCAGTGAGTCCGCATGAAGCTGGGTTATACTGAATTCATGCGAGAAAGTGAATTATACCAAGAGTTTATAACCTACTCACTGACTGAAATTAATTAATGAATTAAAAATAAAGCTTACGCCTCCTGAAAAATTTTCTGATGTAGCTGGTTTATTTTCAAAACCTGACTCCAGATATTATTCTGTGCTTGTTAGGATTTTCCTACCAGGTTCCAGAAAACTAGAACGAAGGTGGGGGGAGGGGATTTCCGATTCTCCATTTTCAATGAACCGTACTTGGGTTTTCACCAAGTATGTGAGTATACCCGTTCGGCACCCAGGAATAAAACCAGATTTGTTCAATATTATTTCACAAAGAACAAAAATCTCTCAACAAATAAAAATGGTTAGCTGTAAGTTCTGCATGGATGGATTATCAAGGGCACAGAAATATGAGATCATCTACTTGGCATTCCTTTTTCTTCCCTCCAGGATGTAAGGGAGAGGGGAGTTTATATAATAATGATCTTGTGGGTATCACAGGCAGGAGGCAAATGCGGGAGGGGACAGATAAAGTGGCTTCTGTGCTTTTCGGTTTCCTCGGCACATATCCCAGTCAGTGAATCAAAGCTCAACTTTCTTCCGACTGAGCGGCCGTTGCTTTCTTGCTTTCTATGACACCCCCTGGCTTCAGGCCTGAGCTTTTAAAAAAAAAAACAAAAAACCAAACCTTAGTTTGGGGGCAGAGCTGTGTGGCTCTATGATGCTTTAAAATAGCACTGAGTTATCAGATGCAGAATAAACAATGTATTAGAGCCTAAAAGACGTGAGAAACCCCCGCAGCCCCAAAATAGCTCCTTGGACACTAGGAAGCCTCTATGGTGCGAATGAAGTTGATAAAGGAGAACATTAAAATTCGGGAAACAGGCTGAAATTTGAGAACAAGGAGAAAGGCAGAACTCAAGTTTTCATGGAAATGGACAGAAATGGATTTAGATTTGAAAAAGGAAGGCTGTGATTTCAAACAATAAGGGTGACAAAAAGGGTGAGTATCTGGACGGGGCACAGAACTGGGGGCACGGTGACACCTCTGGGGGCGGGGGAGGAAGTGGCGATCTGTGCCAACCTGGCCGCCCTCACGTGGCCTTCACTCAGCACCCCCTCCCCCCAACCGGGTCCACGAGAGCCCACTGAGAAGCCACCCCCGAAGAGGGCCAGAACGTGTCTGTCACCTCCCTAGCAAGGCAGCCCCACTCTCCCCTCTGTTGTGATTTGAAATTTTTGAAAAGTTAAAAAAAACAACAACAAAAAAAGCAGGTCACAAGCAAAACAACTTCTTTAAAAACAAAACCTTCCATCTCCTGGAACAATCTCAGAGAAACCTAAATACACACCAAAATCCAGCACAAAGTTTTAAGGAGAGTAAATTTCTTACCCTAAGGTAACTCATTCTAGTTAAAGACTAGCGGATCCAGGGGCGCCTGGGCAGCTCAGTGGGTTGAGCATCCGATTTCGGCTCAGGTCACAATCTCACAGCACATGAGTTCAAGCCCCGCGTGGGGCTCTGTGCTGACAGCTCGGAGCCTGGAGCCTGCTTCGGATTCTGTGTCTCCCTCTCTCTCTCTCTGCCCCTCCCCTGCTCTTGCCCTGTCTCTCAAAAATAAGTAAACATTTAAAAAAATACTAGCTGATCCACCTCCCATAACGTCTGGAATCCGATTCAAATCCCCGTTTCGGCCGTGTCGAGTGCCTGCCGAGCGCCTCTGCCTTGAGGAGGCAGGGAGCGGCTCGGCCAGCTGGCTGCCCAGTCCCCTTCCCTCTCCGAACGTGCCACCTCAGCTCTGGCTGAGCGAGGACTCTGCCCTCTCGGGGCTTCGCTGGCCTCCAGGAAGGAAGTCTTCCTGCCCAGGCCCCACGCTGCCTCCCAGAGTCCGGGCTGGCCTGTCGAGGTCTCTGACGCGGAGGCCTCGATGCAGCGACCTCTTAGGCCCTACTCTCGTCTTGGAACCCTTCCTTTCTCTTCTTACTAGTTTCATTTAGCTGCAAAGTGTGCAGCCACATATTAAAACTCTGATCTTTAGTGAAGTTCAGCCTCTTTACACACTTTTATTCCAAGACAAACATACAAGTTCTGAGTACTGATATTCCAGGTTCTATACCAGGCTGCAGATTAAAAACGAAAACAAAAACCAGTGACAGTTCTCAAAGGAGAAAGAAGCAAATTCTAAGTGCATTTTTACAAGAGGCTTTGATAGTGCTGTGAATTACTGTCCAGGAGATCATCTGAGGCAGGGGGTGAAGGGGCAACGGGACACTGTAAATAATTACGGGCTACAGTAATGATCTCTGAACAGCTGAACTGAATGACGGGTCTACATCATTTGGATCATACATTTTAATTTCCATTTTAGATTGTTTGGAGCATTCCCGTTTTTACAGGTGCCACTTTTCACATTTATAAAATTCACGTATTTCTTTTACAGGAAATCGTGTAGCAATAAAGACACGACGACTCTGCTAGAACTTGAGATGTATATGCACGAACTCAAACAATTTTATGGAACATTCTCATAGGTCTTTACGTGACTTCCAAGTATACACAGACGTACAGGACTTAGCTACTGTTTCCAAATGCACATCTTGTTCTTCTAGAAGATGGAAAATGTCATTACTGATTTACATTAGGATAGATGCTCTATCCACAGTCTTGTTACCTGTCATCCTGAGACGAAGGTCATGTGCACTCACCTGTGACTTGTTTATCCGGAAGAGAGGGGATTGGAATGGCTGACCCAAACTTAACCAGGAGACGTTCATATAACCAGTCAAAGTGCTTATACCTGTGGTTTACAGATCGATTAGTGTTCTACAATGCAAGGGAAAGAGAAGAAAACGTTACCAACACCAACTACAGGAAATGAAAAAAAGCAAAGCGTAGCTAGGAAAGCAGGCACGATTCTGGTTTTGATAACTCAGGTACTTACAGTAGGCGTTAGCTGATATTCAATGTAGCTCTTCAGACCGTACATTTTGGAGCCTTTCCTGGGATCTGCCACCACACAGTCAAACGTAGAGGTAGGATAAACCCACATTGGGCCATAATCTCCAACCTACACAATGTTCCAGGGAGAGGCGGTTTTGTTACACGGGAAACTAGTCAATTTACTTGATATCGGTCATTAAGTGATTCTTTTTAGGACGAGCGATCCTTTGGAGGGT
The DNA here is from genome assembly GCA_017311185.1 of Proteles cristata cristata. Taxonomy (NCBI): domain Eukaryota; kingdom Metazoa; phylum Chordata; class Mammalia; order Carnivora; family Hyaenidae; genus Proteles; species Proteles cristata. Next base: position 1,965,183 of record JAESUZ010002849.1, on the reverse strand, counting down.
CCTTCTTGCTCTTCTCTGAGAAATTACATAAATGCCCTCTGTTCCTGAGAAGGTGACGTGTTTAAGGAACACACCGGCCAAGACAAACCCTTCTGCTCCCCAGCTGGCCAGCTCAGGCCAAGGAGGAGCGAGGTCTGCCTCCCTCTCCTCCAGGGAGGGCAGGATGGAACACAGTTGCCCTCTCTCCCGTTCAGTGGTCTTAGTCACATGTGATGGAGGGCTAGTTTCAAAACACTGATGATCTGTCGCAGACTGATGGTTTTGTGAAGTACAACATTCCACACCTGGATGTCTCAACACCATCAAACTGCCATCAAACCCTCTCAAGGCTCACTCTCACGTTCTGTATACTTGTCCTAATTCTTTCTAAAGGTGGGGAAGGAGGAAAAAGTGCGGTGGCGTACCAAAGTTCAGAGGTTATGAGGTCAGGAAGGTGACCAGGGCCCAAACAATCCTACTGGGGGACTAAAGGGAAGATCTTGACAATAAGCGGCTATGACTCCTCGAGAGGGAGCCCAGACCCAGGAAACTCTGAAAGCTGTGGGGCAGCAGCCTCTAGGGAGCGTCTCTCAGTGACTGAGGCCAAAAGAGGCACCTCGAATCAAATAGGGACCAACATCCAGAGGCTTTTAATTTTCTTAGTGGGTAAAGTTACTGCGTCTCAAAAGCAACGAACCAAATGTCTGCTTTCTCTCGGGTTTTCTGAAGATTTGAAGGCATTCTTCCTCAGTTTCCCTTTCCATGCCAGGAGCCTGCTCAGGCAGGCCTGCCAACAGGGGTCAGGTGCCATGACTGCCTAAAAGTTATGGGTCCCTCAGCTCCGTTTCAACCCTCCTGGACTTGGGATAAAGTCCCTTTTGAGGATGTGAGGGGCAGGGCCGTGGGCTCTTAGTCCCATGAAAATAACAAAATAATGTATGTTCAGAAGTTACATAAAAAAATCTGAAGAAAAAAATTAAAAATTCAAATAATCTTTAACCACTCAGAAGATAATTACCCCAAATTTGCTTTGAGGGAAAGGGATGAGAGGGGCTCTTGGTCACAGCCCTTCTTTCTTGAGTTTCTAGGATTTCACGCTTTTCAAAGATGTAGAAACACATAATAAAAAAAATATATATATCAGTTTTGCAGTTTTATCAAGTTTCCAAGGACCTAGAGATTATAAAATAAGACCAGATGTTTCCAAATCCCTGTGTTGGGCCTATGGTGATTACACTCAAGGCTCCCACTCCCAACCCCATCCCCATCCTATAGTTAATGGGTTAAGTCCATAGAATCAAAAGATAGCCAGAGTTCTCTCTCCCAGAATTTCATCTGAAAATAGTAGCTCAATAATGCTTAGACAGAAAATCTATCAGCAACCAACATCTGTGTGAGACCAGAGAGCCGTGTCACGCTATGTAATAATTATTCTATGAGAGACATTCTGAATGGGGTCAGTAACTCCCAGCTTTTATTTGCCAGCTCCTTATTGTGACCTGACAGCTGGTTTATTGGAAGAAACCCTAACTGTCACCAACACAGTGGAAAGGACATCTTATTTTGATAATATGCGTGTACTTTGCCAGGGCAGAGACCTAAATATCTGAATTGGATTTATCAGCTAAATACATACGGCTGGTAGAAAGACAGCATATAAAAGATACTTCAAGATACTTTAGAGAAGAAAAATTACTGAAAGAAAATATACTACAGGTGCTGTTGGTTCAATTACTAATAGTCTTAAACGTAAAAAAAAAAATATATATATATATATATATATCTGAACAACATAATGACAGGCATAAATGCATGCTAAACACCTTCAGCATTCTTACAATACTAGTACATATTGTCAGTTAGCCGCAGCATTAAATGTGTTAAAAATACCTTCCGAAAGACTCATCACCCTCTAGGCTTCAAGGCGTTATAAAAGAGCTTAATTAGAAACAAAGCAAGCAAACAAAAGTGAATGAACTTACAATGATAGGAATTTTCTCTTTGGGTTTTGCTAGTTGCTTGGCCAACAAATACTGTTCCATTCCAGGTTTTGCAAAGCCGGGAAATCTGATCATGAAGACAAATGCCCGTGAGTCTTGTGTGTTTCCTTAGAAGCACTCTCCAACTCTTGTCCACGTTTACTTAATAGAACAGTTTTAACCTTGTACTGTCTTTCAGATGTACCAGCACTAGGAAACTGTGGTAAATGAAACCTAATGTAATCAGATTGTTCAATGGCCAATTAGTCATTTAATTAAGCTTTATCTGGGCAGAGAGCAGTTTGACTCCAGAAGGTGTGATATTTACGGGCACTCTAGTTGCTTAACTGGATCTGAGACACTCTATCACCCCACAAAGAGTGAAGGACAGCCTAGAAAAATGTTCCCCAGGGCACAGGAGGAGAAAGTATCGAGCACAGCCATTTGAATTGAACACACGGGGCGGTGGCCACATGCCAGCATTTTTATATCCAAATTAAAGCTGCCTGTCAACATACTCCCTCAAAGAAGCCACAATTATCCTGAAGAAGCTGTTGCTGTCCAAAGCACTTGTGCCATTTTCTTCTGGAATTCTCTTCAGAACTGATGTGGGGGACATGAAAGAAAACCAGTCTTGGTAAAGAGATCCCAAACATTCTAAAATTGGAGAAATGCTGGAATAAACATATAGCCATCCAAAGCACTACTTTTTTCTTTTAAAGCATATTTGTTTTTATTTTCATTTTAAGAGGTTTCCGTTTTTTGTTATTTGTTTTAATGCTTATTTTTGAGAGGGGATGTGGAGGGGCAGAGAGATGGAGACAGAGGATCCAAAAGGGCTCAGTGCTGACAGCAGTGAGCCTGATGTGGGGCTTGAACTCATGAACTGTGAGCTGAAGTCGGACACTTACTGACTGAGCCACTCTGGGCGCACCCCACTGCCCCCAAAGTGCTAAAGAGGACGAGATTAATTTGGGTTTCAGAATTGCTTTTAATAAACAGAAAAAAAAAAAAAGACCCTCAGAAAACAAAATACATATTATAGGAAAAGAAATATTATTTCTACAAAAAACCCAACTACATTACTTCTATTTCATTCACGTACCAAATTAAAGGCCAACCAATGTGCTGGACTCAGGGGCCTGTCTTTTCCTTTATCTTCAAAGGACCTACTTCCATCCTCTTTTCCCTAGACATCTTTTAAACACAGCTCATACAAAAGAGAACAAAGAGGGGTCTAGTAGCCGGATGGCCTTGGGTTCAAATTCCAACTCCAACAATTAATAGCTATGTGACCTTTAGAGCTCCCGTCTCCTTGTGTGAAGAATGAGACCAATATGACTTGACTTTTAAATCTAAGATAAGCGAATCAAATGCAAGAGTTATACAGAGACTCATATATACACTCATAAATTAAAGTGATTTCTAACTATCCCATCTTCTCTTTGAAAGTATTCCCCACGGCCTCCAGTACAGCTAGCTCTCTCTGGGCTTCAACATTCAGAGCATACTTCTGCTATACAATTTATCACACTTAATTGCCATCATCTATTTACACATTAGAGCCAACCGGAAGCACCTTAGAGAAAGTATTTGTATTTCCACGACCTAGAGGAGTTGTGGGAAAGATATACTAAGTGCTTAATGAATTAATGGACTCATCTGGAATAGTTTTGTTAAAAATTTTTTAATGCTTATTTATTTTTGATAGAGATACCATGAGCAGAGGAAGGGCAGAGAGAGGAGGAGACATAGAATCTGAAGCAGGCCCCAAACTCCGAGCTGTCAGCACAAAGCCCGACGTGGGGCTCAAACTCATGGAATGCGAGATCATGACGTGAGCCGAAGTCGGATGCTCAACCAACTGAGCCACCCAGGTGCCCCTGGAACAATTTTATTAAAGATCCTATACTTCCACTAGAAAATACTGATGGAAAAATTGAGGTGGTCACACAGTGGCAATTCCTTGACTAGATTGTAAGCTTCTGGGTGCAGAGTCTCATTTCACACTTCCTTCGGGATTCTGGAGAAACACAGCAACACCTGGGCTGACTCAATACTTACTCAACAGCAGTACCATCTGCTAATTCTCTGAGTCCTATCAAGGTGGATTCTTATAATGCTCAAGTACACTTAAATTTCCAGTCTCTTTCTCTAGTGTAAGGTTCATGTTCCAGGATTGGAATACAGCTGTCATAGAAAACGGATTAACTGCTGAAAAATGCTAATACTTTAAAGATTTTTTAAACTGTTATAAGTGAGACCTTCATATATGAATCAAGTTAAATAAAAAACACACAGGCTCTTAAACAGTTCTCAGCACCAGAGAGAGAGGGAGGCCTCAGAGGCTCAGGTGGAAATGAGGACTCCTCTGATATGGTTTCAACCTGAAATGAAATTTTAGAGCAGAGAGCACTTTAAATTAAAGCCAGCCCCTCCACCTCAGAGATGAGGAAACAGAGGTTCAAAGAGGTCACCCGACTTCCCTAAGATCACCTGGCAGAGGGGAGAAGCGAGGATGTGGTGCAAACAGAGCAGGGGCCTGGGCAGGACACAGAGCCTCACTAACTAGCCAGGGACACTCAGCCACACATTTGTTGCAGAGTCTGTGCTTCCTCATTGTCCCAAGGGGGCTTAAAAGACAGCAAAATGGGTTTAAATGCCCTTGTATTTAGGTTTAAAGAACAGACTAACTCATGTCACTGCAGACCACACCGAGAACTACACATTCCACCGTAAGAAGCAGCAGAGTCCACATGAATAAGTTTATTATGCGTGCAATGGAGCATGAATGGGAGAAACCGGATAGAGAAGTAGGAAGAACATGTAGCTAAAAGTTGGCTCATTCAATCACCTGATGCTACTTAGATACGCTAAGGGGAACTTGCACGGCTCATGTACGTAGATCCAGACCCAGATCATGACATCTAGATACATCGCAAACGTTATGCTTACCACTTTTTCCAGATACGGATTAACATTCCTTCCTCTCAGCTTTGAATCATGGACTTGGAACATTGAGAAAAAGTGGTAGTAATTTTAGAAAACTGTATTAAACATATTACTGAAAGAAGAGTATTTGAAGATTCTTTGGAAGTCAGAAAGTCTCTCTCTTTTGAATGACACCGTGAACTACAGACTTATCCAGAACTCTGCCCCGGGAAACCCCACAGTGCTATGGCCGTAGTCCCTCTGTCCCACATGCCTTCCTGTTAGGCACTGTAGCTACAAGTACTGTTCCAAAATCTTTTTTTTCTTCTTCTTCTTTTTAAAATGTTTTTATTTATTTATTTATTTCTAGGAGAGAGACAGAGACAGCGTGAAAAGGGGAGGGTCAGAGAGAGAGGGAATCACAGACTGAAACAGGCTCCAGGCTCTGAGCCGGCGGTCAGCACAGAGCCCGACGCGGGGCTCGAACCCACGAACCGCGAGATCATCACCTAAGCGAAAGTCGGACGCTTACCCGACTAAGCCACCCAGGCGCCCCCTTTTTTTTTTCTTCTTAAACCTAAGAGAAATCTAAGTGAAATCAAAGTTTGAAATATACTAGGCAAGTTGTTGAAAGACTGAGGGACCGACCGGCATCCTGACTAGATCACCTGGCACCTGTGTGAGCTTGGACAGTTACTTAACCTCTCTGGTGTCAGTTTTTCCCGCAGAAAGACACGAGATTATGTGTACCACAAAGGGATATGAGGGTCACACGGTGCACACCACTCTACACAATGCCCGGCACATGGTAAGTGGTCAAGAAATGGTCAAACATTTAAAAGAGAGTTATTATTATTAATATGATCATTTTCAGCTTTCTGTGATGTCAGCAAGAAGACCTTAATGTGTCATGGAGCTGACAAAGGTAAAAGCGGTATCTGACATATCATTAAACATAACAATTTCACTTCACGGTGAATAAATTTATTCACTTTAATATATATATGCTTTAATATATACTATATATATATTCATATATTAAATATATATAAAACACATAGATGATTATCTATATAAATATATCTTTATATATTTAAATTATATTAACATATTATATTCATATATATTAATATGTAATACATATATATAAAACATATATACACATATATATATATTAAAGTGAATAAAAATTTTTCTTTAAGCTAAAGCTGCGATCCAAACAGAAATGACCAAATCGCACCCCAAACTTCACAGATCGCTGAAAAGAGGAAAGCCTCCTTGGACCTCCCGTCTGTTTCCTCATGGACTTCACGGTCCCCGATGCCCTTCACACCTACTTGTTAAGCGGCAGCTTCATGGAGGACGAACCGGCCCGGCTGTTGCCTCGCTGAGCAGCCCCGGCCTCTGCTGACTCTGAATCCTTGAAGTAGGGGGCGGCCGCCTTGGGGTCGTCCCAGTCTTCATCCCAGTCGTCGTCGTCGCCGGCGGTTGCTGGGGGCGGGCACAGAAGATCGCCACGTGAGGAAAACGAAATACAAATGCAGTGACTTAATTTTCTGACAGTAACTACGGACCGCGGAACCCAACGAAAGAACAGAGACAAGGATGTAGCACAGGCACATTGCAGCGTAGACTCCGGTCTGGTTTAAAGCTCCAATTGCGGATGGTGCCTTTCAGCGCAAAAGACAAGTTAGAACCCAGGCTGTCTGTCCAAGTAACTTCGGATAAATGCAGCCTGAGAGGGGCCCCGTGGTGTGCACACGGCAAGGCCCGCGCACAGAGAAGTCTCGCCTTATAAGCTTGAGAATAAGCATCGAACAGAGTCAGGAATACCGGGGGAATAGATCACTGCAAAGGAATTAATATGAATGATAACACAGGGGAGCCAGGGCAGGAGGGAGGTGGGCGAAGACCGGGGTGGGAGTGGAGGGGAAGGGATGGAGAAGAAACAGGACAAGACGGAGGAGGCAGTACCCGCAGCCTCCTAGTCTAACAGTGACCTCCGTCGGGTAGGGAGGGGCTGTGAGCTTTCCCTTCCTTCCTGCTCCCACCGCCTGGGCTCCTGTCTCTTGCCCTGAGGGCCCAGGTGCCCGGGGACCTCTGCCCTGGCGGTGCCAGTGGGAGAAGCCGAGAGGCAAAAAGCAAGACGAAAACGAAAGGCACTGACAGATCGGGAGGATCTGGGTCAAGTACAGAGCCAGGGTCAGCCGCTGGGTCACACCCCCTGTGGCCCAGCCCCAGCTGCCAGCAGGAGTGCGCCCCCCCAGCCCCACCCCCCGCTTCCTGCGCTCGGGTTCCCCGCCACCAGCACAGTCGTACTCCGTGTGACGTGCGCAGGCAGGGTTCATAAAATAATGAGGGGCAGATCTCTGTCCCTTTGATTTAATTTGAGAAAGACATAAATACACTTTGTCTTAATTCCTGAACTGTTTCCCCTTCTACAAATTCCCCTTGGTCTCTGCATTTCCACTGAAGCCCGGGGGTCACCCGGGTAGTTAAGGAAAAGAGAGCAGGCAAGTCAGAGGTCATAAACCATCAGGTGACAAATCACACTCTGTACAAGTAGGTTTTTTTTTTGGCCCAAAGTTTTAAAACAAACTTTTAAAGTTTGTCCATTGCTAAGGTTCTGGAGCGGGAAGATGCCATAAAAAACCTGAGACTCCCTGTGTCTCCGGGGCCGTGGGGGACCGGGAGCACCAGCTGGGTCACCCGCGGTGGCATCGGGCCGCCGCCACAGGAGGCCTGCCCCTTCGGTCTCCAGCGGCCGCTGGGCCGCTCTGTTCCGCAAGCGCCCGCGACTCCGTGACAGATGACGGGGGTGGGACTAAAGATGATAATGAACGACTACCCACATTTGGGTCCAGAAATCTAGGTTTGCTATTAGTGAACAAGAGCACTTGAGAGCGCTCCTTTGATTAAATTCTATTTTTAACTCGGATGCCCTCCCCAGGCCCCTGAAGGTGGGCCCGGCCACCAGCCGCGCCCTCTTCCTCACCGGGTCCTTGGTAGGCCTGGGGGTGACCAAAGGCAGCGTCCCAGTTATTGGAGGTGTTTCTCTGGGCCGCGGCCCCCTCGGGCTTGGCTCCCCAGTCACCCGTGCTGTCCCAGTTCCCAGACTTGGAAGAACTCCAGGCTGACCAGGGGTCATTGCCACTGCCGACCTGTTGTTAGGGGTAAAAAAAAAAAAAAAAAAGAGAGAGAGAGAGAGACTATTTGTGACTTCTTGAAAACATTACTCAATTCAGTAGGACTCACATAATAATAAATACAACAGGGGTGCTGAAAAAATTGACATAAATTTAAATCAATTTTTAAATTCAAATAAATTTAAATAATAAACTTTACATTTGTTTATGTTTAATGTTTATCTATTTTTTAGAGAAAGAGAGAGAGACAGAGTATGAGCGGGGGAGGGACAGGGAGAGAAAGAGGGAGACACAGAATCCGAGGCAGGCTCCGGGCTCTGAGCTGTCAGCACAGAGCCTGACGTGGGGTTCGAACTCACAAACCGCCAGATCATGACCTGAGTTGAAACTGGGCGCTTATCTGATTAAGCCACCCAGGTGCCCCTAAATAATAAATTTTACATTTAAATAGACAGATAAGGAAAGCACAAAACGCAGCATCAACATTTTTTTTTTTTTTTTTTTTTTGATGTTAACCTTTTGCCAGCCCTGCTGAGATGAAAGATTTATGCGATCTGAAGAGAAACCAGAGTATTGCTGTCTCTGCTTGGGAACAAGGGAACTATTAGGCGCCGCTGTCTATCTCCTCCTTCTTCTCCCCACCCAGCAACTACCTTTCTGAACATGTATTCATTTCTGTCGACAGTTTTATACTTCTACTACTTACATACACATTCGTAAATAACTTATGCTTTAAAAACCGACCTACACGGCATTATATTGTATGTATCTCTTTCCAAGCCGTCTTTTTTTCCCCCACTTAAATCATGTTTTTGCAATTATACGTGCTGATGAGGACCCATTGAACTCATGTTAGCCATTTTGGAGCAAATCTGTTGTATTTTTGACTAGGTTTTTATCTCTATTTGAGAAAGTAGTATCTTCCCAGTTAAAAAAAAAAAAAAAACTCAAAAAGAAGAAAAGGATACGCAGTTTAATAAATATGCCCACCACTTAAGCTGCCATTCTTCCCAGACGTCTATTACTAATCAGTTCCTTGTATATACAGAATCAAACACTCGCCCGCAGAGAGCCTTCTTATTTTTAAACATACAAGTGGGCCCAAATGGTACTTTGTGCTCTGCACTTGTGTTTCCTTCATTTAATGGCTCGAAACGTTCTCTGAGGCCCATCAGGAGGTCCACCAGCACATACAAGGGATGTGGCTCTTCCACGTGGCTCCAGGAGGTTCTGCTGTATGTTTCTCCCAGTTTAACCAACATAGTCTGATGCTCACGTATCGTACTTTCAGTGTTTAGCTACTGTAAATAATGCTGCAATGCACTGGACATCTTTTCCCATGTGTCCCACGCGTCTATGCGAAATCCCAGCAGATAAATTTCTGGGCTAATGAGTGTGCTTTTTCAGCTGATAGACTTTGTCAAACTCCTTCCCAAGAGACTGTACAGCTACATTCCTAAGTTCCTAGGACTTACCCATGGGCTCTGCCTTACATCAAAGGGTGCTACCGAACTCCAAAATTATTTTTAAACTATTTTTTCCTGTAGTCTCTTTAAGAAATTTTATACTTCAATTATTAATAACACACACTTTGGGAACGGGCAATGCGTGGCACCTGATCTCACTGAGTATTATAGTGAAAGGATGGCAGCCCTTCCCTCCCCCGGCCCTGTCCACTCAGGGCAGCTGCCGTTCTGTGGGTTTTATTTCCTCGAGTTAAACATTTTAAATCTTCTAATTTACTTTGATGGAGGAAATAATATAGGAATCTGACAGAATTTTATCTTATAATCAGTCTGCTGGCCTAACACCATTTAATGAAAAATCCACCTTTCCCTCACTGATCTGCAATGTCACCTTTATCGTATCCTGGATGTGGACCAGTCTCTGGGCTCTTTTTTGTACCCTGGGAACCCAGCTGTACAAGTACCACGTGACCTGGGAGCCCACTGGATAGAAAACCACTAGTACTTTAGCATAAATCTTTTATTTTTACACATAAACTTTAGCAACAACTAAATATTTTAAACTAAACAAATTTAAACAACTAAATATTTTAAAACTAAAACAAATCTAAACTTTTGTATCAGGATGCCAAGTTTTGAAAAATATGTTGATTTTCACTTGAATCACCTCAAACTTACAAATAAATTCAGGGAAAACAGCGCTTTAAAAAAAAAAACAATTTCAATATCGAATCTGTTTCTCTAAGAACATAGAATAGCAAATTTTCCCCTTTCTTGGGTCCTTCTCACATAAAAATTTTTGGTGTTTAAAAACAAAGAAAGGGGGGCGCCTGGGTGGCTTAGTCGGTTAAGCGTCCGACTTTCGCTTACGTCATGATCTCGCGGTTCATGGGTTCGAGCCCCGCGTCGGGCTCTGTGCTGACTGCCAGCTCAGAGCCTGGAGCCTGTTTCAGAGTCTGTGACTCCCTCTCTCTCTGACCCCCTCCCCTGCTCACGCTGTCTCTCTCTCTCTCTCCTAGAAATAAATAAAACATTTAAAAAAATAAAAAATAAAAACAAAGAAAGGGGGATTTGCAAGAACGTTACCCAAACTGTCTAGTATACCTAATGTTCTAGAATACTACTGTGGTTGGCCTTAATTAAATTCTTCACCGACCGGGCGATTGAGGGCAGGCAGGGAATCACTGCCCGCCACCACACCAGAAGCATCATAAAAAATGGAGTGTATGTTTTACTTGTGGAAATATGATTCCATTCAAACATCTCTTATACTTTCAAGAAAAAAAACCCACAAAGTTACTAGTGATTTTGCTCTAAGTCAAATATTAAGAGCAGAAAGACATTTCATCCATGCACCTGTGAATCCACAGCTTACGTAGGGATACTCAAGAGCCACTCTAGAGGCTTCTGTAAATGAAGGCAGTCATGCTCAGGACCCGACAAGCAGACTTCCTTTAGGAGAATCCCTTCCCCCCGTGGTTTTAAGGGAGGGTGTTCCAGCCGTGTATATACTCTGTGCCCTCCAAACTCTCAACTGTGAGGTTTTGTTTTCAGAATAAGAACTTCAAAACGTACAGAAAGTTTGGATAGTCAGATGGCAGTAAGTATAGGCATTCATTTGTCTAGTATGTCCATCAGCTGCCAAATGGGCAGGCCCCACCGTGGAATGATATGTCAAAGGCAGCATGGTCAGGGCCATGGGTTGTGGTCAGGCTGCTGGGCTCAAATTCTGCCTCTACCTCTCTCCAGCCAGGAAACCTCAGGCTAGAATTCGAAACCAGGCAGCTTGCCTCCTATTCAGAAAGTCTGAGGGCAGCTACATGAAGTGAACTGAAACGGAACAGAGGGTTATAAAGTAGGACAGCAAGTGCGAGAGCTCAGCTTTGCCGTGAGCCTGAGACTGTAATGTTGGCGAAGATTTTCATCAACAGCAAGGAAACAATCAGACATGAACTGTTCAGAGCCAGTATCCTAAAAAAAAAAAGATTGTTCTTTTTAGAACTACTTTGTTTATACGAAAACACTAATTCGAAAAGATACAGGCACCCTATGTTTACTGCAGCGTTATCTACAACAGCCGAGATACAGAAGCAGCCCAAGTGTCCAATGACTGACGACGAATGGATAAAGACACACACGTGCGCAAGAATATTACACAACCATAAAAAAGAGTTATTTTGCCATTTGAACAACATAGATGGACCTAGAGAGTATAATGCTAAGTGAGATAAGTCAGTAGAGAGAGACAAATACTGTATGATTTTCCTCATATGTGGAATTTAAGAAAAAAACTAACATGGGGGGAAAAAACTAACATGATTTTACTCATATGTGGAATTTAAGAAAAAAAAACTAACAAAAAACGAGACTCTTAAATACAAAGAACCAACGGTCACCGGGGAGAGGGGTGGGGAGTGGAGGGGTGGGCCGGAGGTGAAGGGGATGAAGAGAACACTTATGATAAGGACTGGAAATACACAGAGTTGCTGCATCATTATTAACTGTACACCTGAAACTAAAACTTTATGCTAATTATGCTTTAATTAAAAAACAAATAAATGAAAGTTTTAAAAAAGCTTAATTATGGCAAAAGTAAAAAAAAACAAAAAACACCATTTCCCCCAAAAGATTATCAAAATGGCTTACATACAGTGGCAAGAACGCACGTTTCTTTTTTTACTTTAAGTAAAAAACCCTGGCTTTTTAAAAAATACATGACGCTCGTGATCATTTGTAGGAAATACAGATTATTCTTGGCAGACACCTAATCTTCACAATATTATTTTTTTCGCTAAGAAGGAAACCAGGTTTTCCTTATGTTCAGTGACTTGAGTCTTTTCAAGGCAAACAAGTTGCTGTGGCTCATCACAGAATGAATAATTTCCAGCACGTGACACCACCATACTCTTACAATAGCAATGCCTTCCAAGTTATAAACACAGTATCAGCCTACTGCAGAAAAACTAGAAGACAGACAGGCATCGGTGGACAGAGGGGTGGACAGGTGTGTTTGATAAGAATAGTAAAATGTTGATGGTAAATTCTAGAAAGCGAGAACATAATTATTCACTATGAAATTCATTTAACTTTTTTTTTAATGTTTTATTTATTTCTAGGAGAGAGAGAGAGAGAGACAGCGTGAGCAGGGGAGGGTCAGAGAGAGAGGGAGTCACAGACTGAAACAGGCTCCAGGCTCTGAGCTGGCAGTCAGCACAGAGCCCGACGCAGGGCTCGAACCCACGAACTGCGAGATCATGACCTAAGCAAAAGTCGGACGCTTAACCGACTAAGCCACCCAGGCGCCCCTCATTTAACTTTTCTATGCTTGAAGTTTTAACAAAATGCCGGAGAATCCAATAAAGTTTGTTCATACAATCATTTCACCTTCTGAATTCCTTTGGGGTATATGCAGGGGACCCAGAGAAGGGTTGTGTCCATCAAGGCCACCAGTGATCTCCTGATGCCTATAAACATGGGGCCTGGCATGTGCATGCAGTAAGTTCTTAATAAATTATTTGTTAATTAGCTCACTCCCAAAGCATGTTTGCTTGAATCTCTATTTTTAAAAAAATATTTATTTAATTTTGAGAGAAAGACAGAGCCTGAGGGGGAGAGGGGCAGAGAGGGAGACACAGAATCCGAAACAGGCTCTAGGCTCTGAGCTGGCAGTACAGAGCCTGATGTGGGGCTTGAACTCACAAACCATGAGATCATGATGTGAACTGAAGTCAGACACCTAACTGACTGAGCCACCCAGGTGCCCCTTGAATCTTTATCATGCACACATTTTAATCTGCCTTGCACTAGAACTGGGTGATATGTCCCAAGCCCTCCCAGCCCCGACTCCAATGACATTAAATGCTCCTTCTGGCCAGGAGCATTTGCTGATCTAGCATGCTAAATTTAAGAGCTATCCTATCCTCATAAGTACAGAAATCCATTTATATTGGCCTTATCTCATGAGACATTTAAATGTATCCACTGTAAGGATTTATAGCATAAGGTAAGTTTCTTAAGAAAGCAGACTGACTTATAGCAGACATAGCTAGAAGGACCATAGAACGAAGTCACAGTGGCCATGCAGGGGTGAGTAGTGATGAGTGCTCAGGAGGTGATCACCAGAGGAAAGCTGTGCATCTTCCAAATAAATAATATGGGGTAAAAAGGGGCAAGGATAAGAATATTGGTCAATTTTTTTCATGTTTATTTTTGAGAGAGAGAGAAAGGCAGAGCGAAAGTGGGGGAAGGGGTAGACAGAGGGGGAGACAGAATCCGAAGCAGGCTCCAGGCTCTGAGCAGTCAGCACAGAGCCCCACGTGGGGCTTGAACTCATATGAGCTGTGAGATCATGACCTGAGCCAAAGTCGGAAGCCCAACCGACGTAGCCACCCAGGCACCCCAATGAAACTGTAAGAATTTGACTATTTCTTGCGGGTATGGAGGCTAAGATCTTAGGCATTCAGAGATGTCTAGGTTTGAAGCCCAGCTCTGCCACATACAACTCACTCTGTCTTTGTTTCCATGCTTATATAATAGGTATAATAACATGAACTTCCTCACAGGGGCTTTGTAAGGATTAAATGAAATAATGCACATAAAGCATGTAACACAAAACCCAGCCTATAGTACATGTTCAGGAGAGCTTATCTTATTCCATGGCGGCTCATCTAGAATAAGAAGAAAAGAATGGAGTTCTTTGAGTAAATTCTCATGTGAATGGCTCACCTAGGAGTATCTGCTTTAGAGGAAACAATCAGAAGTTATACTTCCAATGGTTTCAATGCCAGATCATGCTAATAGAGAAACTTAAAGAAGTGATAACAGCCACTTATGATATTTTCTATTTTAGCTAATGATCTGTTTGCTCTGGATACCAAAAAGTTCTGCCACAACTCTTAATTCTTGGGGGGGGGAGGGGAGCTCGGCACAAACATTTTCTGGGTGCCAGATGCTAGATCCTTCGAAGTCCAACCCCTCCTATACCAACCTGGCTACGAAGACCTGGTTTAATGACCCTGTGGCCTCTGACTCTTGTGCCTTCAATCCCAATAACCCCCAACCGCAGGCATTTGGCCAAAACAACTCATTCTGCTCCTGAGCCAAGGCTTCAAACCTCCTTCTGCCTCTTCTCTCCTTTCTTCCGGCCTTCCTTCTTCTCTCTTCTGCTGGGCAAGGCCTTCATCCTCTTCCTCGCCCACCCTTTATGGTACCCACCACCTCTCGACTCTGTCAACCATGGGATTAGGAACCCCTCACTAGTGCTCACTGCCCGTGGAATAAATCAATCAAGTCTCAGTGACCGGCTGTCCTGGGGACACATCCCAGCTGCTCTTCCCGCCTCTACCTATTCCACATCCTCTGTCTGCAGGCTCTAGGACGGCCTTCAGGGAGGTTCTTCGCCTAAAACCATCGCTTCACTTGGAGTTACTTTATGAGGTTTTAAATGTTTATTTCCTCTTGCACTCATGTTTGAATTTTACCTTATTTATGGTAGGAGAAGGAGAAGATGAAGAAGGTGGTGACTGGCTGAGACTTTCAATACAACGAATCTGAGCCAAAATATCCACCTTAAAACAAAAACAGTGCTCAGTGAATGGAGAAAGAGCGAGCATACCCGAGCTTTTTACGAGAAACGGCAAATTCATGGCAGAGCGAAGTTCACCAGAAAATTCTAGCATGCTGCTCATTCCCAAACATTACGTGCAAAGAGCAAAGCCCCAACTGTGTACTAGTGCATTTCTTCAGTGCCTGCTCTGGAGACTGTCGTTGTCCCATCGCAGTATCACTGTGGCACTAAAAACAGGCACTAAAAACAAGCAGAAGCAGCACAGAGGGAAGGAAACAAACATCATGCGAGTCGGACAGCCGACGAGAGAAACGTCAGAGGCAACGCAAAGCCAGGCTGTGAAAAAATGTTAAGATTTGAACCAGTGCTTTCAAAGCCACCAGACCCGCGAGATGAGCGAAGCCACCTGGCGGACGTGACGGAACGCAGAGTCACGGTGGAGCCCGGCAGGCCCCGGTGACAGCACGGAACGGCCAGCCAGGCCACCAGCGCAGGTGCAAAGGTCTGTGGGGCGCACTCCTAGCTCAGCACACAGCGTCGTTGCAAGAACAGGTCACAGATCCACTCCCACGAAGCTAATCAGTGTCCAAACTGGCGTCCTTGTCAAGAAGACAGCTGCAGAGCCCGGTTTTCAGGCTTTGCATCTGCTGCCCAGCTGCCTAGCAGGGAAGTCCTTACCAGAGCGTTTACATGGTGTTAGGAGAATGCACCTTTCGGGTACGACTCTCTTGTTAAGTAAGTGGTGGTATTATTTCCATTTTATCGATACAGATAAGCTTGACTTTGGAAAGCAATTAATACACAAAGTAGACCATCAAGATGATCCAGTTTTCCACTTAAAACTAATCTATTAAAAAAAAAAAAACAGACAAAATATATGAAGCCATTTTCCAATCACTGGGCATCAGGCAATAAAGGACCAGATCCTGCCTAGAGAGACCTTCTAAGCCACGGATTAGGGATGAAGAACCCATACAGAGAGCAGCGGTCTCTGCGAACTGGGGAGACAGAGCCAGGAGCCTGGAGCGCAGTGCCACAGAGGAGAGGAGAGAGGAGAGAGCTGCAGAGACCCGTCTGTGGGCCTGGGTCCCGGGCTCATACAAGTCAGCAGGCCACATGTAAGGATGAAGCATCAATCCCTCGCATCGGGTGGTTCTCACCAGCCAGAGTGGACAACTTCACGAGTCATAGGGCATCAGGTGCACTACTAAAAAGGATCTGCCTCACTAGACAGGCATAAATACCCCTAGATTAAGCATTGCCCTGATCCCACTTCAAAAAGCTTAAAAACAATGTGAAAGGATTAAACTATTACTAAGTAACTTAACTGCATACAAGAACAAGACCCAAAAATATTTCCAGGAATACAAAAATGTCTGGCATATAACAAGGTGAAAACTACCAGGTCTGGCTTCAAATTAAAAAAAAAAAAAAAAAATCACCAGGTATGAAAAGAAGGAGAAAAACATGAACTATAGATAAGAGAAAAACCAATCAATCAAAGCTGACCCAGTAATGACATAGATAACAGAACTGGCAATATTTAAGAGCAAGAAAGCTTCTAGATATCAATGAGATAAAAGAGACACTTTGAATGGGCTTCCAAGGGGTGACAACTGTAAACGTAAAAAAGGAAAACCCACTCTAGGGGGAATACATGGAATCAATTTAAACCACTGGGTCCACAGCAACACCAAAAAAATAAAGATGGGAAAACTCATTTGTTACTACTTGAGGGAGCTATTAAAACAACTTCTTACCTGGAACACTAGGAGTTAAAGGGAAAGAACTGGATATGTATACCTAATTCCGGCAGAAATTGTTTTCTAAGGTAGCTAACTAGCTCCCACTGATAAAGGAAAAGAGCTATTTTACAGAAGAAAGCCACCTCTTACAATGTAGGAGAAAACAGCTTGGTTGATTCAGGCAAGGCTTATCAATTGGTGGGAAACAAATAGAGGAGAATGGTTATCAGCACTGAATTAACACTAGACAGATCACCTTCGGGTCACAAGGACACAACATAACTAGACAGTGGAACACAAGACTGTCATCAACCTGACCCAAGGCCACTCTGATCAACGACCAGACACTCCATCTTCTGATGCGATGTAGCATGAATGTATGGTATCTGCATGGTATATTCTTGCGCCAAACGTTCAATTTGAATCCTTTGAGCCTTTAGGTACAACTTCCAATTTGTAAGAAGGACAGAGGATAGAGGAACAGCTTGAAGGACACCAAAGGAACGGTGTGACAAATCCGAAAGACAGGAATTCTGCAGGAAAACTAAGTCAGAATCAAAAAGTAGGGACTGTGCTGGAAAGAAAGGAGACATGTGAGGGACATAATGGGCATAACCAGACACAACGCTTGGACCTACACTGAACACCAGTTCACAAACGAGCTATAAAGGACATTCCGGGGGCTGCTGGGAAAATTAAAATTGGTCTGGATATTATGGAAGATGAAAATTTACTGAAAAGGAAAGGATCTTCAACCTTTAAAAGCTTATAAACAGTATGTACTATGTGTCTCATGTGGGTGAGCATGTGGATAAGAAGCTCCCACAGGGAAAACAAGGGATGCACCAGGTGTAATCAGTAGTGCACGGTGTGGACGTGATGTTTTTCTTTTAGCTAGCCTGAATTTCCCACTTCTCTATAGTGCATATGTACTCCTTCCATAATGATTTTAAAAACGTTTTTTTATTCCTTATTTATTTTTGAGAGAAACAGTGAGACAGAGCGTGAGTGGGGGAGAAACAGAGACAGAGGGAGACACGGGATCCGAAGTGGGATCTGGGCTCTGAGCTCTCAGCACAGAGTCCTATGCAGGGTTCGAACTCATGAACTGCGAGATCATGACCTAAGCTGAAGTCAGAAGCTCAGCCAACTGAGCCACCCAGGTACCTAAAATAAAAATGCTAGTCTGCACAACTGCTGACTGCAAAGCGAGAGCTTCTGGTTGTGTTACAGTCTGCTGTATTTTGCTTTCTTATGTGACATCGTGAGGGGACCCAGACCAGCAAGAAGCAAAGTCCTACTTCTGCCAACAGGGCAAAGACTTGTTTGGGTGGTGAGACGACTCATTCGCTGGTCTCCCAGTAGGAGCCAACGTGTGGTCGGAGGACAACCTCCACTGCACACGTCACACATCACAACACCTCACACACCACAGCCACATCCACGTGGGAGTGGCCAGGACAAGAGGCAGAGAAGGGCCGTGACGCCACGGTCTCTCTGCGTCCTCTTAAACTAGGCTGGGTACAGAGAGTGATGGAGGTCTGAGGCTTAGAGAAAAAGAGAACACGTCTTTCAATAATGTTGCTTTCTATATGGCTTTTTACCAAACCAGCAAACAAGGGTACAAAGGACGTATGATGGCTCAGAAGAAGCCAATTAGGGGCGCCTGGGTGGCTCAGTTGGTTAAGCGTCTTGACTTCAGCTGAGGTCATGATCTCACTGTTCGTGGGTTCAAGCCCTGCGTCGGGCTCTGTGCTGACTGCCAGCTCAGAGCCTGGAGACTGTTTCAGATTCTGTGTCTCCCTCTCTCTCTGACCCTCCCCTGCTCAAGCTCTCTCTCTCTCTCTAGCTCGCTCGCTCAGAAATAAATTTTAAAAGAACATTAAAAAAAAGAAGCAGCAGCAGCAGCAGCCAATTAGTGGTCACAACTCCAACTGCCCACCCAGTTCTTTACAGGAGACGCTCGAATCACTACAGGTCAAGGTGGACCACTCAGTCTGATCAGTGTGCCAGGTGAGAGGGGTCCTTAATCAGAGGCTCACTGCCTTGCATACTGTTACCCTGGAGGAGAGGCTGTGGGAACATCCAAGGGCACCCCTCTCCCCAGCGGTGGGGTTTCCGCTGTGCCTCCCCTGCCCCCCGCACACTCCGCTGTCAGCTGGCCTCCCCTGCCCTGCCATCCCATTTCCCCCCCATAAATGCTCTCCTGCTTGGAGGGAAAGATGGAATGAAGGGTTTTGTAACTAGAAACTTTCACGGCAACACTTTGTCCAGGGACAAGTAACAAAAGTGAAAAGAAAGCTGTTTGCTCTGTGAAGGTCGAGGCTTATTATGGTTTTTCTTCTCCTTCTTTTGTTTTTGTAACTCTTCTGCTTGACCAAGGTACCAAAGTCTTTTTTTTTTTTAATTTTTTTAGCATTTATTCAGTTTTGAGAGACAGAGAATGAGTGGGGAGGGGCAGAAAGAGAGGGAGACACAGAATCTGAAAGAGGCTCTGAGCCGTCAGCACAGAGCCCGATGTGGGGCTCGAACCCACAAACCGTGAGATCATGACCTGAGCTGAAGTCGGATGCTTAACCGACTGAGCCACCCAGGTGCCACTCCAAAGTCTTGATCTGACATTTCTCCTTCATCAGATAGTAATGACCGTGTGCCAACCATGTCAGGAGGTGGGAACAGAAAGCAAACACTATGATTTCTACGCCCAAGAACATTTCAATGGTCTCTGACAAAAATTTAACTCTTTTTCTCAAAGAACCTAGAGTAGGTACAAAATTCTCCTATATAAAGAGCCTAGCCATTTCTACTTGGAACGTTTAAGAATTTGAAAATTTTCCTGTTTTGTTGTTTTTAGATCTTTTGCTCAAAGGAAATTACCCAATTGTAGTTCATCTAATTCAGAGAAACCTCGACTAATGTCACAAAACCACTTGTTAGAATATAAAACTTGTACATTCTTTTAAATATGAGGCTAGATCACAAGAACCAATTAAATCCATTTGCACTGACTGCAAATGACCCAAAAAGTACAAGTGGTTTAACAAGCCCTTTGTTAACCCACATTCTGAACCCTCAGAGGTCAATTCCAGGCACTTATTTTGTAAATACAGAAAGTTAAAACAATAAAATTCATATAAAGAAATAAAATTCATATAAACATTTGGGGGCACCTGAGTGGCTCCACTGGTTAAGCGTCTGATTCTTGGCTTCAGCTCGGGTCATGATCTCACAGTTCGTGAGGTCAACCCATACATGGGGCTCTGAGCCCACAGTGCAGAGCCCAGTTCAGATTCTCTCTCTCCCTCTCTCTGCCTCCCCTGTTCGTGCTCGCTTGCTCACTCTCAAGATACAACGTTTGAAAAAAAAAAAAACAAAACACACACACACAAAAAGAAATGGGGATATTTGTATTAGCTCAGAGAGTTTACTTGCTTTTTTAGCACAAAGTCTTAAGTAATATTGGTAGCTTTATGCCCCAGATAGGATGATGCTATGAGTAGCTTCCAGGTGGTTCTGACAAAGTCTGTGCAGGAAGGGCTTCTGGAACTTGTGATGAGGACTGTTCTAGAACATGGCTTGCTGGCCTCCACCAGAGCAGGCTTAAGGTAAAAAACAAAACAAACCCTTTGCTTCTGTCGTTTGTCCTTTTGTCCTATTAGATAAAAGCAAACAGCAGCAAACCACCCTGAACAATGAATTTCATAGCATGTACTTTTTTTAAGGCATTTTATTTTCATTTTTAATGATTATTTATTTTTGAGAGAGAGAGAGAGAGAGAGAGAGAAGAGGGAGAGGGGCAGAGAAAGCAAGAGAGAGAGAATCCCAAGCAAGCTCCACGCTCAGCATGGGGCCAGATGCAGGGCTCGATCTCATGAACCATGAGATCATGACCTGAGCGGAAATCAAGAGTCAGACGCTTACCCGACCGAGCCTCCCAGGCGCCCCTCACAGCATGTACTTTTGGAAAAGTTCCCTAGGTGCATAAAGCTGTCTTCTATAAAGCAAGTATCTGTGGTCAATAAAGCATAGAAAGTGAATATCACTAGCCTAATGCAGTTTTGGGGAGAAATGCCAAAAACAAATCCTTCAAATAGATGTATACAACCCTCCTTACAAAGCTCTGTAAGAATTAAAAAGAATTCACATGGGGATGGGGAGACAGAGAGAACCTTTCCAATAGGGTTTGTAAAGAGGAAATCTCAATAAGCAATTATGAGACGTCTCTGGCATCACAGATCTCATTTGAGGTAATGAAATAATAAGCAAACTTAATACCCGTGTGATGCTTTCTTTTGCTGATTCATTTTTAAATGGATTACAAAATGGCCTTAAAATGGACTTTGGGGGTGGAAATGAGAAAGCAAAATGTAGTTCCAACACAAAATTACTACAGCTCTCCTTATTCTTTAACCAATAAAAAACCTTCATAACAAATATCATTACACTGAAAATCTCTGAATAAAAAGATGTCATTTCCCGAAGTACCCACTTAACTTTGGGCATTTGTTTAATATCTAAATGGGTAAAAGAGAATTAACAATCCCAGCGGGTCTCCTGTAGGAGAATGAGCTACTTCTGACTGGGGGCCCGGCGGTAGAATGAGGTGCTATGGCGGCTCCTAGTCCTCTAGTCAATGTTGAGAACACCACAAACCTCCCTTGAGAGAACCTGGGTCGGAAGCAGTCAATCTCCTAACATTTTCCATTCTAAAATACCTTTTTCTAAAAAAAAAGTTCACTTATTTATTTTTGAGAGACAGAGTGAGAGTGTGCGTGGGAGTGCAGGGCAGCGGCAGAGAGGGAGAGACAGAATCCCAAGCAGGCTTCACACTGACATAGAGCTCGATCTCATGAACCGTGAGATCATGAACTGAGCTGAAATCAAGAGCTGGACGCTTAACCGACTGGGCCACCCAGGTGCCCCTGTAAAATACCTTTTGATGTATTGTCAAATGAACCAAAAAAATCATTCCAACATTTGTAAAGCACTCGATTAGCGTGCAAGACCTCTTAGAGGTTATGGGAATAGAAAAAATGAGGCAAAATCTCTGCTTTTCACCAAGCTTGCAAATTTACAATGAAGTACCATAATCTGTGATAGAGAGTCACAAATAGCACTGAGGGAATCAAGAGAAGGTAAGGCGAGAGTTAAAAAAAAAAAAAAAGAGGATTCGTAAGGGACATGATGTTTGAACCTAACCTTGGGGGCTGGGCAAACTTGAAAGACAGAAGGAGTCATTCTATCATTCTTGGAGGAGAGAGCAAAAGACACAAAGGTGGGGGGGTCAGCAAGGGACCTATCTGGAGAAGAGCCAGTTTGGCTGGAGCCTAATACATAAGGATAAAGTCAGGAAGGGCCATGTTGAGGAATCAGAGAAACCTAACAGGCTGGAAAAGCATCTAGTAGCACCTCAAGTTCAGATGCATTTCTTTCTTTCTTTTTTTTTTGGTATCTTTTAAACTTTATTTATTTATTTTTTTTACAAATAGTTTATCGTCAAATTAGTTTCCACATAACACCCAGTGCTCATCCCCACAAGTGTCCTCCTCCATGCCCGTCCCCCCTCCCCCCTACATCCATCAGTCCTCAGTTTTTGTCAACATTCAAGAGTCTCTCATGGTTTGCCTCTCCCCCTTTCCCCCACCATTTCCCTCCTTCTTCTCCTCCTTATTCCTCAGTTAAATTCCTCCTAATCCTCCTATATGTGCAAACATGGTAGCTGTCCTTCTCTGCCTGACTTATTTCGCTCAGCATAACGCCCTCAAGGTCCATCCATGTTGCTACACATGGCCAGATTCCATTGTTTCTCACTGCCATGTAGTATTCCATGGTATAGATAAACCACATCTTCTTGATCCATTTGTCCGTGGATGGACACTTAGGCTCTTTCCAGGTTTTAGCTATTGTGGAGAGTGCTGCTATGAACATTGAGGTACATGTGCTCCTATGCATCAGCATTTCCGGATCCCTTGGGTAAATTCCTAGCAGTGCTATTGCTGGGTCATAGGGGAGTTCTACTGTTAGTTTCCTGAGGAACTACCACACTATTTTCCAGAGGGGCTGCACCAGTTTACATTCCCACCAACAGTGTAGGAGGGTGCCCGTTTCTCCACATCCTCGCCAGCATCAGATGCATTTCTTATCCAATTTCCCTACCACACGTTTGTTCCGTGTCCACCTGATCGCTCTGACAGGGCAGTGACTACCTGCTCAACAGATCTCTCTCGACGTGCAGAAGTGGTCACTTGGTGCAGGAGGCAATGGGGTAGCCCCTACAGTTTCTTGAGCAAAGAACTGAAACAATCATCTTATTATAGAGGCAGTGGTGCGTAAGATACTATAATGAACACTTACTAAATCTCTATCAAGTACCAACTACTGCACTACACGCTTGAAAACCATTTTTCCATTTACTGTTCCTACAATTCTTTTTTAAATTTTTTATCTTCATTTTTGAGAAGGAGAGAGACAGAGCATGAGCAGGGGAGGGGCAGAGAGAGAGGGAGACACAGAATCTGAAGCAGGCTCCAGTCTCCGAGCTGTCAGCACAGAGCCCGAAGCGGAGCTCAAACTCACAGAACAGTGAGATCATGACCTGAGCCGAAGTCAGTTGCTCAACTAACTGAGTCACCCAGGCGCCCCTCGTTCCTACAATTTGATGACATTTTCCAGATAAGGAAACGGAGGCACAGAAGTGGAGGAGCTTACCTAAGTCACAGGGAAGTGCAAGGCCTGGGATGAAAAGCGAGGGTTTGCCTGCCCTTCCGCATCTACAGGACGCAGGACACTCCCGTCAGTAACTGTGGCTGCCAAGGGCACTCAGGGTTTTAACGCGGGATGAAAGAAGGGCATTAAGAATGTGTCAGAGAAAGGAAATGGGAAAGAAAGAGAAACTAGTTTTGTGGGGAAATGGTGAGTGATTCTGCTCATGCTCTGTCTGAGACACAGAAGCGATAAGCAGACAGAGATGATCAACAAGAAGCCGAAAAATGAGCAACTGAAGAGAAAATTCGAGACTGGAGACATGCACAGGGGAACATCTACATGGCTAGCGAGGGCAGCAGAGGAGAGGCTGGAACAAAGCAGGGTAGACGCGTTAGGACACCCCCTGGAGAAGGTAAGGGGCGAGGAAAGAAGTGAAGTGTTTATTAAATGTCTTCTGTGTACTGACATCGCTCTCTACAAGGGGCTCAATCCTGCAATTCCGGAAGCCACAGCTCCCACCGTGGGGCCAGTGTGTCACCCCCAGGTGACTGCGAGGCTCAGGTGCTTCCCACTACCCCGTCCTGCCCTGGGGACGAGGAACCGGGCGACAGGAAGACAGATTCATGGGGAACTGGGACGCACTGTGATAAAAAGAGAAGCGTTTATCCCAGGCATGAACATCTTTCCAGTATTTAAAGACAGGAAAATAAATCTCTCAAGTCAAAAGCCTTCCGACGAAACACCTAGGTTTACAAAACTTATTAACGTGTAATCCCCATCTTTCTTCTCTAGAAAGTACAGGCGCTTGGGTGGCTCAGTCGGTCAAGCATCCGACTCTTGATTTCAGCTCAGGTGGCAATCTCATGGTTCGTGGGTTCAAGCCCCACGTTGGGCTCTGCACTGACTCATGTGGAGCCTGCTTGGGATTCTCTCTCTCTCCTTCTCTCTCTGCCCCTCCCCCTCAAAATAAATTATAAATAAAAACCTTAAATACAAAGCTTCCCATTAATTTCCCAAAAGCAAGCATTCCACAGAGGCAGCCATCTCCGAGGTCTGTGAGGCTCTACAGTGAGCAGCTTTTCAGAATCAGAGCAATGGTGTAAGTGAAACGCTGATAACCGGGCGAAAACCAAGACTGGAGCGACCGTCCACACGCGTCCCTGAATGGCGGCTGGTGGTACAACAGCCCGTATGCAACACTCTTGCAGCTGTAACATACCAGGTAAGTCACCAATAATGAAACCAGTTTGAACCACCAAAAACGACTTTCCTTTTCTAAAGGGACTGCAGTAGTGGTCCTCCTCCAACGTCAAATCTGTATCAGGGTAAGAAAACAAGGAGACTTCGACTCCTCTCGTGGTTCCCCTTCAGTAAATCTACTACACAGAATCCGCATCTGGGGTGCGTGCATATTCAAGCACAGGAAAGGTAACATTACTGATGTGCCTTAAAAAGATAAAGGTACTGATGTGCTTTTAAAATACCATCAGAAACTTAACAGAAGACTATAGGGGAGGAAAAGGGGAAAAAAATAGTGGGGGAGAGGGAGGGAGGCAAACCATGAGAGACTCTTGAATGCTGAGAACAAACTGAGGACTGATGGCAGTGGGGGGAGGGGAAGGGGGTGATGGGCATGGAGGAGGGCACTTGTGGGGATGAGCACTGGGTGTTATATGGAAACCAACTTGAGAATAAACTATGAAAGAAAAAAAATAATAAAATAAAATAAAAAAACATCGGATGTGGGGCGCCTGGGTGGCTCAGTCAGTTAAGCGGCCGACTTCAGCTCAGGACATGACCTCACAGCTGGTGCGTTCAAGCCCCACATCAGGCTCTGTGCTGACAACTAGCTCAGAGCCTGGAGCCTGCTTCAGATTCTGTATTTGCCTCTCTCTCTGACCCTCCCCCACTTGCACTCTGTCTCTGTCTCTCAAAAATAAACTTTATAAAAAGAAAAGATATTTAAAAAACAATCAGACGTCCACACCCGTACATCTAAACCTACACTCATGCTCCCCTAAGAAGCCATGCTTCCCACCGCGTGGCCGCCCCGGGGTCTGCCTGGCCAGGTCCCCATGGCCAGAAGTGTGTGTCCTGATGCTGGAACCTCGCGGTGAATCTCCCGCCCACATGGCTGAGTCCCGGGATGAGCTGGAAGCAAACTCAGAACTGCTGGGGCAGAGAGCAGGTGGTGCATTTTAAATATTAATCACGTTATCAAACTGTCTTCTGAAAGCCTTTGTCAATTTATCCCTCCCCCACCTCTGCATCAGAATGCCTATCAGCACATGCCTTTCCTCACATGGGGTATTAAAACATTTTAATTCTCTGCGAATTTAACAGCAGATTCTAAAAATGAGTATCTTCCTATATTCATTAGCTGTTTATATTACTTTTCCAATGAAAAATCTGTTCCCACCCTTTGCCTATTTTTTTCTCCTGGGCTGTTCATCTATTTCTATAGATTTGCAAGAATTCTTTGTATATTAACAGAATTGGCCGATCGTCTGGGGTATGTGGGAAACATTTTTTTAGTTTAGTATTACTTTTTTATATAAATGCATCAATTCTTTCCTTAACGGTTGCCAAGACACTGTGTTTGCCTTTCCACATCCCAAGACTATGAAAAAAATGTCACTGATATTCTCTCCAAGGACTTAAAAAAATAAACAGCTTCATCATTTTACAAGTTGAAGTGTCCCAACACATCTGAAGAATAATGCACCATATTCCTCTGACGCTTCCAATTCGAGCCTATAGCACAACCAGGCAACTGGACTCTGTATGTTTTACAGATAAGGGTCCCCCATGTACAGGTGAAGGGAGAAAGGGGTCACAGTGGGTCATTGTGATAAATGTACCCTGTTCTCCCCTCTCTGCCAGTTACTGCACGACCTCTGCCGAGAATCAGGAGGTACCTGAGCATATCACCTGAAATGAGGAGTTTTAAGAAAAACAAAAGGAAGCGCTTTTTACGTATTAAATTACAAATTTATGAACTAATTACTCTGAAGTGTAGGATAGATTAAGAATACAAAGTCAAGAAAGGGTCAGACAGATTAAAAATATAGCAGGGTCAAAATATTCAAGGAGATGTGCGGTCGGATATAACCTTTCAAGACACTTAAAAAAAAAAATACATGATTTAGAGGAAAGACACAACAGGCAGAAAGCTGGATGACCAGGAGCTGAATGTAGGGCTTTAATCTGCCTGTGTGGGAAGAAAGCCAAATTTCAAATAATCGGTACAGAGGAGAGCAAACAGATACCAGGAAGTGAGCGGTGCACGGAGTGGAAAGGGGGTGTGCCTGGCATGGCCTGACCGGGGAATGGACACAGCTCGTCTCTGACCCACTTGACCTCCAAACAAGACTGACCTCAGGGAGAAAACCCAGTGCCAGGGCAATTAGAAAATCCCAAGAGGCATATCCCTGGGACAAAAATAGTATTTTCTTATTGACACTCAGAAAATGAAAGAATGAGTAAATCTGATGGCAAAAATTTTAAAAGCTACTAATTAATAATGGCTGCCTGGTTTCTTATTCATGACAGTTTTCAAGGTATTTATGAACACAATCACCAATCTGGCCTATTTAAACTGCTTTCCTGTCCCAGATAACCGGAAGCATAGATGGTTATTAAAAATATTTTTACTTGATTTAAATTAAATCCAAATGCTCAGTTAACTATGGTCATGCTTGCTTTATTTTGTTACTTCTAGTTTCAGTTCACGTTTTTTTTTTTTTTTGCTTTCAAAGGATCTGGTTAGATTTAATATGTTAGAATGGATTCATAAAATCCAACTTTGAAAAGGTGGTTTTATTTTCCTCTAAATAACCTGGAAGAAAACAAATTTACACTTAAGCTAATCAGTTTATATTGCTACATTTAAACACTGAGGAAGCTATTTCAAAACAGAACAAGACTGGAGCCTGATGGAGACTCTGTGTGCAGAGTGCTTCTGCCGATGAGGCAATGGTTGATGTAGGTCCTTGAATTAAAACAGGATGAACTGGGGTGCCTGGGTGGCTCAGTCGGCTGAGCCTCTGACTCTGATTTCAGCTAGGGTCATGGTCTCACGGTGTGTGGGTTCAGGCCCCGTGTCCAGCTCTGCATGGACAAGGAGCCTGCTTGGGTTTCTCTCTCTCTCTAAATAAACATTAAAAAATTTAAAAAATAAGATGCATATTTCCAGCTTTTGTTTCCCTCACTTATTCTACGATCATCTGAGCATCATTCCCTTTGATTAAAATGTTGTCCTCTTCCTCAGTGCAAACTCGTTTCACGGATGTTTTTGTCTAACTCAGTGAACTCAAGTGGGTTGACTTTGCTCCCAGGGGACATCTGGCAACATCTGCAGATAATTTTGGTTGTTACCACTGAGGGTAACAGGATGTTACTGGCATGTAGTGAATCAAGGCCAGGGGTGCTGCTAAAAATCGCCTGTGAAGCTCGGGCCCCAGATGTGAACTGCGCCCGTGCTGAGAATCCCTGGTGAAACTTCAGGTATGGTTTAGCTTACCACTGCCTCAGATTTTTAAAAGTATTATTTTATTTTTATTTTTCAAGAGACAGAGAGAAAGTGCGAGCAGGGGAGGGGGCAAAGGGAGAGGGGGGAGAGAGAATCTTAGGCAGGCTTCACACTCAGCCTGGAGCCCAACACGGGGCTTGATCCCACGACCCTGGGATCATGACCTGAGCCAAAATCAAGAGTCTGACGCTCAACCCACTGAGCCGCCCAGGGGTCCCTCACTACTACTGCTTCACATTTTATCTTGAGTCATTTTTAACTGACCAGTGTTCTCAGGTATTACAGAATTTAAAATATAGGGAAACTGTCAACTGTGGTGACGGCTCCGTCTCCGAATTTTAAGTATTTGGCCCAAACTAAGTTATAGTTCAGGGTGTCCACCCAAAGCTATCTAAAAATGTATAAAATCTGCAGTTAGCATGTGGTAATAGAACTTTGATAAATTCTCATGGAGGGTTAAAATATAAACATTCTGCACGCAAATAATTCTTAAGTGATAAGACTACTGGGCTTCACATAATTTAAGACCTTTTTTGTGGTTAACATCATGAAATAACATCCCCTGAAGCCGATTTGCTTCTAAAGTTGCAGGAAGGGGTAATACTCGGCTAGCTATCTTCTGATTCTTCTTGTTGACCCGCACCCAAGGTAGTCATTTGACAATAACTGAACTAGGCACAGTCACCTAAGCTGGTCACATTTTCATTAAAATTAATGTAGAATTTCAGTGTACTTTTCTCAAATCATCCCACTATTGTAAGTTTTCCAGAAGCAATACAAAACACCAAGTGTTGAGCGCTGGATTTGCAGCCACTGTTACATGTGCTGCAGGCGGGGGCTCTCGCTGAGAGTGTCACCGACAGGTCAAGGTCAGAGGAATCGTGTCCTGTTTCAGCCGGAGCGCGGACGCGGAGCACCCCAGCACGGGACCCTGCTTTCCTTTCCCCACCTGAGAAGATATCTGCACCTTCCAGGGTCTGTGTTCGTATCACGACAGACTTTTGAAAGCAACTCTGGGTGAACACCCTGCATTCTCTCTGACAATCATCTTTAAACACAGTGTTTGGCCCGCCTAACAGGCAAGTCCTTTGTTAACACCCCGCAGAAACGCCACACAAACATCCAACAGCTACTTTGTTTATGCTTCCGGGGAGCGGCAGTGGCCAGGCGGCACCACAAGCTTCACAAACGCGCAGTGCTCAGTCCGGCCCGTGCAGCCGGAGGACGGAGACTCACCTGGCTGTTGCTGCTGGCAGCTGACGAGTTGGCCTGAGCGGTACTCGCGGAGAGAGAATCGAGGAAGGCTTGGTCAGCCACTGAATTTCCACAAGAAAACGGGTCTTTTCCATCACTGGGCAAAATCTGAATATTAGAAAGAACCACAGTTACTTTCGTAGATTAGGGTTATTTCAGAGTTAGAGGCTCTGAGGGCAAGCGATGGAAACGGGGCTTCTATTTTTAAAAGGCAAGCAAGCCCTGGAACATCTATATTAACCATCCCTTTCTAGAAGTGTGCAGAGTTCTAGAAAATGCAATTACTGCCAGCACTGCCTTAAAGCCTCAGATTCTTCTCATTCTTGTCAGGTTTTAGGGTCCTGAATGCACAGTGCACAGAGGGGAAACACAACATAAATGTAAGACAGGTGGACTGAGTCAGGGGTCCGTGAAGCCTCTGGAACTCTGCAGAAGAGGTGGGGGTGCACGTGCCTGCACATGTTCTGAGAGAAAGGGCCCCAGGTTTCATCAGATTCTCCAGAGGGTTCAAAACTCCCGACCCCAACGCCCAATCAGGAACAACAGTCAGACAGTCTTCCCGTTCTGCAGGCGGTGCCCCGGTAAACAGCCCCCCCGGGGCCCCCCGGGGCTGTAGTCCTCTCTGCTGCGGGGGAGCCACAGGCACCTTGCTCTCACTCCAGTTTTACTCCCAGGGCACCGGGCAACTTTAGTTTCAGTCACCTGAGACGAGAGGCAAGCTAAGTACCCGGGACTCAATTTTTTTTTTTTTAAATGTTTTTTATTTATTTCTAGGAGAGAGAGAGACAGCGCGAGCAGGGGAGGGTCACAGAGAGAGGGAGTCACAGACTGAAACAGGCTCCAGGCTCTGAGCTGGCAGTCAGCACAGAGCCCCGACGCGGGGCTCGAACCCACGAACTGCGAGATCATGACCAGAGCGAAAGTCGGACGCTTAACCGACTAAGCCACCCGGGCGCCCCATCGGGACTCAATTTTTGAGTGATCTCCAGACAACCAGCAGGGGGCACTGGGAGGCTGGCTCAGGGTGGGCTGGGGGGTGTCAGCTGAGTGGGTGTGGCCTCTCAGGTGCTGTAACCCCCTCCTCGGCATCTGTGGGAATAGAGCTTAAACCCAGGCAACAGGTCCCAGGAGTTCACCCAAGACCCCCGTCTGTGGAAATGGGAGAAGGAACTGAAGAGGTATGTCCTGAACCAGCACAGAGAGAGGAGAGCTACTTCAAAAAACAAATCTTTTTAAACTCTGTGAATGAACTCCATAATATAAACAGTGTTATAGGCAGCAGCTATTACACAATATAAACAAAGGAAAACTAGGGGCATTTATTCAGGGTGATTAAAAGTTGTTTTCCCTGAAAGGAACTTAATGTAAACATTTGGAGTCACTCTTTGGAGCTCGGGTGTGTAGGTAATATTTTTTCTCAGTTCTACTTCAATGTATTGTTCACATTTTACATAATTAGCAAGTATTACTTTTACAGTAGACATCTTTTGATTAAAAGTAAAGTTGCTGCTTTCCATAGTTCATAGAAAGCTGTTTGACAGAGACGGGGTTTTACTGTAGGACAGTGAGTTCTTACTTCGACATAGTCTGTGGGAACAAGCCCGCGTTCTCCTTTGCTGTTTCTTCCTTCCAGCCATCCTCCACCAACATCCTAGTAACGTTTAAGACAGAGAAAAGAAAAAAGACCAAGATTACAGTTGGAGATGCCTGCAGAAATTTTGCCTTGGGAGCTGTTATCCAGGAAAAAATAATTCACGTTAAGCTCTTTATTCCCACCAATCTAACACGCATTCAAAGTTTTAAATTCTTAAGGCTTCTCTGTTACTTTAGAAGACGACATGAGCTAAAAACACTGATTAAGTGATTGAAGACTGAAAAGCAGCCTATTCAACAGAACAGAATGCCATCATTGTCTAATTCCTTTCTATTTATTGGTTGGTGGTAGATGATAAAAATGGTTTGCAGCTCTGACTGTCAGGAGGCAGATGGACACCCCCACCTCTGGAAGCTGTGATGTGCTTTGTGACCTCTGTGGCCCACAGACTGAGGTGGAAATAATAACAGGGTGAGTTCAGAGTCTGGCCTCAAGAGGCTTTGCACACTTTTCCCAAAAGAGCCGCTGTGTGAATAATCTGGGTTGCTGGATGATGACAATGAAAAGGCCCAATCTCCTTGTCGCCCCAACCAAAGGCAGCCACCCCCAGGAGGGGAATCGCAGGCACACGAGTGGGCGCATGTTAAAGCACTCGGCCCCCAGCTGCCCACCAGGTGACTGGAGACAGGTGAGGGGGCTCAGGTCAGAACCATCTAGCCAACCCCTAAGTTCTTGAGCAAAACAGCAAAAGGCTTTTCGATTAAGCCACTGAGCTTTGAGATTGCCTGCTCTTTAGGAAAAGCTAACGGATCCACGGTTCCTCACTTCTTCTGAATAAACAATATTAAACAATAAAGTCCTCTATACCAGAATTCTCACTTTCCAATCTATTATCTCAACAAAGTCCTACCTTTTCACCTGACAATAGTTAAAAGTTGTCCTAAGTTCATAAATCATGCCGTAGATAATAACTACCTGAATCTAGATAACACATTCTTTCAAAATCTCTTGAAGCCACAACTTTGTCCATTTGTAACCATGAGAGCAATTTAAAGTCAATACTATTTCACCAAGAAGTGAAGACAATTTCTTCATTAAGAAAAATCAGAAGGGTAAGGAATCTTTCATTTCTCCTTTGATTAAAAATAGGACCTATGGACTTACCTACACCTAGTTTATTATCTAAAGCTCATATGTTGTTCTTACCCAGTAATTCCTTTTCGTATCTAAAACGCAGAAGACGGGTTTTGAAAATAGTACCGATAGTAAGAAGCCACCGTCTCTTGCTATTCCCAGTTCTCCTTCCCTGGTCTCCATGCTGCTCAAGCCCTTGGTCCCTCCTCGGTCCCTCTCACCAGGGGGAGCCCCTGCATCTCCCCCTTCCCTTCCCAGCGCCTCTCCGTTGCCCTGGCAACCTTCCTCACAGGCTACTCTCTGCGGTGTTCAGGGAGCCGGGCCATTCCCAGTTCTCACCTCCAGCTCGGCACTTCCACTTTCACGACGCAACGCTATAGGGAAGGGTTAATTATTCACTGCTCTCCAAACTCCACATATCTAACCGTAAACTCATTTAATCTTTCCAAAGAAGCTCTTCTTCCTGGTGACTCATATACTTTAATAAATCCACGTTCTCTTAGGTCAAAGGTTAGAGCCAAAAAGCTCATGGATCCTTGTCTCTTTTCTCCCCACCGGTATCTAATCTGCACTAAGTCCTCTGGGGCTCACTCCACAAAGCCTCCTGTGTCCAGCTTTTTCTGACTCCTGTCGCTTCCACTGAAAGCCGTATTCCCAGACTCCAGCCACACCAGGTCGTGCAGCACACCTTTGCTAGATTAATTTCCCTGAAGTGCAAGTGTCATCACGCCACCTGCCTCTAACAGCATCAACAAAAAAAATAACAAGCAAAACCCTGAAAAGAAATCACTACTTACAGATGAAGTCCAAGGTCTACGGGCTGGCCCACGGGTCCTATCTGATCTGGCTAAGAGCCAGTTTCCTTAGCCTGTCTGCTACTGGCATACGTGGACCGTGGACCATCGGGACCCTTGTTTACATGCAGTGTCCCCAGCAGAGAGAAAGAGCAGAGGCTCAGAGGCTGAACAGATGTGGCTTTGAATCCTTGCTCTGCCACTTACAGGCAGAATGATCTTGAGCAAGTTGCTTAACCGCTGTGTCTCATTACCTTCATTTGTAAAACAGAGATTAAAAGTCCCGAGCTCATAGAGTTCATGGGGAAAACACACTAAAGAATACATGTGTAGCAATCAGTGGAACACCCGCCTCATAGGCTGTCCATCAACAATAGCTGTGACTTCCAAGAAACACTGGAAACTTTCTCATCTCTGTCCCTGGGATCTGGCTGGGATGTCTCTCTACATTTCTGTCTGATGGAAGCCCATCCAACTACCTTTAGAGGATTTAACCTTCATCAATGTTTATAAAACAGAGTCTTGCTTCACCATTAACACTTCATAAGCAATGGGGAAAAAATGTGTCAGTTTGAATGATCCACTTATTAAATCCTTATGAGACAATCAGGTGTAGACCTAACAGTTCTCTTACCGGATTTGTAATTGTGATGATTTCTCCCTCATTAACCGTCAGTTCGTTATTTCCAGGTTCAGCAGCAAAATCATACATAACCCGAGCCTGTTGGGAGTAGAGACAAACAGAGGAAGTTACAAACATAAACTTAACAGCAAAAAAGCCAGTCTTTATCATCTACTTTGTAAACATGCCGGTATGGACAAACACTTCATGACCATGGCTGTGGTTATTTTGAAATAAAAGAAGACATATTACCAAAATGATTCATCAACCCTACTGTGAAGAAAAAGGACACCGAGAGCAAGGGTCCCCACTCTTTTTTGGGAAGACGGAAGGCTCCCCACGCTGCAGTTAGAGGTCAGCCCCCGAAGTCTCCTCAAAACACACCTGCTTCATCAAGGGGAAGAAAGCACACCCTTTCTTTAAAGAGGTGAGAAGTGGAAATAGAGATAATGTTCATTCGGGGCCCACACTCTCAGGGACTGAAGGAACACACACACACACACACCCACACACACACACACACACCCATGCATGCACACATACATGTGAGATTCAAACGTGTTTAGATTCTCTGGCAGTGAAAATGCTCACTATGCTTTATCTAGAGCCACTGGGATGAATTTTAATAATGCAGTACCCCTAGGGTACCTGGGTGGCTCAGTCGGTTATGCATCTGACTTTGGCTCAGGTCATGATCTCGCGGTTCGTGGGTTCGAGCCCCGCATCAGGCTCTGTGCTGACAGCCAGCTCAGAGCCTGGAGCCTGCTTCAGATTCTGTATCTCCCTCTCTCTCTGACCCTCCCCTGCTTACGCTGTCTCTCTCTCACAAATAAAAACAAAAACAATTTTTTTTAATAAAATAAAATAATGCAGTACCCCTGGCCAACTGAACTCAGAACTTAAGATGTGGGTGGCAAGATATATTTACATGCTTCTACTAGACTACTTCCTACTATGCAATGACCTACACGGGGCTGTGGATGTACTGGCCAGGTAATCGAACAGCTGTGATTTGTAAACGTTTCCTGCAATAAAATCTTAACTTCATGGAAAACTGACGAAAGGAGAGCTGTTCTGGTTGATGTGAGCGCGGCGTCTCCTTCAGCCTCTTCCCCAGGAGGCTCCTTGAGGCATCAACCAGAAACACGGATTCCCAGGAATTCTGCGACGCACGTATTCCAAGAAAACCAATGCTATAAAAAAATATATATCTTATAGTTTTGTAGTACTTAGTGAATATATATTTTTTAATGTGCTTCGAATTCTAAATAATTGTCTTTCATGGACTATCTCATAAAACAAGGTCCATCGTAAACTGGGGACAGCATGTACCTAGGAAACAGGGCTTATCTTCAAATTAACTGTCCTAAGTGACAAGTTCAAGTATATGTACCAGGCTAATCAAATAGGACTAATGGAACTGTACTCATTTAACAAATATTTACTGAGCACCCACCACATGGCGAGAACTGTGCCTGCCAGTGAACTCTCCCCACACTTGCTGAATGAGGCCTGAAATCCTTAGAACAAGGATGAAGGATTCATATCTCATGATAAAAGGTTAAAGAAGAAAAAAAAACCTCCAAATACTAATTTATTTTGAAACCCATCAAGAATAATTAGATTGATGCATAAAAATGCAATAAAGCTGGTATAGTAAAATATTATTTACAGAATCGAGACGACAGGCTGATGGTGTTCAATGGAATAGGATTTCGATTTTTCTACATGTTTGAGGGTTTTTTTTCTTTTTCATTACAAAATGTTAGAAGCAAATGCCAGTATACTGTCTGTCAGTCACAGAATGGCGTCCTCCGGGACTTCTGTCCAGAGAGTTTGGGAATGGGGCTGAGGGGGCGGGTCGCAGGCACTGAGAACTCTGCAAGCATCACAGTCGTCCTGAGGTCGTTACAAGGACGAGACTATGATGTCTTTGGCTCATACGGCTGCAAAAGTAGATGGAATTCTTCTGGTCCTACTGTGGGGTACTTTCTAAAACCCACGTCACCCCAATCTCAATTCCTCATGCAATGAGGGCAGAAACAGATAAGTGGGGGGGAGGGTCCCCCCGGGGCCAGAACACAGCCCCCCGGACTGCGGGCCTCCTGGGAAGGGCCTGGTGTGCACACAAGGGCCGGATGCGGAGTCCACTGATCTGTGACTGCTTCTTTAAGAATCTTGGTTAACATTTTTTTTTTTTAAACGTGGCTAAATCTAACTAATCCCCAACACAGAATACCGAAGCCTCTTCCTGGGTGCCAAAACTTGTGTACCAAACCTGCGACTCGGTGAAACAAGTGAAAAACTAAGAATATTACTTCTTAAAAACAAACACAGGCCTAGAGATGCTTCTTAAAAGTTAGAACGGAAAGAAATTTTGGAGAACAAAAAGAACACAAAACAGAACAACAACAAAAAAGCACCTTCCCAAACGAGGATGACATGTCAACAGAAAACATATTTGAGCACCTCCTCTCATCTCACCAAGCTCGGGTGGCCTGGAACCCCCAGAGCCTTGGGGCGTGGTCTCTCATTACCCGTTACCTGCTTTGCTCGTCCAGTCCTTGTATCTGGCTTCCATCTGACCCCTCCCCCTCTCCCCCATCGCCTCCCTAACGCTATGCGGGGAGGCTGACCTCCACCCCCCCCCACGGCCAATCAGTCCCACTATGTTTCATGCTGCCTTTGACAGAAAAAAGGTCCATCTTTTTGATACTGCTTTCCCCGCTGTTGGCTACGCTTTAGAAATGACTCAAGTACTTTTGGGAGCTAAGTCTCCACACAGTTCCTGGGCAGACGACGCGATACTGTAATGCTGAACACGCTGTCCACAGTAATGAAGGTCTTCAATGGCAATACCAGAAAGTATTTCAGATGAAGATGAAGGGATAGCAGACAGCAAGCAGCCTTAAACACAAGTTCCATTCTTCACCGGAAAATAAACATCAGCAGATCCGAAGCTCTCAACGGTCCAGGCACTGGAATACTAAGTATGGCTCCACACATCTGATATGTGCATAATCCATGGATTTTCCTTAACATAGATTTATTTTCTTAACATAGATTTTCCTTCGAGAAAAGAAAGAGGGGTATCCTCTGTCCGGCATCTGTTGTTTCCTGAGTTGTTCATTTTAGCCATTCTGACAGGTGTGAGATGGTATCTCACTGTGGTTTTGATTTGTATTTCCCTTATGATGAGTGATGTTGAACATCTTTTCAGTGTCTGTTGGTTATCTGGGTGTCTTCTTAGAAAAATGTCTGTTCATGTCTTCTGTCCATTTCTTAACTAGATTATTTGGTTTCTGGGTGTTGATTTTGGTTACATTTTTTACAGACTTTGGATACCCTTAATCAGATATGTCATTTGTAAATATCTTCTCCTATTTTGTAGGCTGACTTTTCATTTTGTTGATTGTCTCCTCCACAGTGCAGAAGGTTTTGAATCTTGATTAAGTCCCAGTAGTTCATTTTTGCTTTTGTTTCCCTTGCGTCTGGTGATGTATCTAGCAAGAAGTTGCTACAGTTGATGTCAAAGAGGTTGCTGCCTGTGTTCTCCTCTTGGATTTTGATGGTCTCTAGTCTCATATTTAGATCTTTCATCCATTTTGAATTTATTTTTGTGTATGGTGGAAGAAAGTGGTCCAGTTTTCCCAATACCATTTGCTAAAGAAGACTTTTTTCCACTGGATAGGCATACTTACTTTGTTGAGGGTTTTTTATCAAGAATGGATGCTGTATTTTGTCAAATGCTTTTTCTGCATCTGAGAGAATTGTATGGTTCTTATCTATTCTTTTATTAATGTGATATATCACATTGATTTGTGACTACTGAACCACACTGTAGCCCAGGAATAAATCTGACTGTGGTACATAATACATTAAATGTACTGTTGGATTTAATTCGCTAATATTTTGTTGAGAATTTCTGCATCCATGTTCAACAGGGATATTAGCCTGTAATTCTCTATTTTGGTGGGGTCTTTGTCTGGTTTTGGAATCACAGTAATGAATTTGGAAGTTTTCTTTTGATTTATTTATTTATTTTTTTGAATAATTTGTGAAGAATAGGTATTAACTCGGCTTTAAATGTCTGGTAGAATTCCCCTGGGAAACTGGCCCTGGACTTTTGTCTGTTGGGAGATTTTTGATTTTTGGTTCAATTTTTTGGCTGCTTATGGGTCTGTTCAAATTTTCTATATCTTCCCATTTCAGTTTTGGTAGTTTTGTATGTTTCTATGAATTTGTCCATTTCTTCCAGATGCCCAGTTTGTTGGCATATAATTTTTCATAATATTCTCTTATATTTGTTTGTATTTTTGTAGTGTTAGGTTGTGACCTCTCCTCTTGTGTTCATATTTCACTTATTTGGGTCCTTTCTCTTTTTGATAAGTCTGGCTAGGGGCTTATCAATTTTGTTAATTCTTTCAAAGAATCAGCTCTTATTTTTGTTGATCTGTTTTTTGTTTTTATATCATTTGTTTTCTGCTCTAATCTTTATTATTTCCCTTCTTCTCCTGGCTTTAGGCTCTATTTGTTGTTCTGTTTTTTAGCTCCTTAAGGTGTAAGGTTAGGTTCTGTATTTGAGACTTTTCTTGCTTCCTGCAAAAGGTAGGCCTGTATTGCCCTCTACTTCCCTCCTTGGACCACCTTTATTGCATCCCAAAGATTTTGGACTGTTATGTTTTCATTTTCATTTGATTCCATGTATTTTTATTTCTCCTTTAATCTCCTGGTTAACTCATTCATTCTTTAGTAGGATGTTCTTTTTAAAAAAATTTTTAAATGTTTTTATTTATCTCTGAGAGAGAGAGAGAGAGAGAGACAGTGTGAGCAGGGGAGGGTCAGAGAGAGAGGGAGATGGAATCTGAAGCAGGCTCCAGGCTTCGAGCTGGCTGTCAGCACAGAGCCCGATGCAGGGCTCGAACCCACAACATGAGATCATGACCTGAGCCAAATTCGGACACTCAACCAACTGTGCCACCCAGGTGGCCCTAGTTGGATGTTCTTTAATCTCCATATATCTGTGCTCTTTCTGAATTTTTCTTGTGGCTGATTTCAAGTTTCATAATTTTGTGGTCTAAAAATATTCATGGTATGATCTCAATATTTTTGCACCCATTGAGGGCTGATCTGAGACCAAGTACGTGATCTATTCTGGAGAATGCTCCATGTACACTCAAAAAGAATATGTAATCTTCTGCTTTAGGGTGAAATGTTCTGTATATATCTGTTAAGTCTATCAGGTCCAATGTGTCATTCAATGCCATTGTTTCCTTGTTGATATTCTTCTTATATATCTATCCATTGCTGTTAAGTGGGGTTTTAAAGTCTCCCACTACTCTTGAATCTTACCAATGAGTTTATGTTTGTTATTAATTGATTTATATATTTAGATATTTGGGTGTTTCAAGTTGGGGCCATAAACATGTATAATTGTTAGATCTTGATGGATAGACCCGTTAATTTTGATAAAATACCCTTCCTCATCTCTTGTTACAGTCTTTGGTTTAAAATCTAGTTTGTCTGACATAAGTATGGCTACTCTTTATTTTAGTGTTTGTTAGCATGATAGATACTTCTATCCCCTTACTTTCAATTTATAAATGTCTTTAGGTCTAAAATGCATCTCTTATAGGCAACATACAGATGGGTCTTGTTATTTTATCCATTTATCCTATGTCTTTTGATTGGAGCATTTAGTCCATTTACATTACATTGATTATTGAAAGATATGAATTCAGTGTTATTGTGTTATCTGTAAAGCTGGTGTTTCTGGTGATTTTCTCTGTTCTTTTCTAGTCTTTGTTGCTTTTTATCCCCCCCCTCCCCCCCCCCCACACACCCTCACTCAAAGAGGGCCTTTAATATTTCTTGCAGGGCTTGTTTAGTGGTCATAAACTCCTTTAGGTTTTGTCTTGGAAACTCTTTATCTCTCCTTCTATGCTGAATGACAGCCTTTTGGTGGATAAAGTATTCTTGGCTGCATATTTTTCCCGTTCAGCACATTGAATATATCATGCCACTCTCTTCTGGCTGGCCAAGATCTGCTGTCTTTCCTTGTAGGCTAAGGACTTTTTCTCCTTTGCTGCTTTCAGGATTCTTTCCTTGTCTGTGTATTTTGTGAATCTGACTCCCCATGCGACCCAGGGGATCCTCGAACCATGCTGTCCACTCCTGGGTCTCCACCCTCCTTCCCACAGAGGCACCAGCAAGACTGCCAGACACTAGCAATGGTGCAGACCGCTAAAACTTCAGACCCCGCGCTCTGCTGCTCATGGTAAGTTGTGGCAGAAGCCCCTCTACTTTTCCCAGTCAATGGTTTTGGGGAAGGGTTTTCCATGCATAATCCACTATGCACACTTTCACTATTTCCCTCTCTCTCCTTTCTCCACGGTCAGGGCCCCCACCCCCACTGCAACATCCACAGTTCTTTTCTCCACCAAATCAACCCTCTGCAGCCCCTACTCCACACTGCGGCTGTTTTTTCACCTCTAGTTGTGTATTTTTGCTCCCTTGGTCCTCAGATTAATTTCCTGGGTGTTCAAAATGATTTGATATTTAGCTGTGTTTCAGGCATGAGGCAAGCTTAGGGCCCCCAGCTCCTCCACCACTTAACTCCTCTCTATATCTCATTTTTACAGAACCATCAAGATCATCAGGAGAAATAGAACTCACTTTAATAGATTCTGAGAGCATTATGACAGCCATAATATATGTCTATATATTTGCCCTTATTCTAAATGATTAAGATTTAAATGCTTTTCAGTTTATATCAATGTTGATTTCAGTTAAATCCTGGCCTCTGCTTGTTCAGTTCTTATTTTGAATCAAATAAAGAATCTTAAATGATCCCTGTAAAATTTCATCTTGTTAGATTTAGCCATTGCTCCAACCTACTAAGCTGTCTGAATTCTGAAGCCATCATCAAACTATATCCAACTATCCCTTATCATTTCCTGCCAAGAATCATCAAAAACCTGATAACCATGCTTTTCATAGCTTCATCTGTGTCATTAGTAAAACTGTTAACGTATGACAGGGTTGGGGTCCAAGATGGCCGCACATTAATAAGACACTCCTTCCTAGAGGATGTGGATTAATTATCACGTTTTGGGTATGTTGCTCTTGAAATTTCTAAAGAAGGTATAGGGACAGAAGGCAGGCCACTCCAAGATGCGTAGCTCTGATGTTAAGGTTATTCTCTGCTGAAGGCGATGGGGATCCTAAGGGCTCAAGAGAAACTTCTGCCTCTCCCTTAACTACACAGAAAAATCATTGGGGGTCTTTCCCAGAATAAGAGTTATTTCCTGAGATAAAATTTTTTCCTATCAATTAGAGTTGTCCTCTAATGTATTTATTTTTTTATTTAAGAGAGAGAGCACATGTGAGCTGGGGAGGGGACGTGGTAGGAGGGAGGAGGAGGAGGAGGGAGGGAGGGGGGGACAGAGAGAGAGAGAGAGAGAGAGAGAGAGAGAGAGAGAGAGAGAGAAGGAGGGAGAGAGAGAATCCCAAGTAGGCTCTACACTCAGCATGGAGGCCAACTCAGTCTCAATCTCATGACCCTGGGATCATGACCCAAGCCAAGAGAGTCAGATGCTCAAATGACTGAGCTACCCAGGTGCCCCTCGCTGAGATAAATGTTATCTGAGTGACCCACCTGTAAGGCAGGCCTAACATCGAATGACTAAATATCTGCTTTTCTCATTGCCTTGCGAAGTACATTCCTTCCCTCAGAAGTGAAAGACCCTTGCTCCCTTCCCCTTAGTTCAGAACAACGTATTTGAAGGAGAACTTCAATGCCTTCCACTTTGACCTCAAACTTTCTAAGTGATTCAGTTCTTCTGTCCACTTTATCTCTTAACTCATGGGAACCAAAACTACCCCCTCAAGCAAAAAGGTCTGCCCTCAGTCAGCAAGACCTCACATGACTGATCCCTACAGGTGGGATCCTGACCTTCACTGCCCACCCACCTCTGCCTCACATTTTTCCTACATAAACTCGGAAGTACTTTCGGCACTTGGGAGGCAGTCTTTGAGATGCTAGTCCATTGTCTTCCCAGGGGTGGTCTCAGTAAAATTAATTCCTTTCCTGTTTTGCCACATCTCATTTCTCAACCTTTGGATTTTGTCAAGGGCAAGTGGCCAAACCTGGTGTGTCTGGGGACCCCAGAGCCAGGTGCTCTTGCACCTCTGGGCCCTAGCTACATATATACTTCATCTTGCCGGTCTCTGGAATTTCCATGTCTGTGTGGATTCCCCATATGTATGCTATTAAATTTGATTTTTCTCCTGTTAATCTGTCTCATGTTAATTTGATTCTCAGTGCAGCTAGAAGCACAGGAAGAATTCCTATCCGACTGTTGGGGCAGTTAGCAAGATGCTTTAACTTGCTGGCCACCACTCCCCTGGTCACTGCTGCAGGTGAGAGATAGTGGGACATCTGACGAGCAGTCACAGAAAGTGAGATTTCTCACGTCAGCCTCCTGGAATCTCTCCCTGCAGAGTCAATAAAGCAACACTGGTGAGAGTCCTGTACTCGCTTTCTAAACCGAGATTAGCAGGAGACAAGGTTTATGGAACTAGTTCCTTAGGGTTAGCGACTTTTTGCTTAAATTTGGTAGAGCACGCTTTGGTTACTGATCCATTTCCTCCCAGAGATGGTCTGTTTTCCTTTGTCTGTGTCTTTTGTTTGTCATCTGTTGCTAAGGGACATCTTGGAAGCCAAAGCCACAAAATTAGTCGGCATAGGTCGAGCACTTAAAAGCTGCTAAGCCTTCAAGAAGACTCCTGTGATAGGGTCAGGTGGTCACAGAACAGGGGAGACCGACCTAGGTCACCTGCAATGAGGTACACTCTAAAACCACACACAGTCCCCAAGTCCACAGCACATCCCTGTTAGTTATTAGTGTGGCTTAAGAAGACCTAAGGCTTAGATAAAGCTGTTAGATTTTTCCTTTTATCTTGTTTGTCCTAAGAGCTTGGCTTTATGACCAACGGGAATATTCCCTTTGGTCTCCACCATCCAGAGGGTGCACCTTGGTGGCCAAACACAAGCTTCTCCCTGTGTCTAGCGGTGCCACCTGTCGGGTGTGTCTGTCAGGAGAGATTCCAGTCCAGAAGAACCTGTGTCATCTCAGCCTTCACTGCTTGATTAGTGCTGGAGAGTTCCCCTCCAGAGCACCTGCCTGGTGTTAGAGATTAGGGAACATCTCATGTTCTTGCGGGAGGCTGGAGACCGCATTTCACTACACTGCCCATACTGCCTGTGCCTTTGCTTTCCTAGACTAATTTTAGGGGTAAACTTTTAGATCATGGGAGCTACA
This sequence comes from Proteles cristata cristata, assembly GCA_017311185.1. NCBI lineage: Eukaryota > Metazoa > Chordata > Mammalia > Carnivora > Hyaenidae > Proteles > Proteles cristata. Next base: position 1,922,414 of record JAESUZ010002849.1, on the reverse strand, counting down.
TCATCTAGCCCTTCTCTGGGTGTCTCTTTCATCTTTGGTTAAGCCACCCAAAGGCTTACTAGTTTGAGTTGCTATTAATAGATCCTACTCACCAATGACCAGACAATGGATCCTTTAAATAGGCTATATTAAAAAAAAAAAAAAAAAGCAAGCTCTCAATTGTCTTATTAATGTAACAGCTAGCCTCAGGGACTCCCTTGATCAGATAAAAGAATGGAAATTAGCCTTAAGACTTAAAAATAAATGTCCACATCCAAAGTAAATTCCTCTTCTTAAAATCTAGGCTCACCTGCCTGTTTTAACTCCCCTTGGCCTACAAGATTTACAGAGCTCACTGTGGCCTAACTAATCTCTAGGCTCTAAGGTTACCCATGTAAAGAGCTGAAAGCTAGAAAATAAATTTTAACGAAGCACCTGAGACTGGCAGTAAGGTCTGCTTTACTCCCACTCTCCAGGGCTGTGTGATCAGGGTCTACTGAAGAGTAGACACTCCTGTCCCATGTCCTCTGCGGGGGGATCCTAGACTACCCCGCCGCGAGAAAATTTGCGTCCCTGGACAGCACCAGATCTTTTAAATTATGAAGGTCTCTTTACCTCCACTTTCAAATGATCTCACTGAATTTACAAAGTAATCAGAAAGGTCATTTGCCTCTACTCACAGCTTTCCCTTCACTGAGGAAACAGCTGACCAAAATTTCTCCCAGGCCCTTATACAAATGATCTGCAAAAGGCCAATGTTTGGGGACTAAGAGAAGCCAAGGGTAAATTTCATATCCAGAAAAAGGCTGGTTAAAATGCTTCCAACATACGTTACAAAGTCAGAAATCTCTTGGTTCCCATTTCAGTTAAAGTTCTCCCTAATAAAAGGAAGCAAATTGAGTTAAAAATGTGAGCCAATCTCTTGATATCCAGGCTCTAATCCAAGTGTTTGGGGAATTAGGAATAACTGTCTTTATTTGACAAGTCTCTATAAAACTGGAATTGCAACTCTCAAAACAAGTGAAAGCTCACCTATCTTTACCAATCTCCAAACCTTACCTACTCCTCTCAAAATGTATGTACATATTATAAAGGACCAGGATACCGGAACTAAATTCTGTAGCTTAAAAAAGTAAATTTTACTTAAAAAAATTTTTTTTTCTCTTTTATTCAAGGGGCAGTCGGGGAGAGGGGCAGAGGAACAGAGAGAGAATCTCAAGCAGGCTCCACGCTCAGCATGGACCCAACCCGGGGCTTGATCCCATGACCCTGCAACCTAAGCCAAAATCAAGAGTTGGATGCTCAACTGACTGAGCTACCCAGGCACCCCAAAAACGTAATTTTCAATGGCAATTACCTTGAAACACTTTAAAAAGTGCTTCATTCTTTCTCTGCCCCTTGAAATTAATAATCTTATGATGTCTTTGAAATGTAAACACAGCCCACAATCTCATGAAATTGAAGGAGGGAAGTGTTTAAAAATTGGGCCTGGGGCGCCTGGGTGGCTCAGTCGGTTAAGTGTGTGACTTCAGCTCAGGTCATGATCTCACAGTTCATGGGTTCGAGCCCCACATTGGGCTCTGTGCTGTTGAACGCTTGCTCAGAGCCTGAAGCCTGCTTCTGATTTCTGTGTTTCCTTCTCTCTCTCTGCCCCTCCCCCGCTCACACCCTGTCTCTGTCTCTCAAAAATAAACGCAAAAAAATTTTTTTTTAATTGGGCCTGTAATGTCCTCTCCACAAATATGAGTAAAAACAAAATTAAGATTTTGTTTACATCTTGCCTGTGTATTTTTGTGTGTGTGTCCAAGATTACTGTAATTGTGAGATATTTTCTCTACCTCTGGATGGTATTGCTAAAATTAATTTATAAAAAATCTTTATTTAGTTGATCTGAAAGCAGGCACTTGAAAGGACTGGCCATCCTAAAACTCAGAGAGAAGTGAAACTAACCCAAATGTTTCTCAAGTTCCCGTGACCTGGGATAATATGTGGTATGAAAGCCAGTTTAAGGTTGCTGGTTTAATTAAAGCAGACATATAATTACAGTTATCAGCATTAAATATAAACTTTCATCCTGCTTGTGTTTACTAGAAGTCAAATAAATTTATGGTATCTTTGTTGAAAAATCTGTCAGAGAGAAAAAACTTACAATAACAACTACTTTGTCTAATGCCTCATGAAGTTTTATGGGTAGTCTAAGCATAACTGTTAAGAACAAGTAAATTAAATAGATGTAAATAAAATGAGAAGGTTTGTAGCTTTCAAAATCTTAGGTAACGTAAAAACTTAAAATTTTGCTAAGTTAAATGATGAGTAAAGTTCATTGTCTATATCATTTTCAATTAAGATAAAATAATGAAACATGAATGTGGTTCATCTACTTCTTACTAGAGAGGAACTAAGGATACTTTTGGGTCTGTAAATAAATATGCCTTGTGCTTTACTGCACTATGAAAAAATTCATATAAAGTATAAAACTCCCAATCTAAAGAATTCTGGTTTTAATAGTTCACAACTGCTTACTGCTCAGTTTTCACTACAAATTAAGGTTTCTAAGCATTAAGAATTCTAATAAATGTAATTAAGAGCACGGGAAATAGGGGAAACAACTTGGTATGTGAGGAAAATGGAATGTGCTTTTGATAAGAAAAAGTATGAGGAATAAAATACAGGTTTGTTGAGGGAAAAGAAAAGAATTTTGTCCTCAAGTGAAACTGGTTATTTAAAAGGGGAAAGTTTAGGACAACATCTGAATGTGAAAAAGAAATGTGTGTAAGGTTTATGGAGAAACAATCATCAGAGAGAAACTTTACGTGTCGCCAGTACTGGCTGACATTAAGATAACTTTAAATAAGTAAATGAGTTTTAATATCAAAAGTACCCTCGTGCAATGTTTTTGTTTCCTCTGTGTTAAAGGTACAAAGTTCTCTTGAACTCTTACTGGTCTGTTCTCCGTAAGAAATGGTACACAAAGGTTTTTCTCTTCAAGTTACCTGCCTAACAATTATTCTATGTTTGCCAAAATATTTTCCTATGTTTATCAGCTCTTTGACCACTTCAGAAAACGGAGTCTTAATATGAAGAGTTAAATTTTGCTCACAACTATGTAATTAATCTTCTGTATTGGCCTTTGAAATCCTATACTGTCACTGTGGTTAAATGGATAATTAAATATTTTTTCATAGTGATTTATGATTCTATTTAATCAAATGTCCAAACCTTTCGATATTTTCTGACATACTTCCCAAAATCAAATTCTAAAATAAAGTCTTCTGACCGCAGTCTGAGGTGTTATAAAGAGCCCGTGGAATGTTTCAAAGATTTGAGAAACTAGTCAGGCTTATTTAGTATGTTAAATTACATGGGAAGCATTGTCAAATAAGTGCCATTAAACCTTCCTGCATTATACTTACATAGATATATTATTAAAGTTAAGTGTTCTAAAAATTATATGAAACTCCTAGAAAACTGATGTCCTGGTATGTTATTATCCTGAAGTGTATGTCACAAAAATAACCCAATCTCCTTGCCAATTGCTTATATCTTCAACCATGGTCATTTTTAAGTTTATCGTTTACAGATAGTAATACTTTTACTCAGATGCCTCTATGAAAGTTTCCTGCAAATGTGTTTCATCATGGAAAAAAATCCAAGTGCAGGTTTCTGGTAACCTTCAGATCATAAAACTGAACGAGGTAAAAATTTCTGGAACTAGTAGAAGAATTGGATTCAAGCAGAAGAAATAAGAACGTGGGACTGAATAAACTGAGGAAGATAAATACATTTTTTTATGACTTGTTTGGAACACTGCTGACTTTTTAAAAATATTTTGGTTTTCCCCAGATTTAAGAAGACTTTTTCTCTTGAGCTAATCGACGTACTGTAAACTGATAAAATACACCTTTTTGAACAAACTGAAACTTTTTTCTCCGTACCTGAACCCTCGAGAATTCAGAAACTCTCAGTGAGTGTTCTTACCAGTTTACGGCAATCTATTTATTTGCAAAAGTTCAATAAGAATCTGTTCTCACGACAGGACACCAGTGGAAAAAATGGTATTACCACATGGTACTACCACCAAAGTATTACCGAAGCTCTGAGCGGAATGTCCTATTTGAGAGGGACATGCATAGACTCAGATGTGTCCAGACAGCTTTTGGGAACTAATGGTGACTTCATGAAGCCAATAAAGCTCCCTCGGAGACATGAGCCTGGCGCCCCGTGCACAGGGCTCCCAGCCGCCTCACTACCACGGGCCTAACTTCGAGCACATTCCTGCATCACCACCTCCTGGAATGAGGGTGACTATACTGACCTGTTGTCATTTACCCCTGTTCAATGGGGTAAAACAACCTATCAGCTCAATGTTTACTACGTTCCGTTCTCGGAAACATAGAGGTAGAGGGCAGGCCACCCCAAGCTGGGCCACTCTGGCCTGGGGATTTTTCTGAACTGAAGGCAGTTGAGACCCCGAGGGCTCAAAGGAAACTTTGCCCCTCCCTTAACTACACAGAAAAAAATCTACACTGGGGGTCTTTCCCAGAATAAGGGTATTTGCGGAGATAAATTTTATCTGAGTGACCTATGTGTAAGGCAGGGCAAGCATCTAATTACTAAACATCTGATCTTCTTATCGCCCTGTGAAGAACATTCCTTTCCTCTGAAATCCCTGCCCCCTTCTTCTCAGTTCACTACGACACATACAACTCACTTGGCCAGTCTTTGGAATTTCCACATGTGCGTGGATTCCCCGTGCATATGCCATTAAATTTGATTTTCTCCTGTTAATGTGTCTCATGCCAGTTTGATCCTTGGTCCAGCTAGAATGGCCCTTAAAGGACACAACTTCTTGCTCTTTGACAAAGGAAATAGTCTGTTTCCTTAAATGTTTACAAGCAATGTGTTTAATATCTATTCAAGAATATAGTCAAGGGGCACCTGGGTGGCCCAGTTGGTAAAGCATCCGACTCTTGATTTCAGCTCAGGTCATGATCTCATAGTCAGGAGATTGAGCCCCACGTCAGGCTCCGAGCACTGGGCATGCAGCCTGCTTAAGATTCCCTGTCCCTCTATCCCTCCTCCACCTCTAAAATAAGAATATAGTCAAGATCTTAATGTTTTGTTAAGGTTTTATTTTAATAGTTGTTCTATAAAAGATCTTTTCCCAGAAGAAATTTCTACAAAGAACCAATAATAGCCATTAAGAATGGATGAAAACTTTTCTTATGCAAAAATGTCAGGAATGAACTGCCACAGTGAACGCGATGTGCTCTTTAAGTGTTTTTCCTAAAATGGGCTTTTATCAGTTTTCTTGAAATATGATGCACTTAGAGGAATTTTTTTTAACTAGTGGTCAATTAGGTGAACAATTTGGGAAATTTCCAAGACAAAAAGAAATGTAAACAGAAACAATTCAAAGTGCAGGAATATGAATTTCCAAGACATATTTAGAATAATTGTAAATCTGAATATAGCAAAGGGCAATTATATAATTATAAGAGGAACAGAAAAGTTCTAAATAGCTATCATAAATAAATCACATTGTACCATCCACTTCCACATTACCTTCCCCTCCCTGTATTCCACGCATGGAGAATTGGTTCTGGAAACAAGAAAATCCTCTGAACCAAACCAAATTGCTAGAGACTGATTTTAAGAGACTTTCTACCCAAACTCACCCAGATCAAAGCTTCTTTTGCACTGTATATAAGAACCATCAGACAAAGGTGTTTTAATAGTTATTCGATTAGGAGGCATCCAACTGGGCATATCACACATAACATCACTACGACCAAGTGACACGTCAAAACAGACACTTCTGACACCCACGCGTGGCTGCCTGTTCCACGCTCTCCTTCATAACTGCACATACACATTTAACGTTACCTGGATTTTTTATTTTTAAGGCCGTATCCGAATGGCTTCATCATGCTAAACACTTTGATGTGGTTACCTGAAATTGGGGTCGGTTTTCCTTATTCTGTAAAGGGCGGGGTACTAAACATTTTAACTCTTGCTGGCCAGACAGTCTGCCTCGGCCGCTGTAGTGCAAAAGCCACCATACACAACAGGCAAGTAAATGTGTGGCTGCATTTGAATCAAACCTTTTTTTACAAAAATACACAGGGCAGGCCAGATCTCGCTCATGGGCCATGGCTGATCCCTATAACATGGCTGGGTAAAATTATTATAAAAAATCATTAATACAGGATCATAAACAGAAGTCATAAACAGAAGAATCTTTGTAATTCGTATCACAAAGGATTACTCTTTCTAATATATAGAGCTTCTGGAGCTTAAGAAAAAGACCAGTAACCCAGAAAAATGGGTAGAGGGGCAAACAGTTCATAGGAAAATACAAATGGTACTTACATGTATAAAAAAAAGAATGCTCAATTTCAAACAGAAGGAAAGGAAAATTAATTTGGAACATGTTGCCAGATCTCCACCAGGGACTATAGAATTTAAACTATTACCAGCAAGATCTATATATATGAAAGTGATGGGGGGGCGCCTGGGTGGCTTAGTCGGTTAAGCGTCCGACTTTCGCTTAGGTCATGATCTCGCGGTTCGTGGGTTCGAGCCCCGCGTCGGGCTCTGTGCTGACTGCCAGCTCAGAGCCTGGAGCCTGTTTCAGTCTCTGACTCCCTCTCTCTCTGACCCTCCCCTGCTCACACTGTCTCTCTCTCTCCTAGAAATAAATAAAAAACATTAAAAAAAAATTAAAAAGAAAAAAAGAAAGTGATGGTAGTCTAGAAGTTTCACAAACAGAATAAATTACCATTTTGGATTTTTGCCAATCCAGTAAGCGAGAAATGCGATCTCAATATAGTTGTTTTTTTCATTTCAAAGGAATAGTAGCTTTTATTTATTTTTTATTTAAATTCCAGTTAGCAAACAGTGTCATATTAGTTTCAGTTGTCCAATAGAAGTGATTCAACAATTCCGTATGTCACCCAGCACTCATCACACCAGTCTGCTCCTTAATTCCCATCCCCTATTTAACTCCTTCCCCCTCCCACCGGTAACCATCAGTTTGTTCTCTATACTTCAGGATCTGTTTTATATATATATGTATATATATAAAATATATGATACATGTATATATATGTGTATATGTGTATATATATGTGTATATATATGTGTATGATACATGTATATACATGTATCATATATTTTATATATATACACATATATATATATACACACATATACATATTAATGCTTTATTTTTTGAGAGTGAGAGGGCTCACAAGTCGGGGAAGGGTAGAGGAGGGGTGGACAGAGGACTAGAAGCAGGCTCTGTGCTGACAGGCTGACAGCAGTGAGCCTGATGTGGGGCTCGAACTCACGAACCGCGAAATCATAACCTGAGCTCAAGTCAAATGCTAAAATGACTGAGCCACCCAGGTGCCCCAAGAGTTTGTTTCTTGGTTTCCCTCTTGCTATTCCCATCCCCCTCCCCTGTAATTCGTCTGTTTCTTAAAAATCCACGAGTGAGATCATACGGTATTTTTCTTACTCTGACTGATTCATTTCACTTAGCATAGTACTTACTCTCTAGCTCCAGCCACTGTTGCAAATGGGAAGATTTCTATCTTTTTTATGGCTGAGTAATACCCCATTTCGTGTGTGTGTGTGTGTGTGTGTGTGTGTGTATGTGTGTGTGTGTGTGTGTGTGTGTGTGTAGGCCACATCTTTATCCATTTATCAGTCAATGCACATCTGGTCTCTTTCCATAATTTGGCTATTGTTGATAATTCTGCTATGAACATTGGGGTCCAAGTACCCCTTTGAATCTGCATTTTTGTACCCTTTGGGTAAATACTTAGTAGTGCAATTTTAGATCATACGGTAGTTTTAATTTTAAGTCTTTAAGGAGCCTCCACACTGTTTTCCACAGTAGCTGCACCAGTTTGCATTCCCGCCAACAGTGTAGGAGGGCGCCTTTCTCCACATCCTCGCCAACGCCTGTTGTTTCTTGTGTTGTTGATTTCAGCCATTCTGACAGGTATGAGGTTTATCTCACTGTAGTTTTGACTGGCATTTCCCTGATGATCAGTGATGTTGAGCATCTTCTCATGTGTCTGTAGGCCATTTGGATGTCCCCCATGGAAAAATGTTTACTCATGTCTTCTGCCCATTTTTAAAGTGAATTATGTGTTTTTTGGGTGTTCAGTTTTAGAAGTTCCTTAACAGATTTTGGACATTAACCCTTTATCAGATATGTCACTTGCATGTACCTTCTCCTATTCTGTAGGTTGCCTTTTAGTTCTACTGTTTCCTTCGCTGTGGAGAAGCCTTTTCTTTCTTTTTTCTTTTTATTTTCAAAAAAATTTTTTTAATGTTTTATTTATTTCTAGGAGAGAGAGAGAGACAGCGTGAGCAGGGGAGGGTCAGAGAGAGAGGGAGTCACAGACTGAAACAGGCTCCAGGCTCTGAGCTGGCAGTCAGCACAGAACCCGACGCGGGGCTCGAACCCACGAACCGTGAGATCATGACCCAAGCGAAAGTCGGATGCTTAACCGACTAAGCCACCCAGGTGCCCCTCTTTTTTCTTTTTAAATTTAAATTTTTGTTAGTTAACAGTGCAATACCGGTTTCAGGAGCAGAACCCAGTGATTCATCACTCACGCATGACACCCAGAGCTCATCGCAAGTGCCTTCCTAATGCCCATCCCTCATCAAGCGCACCTCTCACTCACCACCCTCCATCAGCCCTCTGTTCTCTACCATTAGGAGTCTCTCTTGTGGCTTCTTTCCCTCTCTCTCTCTCTCTCTCTCTCTCTTTTTTTCAATGAAGTTTTAAAGATATATTTACCCTTTGACCCAGAAATTTCATTTTGGTTGGTGTCTGGGGGGCTCAGTGGGTTAACTGTCTGACTTTTGATTTCACCTCAGGTCATGATCCCAGGGTCGTGGGAATTGAGCCCTGCATCAGGCTTCACGCTGTGTGGAGCCCGCTTAGGATTTTCTCTCTCTCTGCCTCTCCCCTCTCCCCCACTTGCACACTTTCTTTCTCTCTAATAAAAAAAATAAATCAAAAAAGAAATCTCACTGTGGGGCTCCATTCTCTAGACGCACCTCTGCGCACCAGGGTGTTTACAACAGCGCTGTTTTTCATACAAAGAGACTGTAGATCTCCCTAGTGCCCAGCAATAGGGAACTGGTTAAATAAACCATGTTATATCACCACGCGGGATATTATACTGCCATAACAGAATGAGAACAATCTTTAGGTGCTGACATGGAAGGAAAATACCATTAAGTGAGGAAAGCAAACTGCAGAATAGGGCATACGGAATACTACTATTTTTCATAGATAGAAGGATATTTATATTTGCTAATATTTCCACCAAAAAGCACTAGATAAAGAAATTATTTTTAAATTGGTTCCCTATAGAGATGAGAGAGGAAAAGAGTAGATTTCTCAGTGGATTCCTTTTCACATCATTTCCATCTTAACTGCATACATGTACCACCTACCCAAGAATTCCAAATTAAAATGCGAGGAGGGAGACACCATTTGTAATAGTAACAAAAAATAGAAACCTATCTGGAAAAAGCTTTAAAACGTCCCTGAAAGACACAGAAAATTGGAAAAACTGGGCAGTGTGGCAGATTGCCTGCAAAAAGTCCACGATAAATCTTCCTATCCCTACACCCTTTTGCAGTGTGATACGGCCGCTCCTCCCACCGTGAAGTGGAGGGTATTTTTCCACCTCTTGACTCTGGTCTTGTTCATGCGCTGGCCTTGGCCAAGAAAGTAACAGCAAATGTGACAGAAGAAAGGCATGAAAAGCACTTGCACACCGAGGTTGGCCCTCTTTCGTTACCACGATCGCCCCTGTGACCACAGAGTCAGTCTGGGTTAGCCTCTACAGAGGACGCCATCCTACCCCAGCTGTCTGAGCTGTGCGAGGTGAGACCCCAACATGGGGCAGGGCGAAGGCCACTCGAAGCTTATCCAGCCTCAGCTGGGCTTTCCAGACCACAAGAGCCAACCCACAGGGCTAAAGAAAAAGTATGTCTTTGTTAAGTTACAGACGTTTGGAGATACTTTCTTCTGCAACAAAAACTAATTCATACAAAGAACCTTCCCGTGTTTTTAGATGCGAAGCTTCGAGATAGCAACTCTCTGTTCACAGATTTTAATAAAAAGATGAATGGATTTTTTTTTTTCCTGAAACAAAACAAACTGATCCTAAAATATGTTTGGCCATATAAATACATAAGAATTAAAAAAATTGCCAAAAATACAAGCAGAGAAGAGAAAGAGTAGAAAGTCCACAACTAGTCTCAAAGACATGTATGCTAATAGTAAGTAGCAGTATCACAAGTGGTATGAGGGCATTATATTGTTTTCCTGTAAATGAGCAGATCTCTGGGGGGAAAAAAGTGAATCCCTACCTCATGCTCTACACCAATATAAATTCTAAGATGGACCAAATATTTATGAGAGAGAGAGAGGGAGGGAGGAGGGAGAAAAAGTAAGGAAAAAAAATCACATAACTAGTGCCCAGATTAGAATCTTCAAACAGCATTCTTCATCAAAAGGAGTCAGATTTACTAGAGAACTGGTTGATTTCAGGTCAACTGCAGATCTCTCTCTGCCCTTCTCCCACTTGTGCTCTCCCTCTCTCTCAAAAATAAATAGATAAATTAAAAAAAAGAAAAAAGAAAGCAAACAAGAACAAGCCCATACACAACATACAACAATGGGCCTGGGGCCTCTTTCCTATCAGGTATGGAAGACACTGGCCAATCCTGCGCTGACGGTACCAAAAGGGCACACACGGGCTCCCACGTCCGGCGGAGCTCGCTACCCGAACAAGAGGCAATACAGGCAACATGAGGATAAAGGCTGCAGTGGCCTGAAGTGTCAAATTTACTTAAATCTGTGAGTTCAAAATGATAAAAATAATGGGTCACGATTATAGGATATGAGGGAATCAACGCATTCTGAAAACTGGTAAATGAAGGTGGAAAAAAATCTGGCATTTATCTCGACCCTTCTTTACAAACCGTACTGCTAAGGAATCAAGTAGCAGGTAAATTTCCCTTTATAAAATATTCTCGCTAATGCACAATGGTAGAGCCGCTATGGAAAACAGTACGGACATTTCTTAAAACATTAAAACTAGAACTACCATATGATCCAATCATTCTACTCCCGGGTATTGATCCCGAAGAACTGAAATCTGGATCTCAGAGAGATATTAGCACACCCATATCTACTCCAGCATTATTCATAATAGCCAGGATATGGAAACAAACTAAATGTCGTCTGACGGGTGAATGGGTAAGGAAAATGTGGTATACACAAATGACAGACGAGGCTTTTAAAAAGAAGGACATTCTACAAAGTGCATAAACATGGATGAACCTTGAAGACAGCTCATAAATGAAATAACTGAAAAGGGAGTAATGGAATTAAAACATCATTTTAAACCCCTAATAATTGAATGTTATCTAAGCACAATGCCTCCAAAAGACAGCCAGAAATTCTTTGCTTTCTGATGGAATACAACGCCGATTACGAAATCGACTTGAAAACAAAAAAGAATCTGCGTCTTATGGACATTCTAGATCCTAGTACTACTTTATAGCAAGTATAAAGAAATACATTTAAGTACGCGATGAGGATGCAATAGGAAAATCCAGACGTTACAGAATCCATTTTCTCTAACAAATAAATCTCAGAGACAAAACCAAGCCTGTTGGGGGAGGGGGTAAAACAGGGGAACCTGTAAATAAAGAGATTTCAGAGACTGATTCCAATTGCAATATACGTAGACTTTACTTGGATGGAGTCCAACAAAATGCAAAAGAAAAAAAAAAGATTATGATAGGATATAATAAAAAAATCTGAAAACTTAAGAACTATGGGATATTTAAAAGGTATTCAATTTTTTAGGTATCAAAATGGCATTGTGGTTATATTTTTATTTTTTTATAGATAGTTTATTGTCAAGTTGGTTTCCATATAACACCCCGTGCTCATCATGTGGTTATATTTTTAAAGTACTACCCATCTTCAGAGAAATCCACTAAGATATTTATAGATGAAGTGAGAAAAGATCTGGCATTTCTTCAGAAAATACAAGAGAGGGGAAGTTGATGGGGTCTGCACCAAACAAGAGGCGTGAATAGTTGTTGAAGCTTGGCAATGGGTGCGTAGGGCTTCATTATACTATCCTGCTTCTGAATATGCTTGACATTCTCCACGGGTTAAAAAAAAAAAAAAAAAAAAAGCTTTTTAAGGAACTACAAAAAATACCAAAGGAAATCATAGAGGGGAATTTAAAAAATAATCTTGCAGTAGAGGAAGGCTTCACATGTGAAATAGAATCTTAAAGTCCATAAAGGGAGAGAGACAGAAATTTCTCTTCACCCAAATAAAACATACTTGCCTTGCCTGGCAAAAGCCAATATAAGTAAGATAAAAAATAAGTGATAATAAAGAAAAGACAAATGACAAAAACATATGCAATTCATGTTACAGACTAAAGACCGACCGGTTCTCCTACTCTACAGTGGGTACCTACAAATTTGTTTAAAAAAAAAAAGACGGGGGGAGCCTGGGTGGCTCAGTCAGTTTAAGCACCAACTCTTGATTTCAGCTCAGGTTTAGATCTCTCAGTTCATGGGTTCGAGCCCCACACTGAGCTCTGCAGTGACAGTGTGAAGTCTGCTTGGAATTCTTTCTCTCTCTCAAATTAATCAATTTTTTAAAAAGGTAAAGATGGCTCTTAAAAATATAAAACCTCACTTATAAAACCAAACGTTATTTTTCACCTATCAGCATGGCAGAGAAGCAAAAATGAAATTCGTAACAACATCATCGTTGATGAAGGCGTAGGTTCAGGGAATAGGTTATTCCTACAGCTCGGATGGAAGTGAGAGGCAATCTGGTAATATCTATGAAAATTACAAACACACAGACTCTCTGACTTGGAAATTCCACTTCTGGGAACGCGTTGTCTAGAAATACACATTTGCAAAGTGCTGTGCATAAAAGGGTACTCAGTGCAGCACCATTTACAGTGGTGAGTGAGCGGGCACAGCCCAGCACTAGGGACTGGTGAGGAGAGGAGGGCACTGCACAAAACGGAACAGCGTGCTCTAGCAAAGAACGACTAAGGTTTGCTTAGTTTCCAGAGGTGTAATTGTCTCTAATGGATGTGTTAAATAAGAAAATAAAGCCAGTAGATCATCTGTGTGAAAAAAGGGGGGAAATGCCTCTGCTCATGTGTGCACAGACGATCTCTGTAAGGAAGGAAAAGAAACCGGTAACGCAGTCCCCAAGGGGAGAAGCCAGCTGGCTGGGGGCAGGGACAGATAGGAATTGCCTGTGTCATCTTCTCTGCACCATTCTCATGGTGTTGTGGTTTTTTTTAATTAACATAAACCTATTGCCTGGTGAAAAGTATTAAAAATCGGAAGAACTGTTTAATGCCTCTACCTAGGAAGCCCAGAATTCTGCTGAAAATCCTACAATCTATTAGGGAACTTGTCCTTGGTTGTAACAAAGCACAGAATGCTACCAAGTGTTACTTAAATAGAGGGGAGAGGGGGCAGACAGAATCTGTACTAAGTCCTCCTGGAGTTCCCATTCTGAGTATTGTTACTTTCGCTGCACATATACACATAATTACATTTTACAATAACAATAAAAGCAACACAGGGGCGCTGAGGTGGCTCAGTCCTTAGGCGTCTGACTTCGGTTCAGGTCAAGATCTCACGGTTCATGGGTTCGAGCCCTGCGTCAGGCTCTGTGCTGACAGCTGAGCCTGGAGCCTGCTTCAGGCTCTGTGTCTCCCTCTCTCTCTGCCCCTCCCTGCTCACGCTCTGTCTCTCTCAAAAATAAACATTAAAAAAAAAAAAAAAAAAGCAACACAATGAAGTTTACAGAAGGAAAAGTTAAAAAATGTTCCTCTCCTCCTGCCACAGGGCCCAAGGGCTAACGGATGTGAAAGTGGCCTTCCAAACGTCGCGCATTTGACACATGTTAGCACACACACTGAGCCAATTAGAACCACGGTATCTATGCTCTTCTACATTTCATGTTTTATTAATCGGAGGAGTGTTCATATCAGCACATCTACCTTGTTCTCCATCACAGCTACAAGGTGTCTAACCCAACAGGCAGCTCCGGGACGCAGCACATGGCTGTGGTTAAGAAGCTACCCTGCCTCCCAGCCTAAGCTGAACTAGCTTTATTGCAAAAGGACAGGAGCCTTGTAGCAAAAATGGGGGGGATGGGGGGGCAGAAGAGTTTAAAAGCAAACAGTGCCCCAAATCCCCAAGACACCTGGTTGAAAATGGACACACTCCCAGTCACAGCAGAGGACTCCCCTGGCCCCGGCCAGCGCTGCATGTTGACCATGATTTTCATTCCCCCACAAATGGGAGAGGAAATGTCATCACTGGCAACATGGTAATTATGAGCTGACTTTGGAGCCAGACCACGCCGGGGTCAACTCCCTACTCCACCGTTTCAACAGCTTTCTAAACTTGGCCAAATTCCTTAAAGCCTGTCTCAAATTCCTCCAGAATAAGATAAGGATAACAGCATGTGCCTCGTGACACCAATGATAAATGAAGTCATAAATACGAAGCGCTTGGAACAGTGACTGGCACAAAGGGCCCAGTAAAGGTCAGTTATTGCGACCTTCGGGGTTTTTGCGCACGCGCGCACGCTCACACACACACACACACACATTTTGTACTGGGTTAAAAGTTGGTCCTTAACTGTGTCCCCCTTCTAGCCTACCAAGCATTCTGGAACTAGTCTTAGGGGTCAAGAGAAAGAGCAGAGTACTGGGTTACTCATCCCCACAAAAGTTCTCTGTCATGTGTTACTTGAGCACATCTTGGGAGAAGCAGCCCCCCACACACACAGGGTCAAATAGCCCCTTCAGATCCCCCTCGCCACTGTGTGTGGGGAGCATCGCATGCAGGTACGGGAGTCCCTCGACCCCTATCATTTGCAGAAAATCCTACAACAATGAACATGTAACAAGAAAACCACTTTAAAGGCAAACTGGCAAAAATCAAGTTTCTTCATAAATAATAACTTCATTAAAAAAATACAACTGGGCGGATATTCCCAATATGCAACAAAAGCCAAAATGCAAAGCAGAAGAGAACACCACGAGCATGAAGCACCTCAGTGAAGAACGCCCATCAGCAAATCACACCACATTCCTGAGAACACAGGGCTAACCAAGAGGTCAGTCTCTAAATGCCCGGCAGGTTCATTCAAAATCCTAAAGGGTTATTTGGGGAGAAATTACAAATAAATTCCATCGCAAATGTACTGTGATCACTTAAAGGGCACCTAGAACATACTATGACTTCAAGAATATGGAATGACGACACCTTATTTTTAGCACTTTGCAGCCACAAACAAAAATCAATAGCCAAGGACTATGTTAAAATCTTTCAACATTTCATCCTGCTCTTAAACACAAACTCAGCAATTTCCAAAATGGCACAAAGTACCCTGAAACACTTCCCCCAGGAGACTGAAAACTTTGATCAGATTAAACTGTCCTGTAAAATAAATCCCTGTTTCAGCCATAAGCCCCCATCAGCCTATGCTAATGCTCACGGTCAAGGACCCCTGAGCCCTTGACTGCACTGATTACTTCGTACCGAGTCCTCCAACAATTCCATTTAGAAAAAAAAAAAAAAATATCTCATGAAAGTTAGAAGAAACAGTTATCACAAAGGAATCTATCAAAATACTGTATTCTATTCGGTGCCGTAAGTTCCTCTCATGAACTGAAATTTCCCCGAAGCCCATGTTTTGTAAACAATACAAAGATTCTCAGGGCTCACTGTGTGCTGGGGAAAGGTACGGGAAAGGGGATCTGAGCTGTCACGCAGTCCTCACTGTTAGCTGGAGACCCTGTGGATGAACGGAGAGGCTGAATGTGTGCAGGAGGCCAAAAGTAAACGTGTGCCCTAGAACTTCAGTATTTTCCTAGAATAACCTGAATCAACTTGAAGGGCTTAAAAGGATAAAACTATTGAAGGCCGAGTTCAAGAGGCTATAGATCAGGCAAAAATAAAAGAGAGAAGGATTGGTACATTAAATGAATAAGCAGTACATCAAAATTCAATAAATGTAACAAAATTAATCGAAAGCAAATAGCAGGAAGCCACAGTGGAGTAACTGGACCCAGACCATCCCTCTTACTACCACATACAGCTGGAAAACTGTACAAAATGCATGAAATGACAGTTTCCGGATACCGAACAACAGGGCAGCACGGGACAGTGACTCCGAGAGAAAGAAACAGCCGAGGTGACCCCTTGAAGGCTCCAGCTCTCTGCCTGGAGGCACCTTCTGACCCAAATGCTAAGAGACGGAGCCAAGCAGGGAGCCCCAAGTGGGAAGCGCGGGTCCTGCTGAGGTGAAGCGAGCAAGCGGGACCAGGGCTCCAGGAGGCTCTCAGGCAGCTGGGAACTGAGGACAGACTATCAGAAAGCAGCTACTCAGAGAAACAGCTCCGGGAATCTGCAGGGAGGTCTCCTTGAGCCTGTTGATCAAGCCACACACAATGGCATAGAACTCGTTACAGCCAAGCAAACAACCACCTCAGCGGAGATGGGGGCTGGAACAATGCTCAGAGCTTAGGCAGTTCTCAGTACCCACTGTGGGGAAGCTTCAGGAACACAACCACAACATGCTAGGTAGAGACCCCCATGGGGCTGGGCTAGGGCTCCAGGCGCCTTCAGATAACATTACCTTGGACATCCCCCTCCCCAAACAAACCTTAAATAAGTCTTGAATTGGACTGATTCACGAGTAACTTACCAAACACCTTAACACCCTTTAAAGGGAGAACACACAATCCCGACACTCAGCAACATGCCAAGGTCCACTGTCCAATAAAAAATTAATAGACAAGCCAAGAAAGAAAAATGTGACCCAGGACAAAAACTTCGGTCAATAGAAACACACCAGGAAATGTCAGACATAATAACACTGGCAGACACGTTAGAATAGCTACTATAAATAGGGTTCAAGGACTTAAAGGAACATCTGATTATAAGAAGGAGAAAAATGAATGCTATTAAAAAAAGACCCAAATGGAATACGCAGCGGTATAAAATGCAATTTCTGAAATAAAAAAATTTACCGGATGGGCTCAACGGATAATTAGGCACTCCAGGAGAAATGGTAAGTGAACTTGAACAAATAGCAATAGAACTATTAACGGAAAGAAAGAAGCCAAGAAATGGGCAGAGCCATCATGGCCTGTGAGACAGTGCCACGCAGCCTAACGCCATGTAACTGGAGCCCCAGAAGGCGGGGAGGCAGAGCAGACGAGCCATTTTTGAAGAAGAAATGGCAAAAACTTCCCAATTTGATGAAAACTATAATCCACAGATTCTAGAACCTGAGTAAGTCCCACAAACAAAAAAAGCGCGTGCGCGCACACACACACACACACACACACACAACACACACACACACACACAACCACACAAAGAGACTTCATAATCAAATGCAGGACATCAGCAATAAAGAGAAAAATCTCGAAAGCAGCTGAAGGTGGGGGGAGAAAGAGACACACGACGTAAAAAGGAAAAAAGAAATCCTCAAGACTTCCTATCAGAAACAAGTCAAAAATCTATCTTTCATGTAATAAAAATAACAAAGACAATCAAGCTAGAATTCTTTATATGGCAAAAACATCCTTCGAAAATAATGTTGAAATCAAGACATTTTCAGACAAACAAAACCTGAGGGAATTTATCACCAACAAATCAACACCACAGGAAACGCTAAAGGGAGTTCTTTCACCTTAGGAAAAGGATACTGGATGGAAGCCTGAACACACACACACACACACACACGAACGAACACACATGAACACACACACACACTATAAGGAATGGTAAATATGTGGGTTGTCTGCAAAAAATGCTCAGTGTTCAACTTCCCTAAAAGATGACTGACTTTTAAAACCAGGACAACAGTGTACTTGTGGGGGCTTCCACCACCGGAAATAAACTGTAGCGGACGAACCTCCCCCCCACAGGAGGCAGATGAGGAAGGACAAGGTTACAGAGCTGCCGCACGGGACACCAGAAGGCGGGGGTGGAGTGTGCGGAGACCACGAACCTGAGAGCAGACGCAAGGGGGGAAAAAAGAGAAAAAGAAACATATATGAATAAATAGCTAATAAGCAAATGATAAAGATAAAGATACTATTAAATAATCTAAAAAGGAAAAGAAAAACTGAAACAATAGACAGAGGCAGCAAATAAAGAAGCGGCAAGATGGTACTTGAACCGGATCAAATGGATCATTACACTAAATGTAAGTAGTCTGAACGCTTCAGTGAAAAGAGAGACCGAGCTGAGAACAAAGCCAGAGCCCCACTATGTGCCGTCTGTACGGAATGCACGTCAAGGTCAACGCGACAGAAGCCTGGGGAGTCAGGAGAAGAAAAGCGGAGGGCTGGTGCCGGCACCCAGCTCCCATCAGGACGCGGGCCAGGGGGGCAGGGGGAGCGCAGGCAGACTCCCCACCGGGACGCGGCCCCCTGCCAGCCGGCTGGGAGCCTGCCCCAGACACACGCCCAAGGCAACGGGGTCCGGGATCCTGCCCCAGACACACGCCCAAGGCAACGGGGTCCGGGATCCCGGACGCGGGACGTGCGTGGCAGCAGCCGGCGGGTAGAGGTCACCACGAAACAGCTACCCTGCGCAGGAAAGGTGAGCACGGGGAAGGGAAGGACGACACCGGGCCCCTCTTTCTTCTGAAGATAATCGGTCCTAGGAAAAGGCGAGTTAAACAAAACCCACTTTAGAAGGTAAACAAAAATGTCCTGGTAAATCGTGGGCAAGCTTCAGCTTCGGAGACAATGGGGTATCGGGCACGGATTCACCCTCCCACCTGAAACAACTCGGACGCGGCACAAAATCTGTGAAACCAGTTTTTGGGCCACGGACAACAGGCAGCCCAGGGCCGTGATCTTGGGGGGAGGCGGGCAAGGAGGCGAGCCCGAGAACTGCCACAGTGACTGCGGGCCACAGGGAGCGGGGGGTCCCCGGGCAAAGCCTGCGATGTCTCTGCAGTGAGGACCCAAGACAGGAAGGGGCGGGGGGAAGGGGACAGAGGGAGCAGATGGCGTTCTGGGGCCCTTCCTCCAAGCCCCAGACCCTGACAGAGTGCCGACTAGCACGTGCAGGCAAGAAAACCGCCCAATGGTGGAAGGAAAACCACAGAAGCAGCCGGAAGACCAAGTTCGCCCGGGGCTGGGAAAGGCTGGGGCTCCCACCAGCCACGGCGGGAAACCTCTGTGATGCAGGATCCTGGGTAACCATTCCAACAGGCATCCCTTCAGCGGTGCGGAGAAGCAGCCCTAAAGGCCGACCTAATCGCGTCCTACGAAACTTAAAGCAAGGATCAAACTGTTTCCGAGTAACTTAACCGCATTCTAGAACACAGCTCATGAAGGCTTTGAAACATACACAATTATCTAGCACCCTTAAAATTCACTAAGTCCAGCATCCAATCAAATGTTACCAGGCAGGAAACTAGACCCCAATGAGGAGGAGAAATCAATGGAAACTAATTCAGTAATGTCAACTAATTCCATTACCTGTGACAAGGTTAACATTAAACATGAAAGTAGTTATTGTATCTAGTAAACACTAAAAATTAAACATTAATTTTAAAATAGGGGCGCCTGGCTGACTCAGTCAGTTAAGAATCTGACTTCGGCTCAAATCATGATCTCATGGCTCGTGGGTTCAAGCTCCATACAGGGCATTGTGCTGATAGCTCAGAATCCGGATCCTGCTTTGGATTCATTCTCTCTCTCTCTCACTCTCGCTCTCGCTCTTCCCCTCCCCCACTCAGGTGTGTACTCTCTCTCAAAAATAAACACACATTTTAAAAATTTTTAATGGGGGCACCTGGGTGGCTCAGTTGGTTAAGTGTCTGACTTCGGCTCAGGTCATGATCTCCAGGTTCATGAGTTTGGACCCCGTGTCAGGCTCTGTGCTGACAGCTCAGAGCCTTGAGTCTGCTTTGGATTCTGTGTCTCCCTTTCTCTCTCTGCTCCTCCTCCACTCATGATGTCTTTCTCTGTCTTTCAAAAGTAATAAACATTTTTAAAAAGTTTTTTTTAATTTAAACATGTAAACACTTATATAACAATTATTCACAATAGCCAAAAGGTAAAAACAATACAAGTGTCCATCAGATGACTAAACAAACAATGGAGGGGAGCCTGGGCGGCTCAGTTGATTAAGCATCCGACTTCAGCTCAGGTCATGATCTCGCAGTTCATGAGTTCGAGCCCCATGTCAGGCTCTGTGCTGACAGCTCAGAGCCTGGAGCCTCAGATTCTGTCTCCCTCACTGTCTCTGCCCTTCCCCAGCTGGCGCTCTGTCTCTCTTTCTCTCAAAAATAAATAAACATTAAAAAACATTAAAAAAATTTTAAAAAAATTTAAACTAACAATGGAGTATTATTCGGCCATAAAAAGGGACAACAGTCTAAGACAGGCTAAGACATGGATGAACTTAGAAAAACATCATGCCAAATGAAGGAAGCCAGACATAAAAGGACAACTATTACATGACTCTACTTATATGAGGCCCCTCGAAGAGGCAAATTCATAGAGACAGAAAGCAGAACAGAGGCCACCGTGGGCTGGTAGGGGAGAGGCTGAGTTACTGATTAATAACAACACCGAGCTCCCATTTGGGATGACGAAAAAGCTCTGGAAATGGGTGATGGTTATACAACACTGTGATTATACTGATGCCACTGAATCATATACACTTAAAAAACAGTTAAAATGGTAGCCTTTATGTACTTTTTACCACAATTTTGAAGATTATATAAATAAGTAAAGATGTACAATTGTGGGGGGGGGGAATGAATGGTGCCCTAATTGTACTTTTTCTTCCTTTTATGTAATTAGCCTTCTGTAGCTGACAGTTGGTACTAAGCCGCCTTCACCGTGACTAGTAGCTAGCAGTGCTGGGGCCTGCAAAGTCAAAGGCATGCTCTCAGAGGTCACCAGAAGCCATAAAGAATGGTACAATACTTTAAACACAGTCAGCAAACATTATAAAGCAGACGTGATAAGTTTCACTGTCAAATGTTTGCTTTAGGGCGTTCTTAGGGGTTACATGTAAGTACTTGGCCTTGGCTCCAACTTCAAAAGGGGAAGGAAGGAAAGTAAGGAAAGGAAGGAAAGGAAGGAAGAAGGCAGGAGAGGCCATGAGAAAACTCCTCGGGGAAACGACAGAGATAATCCGCACGTGACCACCACGCCCCCAGTCACACCGGGACATCGCTCAGCAAGTTATACTTTCCAGCTACTCCAGGATTTTCCACCTCTCCTGTCTCCTTCCCACCAGCATCTAATCACTCCTGTCTGTCACATCTTTAAAAAGGAACAGTCCTCCCTCAACTCCAAGCACTCCTTTGACCACTGCTTTCTCTTAATCTAAGAAATGTCCAGCTTAGGACAGGGGGTCCATGTTTACTGTGTCTACTTCTACTCCTCGCTCTAACTCTCTGCGGTCCGGCTTTGCCACCTCGCGCCCCTGGGACAGCTCTGGCCAAGGTCACCCGCAACCCTCCTGCAGCCAACCGGCTGGCCCCGCCTTTCTCTTGGCCGCATCTGATGCTGCAGTCTCCTCCTTCCTGAAACATCTTTCTCCCTCTGGCTCTGCACATGTGCCCACAACTTCCCGTCTGCTGTCTCTCCTCTCTCAGGCTGCTTTTGGAGGCAGGCTCCCCTTAAAGGCTCGTGTCCCCCAGGCCCCATGCCGTATGCACTCTGCCTGCGTCACACCCACCCTGACGACCTCAGTCATCCGTACACTGGCAAACCCCAATCTATACACACCTTCCCTCCTTCTTTACCTAAGTCCCAGTCACCTTTCAAGTCCCAGCTTAGATTGCACTTATAGGAAGCACCCTAGAGACCTGTGAAAGGGGTCACGCGCCCCTCCTGAGAACTGCCGGGTGGGCCTGCATTGTCCCCTCTCCCCAGTACCGCACCTGCACTGTGCGAGTGTGGCTGGTTTACTTCTGTTTTCTCCTCCACTGCAGGTTCCTTCTCGGTCCTGCCCAGCATGGCACCTGACGGCGGTCGCTCATTATGTTAGAGGGATGAATTATTAACCCAGTCATCGCACAGCACAGCGGCTACCTCCTAACAGCTGTTTAGAATGTTCGAGCTGATGAATTCTGGGCCATTTCCAAACACATCCAACCTCCCTATTCAGTGATGACATTACAGAAAGTACACCTTTCTTGAGATGAAAACCTTCAGGAGTCCGGGTTCACCATCCCAGCTAAAGGAACCAAAAGCCACTATTCTGACAGGCAGTCATAAATCTCTTGAGTTTATAAGCTACACATTTCTTTGCAAAATGTCAGCGCTTATCCCAAATGCTTCTTAAATATTTTTATTTATTTTTTTTATTTCTAGGATAGAGAGAGACAGTGTGAACAGGGGAGGGTCAGAGAGAGAGGGAGACACAGACTCTGAAACAGGCTCCAGGCTCTGAGCTGGCAGTCAGCACAGAGCCTGACGCGGGGCTCGAACCCACGAACCGTGAGATCATGACCTAAGCGAAAGTCGGACGCTTAACCGACTAAGCCACCCAGGCGCTCCCCAAATGCTTCTTAATTGTACTTTCTTAAACTCTACCGTAATTTTGGGAGAAAATTTCCCCCCCAATATCCTGGGTTTCGTTTTTTAGCTCCACGCCATCAGGCAATCCTCCTGGGATGCAATGGACTCACTAAAGCTGATGGCTAGAAACCAGACTGAAGCCAGATGATTCCTTTTGCCATCAACTGTAACAGGCAGTCACTGCTGCTGGGCCCCGTTCCCAGTCGACGCGGTGGAGAAAAGCGAACAGCGGGGCTCCCTTCCCTCAGAGTGTGTTAGTAGAAAGAGATGCCAGTCAACACACAGGGTAATTCCAGCTGGTGCTGAGGACGATGAGAGCAATTAGGTTATGTGACAGAGTAACGGGCTGGTGCAGGGCTACATTAAGATGCTTGGGGAAAGGCAATTTGAGAAGGTGTCATTTGGGACCTAAGAATGAGGAGCTAGTTGATGAGGAACAGGGTTGGAGGACGATGCCCGGGTACGGCAGGAAGGACAGGAAGTGCAAAGGCCCTGGGGAAGTGCTAAGTGTAAACAAACAAGAGGTCAAATAATACAAAAGAACATTTACAAAAGAGTTTAAAAAATCAACACCTTATTTTTAGCATGACTTCCCCGATGTTTCTATGAAAAAATAGGCAGTATTCGGGAGACAACAGGGAATATTATTATATAACCTATGAATAAAATATACTGAAAACTAAATTACAGGCCTTGAGCCCTACCATAAGCAGAACAGAAGATGTCAGGTATGTTACCTCAGTTCCTCTGCTCCTTCCTGGGCCCATGGAAGAAATGACTAATCTTGGCACAGTTCGTACGTGGCCTCAGTCCTTCTCAGCAATGCCCTCCCGGCTCAAAAATCAAAACAGATGATGTTTTTAAATAATTCATCTCTCAGGGTCCTTCTTTTGTATTACATACTTTCCTGGTTTCAAAAAGATTACCCTGAAAGTAGAACTCATTAAAAACAAGCCTTTTTCGGGGCGCCTGGGTGGCTTAGACGGTTAAGCATCCGACTTTCGCTTAGGTCATGATCTTGCGGTTCGTGGGTTCGAGCCCTGCGTCGGGCTCTGTGCTGACTGCCAGCTCAGAGCCTGGAGCCTGTTTCAGTCTGTGACTCCCTCTCTCTCTGACCCTCCCCTGCTCACGCTGTCTCTCTCTCTCTCTCTCTCTCCTAGAAATAAATTTTAAAAATATTTAAAAAAAAAAAAAACAAGCCTTTTTCTTAAAGACTACAACCATGATTACCGTATAAAGTAAAAGACATTGAATATTTGTTTTCTAGGCCTCAGCATTCAGACATGAAAAATGACAGGGTTAGACTAGATGACCTGCAAGTCCCTTTGGGCCTATTTAAAGAATCTGAGTTAAGTATCTCATACTGGCGGGTTCTCGTACATGGACCGCCTGAGTCACACTTTAGGACCCAACCCCTGTCCTCTAGCTCTCCGCCATCTGCTTGGCAGCCACGCGTGGATGCGTCTCCGTCCACGGTGGCCAGGCCGGTGCCCAGATCGGCAATGCCTGCTGGAAGCTCCCCTGCCTGAAACATGGCCCCCAGCCTGATGGCCAGATGCCAAGTGACAAGACCCACGGGGGAAGCGATGACTCCTTCAATACCTTCTTCAGTGAGACGATGCTGGCAAGCACATGCCCAGGCCGGCGCTGGTGGACCTGGGACCCACGGTCACTGAGGAGGCCCGCGCTGGCACCCACCGCCAGCTCTTTGACCCTGAGCAGCTCCTCACACGAGAGGAAGACGCTGCCAATGACCACGCCCGAGGGCACCACACTGCTGGCAAGGAGATCACTGACCTGGTCTCGGACTGAATCCAGAAACTGGCCAACCAGGGCACAGGTCTTCAGGGCCTCTTGGTCTTCCACTGCCCGGGGGCAGGGGTCGCTTCTGGGTTCGCCTCCCTGCTGACGGAATGTCTGCCGACTGTGACCAGCCGTCCAAGCTGGAGTTCTCCATTTACGCAGAGCCCAGGTTTCCGCAACTATAGCGGAGCCCTCCAGCTCCATCCTCACTACCCACACCACCATGGAATATTCTGGGCCATCATGGTAGACAATGAGGCCATCTATGACACATCATAGAAACCTCGGAACTGAACACCCAACCTACACTGACCTGAATAGGGTGACAGGTCAAATCGTGCCCTCCCTCACTGCTTCCCTCAGATGTGAGGCAGCCCAGAATGTTGATGTGACAGAATTCCAGACCAACCTGGTACCCTATCCCCACGTCTTCTTCCCTCTAGCCACATATGCTCCTGTCTGTCACTCTGCTGAGAAAGCCTACCTTGAATAGCTTTCTGGAGCAGAGATCACCGATGCTTGTTCCGAGCCAGCCAACCAGATGGTAGAATGTGACCCTGGCCATGGCTTCCTGCCCGGGGTACTGTGGCAACATGGTTCCCAAAGATGTGAGTGCTGCCATTGCCACCAGTGAGACCACGCATACCATCCCGTCTATGGACTGGCGCCCCACTGGCTTCCAAGTTGGCATCAGTTACCTGCCTCCCAGTGTGGTACCTGGTGCAGACCTGGCCAAAGGAGGGTGAGCTAGCTGTGTGCAGGCCGAGGCCTTGGCTCACCTGGACCACAGGTTTGACCTGATGTATGACAAGTGTGCCTTTATTCGCTGGCATGCGGGTGAGGGCATGGAGGAAGGGAAGTTCTCTGAGGCCCGTGAGGGCATGGCGACCCTTGAAAAACATTATAAGGAGTTTGGTGCTGATTCTGTTGATCCTGATCAACAAACTCTGATCTGTGCCCTGAAGTTAATGTGTAGGTAGCACTATATATTCTCATATATAATTACTGACCTTTGCTTTGAAACACAACACTTTGTTACAGACCTCAGCTGTCCATTTCTCTGAAGGGTCTGAATAAAGCATCCTCTGTCTTAAATGAAAAAAAAAATGTTGTTTTTCATTGAAGTATTTCAAGAACACTATTTTAAATGAAATACACAGATCTTTAAAACTAAACTCCTCAAAATGATGCTCTTCCTTCAACATCAATACACATACAACCAGGTTGCGCGAGGAATGTGGATGTCTGCTTTTAAACCGCTACGTGGATGAAGGGCAGAACTCTGAACCAGGACTTATTTTTATCTGTGGTTCCTCGTTAGGACAATTTCTCTTCTAGATTCATACAGCTGACATAAAACCACAAGACTAGACCTGGTTTTTATTGTATCGCAAGTGTAAGGCAGTAAAATAAGACTGCCAAAGTTAGCAAAATAAAATGCAGTTCGAAGAGCCAACTTAAATTTTCCTATGCCAACAACAGAAGAATGAATCAAACATGGCCAAAATAAGACAGTTAGACTAAATAGCGACCAACAGACAGAAGAAGTTTACAAGTAAGAGGTTCATAACATCTGAGATCGAGAAGACAGGAAAGCTGCTCGGCCCGGTCCCAACAAGGCACCTTCTACCGGGCACGAAATGCGTCTCCGACCAGATCTCTGCCAGCTTCCTCTCTTTCCCTCCCACTGGTCCTTCCTACAAATTAATAGCACAACCAAGAAGGGACTCCAGTGGGCGAGGAAAGGTCCAGATGGACCACGCCTCTCCGGCAGTGAGGCACTTTACATATGCCCTGATTTAATGTTCATAATAGCCCCATGGTGGCGGCTGACTTAGCTTTCCAGGAGGAAGAGCAGCTCAGACGATTACACACACGAAGGTCTCGAGGTCGAATGACCAGGGGGTGGAAAGAGTGGCCTCTAACCCAGTTCTTTGCCCTGAACCCTCTGCCATGTAGGAGCCCCTAGACTGATCTTCCTGCCACGACCTCCCCTCTCACGCAGCCATCTGTGCTCCCTACTGTAAAGCCCACCGATAAACAGGCATCATTCACAGCAAAACTCCTAACGATACCCCATCACCTAAGATCAAACCAACTTCAAATTCATTCCCTGGCATTCGGGATCCTCCACAATCTAAAAATCTAGGCCTAACCCTCTTACACTGTTGGTGGCAGTGTAAACTGCTGCAGCCCCTCTGGAAAACAGTGTGGAGGTTCCTCAAAAAATGAACACTAAAACTCCCCTATGACCCAGCAATAGCGCTGCTAGGAATTTACCCAAGGGATACAGGAGTGCTGATGCATAGGGGCACATGGACCCCAATGTTCATAGCAGCACTCTCCACAATAGCCAAAACATGGAAAGAGCCTCAGTGTCCATCAACGGACGAATGGATCAAGAAGACGTGGTTTATCTATACGATGGAATACTACATGGCAGTGAGAAAGAATGAAATCTGGCCACGTGTAGCAACATGGATGGACCCTGAGGGTGTTATGCTGAGCGAAATAAGTCAGGCAGAGAAGGACAGCTACCTTATGTTTTCACTCATATGTGGAACAGGAGAAACTTAACAGAGAACCATGGGGGAGGGGAAGGGGGGAAAGTTACAGAGAGGGAGGGAGGCAAACCATGAGAGACTCTTAAATACAGAGAACTGAGGGTGATGGGGGGTGGGGGAGCGGCGAAGGGGGGTGATGGGCATGGAGAAGGGTACTTGTTAGGATGAGCACTAGGTGTTGTAAGGAAATCAATCTGACAATAAACTATTTTAAAAAAATAAAATCAAAAAATTAAAAAACCAAATTCTAGGCCTATCTCCCATCCCACAATACTACCCCGTCCCCCTCCCCACGACTCTATGTCTCATCCAGGGATGGCCGAGTTCACATTTGGGCCAAGGGGACGATGATTCTTTATACTCTTTACTTTGAGACTGTCCTGCACACCAGAAGTTTAACACGCCTGCATCCTTACAGATAAGGAGCCACAGCCCAGAGTGATTCACTTGCCTGCGGTCAAAGACGAGAAAGTGAGTGCTGAAGCCAGGACTGTGCCCCAGGGCGCTCCGGTGGCAAAGCCTGGCCTTTCCGGCACCCCCAGGTGGCTCCTGGCGCTGACTCAAAACCTCTTCTGCTGAATGTCTACTACTAACCACTCCAGGAAGAGTCACTGTCCTCCAAGGCTAAGGGGAAAGAGATACCGTGTGATCAAGAGCAGAACAGAAGCGGCGCGGTGGCCGGGAGGCCACAAAGCCGAGGAGGCTGGGGAGAGGGCGTCCTGCGCTGCAGCGAGCGGCCTGTGTCTTTCATTTTCCTCTTGAATACGCTCTCGTGCAGCTGCTTTCTGTTTGCTGGGTTTTATAACACTATGGACGGCCTCAAGGCCAGAGGCCCTGCTTGACCTCGCGTTTTCTAACACCCGAGGCACTTTAGTTGCGAATTCTAGTCAACACAGAGCACAGGCCGCGCTGAAATGCTGAGAAAGCTTCCTGTGTCCATCACCACCAGCAGAGTATGATTTTTTCATAGGATTAAGTCTAGCCTTACTTCCAGGATGGAAGGAAAAACTACTGCAGAAACAGTAAACCATCGAGTTCCCCACACCTGTAAAAGCTCTGAATTTAAAGAGCCGTACCATTCTCTTCTGTAAAATAGAAACAAATGATACCACATCACGTCAGTAAACTCCATTTTGTTATTCTTTAGGTAACGGTCTGGAATCCATCTTCACCGGAAACGTCACGTAAGCTCGTCTCATCATTTGAACCACGACAGGACACTGGGTAAGGAACAGACACTGAATTCATCATCTCCCGTCAATTCTGCTCCCAGCCCGCAGGTCCATGAGAACCACAGTCCAAGCCAGGCAATCCCAGGTAACCAGCCACAAATCTCAGCAGTGTGACTCATTATCGGGGGAGTGTCACGCAGCCTGCACCCTTTGTGTCAACTCTTCTGCTTTACGGACACCGTCTGGGCTCTGGGAAAAGCACATGGCAGGCTGAACTCTCGCGTGTAGCAGGCTACACCCGCACGTACCCGTTTACCTCGTCGCACTTGTGGTTGTGGCCGCGCAACTGGATTATTAGTGTCCTTCACGCAAGACTGTGAAAAAGGAGTAATTGTTTCTAGAAAACTGAATGTTTGGAGGAACCTTTACAATAAGTTAAGTTGCTAAAAAGTTTACTGTCAAAGTAATGTAGCTGAGGCAATAGTTAAGACAAACGGGAAATAATAATTTTTAAAAATCTAGAACTCTGGGGGCGCCTGGGTGGCTTAGTCGGTTAAGCGTCCGACTTTCGCTTAGGTCATGATCTCGTGGTTCATGGGTTCGAGCCCCGCGTCGGGCCCTGTGCTGACTGCCAGCTCAGAGCCTGGAGCCTGGTTCAGAGTCTGTATCTCCCTCTCTCTCTGACCCTCCCTTGCTCATGCTGTCTCTCTCTCTCTCTCCTAGAAATAAATAAAACATTAAAAAAAAAAAATCTAGAACTCTGTATTCCCAATGCTTTGAAATTGTTTTTAAGTTTGTTTTTTTTAATAGTTTATTTACTTTTGAGACAGAGACAGCACGAGTGGGGGAGGGGAAGAGAGAGAGAGGGAGACACAGAATCTGAAACAGGCTCCAGGCTCTGAGCTTTCAGCACAGAGCCCGATGCAGGGCTTGAACCCACAAACCATGAGATCATGACCTGAGCTGAAGGTGGACGCTTAACCGACTGAGCGTCCCGTTTTTAAATTCTTTAAAAGCTCCTGAAAAGGAACTAAAAATGGAAATCCTGGGCAATGCCTTCTGAGACTATACAAGATGGATCACTTAGAGCTCTGATCAGACCTTGGCCTTCTATCAGAGGATTGGTGAGTAAATGTATGTTTACATATTCCTAAATTAAAATAAGTCAGTGCTTTCTTTTCATTCTTCATTTTCATCAACTTTTTAACCATCACTTGGAGGTCACTCTGATATAATAGGTGCCTCTACAGTCCCACTCCTCCCTGATCCACAGCATCCTCCCACGGCTGGCACCAGTCCAACTGGACAGAAAGGCTTTGGAAGGGCCTCGTCTGCCGAGGATTCTGCTAAGGACAGTGACTCGACATGAGAAGAGCAACACACACACATATATTCTAAAGCCTGTGCTGTGTTAGCTACACACACATTACCTATGGCAAAATCCGGTTTAAATTAACATTGGCAGATTCATACAAATGCCAATCAATAATCATTTTTTAAAATTTTCTAAACTTTTATTTATTTAGAGAAAGAGAAAGAGAGCATGAGGGGGGGAGGAGCAGAGAGAGAGGCAGACACAGAATCTGAAACAGGCTCCAGGCCCTGAGCTGTCAGCACAGAGCCCGACGCGGGGCTCGAACCCACATCGTGACCTGAGCTGAGGTTGGACGCTTAACCGACTGAGCCACCCAGGGCACCCCAATCAATAATCATTTTAACCATCACCTAAGCATCTAGCTAAACTAGAAGGGCATGGTCCTCATCTGAATGCATATCAAGCCATGTAAGTAGAGCATATTATTAATTTATGAATGTGTTTACAATACTGCAGACCATCAGACTGGAGAGTTCAAGATGTCAAGGATTTATTCCTATCATTTAAAACTCGAGAATAATTGTTTGTTTTTATGTTTTAGAGAGAGAGAGCACATGAGCAGGGCAGAGGACAGAGGGAGAAAGGGAGACAATCTCAAGTAGGCTCTACGCTCAGCGCGGAACCCGATCCCATGACCCAGATTCACGACCTGAGCCCAGATCAAGAGTCGGACGCTCAACCGACTGAGCCACCCAGGCGCCCCTCTTATGTGTTTTTAAAAAGTCTTATTTCGGGAGA
The DNA here is from genome assembly GCA_017311185.1 of Proteles cristata cristata. Classification (NCBI taxonomy): domain Eukaryota; kingdom Metazoa; phylum Chordata; class Mammalia; order Carnivora; family Hyaenidae; genus Proteles; species Proteles cristata. Next base: position 1,892,092 of record JAESUZ010002849.1, on the reverse strand, counting down.
GATATACTAAAATATTTCTCCTGAAAGAATATGCCGGGAATTTGTTTCAAAATAGTGAAGGAAGGGGAAATAGGTGAGGAAGGTTTGAGGAAAGAAAATGGGCCAGGAGTTGGTAGCTGGCAGGGGTGGGGGTGGGGGGTTGCTGTACTATTCTTCTTTTGTCTGCGTGTGGAATTTTTATAAAGAAAAAGTTAACAGAAGGATACTGAATTCTGCCAAACTGCTGAGGTACTATCTTGAAAACTCACAGACATGGAGTTTTAAAGGATAAATAATATGAAATTTCAGTAACCACTGCATACTGCCCCGCCCCCCCATCCCCAATGGAACCAGGAAAAGAATAAAGATTCACTGAATCTCAAAATCCTAAGCCAGGACGATGCCATCTCTTCTACACTTGTGAGAACATTCTGACCTAATTCTCGGAGTTCCTGTTGCCTTCTTACACTACTGTTCTCAAAACTGCTGAGGCCTCAGAAAGTTTGCTGCTTTAGCAAGTAGTGATTCCAGTCAGAGGAGGAATGTGGTTGGCTGTCATTAGTTATAATATTTTTTGTATCTGTTCCAAACCTGCCAGTCTGGCAATATTTCACTTGTTGTCGGGGTGAACACCAGTGAGGTCAATAGAACGACAACAGATGACCGTCAAGCCAACGATATTATAGTCCAACTAAGCAACGGCCCTCACAGCTCTGTGTATTCACTTTGAGTACAACCAGGAGACAGCTGAAAAGTTCTATCAGACGCAATCTAACATTTGGGGTGCTCAAGGCTTTTTAAATTTCACTTAAAACTATTTTCAGCCGACTTGGCTGAGATAGTCCTCGTATATAAAAGGCTAATTTATTTATTTTGAATGCCAGTGTTATAACACGTACAGTGTTATGTTTGTGTCAGGCGTACAAGAAAGTGATTCAATTCCATACATCACTAAGCATGAGAAGTGTCCTCTTAAAAATATAGTTGTTTGTTTTGTTTTCAAAAAAAGGTTACTCTATCAATCCTTTGGGGCTCTTTCACTGATTGGCTTAAATGTCGCACAGAATTTTCCTGGTGGGACTCTAATTAGATACAGTCAAGTTTCAAGAAGAGATGAAGTGAACAAAGCATTAACTCCCCAGTTAGCTTCGGCCAATCCAGGCAAGCTCGAGTCCAAAAAGAAAAAGAAAAAGAGCCAGTGGTTTTAGGTCTGCTGAAAACGTGCCAGGGGGTTGACCTCTCACTCGGAATGAACGCCACCGGCCTCATCATCACCCACGAGGCCCCAGGCCTGGCCAGGCCCCCACGGCTCTTCCCGGCTGACCATTGCCTTCTACTCCAGTGGGAGACAGAGCTGGGACCCCAAGGATCCAAGCGGCCTGCTCCCCTCCTTCTTTGAGGTCCTTTGCTGGAGAGTCTCCTTCCCAGCGAGGCCACCCTGGCCACGTGTAACGCTGTGTGTGCACACTCTCACGGACACACACTCTCCTCTTCCCAGCCGGGGCGCCCTCCTTCCCTCGCGCTTTCTCCTCACTGACCCTGGTGACTGCCATCTCCTCCACTGGAAAGTGAGGTTCACGACGGCAGGGATTTTTGATGGTTTCCTCCCAGGTTGTATTCCTGTGCTCTCAACGGTTTCTGGCCTGTGGTGGGTGCTCAACAACGTCGTGAAGGGCCAGAGGGACATGGAGAGGCACCACCGTGAGGATCCGAGGAGACGCTCAGTGAGCATCTCAGAACTCCTTGAGCAGATCTGCTCAACGCACGCCATGCTGTTCCGTAGGGTTTCCAGCAACGTCAGTGCACTTTGTTGTTGTTTAAATGCTTGTTTATTTTTGAGAGAGACAGAGCGTGAGTAGGGGAGAGGGAGAGGGAGACACAGAATCCGAAACAGGCTCCAGGCTCTGAGCTGTCAGCACAGAACCCGACACGGGGCTCGAACTCACAAGCTGCAAGATCATGACCTGAGCCTAAGTCAGACACTGACTGAGCCACCCAGGCACCCCGCCAATGTACTCTGTGATCTTATTCATACTTCTGTCCTCTCTGCCTCCAACATCTGGCCTTGTTTTTGATGTACGAAAGGTAATTCACCAAGAATTAACAAGGCACGCCAAGGAAACGGCAAGAAGAATCAAACTCAAATTGTCTGCCACCCCAATTTGAGAAGTTTATCCTAAGTTTTAGATAAATATGAAGGAGATGGAAAAGCTGACCACAGCCACAAGAGTAACTGGCAATTAGAAAAGCTTATTTCAGCTCCCTGAATACAGTTAAGGCACACTCTAGATCCTGGCGTCTCACAGACCTTAGTTTATACTTTATTTTTATAATAATGTGAGTAACACTACTTGACCATAACAACTATCCTTTGCAATAAGCCAGACACTTGGTAAGTCCTTTACAAGCATTTTCACTTGATTCTTAAGATACTTTGGTAGAGAGAAGAGCTTTAAAATGTAATTTTTTCATCCTTAGGGACTTCTGTTTTCTGGATCTTTACTCCCACCTCGCCACCCCAAGTCAGCCATGTCCATTGCCCCAGCAGAGGGACAGGACATGGCGGAACACAACAGCCTTCCCAGCTGCGGGTTCCAAAGGCCCTTAGAGGGAACTCAGGTCTACACCCGTGAGAAACAGTGCACAGGAGAGACGAGGCAAGACCTGTTTCTCCCACTGCCACTTCTGCCTCCAAAGCCTGGGGAAGATGGTCTGGGTGGAGACAGTGGAGAAGTACAGGACAGGGTCTCTAGAAGCAACGGAGAGAGAGTGCGGGGGACAGGCCGCATCCTGGGGCCAGAGCCCGGGGGACTGGCTTGAGGACAGAAAGTGTCTGAGCTTTGCAGAGATTTGTGTCCCCCTAGAGCGTGACAATAGCACAATGGTTCCAGTGTGGGGAGAGGTGGCTGGAGGGCAGGTTGGGGTCCCCCCCCCCAGGCAATGACATTAGGAAGGTATCCCCACCCTCAATTCAGCCTAGGCAAAAGGAGGAGGTCCGTGAACTCACAGATGATAGTTTCACTCTGCCCAGCAGGATCGAGGCATGAATTATGGTAAATTATTAATGAAAAATAAAGTTCTATTTTCTTCCACACCTGGAGTGTGTAATGGAATTCACACTTGAATTCATATGATTGCTCGTATTTTACAGACGAGAGACCTGAAGCATTAAGTAACTTTCCAAAGTTATGTAGCTGGATTTGACAGGGCTTTGAGCCCAGTCTCCCAGTCTCTGGACTATACCACTACTGCACTCAAACACAGAGCCTTCATAATCACAAAAAAACTGATTTTATTTGTTCACTGCATCTTTAATAGGAAAACCCAACAAAAGCTCTCATCTAAAGACGAAACTTAAGGTGAAGCAAATACTAATAAGGTAAATGGGCTTTTATGCAAAAGTCACCTTGAATCATAGATCCCAACAACTTCAAAATTAATTCACACGTACATACATCAGCCCACAAACAACAGTAATTACACAAAAGCACAATTCATTGAGAAACACGCAATGCCAGAAAGGTACTCTGATGTCATTCACAGTTTTAAATGATCCTATTTTATTAATAACACAACTGACATATGTTTTTAAACTGTATTACAAATGTGAAGACACCCAGTCTATAACAACATTTACTCATTTAAAGACCAAATAAATAAAGATACCCAGAAAGCCCTCCAGCTGGGAATCCCTAATCTCGAATAAAGTGGAGGGGTTGCAAACCAGTCGCTTAGAGCACTGCAAATGTTTTAGCTAAACTGCTAACCTGGAAATCAAAGGGAGATCTGTTTTAACCATGTTAAGACTCTGTCCGTGACCACAGCGTTTTTGAAAGAGCCAGGCCAGACGACCTAAACGGCATGTGTTGTTCTCCAAAGTGGCTTATGCGACCAGCCTCAGATGAAATTTTAGATCACAACCAGGGAGACTGAAAACGTCCGCTTTCTGTGAAATGTACTTTCTGTCCTCCAAGGGCAAGCAAGTCACTAATAAAGAAGTCTTTAAAACAGACCCCACACCGAATGTGTCCTTGTTTATCTAACATTACTCCCAAACACCCTCAAGTAGAGAAATGATCCTTCTCCACATTATGACTAATGCATGTCAGAGTACTTAGCCAGTTTTGATTTTTACATAAAGTTTTCAAACTGTGGTCTCTTTACTGACATAAGTTCATTTTTACTCGTTTCCAAGGGCAATCAATGAAGAACAGAGGGTCTCATTTCTGACTCCCAGCGCTGTGCCCTAACTATACATCCACAATAGCAACTACAACATTCAGTTAAAGAGATTCAAGTGTTTTCCCCCATGAGACTAGAAATTCTCTCGAGAGTGGAAAAATATACATGCATTGTGCACCTCCAGTGTTTACAAGCTCTCAACAAGGCCTGTTGAATTAAAAAAACACCCATGCAATTGATTTTTCATAGCACACTTAACATTTCCCATAAATATTCCCTGATATTTATTTATAATAATACTCTAATGTTAACCACAGGCAGTAGGAAAATGTATTCCTTCCATAACTAATAGTATATATATAGTTTATGGATCCAACAAATAGACTTTGGTGTAAATGCCAACAAAGATTTTAAAATATCTGTCTGGGCACCTGGGTGCCTCAGTCGGTTAAGTGTCTCACTTCTGGTTTCAGCTCAGGTCACGATCTTTCGGTTTCATGAGTTCAAGTTCATGTGTCTGGCTCTGCGCTGGCAGCTCGGAACCTGCTTGGGATTCTGTCTCCCCCGCTCTATCTCTCTCTGTGCCCCTCCCCCACTCATGCTGTCTCCATCTCTCTCAAAATAAACTTTTAAAAAATTTTTAAACAAGAATCAGTCTGTACCATTCTTACTTAGGTACGTATTAATTCTTAGGGATAGTATAGGCACGTTACAGGAGCACAGCCTCTCACTCACAAAGCGATTTTCCAAAGCACACCTTTGCCTTTCATGCAGGAGTCCCAGACCAATCAATTCCATTATTCAAGGGTAGATTCTTCTAATTCAGGGCTTATACTCGTCCTTTTCTCTGGTTTTAATAAATACTTGAAGAAAAATTCACTTTTTAAGGCTTCTAATGGGTTCTCAAAGGAAAGCTGAACGGTTCCTCAAGGGAAAACAGAAAAGTTGAATCTGATGAAATTCAAATTCACCAAAATTAATTAATAGGCACATACTACACAAGTAAGATTTAAAAAACTAGATTTACACAAATATCATAGATTATCTGAGTCATAAAATAATTAAAAAACAGGATTCTCTTACATAGTAATCCCCCGTAGTGAATTAAAATTGTTATCATTATAAACCACGTTAGGAACACACTATACAAAGCAAATACATCTATCTGGGCTGATGGCTGTCAACTATGATGACAGACACAATCGCGTGGCTGGTTTTCTGGCAACAGGAAAAGTTAATAACCAGCCACAGCCACCTCACCGCCATAAGAGAGACCATTTGCATACAATACAAATGACCCATCAACATAAAACTGAAGAGTTATTGAAAACCACAAGCTGACAAGAAACTAAAGAACCTTTATTTGAGAGAATACCGATCTGATTTTCAGCATCACCTGAACCCTGTTAGACGGAAGAGTCCTTGAAACAAGAAACCATATGCCGTGCTCACAGGTGTGGTAGTGCCACCCACCCATTTTGCAGCTCACAGATTTTAGGGATGAAACAAGACACAGAGCTCAGGTTCTGATTCTTCTTTTTCCATTTTCCACATGAGTGGTTCTCAAAGTGTGGTCCCAAACCAGCAGCAGCAGCAGCAGCGGGGAGCTGGCAGAAATGCAGGTTCTGGGCCCCACCTCCTGAATCTGCAACTCGGGGGGTGGAGCCCAGCAACGGGGATTTAACAAGCTCCCTGGGTGAGGGCTGTGATGCAGCCACGGTACCACAGCTCTGCCATGAGTGCCTAAAACCTCGGAAACACGATCATAGCTCGTAAAACATCCACGCGTTTCAGTAAGAATCCAATTTCTCCCTTAGATGGAAGCTTATTGGCAATGCCGTAACCTCTTTACCGCACAGATTGCTACTAAGGCAGAGAAGAGGGGAGTCTGAGGAAAAATAATTAATACTTGCATTTTAGAGACCTACTTGTTACTTTCATAATACAAATTACAGAAACAGACATGAGATGCTCTTACTTCTCAGAAAGGGGAATGAGTTTTTAAATGTTATAGATAGAGCTACTAGAAGTAGCTTTAAATATCAGAGTTTTAAAACACAGTCTCCATATTCTTTGGTATCATCTTGGCTTTAAATGATGAAGACAAACCAATATAATGTAACTACCGATCTCCTAATCTAAACGCTCCTGGGTTTTCTAGGTTGGTTGGGGAGGCCATTACACAAAAACTGAATGTGATTTATTCACTGCGAAGGGCAGTCAAAAGACAAAGTAGTTCTGACACAGCAACAACAAGGCTGTAAAATCTTAAACGCGACTCCTGACTCTAAAACCTTATGAAGGTGGGGAATGTAAGTGAAAAAAACCAGTGTAGCCCACAGAGGGCTAGGGGCTCTGCTTCCTTCAAGCTCCTGAGGGAAAAGGCCTCAGCAGGCTTTGGTTAAAATTAATAAGGATTTATAAAGCAGCAATTTTTAACAACTTCAGGTTCAGAGCTGGTTTAGGGTAAGTTTTTTATTCTTTTTGAAAATGAAAACCCATACATTCTCTCCCGTGGAAGAAGAAAACATGGTGCTTCAGGACGTAAAGTAAAATTTTAAGTTCCTATTTGTAATCCTGCATGTATTAGCATTTTTCTGTTGAAGTGCCACTGTTTATAAGCATTAATTAAAAACACTTTTTTCATCTCCGTAAACTTCAAAGCATATTAACAGTAGATGGGTGAGTTTGGGAATCTGCTTTCAGGGCCCAGTTAATGACAATAAGCTTTTTTTTTTTTTAATGTTTTATTTATTTCTAGGAGAGAGAGAGAGAGACAGCGTGAGCAGGGAGGGTCAGAGAGAGAGGGAGTCACAGACTGAAACAGGCTCCAGGCTCTGAGCTGGCAGTCAGCACAGAGCCTGACGCGGGGCTCGAACTCACAAACCGTGAGATCACGACCTAAGCGAAAGTCGGACGCTTAACCGACTAAGCCACCCAGGCGCCCCGACAATAAGCTTTTAAATGGTGGGGGCGGGGGGGGTGGAGCAGGGGGAAACTAACTTGTTTTCTTCTTCATTATAAAAGCAACATATATTCACTACTCAAAATCTTGAGAATTCAAAACAGGCTAAAAGATGAAAAAGAAGCTCCCGAGTGCAGCCACCATGAGAAAGGCAAATAGTATTAACACTTGTATCTACATTTTCCAGCCCTCCTCCACTAATCTCCATTAGAAACTGACAGTGAACTGGTACATTTCACACAGCTCGTTCATTTCTGTCACCTCTCTTGGGCAAGGATCCGAATCTTACCCTTACTTTCTGCATGACAGAGGCATGTGGACACTACTGAGGTATCAGCTGAACTGGGTATCTGGGATCCTACAAGGTAGGCAGTCTGGACTTGCACACGGTCAAATGTGTTCTAGAAGTATCCTAAAAAGGGACTGATGTAATAGAACAAGGACAAAAACTGACTCAATGAATTAAAGAAAAAAAAAACAGACATCTCAAGACTTGGCTCCTTAGCAAGCCTCGCGGGCTTGAGAGGCGGCTTCAGGACGGAGCTCCCACCGCGCCAGGAAGACAGCCCACAGTCCAGGGGCTGCAACTCTGCTTAGGGCTCTGACACCCAGGACAGGCATCCTGCGTGGCGCACAAGGATCCGGCTCGGAGCTCGCTGGAGTTCAAATGACACAGTCAGAGAATGATGACGGTAACAGCTCCCACGACACAGGTACATTTATTGCCCTCCTTAACCGTAAAATTTCATGTCTTTTTGACACAAATAACCACTAACAGGTGATTTCACATCCTGCCTTACAGGTAATGATACTCTGACTCTCCTGCCTTACACGTAATGATACTCTATGACTCCATTTTCAGAGACTAAAAATAGCTTAGAAGAATTGAGTCATACTGAATAACATCCTCTAGCACTGCATTTACAATATCTAAAAATGAATAAGAAGGGCTAAATGTATCATGTGCTTTGAATAGTCAACAAGGGGGGTGGGGAGGCAAAGAAACCCCAACTGGAAAGTGAAATATGGCCACAGTCTGTTGTTTTGATCACTTGACTTAAGGTTTGGTTTCCACTAAAATGCTTAACTACTTTGCTTTTTCACCTTTTTTCCCTCCAAAGAGGTCAACACTATGGGTGCACATGTTCCCTTCCTTCACTGGACGGTCTGTTACAAAGATGCCCTGACTCGGGTTTTATCCAGCCCACAGGGCGGGCCGCCACCCTGAGCTGCCAGCGGGCCGAAGCACTTAAGTGCTGAATGAAATATTAAAAGGAAAAGACACGCACGCACAGAAACAAACGCCTCTGAAACACACTGCTGAGTCAGCACAAAACGAAAGGCTCTAGAGATGTCACGCGGGAAGGGAGAGCTGCTTCTCCTCAGAGAAAATATGTGCTGAGACAGGATTCCACTCCAGGAGTCTCCTCCAAACCCCGAGTTTGAGACCCTGCAGACTCCAAGTTCAAGTCTGTGTGCTGAAGGCTGTACTGGGGGAGGTAGGGGTCCTGTACTAAGCCGGACGCTGCGATCCCAAAAGGACTTCAGTAGAAGGGCAAGAGAGAAAACCTATTGTTTGAAAATGGACAACGAGGAAACCTGTTTTTTTCATCAACCTGGAGCACGGGAATAAGGGAAATATCCCTGAACATCTGAGGTCTGTATTCCTGCCCGCAGTATGGCTGGAAGCTCACCTAACCAGGAGTGAAAAAGTTATGCACAGGAATGCAGTCCCCAGGGGACCAGCATAAGCAAAGACAAATTCTCTCGGGAAGACTGTAACTTCAATCTGGGCATCAAAATTCCCTCAGATGAAATTCCAAGGAAAACGAGCAACTCGCAGAGGCACACACGCGCACGCACCCACCCCACCCCACCCCACACACTACAGAAGAAAACAAGGCACCATGAGTAAGAGTGAGCAAAACAGATGACTGAGTTAGACTTCAGATACCAGAACAGACACAAACTATAAATGTTTAATACGCTTAACAGAAGCTTTAAAACATGAGCTAAGAATGAGTCTATTAAGAATGACCAAGCAGACTTGAAATAGAACCAAATATAGCTTCTAAAAACAGAATATAATTGAAATAAAAGCGATGGATAAAAGAGCAGATTAGGCCCAAAGAAAGGAGGAGAAGGGAACTGCAGGTAAGAGCCAGAGAAGTTACCCAGAACGCAGCACAAAGAAAACTCGGCAGGTGGAACGTAAAGAAGTGAGAGGTGTGCTGGGCCTTCTCGTGCTAATCAGAGCTCCAGAAAGAGAAAACGGGGAAGAGGCAATATTCATGAAATAACCATCCCTGGGAATACTCTGCAACTGCACTCCCCACCATGCAGCCACTAGCCACGCGTGGCTGCAGGAATTAAAATTTAAAACACAGTTCCTTAATCGCACTAACCACATTTCAGATTCTCGTGAGTCACGTGTGGCAGGTGGCCACCATGCAGGACTGCACGGACGTAGAACATTTCCATCATCCTAGAAAGTTCTACGGAACTGCAGTGTTCTGGATCTACCAAAATTCCCATCCTCAGACCTGACACGCTCGGTAAAGTTCAAGCTGTGTATATACAATCCACACATGGGCACACTAAAGTTAAACTGCCACGTACTAATGATACGTACTAATGATACCGAGAAGGTCTTAGACAGACAGAAGAGGCGGATCATCTTAAAGGGACACTAGAGCACTAACTTCTTAGAAGGAACTCTGAAAGCCCAGAGCAGAAAGGCGAATACTGCCTTCGAACATGCTGAGCGAAACTATATTTCTAGGTCGACCTAGAAACCTAGCTTTTAAGCATAGGGCAAAACACATTTTCACACATAAAAGATTTGCCAACAACAAATCTCCCCCAATGGAAATTCCAAACAATTCATTTTAAGCAGAAGGAAAATTATCCCAGAAAGGACTGAAATGTAAACCGAAATAGTCAGCAAAGATACAATAAAATTCGATTCAATCTAAGTAAACTTCATTAACTATATAGAAATAAAAATAATGTCCAATTTTTAATGGAAAAGACAGAATTACAATACTGGGCAGTAACGGACTAAATTGGGGGGCAGGACTGGAGTTATATGTCTTAAGGCCTTTCTGTAATTCAAAAGGAGGGTAATGATATTGAGTAACTTCAGACTTGAACTTAGAAATGGTAACATATGTGCTTATATATGTTTCTACTGGAAAAAACGGACATATAGGACAAATCTTCCAAAAACCTGAGGCATAGGGGAGTAAAATAAGAGGAAGGGGGGAAAAATCCTCAGTCCATAAGATGGTAGCCAGATACCCAAACATGTCAGTAAACATAAACAACAACAGACAAAACTCTAGCCACAACGATCACCGGACTAGATAAAAAGGTAAAATTCAGCTATAGGCTTTTCTATACCAGGCAAAAATTTCCAAAAGGAAGCTATTGAAACCACATGAACTTCAGACAAAACTGTCTTTGTGAAAAAACACACTACTGGAGATAAAGAGGGTTCCTTCATGTGGACAAAAGTTCAAAGCACCTGGAAGAAGATACGCATTCTAAACTTTCAATAAAATGCTTAGACTTTTTAAAAAATGTTTATTTATTTCTGAGAGAGAGCAAGCAGAAGAGGAGCAGAGAGAGAGTCAGAGGATCCGAGGCAGGCTCTGGGCTGATAGCACAGAGCCCGATGCGGGGCTCGAACTCACCAACCGTGACATCGTGACCTGAGCACAAGTCTGACACTTAACCGACTTAACCACCCGGGTGTCCCTAAACTTTAAATTTTTTAAATTCACCATTTCAATACCTCCATCAAGTAGACAAAAGATCAGCTGGATACAATAGATCAAGCAGATTTTGTAAGGATACAGATGTGAACAGCCTAATAAATTCAATCGAACAGACACACACAGAATACACACCCGTACATCAATGAGGCGGTATACATACTCTCTTCATGAACAGCTGGCACCTTTCTGAAAAACAGACTACAGGACAGATACAAAGGCAGCCTCAACACATTTTCAGGTATGGTATTACTGGAAATCAGATTCCCTGGTCACAATGCAATTAAGTTAGAAATCATTAACAAAAAAGATAAACAGGAACACCCTATACTTTTGGTAATCGAACACACCTCTAAAAATCATGGGTTAAAGTCTCAGCAGTATGAGGTTTGTTCCAAATACCTGAAAACATAAGAACCAATTTTTCATTAATAAAACTGAATTATTAGACTACAAACACACGCTAGTCCCTAAGCCGTAGATGTGTACTGTCCATTGTGTATGTATACTTACAAAGGGAAAGTTTACTAGAACACAGTTAACAAGAATGACGATGTAACAGCAGAAAACACAGTTTTCTTCAGCGGTCACTTGTGTCACTGGTATACCTTTTACTGTTTCAAACTGGACAGCAAGGAACCCAGGGAAGAAAAGTCAACATTCATTTGTGCAATAACAGTTCATCAAGAGCCTTGTCTGTGCTGGTCACAGAGGATTCAAAGGGAGCAAACGCACAGAGACCCAGTGAGCGCATCCTGCAAGAGACAGCCACGAGACATATAAAAACACACGTAAAATGGCAGCCAGGACGTACAATGTGACCCTGTAATAGAGGTCAAGGAGATCAGGAAAGGCTTTCTAGAGGAAGCAAAGCTTTAAGCTGAGACATAACGTGTTAAAAACAAAAAAAAACAACCAACCAAACAAAAAATTACCTGGAGGGAAGAGGCCAGAGGACAGCATTCCAGAAAAGAAAGGAACAGCACAGGCAAAGTTAAAAAGGTTTAGGTGGGCAAAGGAAAACTATTAACGTTCAGATGATCAATATAAAAACAGAGTGCAATAGAAAACTTAGCAAAAATGTTCTGTTTTCTCATCTATTCCTCCCTTAATAAAAAAGTGGTTGACCTTTCGCTGTCAGAATTTTTTTCGAACTACACAAATACTGTCCAGATATTTTATTTATTAAGACCCTTAAAGAATTACTTAAACAAAATTGAAGTCAGCATTCTCTATACAGTTTTTGAAAACAATCAAAACCAACTTTAATCCTTAAGGCTCTATCAGAAAGATATTTCCATTCTTTCACTCAGAGAGGTTTTTGCTCAGGAGAGACCACGAAGTATGTTTTTTTACTGTTCTCATGAATGTACATCAGGGAACAGTTCTGAGCAATTCACTCACTTCCACACTTTTCAACACTCCACACCCACTTAATTCCACCAGGTAAGCACCACAAACGTTTAACTTTAAATACTGGAGCTAGAAAGTTAGGGGGGATTATGGGGGCTCCCAGAATCTTGTTATAATGATTACCCTTAAAAGTGATTATGTAAGCACAAAAGGAACCAAATTAGTTACCAAAGGTTAACTCTGACATGGAAATTACCACATTATGTAGCTATGGATCACCTTCCAGCAACTATTTTCATGCTTCTTTTGATATATAGTGGCCAAAAAAAAAAAATTCTTTCCCAAGACTTAATAAATAAGTCTTATTTTACTCCTAAATCCACCATATGGCTGTGATAAACTACAACCCTAAGGAGAAGCCAAGACCTATACACACATATTAGCCCCTCACTGTATTTAAGTGAGATAAAACTGGATTCAATAATTAATGCACCTACTTAACAATTGAATTCAGCACCCTCCTGCTTAGTGATTAGAAACAAAGAAGATAATCCCTTTCAAATATGCAGTTACTGACTAACCTTCTTTGGCAGTGAAGAACTGCCCCATTAAAGTTTTTCCTCTAAAAGAGAATTTCTTTCTATTGTGAACATACCAGGTGGATTTCATTTTTTTTTTTTTTAAAAATCATGACAGTTCAGAGATAACTGCATCTTGGGAAGAAACAGGTAAGAAGAATATATAAGAAAAGCCATTTTCTGGTAAATTCAAAGGGAAATGCAACACCACCTCACACACCCAGATGTGTTTATTTGTCATCATTTAAGGCTTCTAGCAAGAGCCTGAGTGTCATGTGAGTCTTCTATTCCATAAAAAGTTAGAAGTCGGGGCACCTGGAGAGCTCAGTTGGTTAAGCGTCCAACTTCGGCTCAGGTCATGATCTCACGGTCTCTGAGTCCGGGCCCTGCGTCGGGCTCTGTGCTGACAGCTCAGAGCCTGGAGCCTGCTTTGGATTCTGTGCCTCCCTCTCTCTCTGCCCCTCCCCTGCTTACACTCTCTCTCTCAAAAATAAACAAACATAAAAAAAGCTTTTAAAAAGTTAGAAGTCATTACCTACTAAAGTACATTCTCACCACCTACCGAATTAAAGAAAGGGAAGGAAAAACCCCAAGCTACTCAGATGTCTACGCATGGGGGGAGAAGGGGTGGCTTCAGGAGCGAGAGGAAACCAAGGGCAACTTTCCTCTCTGGTAACAATGAAAAAAACGACCCTGGTTTGACACAAGGATCACCAGGAAGAAGCAAAACCAAAAACTGAGTTAGGGTCCTCTTTTGACAAGTGCTTTGCTGCTCTCCCTTTCTTTTTTAAAATGGAAGTGGCTTGTCATCCCGTAAGCATGGAGATGAATACTACGTGGAATCCTGATAAGGAAGGTGCAGGACAGACAGACTTGGAATCATGGGAATTTGCCTCCAGAGTCCCGGAGATAATAAAGTAGGAAGTGCTTAAACATGCTTGAAGGCTCGGTTTAGTAAGGACACGGGCAATTCAAGCTTCCTACGAGAACCACGGTCCTTTTTAACTTTACAAAACAACTTGGCTCAGTTTTATCAAATCAAATTTTCATTACCTGGGTCCCACTGAAAGGAGGGTACAGGTAACACGCATCGCAGATCAGAGTGCAAAATACCACGACACTGACCACCACTGAACACAATCTACCACAAACGGCTTTTAAGGTTGCAAGATGAGTGCAAAATAGGACGTGTAATTGGTAATTTCTGGAATGTTTGGCAACAAGCCTCAAAATCAAATCTCCTTAGAAATCCTTGTTTTGAGCTTCGTTTTTAAAGAGATCAACACAACACTGCCTATGTTAAAAAGGTAGCAAGTTCCAGGACATCTAATAAAACCAAGGAAGAGAGCAGCCATTAATGTATTAACAAGCAGGTAATTATTTCAGGAACAGCAGACCACAGGTTCCCTGGAGGAAAATCTCCATTTTTCTTTTTTTTTAAATAAACACTGCCCACAGATTCAGAGCACAAAATGTTAACAGCCTGAAGTGACATCGGACAGTCTGATCTTTCAAAGGGGCTTCTTGTATCCTTTCCTAAATTATCCTGGTACCAAAACAAAAACCCAACAGCAACAACAAATTAAGGTTTTCGCCAGCCCAAAAGCAGCTCGGAGATTTCAAACATGAATATGGAAGCGGGTGCTGATGCTGTATAAAAGTGACATCATAAAAACTATTTGCAAAAATCAAGCCATTCCTCAAACCACATCACTAGCTCTAAGAGGGGTCTCCCAACCAGTAGGGCTCAATTCAGCGACCGTGACTTTCCCAGTGACTATTTTGCATGAAGAGCTAAAGAAAACGCCCCAGAAAGGGGGCGGGGGCGGGTGGCTCGGCACACTCTGGTAGCAAAGGGTGACCGCTAATTCCACGAACAATACCGTGAAATAAGCAACCCCCCACCCCTGGCCAATTACCAAGCGCGACTCAAAGTTCCACCACGTAATTCGGGCCTGGGCCTTTTTTTTTTTTCTTTTTTATAAGCAATCTCGTTACTGAAAGTACAGTCATTTCCCTCTCCGTATTTTATTCAGGCTGGAAATACCATTCAAACTGAAAAGGTAGCAAAACAAAAGAAAAAACCAACAACAACAATCAAAACGAAGGAAGTGGGGGCGCGGGGCGTTCGGTGTGCGTGTTCCCTCCGCGGGAGCCCCGGCTCGCGGGCCGTCATTTGAAACGCCCAGTCCCGTCCGCCGGGGCTCGGGGGCCCCCAAAACCGGCCCGCGCCGCCGGGGTCCCACCCTCCGGCGGAGGGAGGGGCGCTCCTGGCGGCGGCGGGCGGTGGACCCGCGCGGGGCAGGACCGGGGGATGCCGGCGGCCGGGCGGCCGGCTGCGGGAACTTTCCCTCCCTCCGGCCCGGCCGCAGCCCACGCTCAGGCGCAAACTTCGCAGACGCCGCCGCTCGCGTCCGGGGTCCCGCCCGCGACCCTCCGCGCCGCGCGCAGCCCCCGAACGCCCGAGCCGCGCGCGCCGCGCGCCGCCGCCGCGCCCCCGGCCCCGACCCTCCCCGCCGCCGCCGCAGGGCGGCCGGCCGGGCCTGCGCCGCGCGCCCTCACCTTGGTGGCCATGGCGGGCGGCTCCCCGGCCGGGGACGGCCGGCTCCTCTCCGGCGCGGCGGCTGTCGGCCCGAGGCGGGCGGGCGAGGGCGGCGGCGGCGGCTACGGCTGGGCCCCGGCGCGGCGGCGGCGGCGGCGGCGGCTCCGCCTCGGCCCCGAGTGTCGGCGCTCAGGCCCCGCCGCTGGGCGCTCGGCGACTCCGGCCGCCGCCCGCTCCTCCAGTTCCTGAAACTCCCCGGCTGCGCGGCCCCGCCCCTGCCGGCCGAGCCTCCCATTTACCGCGGCGTGCGCGGCGCGGCCGGCGGAAGCGCGCCCGGTGCCCTCGGCCGGCCCGGCCTCCGCTCCCACTTTCCGCCCCCGCCCCGAGCCTCCGCCCCGGCCCGCGCCGCCGCCGCCGCCTCCGCCGGGCGCCTTTGTTCCAGCGCCGGCCGCGTCCCGAGAGGCGGCCGGGCCTGGGTCGGCGCCCCGAGTGGCTGCCCGCGGGAAAACTTGAAGGCGTGTGAGGGTTCGCTTGGGTCCCCTGCCTGAGGGACCGGTCCCCCTGCCTCCCGCGGGACCGCGCCGCAGGCGGCGGCCGGAGTTTCCTGTGGCCGGTGCGCCGGCTTCACTCCACGCCCCCCTGGCAGGGTCGCAGTCACCCACGGGGATCGCTGCTCGGGTGGGGATTGATGTTGAGCCGGTTGTGCTCTTGGCTGAGTAAACGAAAACCCCAGGGCAGAGGGAGGCAATGGCTTCCCTGTCCCACTGGCCCCGGGGGAAGGGGCAAGATGGAGTCACTCATGTCAAGTAGGGGCCTAAACAGGAAAGCGGCCAAGGGCCCAGCAGCTGTGACCGGCTATCTCCCGAAGCAGCACAGACCGGCCGCACTAAGGGCTGATAAACAGTAAGGCCACGGAACGTCGAGGGACCAGGGACTGATAATCACCAGAACCAGAAGAGGCCTGCGAAGGCCCAGCCTGATTAAACTCCTTTAAGAAGGAGGACGGCCAACTGTCAGCCTCTCCAGACGCTGACCCTTCCACGTGGGGCCGCAGTGGAGAGGCAGCGGCCCCGCACGGTCGGCCTGGCTGATCCCGGACACGACGGGCCCTCCGCGGCTCGAACAGTAAGCAGCACGCGTGGGAGCTGAGCCGGACCAGACGGCCGCCCTGCCTCGGCTGCCTCCGGGACTGCCTTGGCCTTAGGTTCGTTAGCTTCTGACCTTCGTGGTATGATTGTCCTGTGACTTCGTGTCTTGTTGTATGTGACATGTATGAAGCCGAGTTAAATGCGTAGTGAAACGGCACTGAGTTTGGAATCCTGAAGCTGCTTGACACTTAGGTTAACCTTGCTATGCGACTGAATAAGGCCGACGCTGTGGAAAAGACTCAACTTGTGTGCAGGCCTTGGCTGAGTTGGCAGAATGCTGTTGTCACTGACTCACGATGTGTTTTTAGAAAATTTTGAAGAATGGGAGGGAGCGGACCCTTGAGTCTTGCTGGAATTGAGGATAGCAGAATTAAAAACGGTAAGTTGGGGGTACATTTGTGTGAATATAGACTTTCCACGTGTCTTGCTGGGGGGGGTGAGAGCGCGAGGTATTGGCACAGGCAGGTGAAAGGGGGCCCAGCTGTGTGCAGGAGGCAGTTAGCAGCAGAAGCCTGGCTTCTCCCTTTGCAGGCAGGGCAGGAGGTGAAAGTAGCTAAAGCCAAAACCAAGGTACTAGAAGGGTGCTTGGAAGCTTACGAAAAATTGAACCATTCAGGAACTTCGCAAAAATGTATGTTACTAGGGACCAAAATCTACAACCCGAAGGAAAGCCTGGAACAAAAGTTGTGTCAAAACCTATATCCCCCCCAGGTGTGTGGGGGGAACAGCGCTCTACATAGTTAAGAAATTGTAGGGGCGCCTGGGTGGCTCAGTCGGTTAAGCGTCTGACTTCGGCTCAGGTCATGATCTCACAGTTCATGGGTTCGAGCCTTGTGTCGCTCTCTATGCTGACAGCCAGCTCAGAGCCTGGAGCCTGTTTTGGATTCTGTATCTCTCTCTCTGACCCTCCCCTGCTCACATTTTCTTTCTCTGTCTCTCAGAAATAAATAAAACATTAAAAAAAAATTGTATCTACCGGCTGCTAGAATACAAGGAAGAAAAATGTGGGCACTGGGTAAATGCCTAAAAATGATGGTGGAAAGTCCCAGAGGTCGGACATCCTACTTTGTGTAGAAGATCTGCGGCACCCCATGCAACTAGAAGTCAGAAAGAGGCTCATAACTGGGACCCCAGGAGATGTAATCATGGATCTGAAGGATCCTCAGAATGTAAAACTGTAAGTGTCCCCAGCTCCCCTGTCTTACTAATGAAAACCACATTGCAAAAAAAAAAAGAAAGAAAAAAAATAAAACCACATTGCAGCTAGACCAGAGCCAATAAAAGGGCAAGGAGCTAGCTAACAGAACAAAAAGGAAGGCCAAGTTGATGAATAATTTGAGTTTATGTTTTTTTGGAGAGACAGAGTGAGCAGGGAGGGGCACAGAGAGAGAGAGAGAGAGATCCCAAGCAGGCGCTGCACTGTCAGCCCAGACCCTGAACTGTGAAATCGTAACCTGAGCCGAAACAAAGAGCCAGACTCTTAACCAACTGAGCCACCCAAGTGTTCTAATAATTTGAATCTGAAGGACAAACTACCCTGGGAATCACAGGAACCCCATCCCGAGGACCCAGGAGACTATGATAATTCCAGGGGCAGGGAGGATGATTATCAAAGCAGACCTATAATTACAAGCAAAAGAGCGGTAGATTATAATCATGGGCAAGGACAAGGAACAGAGGGATCAGAAGACAGAGAATATCCTCGCGCTGAGCTTCGGAAGATTAGGACAGATTTCTGTTAAAAACCTATGTGACATTGGCCATTCCACGTGTGGGACAGTGGAGCAAACAGCACTATCAGGTACACAGACGCCATCAGGTACCTTCTTTAGCTGATAACCCCTCATTAAACCATTCAATTATGGAAACACATAGAAAACACATAGAGGAGCACATGCATTCTTCAAATGGCTCACAGAAAGAAATCTCAGCGTTTTTTGGCAGGAAATAAAAAAAAGAGCATTGCAATGATGCATCATATATAAATAAGTGATAGACAAGTATGGGTACACAGCACCGAAAGACGCATACAAACCCACTACATTTCGTTTTATAATACAAAAGGGTTTTGTAGGACTGTGAAATCACAGTTGCCAACAGAAACTTGCCAGCACCACGGTCTAGTACATACAGGACGGGATGTGCGGCTGCCCGTGCAACAGTAAGACCTCTGAAATCATGAGCACCAGTGACAGTCATCTTCCAGCCACCTCAGCGAAAAGAGCTCTGTGATCTCTAGAACTTAGAATGGAATTACCACCTAGCCTATAGCCCTACCGTAGCTGCCGGATACATAGAGAGATTTTAGGGGATTATTAAAAAAGGGAATTAACAATGGATAGAAAGACAGGGGAGTTTTCCACAGGCCGCAGATACGGCTTTCTTCGTGCAAAAGCCAAGAGAGAAACTACAAAAAGATAGTCCTCGTGAGATCTTAAACACCCTGACCCAGATATTGGGGAAAGGGAGGCACCAGTAGACACACCCAAACTTCTATATAAGGGAGCAACCTAACTGAGCGACAGTTCTGTCTCCTTACAAACTATTGTTGCTCGTAGACACTGAAACGCGACCACAGGGACCAAAGGACTGCTGCAACTTAAGAAACTTCAGGACCCTTCCCCCATGGGCATACTTTAAGAATACTTGGAAAGGGGCGCCTGGGTGGTTCATTGCTTAAGCGTTTGACTTCAGCTCAGGTCATGATCTCACAGTCTGTGAATTGGAGCCCTGCGTTGGATTCCGAGCTGACAGCTTAGAGCCTGGAGCTTGCTTCGAATTCTGCATCTCCCTCTCTCTCTCTACCCCTCCCCTGGTCATTCTCTGTCTCTGTCTCTATCTCTGTCTCTCTCTCAAAAATAAACATTAAAAAAAAAAAAGAATAGGGACGCCTTGGTGGCTCAGCCGGTTAAGTGTCTGACTTCGGCTCAAGTTATGATCTTATGGTTTGTGGGTTTAAGCCCCCCCCGTCGGGTTCTGTGCTGACAGCTCGGAGCCTGGAGCCTGCTTCAGAGTCTGCATCTCCCTCTCTCTGCCTTCCCCCACTCATTCTCTGTCTCCCTCCCAAAAATAAATAAACATTAAAAAGTTTTTCAAAAAAAATAATTGGAGGAAAATTGCATTCTAGTTAGGATCATACTATGTCTGTGGCATTATACTTTGGCAAATAACCAGCACACTCATATGGGCATTATATATTATGCAAGCATACCAGGCGCATGTAAAACACAACATTCCCCATATTATAGACTAGAAAACTGGTATCCACTACAATCAATCTATGTGCTCCTGCTCAATGTACGGTCATCATAAGACAAGAAATATTCCTGCACACCAATTACATCATCAGTTAGGATACAAATATGCCGTGTTGATCTGGTTTCGTGGCAATGACACTGCTGGGGAAAGTATTTCTAGTAATTAGCAATATTGTCTTGATTTTTTGTCTTACTGAACAGGACCCACCTACTGTGCAGAAACTTAGTTAACTACACTATGTGCCGAATTAATGAAGCATTAAAGAATAAGATTTTCCACATCAGGATCAAGAGGGAGATGCACCAAATACCAGACTCTACCCTACCTGACTCCCTAGTATTTCCTGACCATGATCTATACTTGCCACAAATAACATGGGAAGACGATCCAGAAATTACCCTGCTGCTGGAAGCAGCCAGGAAGATCTCAGAGCTCTCAGAAGTCATCCGATGAGGACACCTGGCCTCAGCAGGTACATGCTGATCTCTGAGTGCCAAGACGTGCTGACTCCCAGGAGGCATGCTAATTTTAATGACTGTTTCTCCTCTTTTTTAATGTTTATTTATTTTTGAGAGAGAGAGACAGAGTGGGAGTAGGAGAGGGGCAGGGAGAGAGGGAGACACAGAATCCGAAACAGGCTCCAGGCTCTGAGCTGCCAGTGCAGAGCCCAACGCGGGGCTCGAACTCATGAACCACGAGATCATGACTTGAGCTGAAGTTGGACGCCCAACTGGCTGAGCCACCCAGGCACCCCGTAATGATTTCTTCTTGACTGAACTAGCACCAGCACTAGGAACTTTACAAGGACTAGTGGAGGTCACACATATAGGTCACTTAATTGACATCTGTTGCCTTTTAACATACTATTGTCAATATATACAAGGGCTGATTAATCAGAGAGCTAATAGAGGATATTATTCTAGGCCGGAAACATGTATCACATGATTACCAAGATTTGGTGGCCAGTTTTATGTATCTTCCTCGTAAATACAACCACTTACCCAATGAACACAGGAGGTACCAATAATACGTTAGATCCTGATTATAACGTAACCTTCCCTACACCACAAAACCAGCCCACACCAAAACTCAATTTTTCAAATCATGTCCCATCCATACCAGGACTGCCTGAATACATACCAGACTGTATTTTTTACGATAATATCTCTCTGTTTTGAGAGCTAATTACATATGTGCTTAATTCCACTAGAGCCCAAATAGCAACTTTAAGATCCTTTTGCACTTACAGTGATACTAAGCTTTGCCAACAAATTTTTGCTCTAGCTTACAAACTGTATACCTTTATGGAGCTATACATAAAATATAGATCACACGCCAGATGATTGCAAACAAAATATGATAAAGTGTGAAAGGCCAGAATTATGTTCACTCAATGAAGACTTTAATAATCCCTTTTATTAATAATAAAATTAATAAAAAAATTTTTAATAATTTTTTTTAAAAAAAACCAGGGACGCCTGGATGGCTCAGTTGGTTAAGCACCCAACTTCGGCTCAGGTCATGTCTCGCAGTTCAGAGTTCGAGCCCTGTGTTAGATTCTGTGACTCCCTCTCTCACTCCGCCTCCCCCCTCATGATCTGTGTCTCCCGCTCTCAAAAACTAAAGAAAACTTTAAAATTTTCTCATTTGTAATATGAGTGGCATATTGGTTCAAGATTTTTTTTATTAAAAAAAATTTTTTTTGGTGAAGACATGGAATCAAGCACTTCCATGGAAGTGCTTTAAACATTAGGACCATCCTACGTAATCTCACCACCAAACATGGAGCCATACACTTCAAGATATCTAAACATCACATGGATGAATCTTATATATAAATCCTTCACCAACACCTGGTATCAATTTTGGTACCAACCGTGTATGGAACAAGAGGCTGTATGTGATGAGTCTCGAAACTACTACTACTAAACCCTCGTTATATCACTTTGCACACTTTAACCCACTGCCAGACAAGGTTCCAATGCCAACTGGGTGCCCGAAGGATTATAGCATCATATCCACAAACAAGATTCTTACATTACTTAACATGACTGTTACTTAACAGATTCCATGTTTTGGCAATTTTTACAAGAGACATACAGATTCATAGTGTAATAATACGCATTGTACTTGGTATGCCAAGGCTTCATCAACCTGAAGAACTTTATACAAGAGGAAATGGAACATTTGCACCCACAGAATTAGCTTGGAAATTAAAAATAGGACCAACCTTGCTTACATACCACTTTACACATCAAGCTAGACCTGATTTACATGCACCCAAAATCACACATTACCATATGGAACAATTATGCCATAATTGGACATTGGCATGCCTGAGGGGCTTTAAAGGTAATTTTACCACACACCTACACAGGGACAGGCTTTTCAAACCGGTTTTCATATGCTTTCAACTGAACCTTACAGCAGCACACGTAGAGGGAAATTTTTACACACAGTATTCAGGGAACCAGGACCTAAATTACCCATTTGGAACAACTCAGACTTTAAAACATCGGTTTACAGGGCATGGGCACTTCCCTGATGGACCAGTAAATTGCTTTGAGCAGGACATATAGGCTCAGATTCAGCTGTTGACATCTCTCACGTACCATATCATCAGGGAATGGAATCACAAATCTTGTACAACACTGTGATCAGGCAACTACCACTTAACGGTAAGGCTGAGTTGAAGTCACACTTGAATAACGCAGGATGTAGTATACCGTGGAATGGTACCACAAACAAAGGTTACACATGAATGCCACATAACACCTCCATCATTAAAGACATCTTCACAGAATATGTCATTATGGCACCATGTCCTAATGGAAGTGACCTGTTCTCCAGCGGTAACACATTTGGACCGGATCCAGACATCAAAATTTAGAGGCAACATTACATGGTGGAAAATTTCCAGAGACACTGTTTATGGCTTTAATGACTATCTGTTATGGAGTCCCCTACTGCAGGCTAACAGCACAACTTACTAACTCCCACTTAATATGACAAAATGTGGGCAATTCGGGTACCCAACAGTTAAGACGATGGTTCCCAGTTGTGACACCTATACAATCATACCTAATGAGTTTCAGCACAGAAGAGGTACATGAGGCACATGATCTTTACTTGTGATCATTTTAATAGCCTTACAGCTAGGAGTCCAGCTACATTAGGTCCTTTTACACCTTCATGGTATAAGACACAAATCAATTACAGGTCCTACCTACAATAGATGTTTTGCAAGCAGCTTACAATAAATGACACATAGAATGCTACCTTAATATCAAAATCTGCAATCTATATAACATAACAAAGGAAGGACCCATACTGGTTTGTCCATTAGAACAACTAGATGCAATATATTTTTATTACCTTCTGGTTAATAAAACCTCAAATATACAAGGAAGATCACCAGCATGGTGGGAAATATTGGGAATCGATTTTAATGCAAACCTAGTAACATTAATTAGTAACATTAACATAGATTGAGTCAGGTGTGCAACGATATTTTTTTTCATTGATCCAACCATCAGATGCATGCTGGGTAGAACACATATGCTCAGCACAGCATCCTATTTATGAGAATAAAACCAGATGGATTCGTCTATACCAATTTATATAGCTAAAGGAGCTACCTTTGACAAATGTGGTGTATCACCCAACTTCACAGGCCCATGTATTATTGAGAGAGGATTTTGGAATACTACACATTGTATGAGAATTTTCCCTTGGAAAACAATGGGTACATGACATTACCAAACCAACACCAAAACTCCTCAAGCCATTTGAGGATTTTTGAACCTGTATTACTTAACCCTGTGAGAACTGTATATAAACCAATGAGGCAGAGAGTTGAAATAACAGAAGGAATAATTCAATTTGTTCTATATACAGCCTGAATGTAAAATTTATGCAACAGAAATAGGAATGACCACCCACTGATAAAATTAGACTTAAAAAAAATTACAGTTCCTGGTAGGACTGAGTATCATTGCTAACTTAATTATCTCTGGGCTCCAAGAAGCAGAAATCCAGACTATTAAGCAGGAGCTATTTGCATTTAAAAAACATGTTCACCCCCCTATCTAATGCAGTGGGTTACTTAAGTTCAAAGATCTCCTCAGCATTCAGAGAACTACATTCCATGATCACCACGCCTACCAACTGGAATTTAACTGTAACGCTGACCTTAAGGTTGAGGCCCCCCAACAAAATTTACTCGATCTTAGAAATTTCTACATAAGAGAACAATTTAAAAAATGGTTGCTGCATGGGGCACCTGGGTGGCTCAGTCAGTTGTGTCCAACTCTTGATTTCGGCTCAGGTCATGATCTCATGGTTTGTAAGTTCGAGCCCCGCATTGGGTTCTGCACTAATAGCACAAAGCCTGCTTGGGATTATCTCTCTCCCTCTCTCTCTCTCTCTGCCCTTTGTCCCCACTCTCTCTCTAAATAAATAAATAAGTAAATTTAAAAAACATATTTGCTACAGAATCAGCCTACTAGAGAAATCATGAAATGATATCAGAAACATGATTTAACAGGCAAAATGTTTCCTTCTGACTGGACAGAGTCTCTCTTACAATTAGACACTTCCAGGCCAACAGGTTGACAATACAGGACAATATAAGCTTTCACTGTTGAGACTATTAGGTGGTCAAAGCCTATTAGCATCTGACACGTACAGAAAACCACAGCAAGTACATGGTAACATAGCATTTTGGGCAACCCACTCACTCTTGTGGATTGATGGATATTTACTACCCAAAGAGAAATTTGCCTGAACTGGAAATCAATGCTAACCTTCTTCTTCTCACAACAGCATCCACAGAAAGATTATTCTTAGACCTGGGACACTTTTCAACTGGAAATGATACCATCGTCACCATAGACAAGGAATATTAAGTATAATATTAAAATATTATATGCTCTTAATGTGACATTTAATAATGTTACCAAAATGGATACCTTTGACTCAGAATATTCATGTGAGGATTTTCCAACATCCTCTCATAGCATACTAAAGCAACAGTTACCTTGGGTAAAAATTAATGAGATTGAGAAACTTTGGATGAAAACTTAGAAGGACTTGGAGCAGCCCACAAAACCTTGACCAACAAGCTAACCCTTTGAAAGTGCTGCACATGTCATTCACGCGGCCTCAGCACTCATCGACACAAACCTAGCCGCACTGAGCAGAAGTATTCACAACTACATAATAAATGTTTCTTTCTAGAATTGCTAAAGAAACCTTTTAAATACATCATTTGTTCTGGCTCATGCTCTCACCAATAACACTTTAAAATACTTAAAGATGGGGTGGAATTATTTTTCTACTCATATTTGAGAATCCATTAAGGAATCCCTTCTATTGCTTTTAGGTATGATTTTTGCCATCTTATTAAAAATGCTGTTATCGTGTTATGTACCTTCAGGCTCAAGAAGGGAAGATTACAAAAAGACTATGATTAGCCATACTCTTGCTGTTCTTTTCTGTATGTGCTGTGAGCCTATGTTGAAGATTTCCTGCGTATTTTTGGACTTCTACCATATTTGATAGTATGATTTTCACTGGATTTATTTAATTGTTTTGTTGATTTGTTAACTTACCTTCATCAAATTCAGATTTACTTTGGTTTCTGACTTAATTCTTATTAGATATGAATTTGAGTCCAAATTTTGATTCTGATTTGACTTTACAACCTGACTTAATTGACATTTGATTTAATCCTTCATTGATTTTGCCTTACTCTAAATTGATTTACCTTTATCTGATTCAATTTATTTTATCTAACTTGTTTTGATTTGTTGTGATTTTCACTTTATGATGTCAATTGACATTTCACATGATTTGAGATTGATTTGTTCGATTTTCATTGGAACCATTGCATGACTTAGATTTGCCTTTATCCATAGCGGAATAAAACCATACTGCAAACCTGGTTAAAAACATATTTGATGGGGTGCCCGGGTGGCTCAGTCGGTTAAGCGTCCAACTTCGGCTCAGGTCATAATCTCACGGTTCATGGGATTGAGCCCCGCATCGGGCTCTGTGCTGACAGCTAGCTCAGAGCCTGGAGCCTGCTTCAGATTCTGTATCTCCCTCTTTCTCTCTCTGACCCTCCCCTGCTCACGCTGTCTCTCTCTCTCCCTCTCTTAGAAATAAATAAAACATTAAAAAAAATTAAAAACAAACAAAAACCATATTTGATTCTTGTACAGCCTTTATGGATTAGTCAGGAGTAATCACAGGATGGGATGGAGAGCAAGATGGAGTCATTCATTTCAAGCAGGGACCCAATCAAGAAAGCGGCCAAGGGCCCAGCAGCTGTGACCGGCTATCTCCCGAAGCAGCACAGACCGGCCGCACTAAGGGCTGATAAACAGTAAGGCCACAGAACGTCGAGGGACCAGGGACTGACAATCACCAGAACCAGAAGAGGCCTGCGAAGGCCCAGCCTGATTAAACTCCTTTAAGAAGGAGGACGGCCAACTGTCAGCCTCTCCAGACGCTGACCCTTCCACGTGGGGCCGCAGTGGAGAGGCAGCGGCCCCGCACAGTCGGCCTGGCTGATCCCGGACACGACGGGCCCTCCGCGGCTCGAACAGTAAGCAGCACGCGTGGGAGCTGAGCCGGACCAGACCGCCGCCCTGCCTCGGCTGCCTCCGGGACTGCCTTGGCCTTAGGTTCGTTAGCTTCTGACCTTCGTGGTATGATTGTCCTGTGACTTCGTGTCTTGTTGTATGTGACAGGTATGAAGCCGAGTTAAATGCGTAGTGAAACGTCATTGAGTTTGGAATCCTGAAGCTGCTTGACACTTAGGTTAACCTTGCTATGCGACTGAATAAGGCCGACGCTGTGGAAAAGACACAACGTGCCTTTACTGTGTGCTTGAGCCACCCTCCAAGGAGGTTCTGTCTGCAGCCTGGAGGTTCCACGGGCTGTGATCCCAGCTGGAGTTTCTGGGCCGAGACACTTGGGGAATTTGTTCTGAGATGTCCAATTAACCTCCTCCCCGACTCTCGATGAATTTAAAAATGCCTCAGGGCCCTGGAGGTTTAAGGGAGACACAATAGTTTCCTAAAGTGGAAATGAGAGGTCTACAGTTTTCCTTTTTTTGGAAAATTTTTCTCTTTGGAGTTGCATATATGGGTTTTA
Source organism: Proteles cristata cristata (assembly GCA_017311185.1). Lineage (NCBI taxonomy): Eukaryota > Metazoa > Chordata > Mammalia > Carnivora > Hyaenidae > Proteles > Proteles cristata. The sequence goes on along the minus strand of JAESUZ010002849.1, from coordinate 1,865,150 downwards.
TTAATAAATGAATGGCTCAAATTGAGTAGCAAGAGTCTTACTCAAGTACAAAAGACAGGACAGAAAGATATATCTTAATTAGTATATTAGTCTATTACATCTTGTTTTTATCAGGGACATATATGTTAAAAGTGACAGCTGTCAGATAGAATCAACGTTAGGCTAGGAAAGCAATATTTAATGTCAAATTTTTGTCCTCTGAAAAATATTCTATCTGACCTCCAGAGATTTCATTAGTTACATTCCACAATGGACTTTCCAATGGATAAGGCACAGGGCATCTGGGAGGCTCAGACGGTTAAGCATTTAACTCTTGATTTCAGCTCAGCTCATGATCTTGTGGTTTTGTGAGTCTGAGCCCCGTATCGAGCTCTGTGCTGACAGCATGCATGCAGGCTGCTTGGGATTCTTGCTCTCGCTCTCTCTCTGCCCCTCCCTTACTCGTGCTCTCTCTAGCTCTCTCAAAATAAATAAATGAACTTAAAAAACATAAAATGGACACCATGCTACAGGGCACTATGAATGTTTGCTTGCTAAGCTCATGGCTGAAGCTATAGTCATCATAATATAAAGTCCTTCCTTTTTTTTTTTTTTTACAAATAGTTTATTGTCAAATTAGTTTCCACATAACACCCAGTGCTCATCCCCACAAGTGTCCTCCTCCATGCCCATCCCCTCCTCCCCCACACATCCATCAGTCCTCAGTTTTTGTCAGCATTCAAGAGTCTCTCATGGTTTGCCTCTCCCCTTTCCCCCACCATTTCTGCCCTTCTTCTCCCCCTTGGTCCTCTGTTAAGCTCCTCCTAATCCTCCTATACGTGCACACATATGATATTTGTCTTTCTCTGCCTGACTTATTTCGCTCAGCATAACACCCTCAAGGTCCATCCATGTTGCTACACATGGCCAGATTTCATTCTTTCTCATTGCCATGTAGTATTCCATGGTATAGATAAACCACATCTTCTTGATCCATTCGTCTGTTGATGGACACTTAGGCTCTATAAAGTCCTTCCTAAGGAAAGAGGGAAGTTGGAGACCAGCACTCACTGACAGCCTACTGCTATGTAGCTCTCACATGCCTTAATCTCATTTAGTCCTTATAAGAAACCTTTAAGAAAGCCATTATTGTCCACTATTTACAGATAGGAAGAAATCAAGGCTCACTTAAATAACCTGGCTGATTTGGTACTTACCAAAACTGGAAATGACTGTAACCTTGGACCTAGTAGCTCTGCGTCTAGGAATTTATCCTGCTGTCAGACTTGTGTGAGAAGGAAGTTCAATAAACCATTGCTTTGTAATAACCCCAAACAGATAGCAGCCTATATGTTTGTCAATAGGACTGTTGCAATAAATATAGTATAGCCACAAAAATGAAATATTTTAAGAGGTATTAATAATCCTAAAAAATGAAATATGAGGAAGCCCATAAGAAAGTGGTAATATTCCAAGAGGTATTAATAAAGGTAAGAAGAACATCATAGTACAATCCATTTGTGTCAATAAAAATATGAAAATACATTGTCTAAAAATTTTTTAAAGAAAAACAACAAAAAAAGAAAATACATTGTCTAGGTCTAGGAAATTCTTGAAAAGATTCATCAGATGCTACTGTCAGAGGTTCTGCATATGTACATATTGCTGTATCTTAAGAATGAGTTTACATTTTAACAAACAACTAAATAAATATCTTGAGTAAGAGCACACACTAGAGTGTGGAAAAGTTAGGACTTGAACTTGAGTAACACTTTAATAAAGTTTCCATATTTTTTCTTATTTTTTTAAGTTTATTTTTTAAATGCTTATTTATTTTGAGAGAGAGCGTGTGCAAGTAGGGAAGAGGAAGAAAAAGAGGGAGAGAGGGAGGAGGGAGGAGGAGGAGGAGAGAGAGAGAGAGAGAGAGAGAATCCCAAGCAGGCTCTGTGCTGAGAGCAGGGCTTGAACCCAGGAACACTGAGATCATGATCTGAGCAGAGATCAAGAGTCAGATGCTTCGGGGCACCTGGGTGGCTTAGTCGGTTAAGCGTCCGACTTTCGCTTAGGTCATGACCTCGCACTTCGTGGGTTCGAGCCCCGCGTCAGGCTCTGTGCTGACTGCCAGCTCAGAGCCTGGAGCCTGTTTCAGTCTGTGACTCCCTCTCTCTCTGACCCTCCCCTGCTCACGCTCTCTCTCTCTCTTTCTCCTAGAAATAAATAAAAAAACATAAAAAAAAATGGGGGGGGCTTCACCAACTGAGCCCCTCAGGTATCCCCTCCATATTCTTTTAAACCTGAGAGCTGGATACAGCTCCCCGCAGCAGATCAATAATGAGTGTTTTGCTAGGAGGTCAAGGTTGCTCCTGTGACCTATGCTTTCTGCATGCTCGGTTGGCAAGCTCTTGGCAACCAGTCATTTTGGGCACCTGGCACCGAGAAAGCACGAGACCGGAGTGCAAGGTTTTCCTACTTGAACAATTTCCATAGTTCTGGTTTCATTTTTGGAAGTAACCGCAGAGACACCAAACTCAGAATAACCAATGAGAATCAGTAAATAGTTAAATGAAAGCGAATCACTACTTATATTCTTGAGGCTTTGTATTCTAGAGCCCTGAAGTGCAGTCATTGGTGTGGTTGTCACGTGAGCCCGATCCCCACCTCTGTCTCATACCGCCTCCCAGAGCTCTGCTTCACCACACTGGCCTCTCCCTTCCTCCTGACTCATGAGCATCACACCCCCTTCCAGGGAAGGGACCAGCACCAGCTTCTTGGGTTGGCATGTGACCTGTGCAGAAGGGCCTGTCCTTGCTTTAGTGCTCTTTGTCACCACCTTTAAATTCTTCATAGGTTTGAATAAGGGGCCTCACAATTTCATCTCGTGCCAGGACTCCTAAATTATGTTGCTTATGTTGTTCCCTTGTCTGAAATACTCTCCGCCCACCTACCATCCACCCTCCACCCAAAGCCAACATACCAGCTACGCTCCAGAGTGAGCGGTGAGCCGTCAGAGCACTTATGATTCTCAGGGAGATCTTCCCTGCCCCCAGTCTTAGTCAAATTCTGTCAATTTGAGCTCTCACAGTGCTGGTTTCCTTGCCTTTGGAAACCTCTCTCAGTCTGTAATTCATTACAGTGACCATTAGCTTGCCTCCCCCATCAGACTGTAAGTAAGTTGAGGAAAGGAGTCTCCAGGCCCTGGGCTCACACCCGCCCCTGTGCCCTTAGCTCGCAGGAGCCCCCACCAGCACTGTGCAGAACGAATGAGTTAATGGATGAGTGAGAGGAGTTAACAAATCACAAACGAAGCAATAGAGCATTTGCCTGAGTCTATTTTCGAGCAGCTGGTAGGATTCTGTGGAACACATCTGAAAACCACTGTCTCTCTCATTGACCATGTTAATGCGAACCATTGCACAATACAGGTTTCCACAAGTTTTATTATTCAAGAACATCCTGTTTTCTTTAAAAAAAAAAAAAAAAACTTCTCAAAAGTGTTATTCTTCTCCAAAGCTTTATGAATTCATTTTGTGATATGATGTTGCTTTCTACTCGTGTGTGTGAAAATAAAAGTGCTCAATGGATCAGGATTTATTGGCGATATTAAAGATGCAATAAATAAAGAGTTTAATTATGTTCAGGGTCTCTCGAGTGTGACTTATCATTGAAGCGCACATCTCTTATGCACTTTCTAGCTATTGGTTGGCATTTGTTGCTCTTGGATGTAATTACCAAGTTCACGGGATTGTAAAATGCCAGTCTACTCATTCACAGGTGCAGAAACGAGACCAGGGCAGTTAAATGACTTACCCTTGGCCGTGAATTAAGCCAGAGCAGGGACAAGAGCCTGCTTCTTTCATTCCAGGTCTCCAGAACATGTCATTTTCAACCTCCAAATATTTTAGGTGAGAGGTTTGTGTCTGAATGGAGGTTTGTGAAGGTCGGGACAGTCATTGTTAAAAACAGGACAAGGACTCCCGTCCGGGAGGAGCTACCCACCCGCACTAGGAGAACAGAAGAAGGAAGCATGACATCATTTTCTCTCGTGTCACAAAGCCCAGCTGCCTGTGAAACAGCGGCTTCTCCCAAACTACAAAGCTGGCGTTGAAAACCCCACTGACGCCTCCCTCTTCCCTCCCGGCCGCCTCCTTCCTCTGGCAGGCTTCCTCAGGGACGGCACCCTACACCGGGAGGCCCGCAGATCCCAGAACCCCAACACTGAGCCTGGCTCCAGTCATTATTCCCTCTCTAGCCTGAGGTCCCAGCACTCGCTTGGGTGAGAACGCAACTGATCAGCGACGGAACTGGAGCTGCCTTTGCAGACGGATTTTGGTTCTAACAAGACTGCACTTTCTAGAGGAAAAAGAGCCCATAGCCGAGCAACAGAGCTGCTCTGTTTAGGGTTTGCATTCTTTTTTTTTTTTTTTTTTTTACAAATAGTTTATTGTCAAATTAGTTTCCACATAACACCCAGTGCTCATCCCCACAAGTGTCCTCCTCCATGCCCATCCCCTCCTCCCCCCCACATCCATCAGTCCTCAGTTTTTGTCAGCATTCAAGAGTCTCTCATGGTTTGCCTCTCTCCCTTTCCCCCACCATTTCCGCCCTTCTTCTCCCCCTTGGTCCTCTGTTAAGTTCCTCCTAATCCTCCTATACGTGCACACATAGGATATTTGTCCTTCTCTGCCTGACTTATTTCTCTCAGCATAACGCCCTCAAGGTCCATCCATGTTGCTACACATGGCCAGATGTCATTCTTTCTCATTGCCATGTAGTATTCCATGGTATAGATAAACCACATCTTCTTGATCCAATCATCTGTTGATGGACACTTAGGCTCTTTCCAGGTTTCAGCTATTGTGGAGAGTGCTGCTATGAACATTGGGGTACATGTGCTCCTATGCCTCAGCACTTCTGGATCTTAGGGTTTGCATTCTTACCACGCCAGGGAGGTCGACGGCTGGTGGCAATAGAACCGCCATTGAATCCTGCCTGCGTTTGTTCCTTGACATTTAGTTGTTATGATGCACTTAGGAAGTTAAAGTACTTTGATTTTAACTAAAGCAATTAGTAACTTCATTGCTGTGACTCAGAAACTCTCTGGCCCCAAACTCATTTTATCACATTGACATGTTTTTGTTTTAATGTTTATTCTTGAGAGAGAGAATGAGTATGAGCGGGGGAGGGGCAGAGAGAACGAGGGAAACAAAATCTGAAGCAGGCTCCAGGCTCTGAGATGTCAGCACAGAGCCAGGCACGGAGCTCGAACTCACAGACGGTGAGATCATGACCTGAGCTGAAGGTGGACACTTCACCAGCTGAGCCACCCAGGCGGCCCTCACATTGACAAGTTTTAAAATTCATCTTTTAAAAACTGGAAGTTTCTTAGACACAACTCTGACGTTTCAGCAAAACACAAATGCAGTCCGCATGCTCTTTTCTTCTCCTTTCTTCCTTAGGAGCCCAGACTTTGCTGTCCATGGATCTGTTACTTACAACCCATGTAACCTCGGGTACGTTTTGTTAACTTTTTCAGCCTCACTTTCCTGAGCTGCAAAATGAGGGTGATAACAGTACCTGTTGTCATGGGTTTGTTGTGTATGTTAAGTTGGATAAGGAGCTCAAAGGACTTTGTATGTTTCATCCACAATAAGCACTCAATAAATATAACCCTTGTTTCTTTCTCAAGTCAAAGTTTGATTGTCCTTATGTTCCAATAACTCAGGGCCCAACTTAGCACTGGGTCAACCAATATGAAATTACTGCCGGCATAGGAATGTATGAGAGCCGCTGGGGAACGGGGTGAAGATGTGTGACCGTCACAAGTTGGAGGATGGAATGTGTGGGGTCTAGGATGGACCCCCAGCGTCGGCCTGGGTCTGGCACAAGACTGCTTCTCTCACTTTCTGAGCTAGATGCAGTTAAAGTGAACCTCAAGGGTGGCCTTGAAATTAACAACAAGGGGTGTGACGGTGCCTTTCCAATCACAACAAATGTGTTAAGCCCTCACCTTGTCTCCGCCACGGTTAGAGATGAGGGCCCCTGCTCCCTCAGAGCTGCCAGTACGTGGGGGGCGGGGAGGACAATAAACCACAATACACATACACCCTGCCAGGTGCGTCAGTAAGCGCTCTGGTGGAAAGTCAAGCAGGGGAAGGAGATAAAGTGAAGGCAGAGAGGTTCTCTTACATAAGGCTTTCCCTTGGTGTTAGGCTAGCTGACAGTATGCATGAAAGTGAATGTCTTTTTGTTTGGGTTGCTTAGCTGATTGGTTGGCTTCAGTTTTTGTTCCATTTTGACTCAGTCACTTCTCTCTTCCGCTGTCCGGGAGACACAGTCCAAGTAAAATACTCGGAAATAGCGTGCAGAACTGGAGATCTAGCAGGAATCCCACTGTTAAGATCTGAGCGCGTGGGGACAGTGGGTCACCGCACAGATGTTAGTGAGACTGCACAGATGTTTGCACTTGGTTCTGGGCTCGCCTGTTTGCTCGGAATGGGTGTCCCCAACCCCCAGAAGGAAGGCTGGGATAGGAGATTGAGATGGGGCAGTAATGATACCACTGGCTAACCAGCTGGCTTCCCAAATGATCTCCCAGCTCCAGCATCCCGTGCACCCTGATACTTTACTGTAGGACATTGCTTCCATTCTCTGACCTGCTATGGACAGACTCTAGTGGGAATCTGATATCAGAAACAAATTTACAGATGGTGACTGGGCGCAATGAAGTGAATGACAGAGGAGGAATAGTTGGGTGCAAAGAACTTTTTGCTAGATCGTATGTCATTGTTCAAGTCACAGGCTATAGTTACTTTTAAAGCTAAAAAGCCCCTGGGGCGCCTAGGCGGCTTAGTCGGTTGAGCGTCCAACTTTCGCTTAGGTCATGATCTCGCGGTTCCTGGGTTCGAGCCCCGCGTCGGGCTCTGTGCTGACTGCCAACTCGGAGCCTGGAGCCTGTTTCAGTCTGTGACTCCCTCTCTCTCTGACCCTCCCCTGCTCACGCTGTCTCTCTCTCTCTCTCTCCTAGAAATAAATAAAACATAAATTTAAAAAAAAATAAATAAAGCTAAAAAGTCCCACCTAACATGTTAGTACACACACAGATGCACTTACACACCTGCTTACACACACATACTATGCTTTGTGGGAGGCATTTCCTCTTCTTTTAAAAAAAAAATAGTTTATTATCAAGTTGGTTTCCATATAACACCCAGTGCTCATCCCAACAAGTGCCCTCCTCCTTGTCCATCACCCATTTTCCCCTCCTCCCCACCCCCCATCTGCCCTCAGTTTGTTCTCAGTATTTAAGAGTTTCTTGTGGTTTGTCTACCTCCCTCTCCTTAACTACTTTTTCCCCCTACCTTTCCCTCATGGTCCTCTGTTAAGTTTCTCCTGTTCCACATATGAGTGAAAACATATGGTATCTGTCCTTCTCTGTCTGACTTATTTCGCTCAGCATAACACCCTCAAGGTCCATCCGTGTTGCTACACATGGCCAGATTTCATTGTTTCTCATTGCCATGTAGTGTTCCATTGTATAGATAAACCACATCTTCTTGATCCTTTCATCAGCTGATGGACACTGAGGCTCTTTCCATGTTTTGGCTATTGTGGAGAGTGCTGCTATGAACATTGGGGTGCATGTACCCCTATGCATCAGCACCCCTGTGTCCCTGGGTAAATTCCTAGCAGTGCTATTGCTGGGTCATAGGGGAGTTCTATTGCTAATTTTTTGAGGAACCTCCACACTGTTTTCCAGAGCAGCTGCATTAGTTTACATTCTGTGGGAGGCACTTCTAATGACGGCGCTCGCTAACACCAATGCAGGGTATTTGCTGCTAACGCCGCGATTTAGAGCTGGTAAATGTGAATTACAGGCCTTTGATCAGAAAGGTGACCTACTGCTGAATGGAGAGCAGGGGGCCCTCCGGATTTGGTCAGTCCTTGCCTTGAAATTCATTTCTGCTGCGTCCACCTGTGTGAATTAGAGCAGACAATTTAATCTTGACCCTCAGTTTTCTCATTTATAGTGATATTGTCCTAAGGCTTGTCTAGGAGCTTCAGCGAAACTGCCTTTAACCGAGTAGTCTGCTATCCTAAAAGATCTAATAGTTAATCAATACCTCTGCACTTGGGGAGCTGGTTTCTAGTCACGGTTCTCAGATCTATAACAGGTTTCCTGACGTGGCCCACATTGGCTACGGATGTTTCATCATTCACATCCAGGACCTGTATTTGCTCACTCCTATGGCGTTTCTTTCTTTCTTTTCTTCGGTGTTCCCTTTCTTCATTCTCACTGCGGTTCCATTCAGCCACGGGATATACTCAATCTCTTCCCTGAGGCATCTAGCATGTCTAGCTTCTCGGGATTTTTACACACGCCTCAGCAATTCTCCTGCTTCTTAAGATCATTAAACTTCTGATTAAGTCCAGAAATGTCAAAATGCAAAATATTCTTTTAAGTAAAAATGGGTGTAGAAATGTACAATTCTTATAAATCCAAGCTCTGTGTTAGTTTCAAAATAGGTAACAAGTTTAATGTTATAGAAACAGAGATTTTAAGCTCAGTTTTTACAAGTATTAAATATGCAGCTGTTCAGAAACACATGATTCATTTTTTTAATTAAAAAATTTTTAATGTTTCTTTATTTTTGAGAGAGAGAGACAGAGACAGAGTGCGAGCCAAGAGGGGCAGAGAGAGAAGGAGACACAGAATCTGAAGCAGGCTCCGAGCTGTCAGCACAGAACCCGACACAGGGCTCCAACCTACAAACCGTAAGATCATGATCTGAGCCAAAGTTGGACACTTAATCAACTGAGTCATCCAGGCACCCCATTTTTTAAAAGAAAATTTTTAAGTTTATTTATTTTGGAGAGAGAGATGGAGGGAGGGGCAGAGAGGGAGAGAGAGAATCCCGAGCAGGCTCCTCACTGTCAGCATGGAGCCTGACGCAGGGCTTGAACTCACAACATGACCTGAGCTAAAAACCAGAACAGGATGCTCAATAGACTGAGCCACCCAGGTGCCCCTGAAACCCATATGATTCTTATACATAGTCACCATCTAGCTGGTACCTGTCCATGTCAATATTTGCAAAGTAAAGGTACGGTTTTCAGGAAGTGATTGTTTATTGCTTTGAATAATGCACACCGAAGGCTGGCCCAGGGCCTGGCCTCGTACCTAGGGATTCAAGGAAGAGTGACTCTTCTTATGGCTAGTTTGGTCTATTAGCTGCTTTTTAAAAAAAAAATGTTGATTTACTTATTTATGAGAGAGAGCACAAGCAGGCAAAGGGCAGAGAAAGAGGGAGATACAGAATCTGAAGCAGGCTCCAGGCTCCGAGCTGTCAGTACAGAGTCCGATGCGGGGCTTGAACCCATGAACCGTGAGATCATGACCTGAGCCAAAGTCGGATGCTTCACCAACTGAGTCACCCAGGCGCCCCTATTAGCTTTTTATTTCATTCATAAAATATTTATCATGAGCCTCCAATGTACAAAGAGCTGTGGTAGATAAGATCAAAGTCATGAAAATGCATTTCTTGTGTCCCTAGAATTGAAAATAAAAGGAAAATAAGGGGGGGAAAAAAGTCCATCGTGTCACCACACTCAGAGGCCCCAGGCAGTCCTGGCGGGCTATTCAGTCTTACTAAGCAAATGTCATGTGTTCTTTCTAGAAGCAGAACTCTCATGCTACTTCCGTAAGCCACGGAGAGAAATACCTAAAGTGAAGAGAGGGAAGAGCTCTAAAAAGCAGAACAATCCAGGGCTGTCTGTTAAACCTCACTACCCCGACCTAAAACCCCCGTGTGCTCGCTCCCAAGGCTCGCCTGCCTCACAATCATGCCCCACCGGAAATGTCTCCCACTAGAATGTAACTGTTAGAGGCTCACTTGGCATGTTCTTTTGAAAATGTAATTGTTTTTTGGGGGGGAGGATTAAGGAACTGTTGGTTTCTTGTTTAAAACCAGCCTAATAAATATTCAGTAGATTAAGTTGATTGAAATGAAAAGGAAGTGAATAATTTTGTAACAGTTATTAACCCTGTTAGAAATTAGATACCTGTCTTCTGAGCACGACTGGGTCAGCTAAAACAGCGATCCAAGTTTTTTTCCTCAGTGGGCACAGTTATCAGATCCAGCTACATATTTTGTGGGTCCCAGAACAAGATGACAATCTATTAACCTTTGTTCAAAAATGATTAAGAATTTCAAAAGAATGAAATCAATCTTACCTCACACCGTACACAAGCATTAACTTCTAATAGACTAAACACTTAAATGTGAGATCTGAAACTACAAAACTTCTAGAAAAAAAAGTGTAGGCGAATATCTCCTTGACATTGGTCTTGGTAATGGTTTTTGGATCTGAAAGCAAAAGTACAGCAAAAAAGCAAAAATATGTTAGCAGGATTCTATCAAAGCAAAAAAAATCTGTACAACAAAAGAAATAAGAAACAAAAACAAAAAGGCAACCTATGGAACGGGAGAAAATATTTGCAAACCATATATCTCAGGGGTTAATATCCAAACTATAGAAGGAACTCATATATCTCAATAGCAAAAATCCAAATAACTGGATTAAAAAATGGGTAGAGGATCAAAACAGACATTTTCCCAAAGAAGACATACCAATGGCCAACAGGTATATGAAAAGGAACTCAACATTGCTCATCATCAGGGAAATTCAAATCAAAACCACAATGAGATACCATTTCCCACCAGTTAGAATGGCTATTATCAAAAGACAACACATAAGAAGTGTGGTGAGGGTTTGAAGAATAGGGAGCCCTTGGGTACTATTTGTGGAAATGTAAACCGATGCAAACACTGTGGAAAACAGTTCCTCAAAAATTTAGAACTCACTGAGCCCCCCAAGTCTCCAAAAGACTACAGTGAATTCTTAAGTCCAAAGGAAAATAATCTCAGATTGAACTGAAAATGCTGAAAGGAATCAAAAAGAACAAAGAGGCTAATACACAGATAAACATAAAGGAATATTGTTTTGTGAAGCCATACTAGTAATGCCTCATGGAAATTAAAATGAGTGACAAGGTCAATACAAAAGTCTATAGGGGTAACAATAGAATTAAAAGTGTTCGAAGGTGTTAGGATTTGAGGGTATAGTTTCTAGACTCTATTAATTATTCATGATTTGGTCAGTAGTGTAAACACAAAGATTTGTGTATGATAACTAAAAAGTTTATACAGGGATCAATGGAATAATAAAATACTTAATTCAAAGCAAGAGTGAATACTTAATTCAAGTTAAGAGATTAAAGGAACACTAACCAGTTAGGTCAAAGCTTGGAGAAAGAATACGATGGCTGGAAATCATCTCAAATTTACCAGCAATTACATGAAATAAAAATGTACAAAATATTAATTTCTTTTTAAAGGCCCTGTGATTCATTCTTTAGAATCTTTGACAAATATTTTGGACATTCCTTTATTGAAACAAAAAAAAAAAAAAAAGAATTTCAAGACAGGAATAGCAGAGCATTACACCAGGTGTAGAGACCTTTTAAGCATGGGACTCCTGTGCAACTGTACAGGCTGTAGCCAGTGATGCCTCCCCTGACAATTAAGTTTTCCCACAAGAAATAGTTGTCACCTATGATTAGGATAATCAGATAATTTCAAAAGGAGGTGGAATTTGAGCTGTATCTTGAGAAACAGGTGACAATTCAGTTTTTTAATGCAGAAAGAATGGTGTAAGCAAGGATACAACAATGAAACAGGTCAGGCTGTATTCTTCGGATGTCAGCTAGACCAGCTTTCCTGGAGCAGAAGTTGTCCAGTGGAAAATAGAGCTAGAAAGATAGGTAGAGGGTAGATTATGACTTTGGGAAGCCATAAGAAACCATTAGAAAGTATCTTAAGGTGCCTGGGTGGCTCAATCAGTTAAGCACCTGACTTTGGCTCAGGTCATGATCTCATGGTTTGTGAGCTCGAGTCCCACTGAAGTGGGCACAAACCCTGCTTCAGGTGAGCACAAGCCCTGCTTCACGTGAGCGTGAGCCCTTCTTTGGGTGGCCCCACTTCTCTCTCTGCACACCCCCAACAGCCTCTAAGCCCCTCGTGGGATTCTCTCTCTCCTCTCTCTCTGCCCCTCGCTCACTTGTGCCCTCTCTCACCCCCCAAAAAAGTATCTTAGAGTAATGTCTCTGCTGTTTGGAGCAGCTGGACCCAAGAGGGAAGGAGACAGATGAGAAAACCCTTGGGTAGTTGAAGATATTTATTCATATAGTAGTTATGGCCACACTATAACTGAAATTTTGGGACTGAAAGAAGTGATATGCCCATTAGAATCTTAAAGGTCAAGACAATGCTGATATGAGCAAAAATATCCAAAAACACCTTAAAGAGATAAAATGGTTCCTTGGAATGCAAAAGTCAACAATGATTAGATTAAAGGTATTAACATATTTGAAGAAAGGAAATGCCTGTCCATAGGGGGTGTTTGGCTTGATTTGGTAACAAGGAGAGGAGAGCCCAGAGGCCAACCTGGCAGGGCATGGGGACACCTATCCCGGACTCTGGGGCCTTCCCCGTCCTGGCCTTGTGGGGAAGGCTACCTTAGCCTGATGCCGGTAAACATAGGGAAAGCAAGTTCCTGGGCTCTGATTCCAAGCTCATAAAACACTTTGCATAGCTTCTTGCCTAGAGGGAGAGAAGCTTCTGGAAAAAGACTCATGTGTCCCACACCCTTGTCAGTCAGACTCATTATAGGAGAGCATACTGGCATGCCAAAGTAGCTGTCACTCTCCCAAGCCTCGTTTGTGTGAGTCTGCTCCTCTGATGCAGAGCCATGACTACGGGGGTGACAAATCACTTCCTGAGCCTGCGAGGTGGGTGGCCACAAAATACCACTGTGCTTTGCACCATGACAGTGTGCCGCTGTGGCCATCTCGGTGACAGGCCAAACTTCCCCAGGGAATGCGTTCCTCAGTATTGCTACTTACCAAGTATCGTCTTGCTTCTCTAAATGTCTAAACAATGGCATGGAAAGAAAAGAATCACCATGAGAGATGATTTTATTGTGATTTTCATTTATATTATTATGGGGAATTTCAAACATTCAAAAGTAGATAGAACGGTAAAATGAACTTCCAGGTACCACTCATCTGGACCCAGATATCATCAACCCCTAGTATTAGTTAGGTTTGTCCAGAGAAACAGGAACAACAGCGAGGGGTGGGGGGTGGGGGGAGTGTGGGGGAAGAGGGAGAAAGGGAGAGAGAGAAGAAGAGAGAGAGAGAGAGAGATTTTAAGGAATTGACTCATGGAAGGTGGAGGCTTGGTTAGTCCAAAATCTGATGGAGTAGGCCAGCAGGGTGGAGGCCCCAGGAAGAGTGAAGTTCAAGTCCAAAGGCAGCCTGCTCCTATCTGTTTCGTTTACTGAACACCTTTTTATGAAAAGTCCACCAGAATTTTACAGCAGGAAGCCTCCTGATGGTCTCCAATGATCCCCTGCTCCCAGTGTTTATTCCTTTGTATAATCCCCACCCTTTGAGTGTAGGCCAAACTTACGAATTGCTTCTTAATAAGTTGAGTAGTGCCAAAGAGGTAGATGGTTATAACAACCAAGGTTATTATAAAAAGACTGTGGTTTCCATCTTGAATGCCCTGGTGCACACACACACACTCTCTCTCTGTCTGTCTCTCTCTCATCCAAGCTGTCATGAGGACATCGGGCAGCCAGCGGAGAATTCCACATGGCAAGGAGCTGAGGTCTGCTTGCAACAATGCAAATACACTTGGATTTTACAGAGGTCTGCTGAGGCCTGCCCACATTTACACGAGCGAGCTTTGAGATATCTACTGCCTTGGCTGATGGTCCAACAGCAATCTCATGAGACACCCTCAGCCAGAGACACCCAGCTAAGCTCTATCTTAAATGAATGTTTGCTATTTGTAGTTATTAAATAGTGGGCTAATTTGTTATGTAGCAAGAGGTAATGAACACAAATTTGTACTAATAACTGGGAACACAATAGTTAACAAAGCACATCTTGGTTAATATATCACCATCCACACTCTCCTCCTAAGTATGAAGTCTGATTCCTACCTTGAAAAAAACGGGTGCCCTGGGGAGTCCCATGTCTTTAGCGTCCACTTTGGGAGGTAGCCCACCATCCTTCCCTGTCTTCTCCTGCTGCCTTTTCTTTTACCTCCATTGTAGTCTGGCCCTGCATTAGTAGCAGTTAGTCTCTAATCACTCCAGTTATGCTCCTTTAAGCTAAAATTTTTAATGTTTATTTTTGAGAGAGAGACAGAGACAGAGCGGGAGTGAGGAGAGGCAGACAGAGAGAGGGAGACACAGAATCTGAAGCAGGCTCCAGGCTCTGAGCTGCCAGCACAGAGCCCGACGCGAGGCTTCAGCTCACAAACCATGAGATCATGACCTGAGCCGAAGTCGGACGCTTAACTGACTGAGCCATTCAGGTGCCCTCCAATTATGCTTCTTAGTTAATAAGTTTATTATAGTTAATTGAATTGTATAAGTAGAACTTTATGCAACTACCCAGTATTGTAAGCTTCCAGGTGAGAGCAGGGAGGTTCCTGATGGGGGTTCTAGCACAGACTGCACTAGGGACCCCAAATGTGCAGGTCTCTTGGGGAATGCAGGAGGGCACTCCTGAGATTATGCGGATGCAAACTGATATTCAGGCTGAGGCATCTTGACTAGTTGTCATTCCAAGGAAACTGCTTTTCTTTTTTGTGTGTTATGGAATGTGGTTGGCGTTAAATGCATCTTTTTTTTTAAAAAGTGTATTTATTTTGAGAGAGACAGAGACAGCATGAATGGGGGAGGGGCAGAGAAGGAGAGAGAGAGAATCTCAAGCAGACTCTGCACTGTCAGCACAGAGCCCTACTCGGGGTTTGAACTCATGAAACCAAGAGATCAGGACCTGAGCTGAAACTGATAGTGAGACACTTAACCAGCTGAGCCACCCAGGTGCCCCTAAATGTATATTTAAAAATTTAAGAAAGGTGATTCTTTTACTCCATAAATAAGGAGAAAGGAAAGATAAGAACCAGTATATGGCCATTCCTTAAAAGTGGTATCAAGCTGGGGTGCCTGGGTGGCTCAGTCAGTTAAGCGTCTGACCGGCTCAGGTCATGATCTCGCGGTTCATGGGTTTGAGCCCTGTGTCGGGCTCTGTGCTGACAGCCAGCTCAGAGCCTGGAGCCTGTTTCAGATTCTGTATCTCCCTCTCTCTCTGGCCCTCCTCTGCTCATGCTGTCTCTCTCTCTCTCTCTCTGAAATAAATAAAACATTTAAAAAAAAATTGGTATCAAGCTATAGTTTTTAGAAATGTTTATTTTCTTAATTAATGTTTTTTTTTTTTTTCAGAGAGAGAGGTTGAGAGAGAGACAATGTGAGCAGGGAAGGGTCAGAGAGAGAGCCTGATGCAGGGCTCGAACCCAAGAACTGTGAGATTATGACCTGACCTGAGCTGAAGTCGATGCTTAACTGACTGAGCCACCCAGGTGCCTCATAAAAATGTTTATTTATTTTTGAGAGAGACAGAGTGCAAACAGGAGAGGGGAGGAGGGAGAGGCAGACACAGAACCTCAAGAAGGCTCTAGACTCCAAGCTGTAAGCACAGAGCCTGACATGGGGCTCGAACTCACAAACTGTAAGATCATGAACTGAGCTGAAGTCAGATGCTTAACCAACTGAACCCCCCAGGGGTCCTTGACAAAGCTCACTTAAAACTATAGTTTGGGGATCCCTGAGTGGCTCAGTCAGTTAAGGGTTAGACTCAGGCTCAGTCAGGATCTCACAGTCTGAGCCCTGTGTGGGGCTCTGTGCTGAGAGCTGGAGCCTGGAGCCTGCTTCCTTCCAGTTCTTTGTCTCCCTCTGCCCCTGCCCAGCATGCACCCTCTCTCTCTATCTCCCTCTCTCTCTAAAATAAACATTAAAAAATTTTAAACTGAGCTCTGCCAGATTCACATCAATCACTATTCAGGAAGCATTTATGGAATTCCTTCAGCATGAGAGCCTGGGGGGAAAAAAAAGACCAAGGCCACAGGTGTCTGCTGTTGAATTCATAAATCAGTGGAGAAAGTACCCATAAGCAAATGATCACAACACAGTAAGTAAAGGGTTAAGGAGCAGTATCATTTAGATCCTATATGGTGACATTTCCTCTCCCTTATCCTGGTCCCAGGAAACCCACGTTTTGTTACTATATTTTTGCCGTTCATAAAATGTCATAAAACGACATATAAATGAAACAGTACTACAGTTATAGTCTTCTATGGCTACTTCTTTAGCTCAGCATGAGGTTTTTGAAATTCACTCACGTTAGCTGTCATTCTTCTTTATTGCCAAGTAGTATTCCTTCACACAGACACAGCGTGATTTATCTGTTCTCTAGTCGATAAACATTCGGGCTGCTTCCAGTGTGAGGCTCTAACGAACGGTGTTGTGATGGACATTACACCCTACTCTTTTTTCAGACATACCTTTTATTTCTCTAGGAGATATACCTAGAAATGGAATCGAGTGAACATATGATCAGTGTATGTTTAACTTTACAAGACACTGACATAAATGTTTTTCTGTAACAGCTGTATCATTTTCCCTCCCCAACACAGATGCTTCAGTAGCTCGCCGACACAGCACTGTCCATCCTTTTTGTTTTCATCATTCTAGCGGGTAGGTAGGTGTACCTCATTATTCTAATTTGCGTGATCCTGATACCTAGTGATGTTGAATATCATTTAACTCATCTGTATGAAGTGTCTGTTCAAATATTTTGCCCATTTTATTTTTTTATTTCTTTTTATTATTTTTCTAAAGTTTTATTTATTTCTCAGAGAGAGAGACAGTGTGAACAGGGGAGGGCCAGAGAGAGAGGGAGACACAGAATCCAAAAGAGGCTCCAGGCTCTGAGCTGGCTGTCAGCACAGAGCCCGACACGGGGCTCGAACCCATGAGCGGTGAGATCATGACCTGAGCCGAAGTCGGACGTTTAGCCAACTGAGCCACCCAGCCTCCCTTATTTTGCCCATTTTAAAATTCGCTTGTTTGTCTTATCATTTAGTGGCAAGATTCTTAATCTATTTTGGATACAAGTTCTGTTTTTAAAAGTTTGTTTATTTTGAAAGAGAGAGAGAGAAAGAGCATGTGTGCAAGGGGGGTAGGGGCAGAGAGAGAAGGAGAGAGAGAATCCCAAGCACAGAGCCCAATGTGGGGCTTGAACCCACCAACCATGAGATCATGAGCTACTGAGCCACCCCCCAGGTGCCCAGATACAAGTTCTTTAACAGATGTAGTTTTATAAATATATTTTCCCAGTCTGCATCTTGCTTTTTCATACTTTTTTTTTTTTTTGCCTTTTCATTTTTGTTATCTTCAAAGAGGAAAATGTTTTAATTTCAAAGTCTGATATTTTTTCTTTTCTTTTTATATTTTCATTCTGGAATATTTTATTTTATTTTTTTTAATTTTTTTAATGTTTTATTTATTTCTAGGAGAGAGAGAGACAGCGTGAGCAGGGGAGGGTCAGAGAGAGAGGGAGTCACAGACTGAAACAGGCTCCAAGCTCTGAGCTGGCAGTCAGCACAGAGCCCGACGCCGGGCTTGAACCCACAAACCGCGAGATCATGACCCAAGCGAAAGTCGGACGCTTAACCGACTAAGCCACCCAGGCGCCCCTTTAATAATTTTTTTTTTTAATGTTTTATTTATTTTTAGGAGAGAGAGAGAGAGACAGTGTGAGCAGGGGAGGGTCAGAGAGAGAGGGAGTCACAGGCTAAAACAGGCTCCAGGCTCTGAGCTGGCAGTCAGCACAGAGTCCGACGCGGGGCCCGAACCCACAAACCTCGAGATCATGACCTAAGCGAAAGTCGGACGCTTAACCGACTAAGCCACCCAGGCGCCCCTATTCTGGAATATTTTAAAAGATTCCTCTACATTTTCTGTATTAGACAATGATGTCTGTCTTTTATAAAGGTTTGGGTCCTGCCTAAGAAATCTTTGCTTACCACAAGAGCACCAAGGTTCTCCAATTTGCTTTATGACTGTAACTTTTATATTTAGATCCATGCTGCATTTTGAGCTAACTTTTAGGTATGCTGTGGGCTAAAGATTGACGTTCAACTTTCTTGTGTCTGGACAGCCAGTTGTACAGGCATTAGTGACTGAAGGGGCTCTCTTCTCTACTGACTTGCTTTGGCAACTTTGCTGCAAGTCAACTGAGCAAAGAATGATGGGGTCAATTCCTGGGCTGTCTAGTCTATCGCATTGGTCTGTCTGTCTCATCCACCAATAGCACATTATCTTGACTATTGTCCGTGAATGTAAAGTTTTGAAATCAGGTTATAGATGCCCTATAACAGCCTTCTTTTTAAAAATTTTGTCTATCCTAGGTTCTTCATATTTTCAGATAGAGTTGAGAACTGTGGTTGATTTCTACAAGAAACAAATCTTGGGATCGTGACAGTGATTGTGATTGTTTAAATCTACAGACTAATCAGTTAAAGCAGAGTTGCCATCTCAATCTTATGTCTTCCAACACAAGAATGATGAATCTCCCCATTTAGTTAGGCTCTCTTTAATTTCTTTCAGAATGTTTTGTAATGTTCCATATTTAGGTCTTACACATTGTTTATTAAATTCATTCCTAGGTGTGGTTTTTTCTGTTGTTTGTTTGTTTGTTTTTTAGTTATTTTGACGGAGGGGGATGAGTAGGGAAGGGGCAGAGAGAGAGGGAGAGAGAATCCCAAGCAGCCTCCTTGCTGTCATCACAGAGCCCAGTACGGGCTCAAACAAACAAACAAACGGTGAGATCATGACCTGAACCAAGAGTCAGAAGCCTAACTGACTGAGCCACCCAGGCACCCCATTCCTAGGGGTTTTTTGATGCTATTGCAAATAAAGTGTTTTTAATTTTATTCTTCAGTTATTCATTTATCTAGAAATATAAATGATTTTTGTTGGTTGGCCTTATATCTTACAACCTTGTGAAATTCACTTATGAGTTCTAGAATATTTTAAAAGATTCCTCCACATTTTCTGTATTAAACAATGCTGTCTGTGAAGAAGAGCAGTTTTATTTATTCCTTGCTAATCTGTGTGTCCTTTGTTTCTTTTTCCTACATTATCATGCTGTGTAGGCCCTCCGAAACAATGATGACTAGAAACAATGAGTGTAGATATACATGTCTTGTTCACTATCCTAGATAGAAAGCTTTCATTCCTTCACCATGAAATATGATGCCAGCTACAGGTTTTTCACAGATGCTCTTTATCAGACTGGGGAAGTCCCTTCTGTTTCTCATTTGTTGAAAATTGATTTTTTAAATTATAAATAGGTATTGAATTATATCAAATGGGTTTTTCTTTTGCATCTATTGATATGATCATATTTTTACTTTTTCAGTCTGTTGATATGGTGAATTGCATTAATTTTTCTTTTTTTTTCTTTTTAAAAATTATTTATTTTTTATAAATATAATTTATTGTCAAGTTAGCTTACAAACAATACCCAGTGCTCATCCCAACAAGTGTCCTCTTCTGCATTAATTTTTCAAATATGAAACCAAACTTGTATTCCTGGAATTCAAGTGTGGATAAACCTCACTTCATGATCATAATCTCATGGTTCATGAATTTGAGCCCCAACTTGGGCTCTGTGCTGACAGCCTGGAGCCTGCTTGGAACTCTCTTTCTCTCCCCTTCTCTCTGCCCCTCTTCTGATGGCACTCTCTCTCTCAAAATAAATGAATAAACTTAAAAAATATATATTTAAAGGGCCCAGATCCATTTTCATGGAACTGGCGAAAAGTATGAATTTGGAGCTGAGAGGCAATGAATCAATAACCAGCACAGAGTGGTTTCTTAGGTAACAAAAACTGATATATGTTAGACCTTTTTGGCTAATCTTCCAAGTGTCTTCACCCCCTTTTCACTTTTCCAATCCTTTCTCTATGTTGTAGTTCTGGGAAATTTCTTGAAGGTACAAGGCTTTTTTTGGCTCTGTCCAACATCTCCAGTTAACATCTACCCACTGGATTTTAAATTTCAAAAATTGAAATATTTCTTTCATTTTTGGAGGAACTATTTGAATCTTGTCCTAGTTTTTAGTGATGGTTTCTACACATTTTAAAACACAATTTTAAACACCTTTATTGTATCACTCCTTTCCAATTCTACTATTATCTCAGGTTCTTGCTAATCTTTCTATTTGATGTGTCTGTGGTGAGTTGTTTTCTCTTGTGTTTTATAATTTTTGTTTGTGAGCTCATTTGTTTAGGATTTTTTTTCTTTTAAGGAAGTCACTTGTATTTTCAATTAAGAAACTATCCCTGAAGTATAGTTTATCTTTTCTTCTTCTAAGGAACTAGAAATTTCACCAGCCTGGGACTAATTTTCATACTAAAAGTTTAGCTTGGAAATTTCCACATAATGGAGGTATTATAAATTTCAACTCCTGAATGGTGCAGGTTTGGAGCCTCCATAATTCATGGGAGATGTTTTCCCAGGACCCTTGGCAGAGCTCACTTTACTGCTGCTTTCTTGGAAAAGTAGGGAGAATTTTTTAGCCCCTCTTTAACGAAAGGACAGATCATCCAGGCTCTCCGTTTGTTTAAGGGTCTCAGTTCAACTCCGTGCTTCCTGTGGGCCCAACACCACATCTCCTGCCCTTGCTTGAGTGTTAAAATCCCATTCCTAGTCTTTGGGGCCCGCATCCAGATCTAATTCCTGCCCTCATCCCATATCTGAGACTCAAGTTATAAGTTTACTACTCTGACACCTCGAGCTTTTGAGCACATCTATGCCTTTCAAATAATATTTGCCATCTTTTTAAACATTTTTTTAAGTGTTTACTCATTTTTTGAGAGAGAGAGAGAGAGACAGAGTGTAAGCTGGAGAGGGGCAGAGAGAGAGAGGGAGACACAGAATCTGAAGCAGGCTCCAGGCTCTGGGCTGTCAGCACAGAGCCCTACATGGGGCTCAAACTCGTGAACCGTGAGATCATAACCTGGGTGAAGTCAGATGTTTAACCAACTGAGCCACCCAGGTGCCCCAATTTTTGCCATCTTTTATCTAAAATTTCATGTGGTTGTGACAATGTTGTACAGTTGGGAGTAAGGTTTGCATTAGCTCAGTGTGCCATGTTTCTGGAGCCTGAGTTTTAGATCTTTCATCACTCTAGAATTTAGAATTCTAGAAGATTTTAAGCAGGAGAGGGCCATGACTGAATTTATTTTACAATGAGAACTCTGGTAGATCTCAGAGTGAATTTCAAAAGAAAGTGAATTCACGACTGGATGGTCCGTTGGAATGCTCCTGGAATAGCCAAGATTTACAGATGATGAGATAGTGAAGGGTCTCCCTTTCCCCACCTCACTCAAGGAGAGTCCTTGTCCTTTAAGAAGGGAAGACTGTGAACTTGCAGGGTCAAAGGAGGCTTCAAGAAGTAGGGGACACCTCTTTTCATCTTTGAAAAATGGAAAGAAAGTTTGTGGATGGTAAGAAGAGTATAGAGCCTTCTTTTAGGGCAGACAGGCCCAGGACGAGGCCAAGGAAAGAAAATAGAAGGGATGCACATGGCTTAAAGTACTGGAGAGTAGCTCAGCATGACCAGAGCGGTGAGTCACGCACAGGGGCAGTAGAAGGTGGTTGGAATGACCAGTGAAACTTGATTGGGAAGCCTGTTTAATCCCCTGTAGTTATTTTCATTGCTGATGATCATTAATAGCAGGTTTGGAAACACAATCCTGGGCTTTGCCAGCGCAGAAGACAAAAAGGGTAGTTTGTTTAGATTGACATGAAAGAAGCTAGATCCAAACCTGTAGTTGTCCCAATTTGCAGATTGGGACACATTCTATTGCCATGAGAATCTAAGTTTGAATTTTAGAAAGAAAATAAATGTTCGGCAATTGATTTAAGTCATCCACTTTCAACTATGTCTAAAATTTTTCAATGTTTATATATTTATTTATTTTGAGAGAGAGAGAGAGAACAAGCTGAGAAAGGGCAGAGAGAGAGGGAGACACAGAATCCGAAGCAGGCTCCAGGCTCTGAACTGTCAGCACAGAACCCAGCGCAGGGCTCAAACTCACAAAGCATGAGATCATGACCCGAAATGAAGTTGGATGTTTGACCAACTGAGCCACCCAGGCACCCTTCAATTATCTAAACAAAGTATTGGTTTGCTTGCTATATGCTGTGATTTTTCACTTGATTTTAAGATTATTTAGTAGAGAGCAGGATACAGATGGGTGTGTGGTTTGCTTTATATTTTTTAAAAATGAGATTAGGGGAAGCCTGGGGGGCTCAGTCAGTTAAGCCTCTGACTCTTGATTTCAGCTCAGGTCATGATCTCACAGTCTCTGAGATAGAGCCCAGAACAGCTGCACTGACAGCACGGAACCTGCTTGAGATTCTCTCTCTCTCTCTCTCTCTCTCTCTCTCTCTCTCTCTCACTGCCCCCCACCCTGCCTCTCCCTCACTCTCTCTCAAAATAAATAAACTTAAGAAAAGATGAGATTAGTGGGTGTTTTGAGAGAAGCTTTAGGATGTTTTATGCTTTTCACTAAAAGTTGCATAGCCAAAATTATATCCATGGAATAAAGCCTCACAAATGTGCTTCTTTCCACAATTACCAAATATTTTGGAGAGTTTGAGTAACTGTTACATCTGTTAAAGATAAGTGACTCAGTAGCCTCTGGCATATGCAGCAATCGGAATGGAAATAAGAAGACAGGGAAAAGCTTAGCTGATGGATTTACCACACTGAGTAGGAAAAGAAGCCAAGAGAAAAAGACGGTTTTCCCTTTTTTTCTTTTGAAAATGATGAATAGTTATAGAGTAGCTCAATTCTGGGCCAGCTTTGTTTTGGCCTTTTATCTCTCTTAATAGACTGGTGAAAGAGATAAACACATTTTTATTAATTTTTTTGTGTACGGAGTTCCAATAAAATGTTCAAATAACTGTTTTCGACTCTCAGACTTGCAGCAGGCTGGGTGCCCACTGCTGTGGCAGACATTTAATAATCTAACCCCGATGCCAGGCCTGTGGCCAGGAAGAACTGATGCATGCGCTAACCCCTAGCAGACGGGCCTTTTCTTACACATCTGGGTGCACTCAGTGGCTGCCATGGTGCCAGACAGAGGCCAGGCACTCTGTGAACCTTCGTCGAGTGAACAGATATGTATATACATGAACACGTCAAAGGGTAAGATAGGGTTCCATCAATACATATGTAGATAACCGGTTATTTACAATAAGGGCTAGAAGTTGAAAATTTTACCCAGAAAAACACTTTAAGCAAAGTAGAGTGAATCTAAGCTTCATTTTACCTCCTTGGGTGGGAAAAGTAGATTTACTTGAAATTCTGTACTTTCCAACTTGTTACTCCATTCTCGCTGTGTGAGAAGTCCCCTACAGCTGGCAGATTGGAGCAGGTGGCACCTGTCTCCGCACTCTGGGCATGGGACCCACAGGTAGACAGGCAAGGTTCAGAACCGCAGGATGTGCACTGTGTTTTAGAAGCTCAACTTTGAAGGCCTGTGAGGATGGTTAGAGGTGGCAGAGAAGGGAACATGGGAGATTCAGGTCCTCTTTTTTGTTTTAGTTTTTTCAATGTTTATTGTTTGAGAGAGAGAGACAGAGTGTGAACAGAGAAGGGGCAGAGAAAGAGAGGGAGACACAGAATCCGAAGCAGCTCCAGGCTCTGAGCTGTCAGCGCAGAGCCTGACATAGGCTTGAACTTGAACCCATGGATGTGAGATCATGAACTGAGCCAATGTTGGACGCTTAACCGACTGAGCCACCCAGGTGCCCTGGGAGATCTAGGGTCTAGTCCACATGAGACATGATGAAAACCTGGGCCAGGCTGGTGCCGCAGGGACAGAGAGGAGGGATATTCGAAACAAGAGGATCGGGGACTGACAGAATGGCAGCACTGAGGCAGAGCCCAGCTTCTGCCACGGGTGACCAGTGGCTGGTGATTAGCTGCCCAGCACAGAAGAGTCAGCAAGAGGAAATCACTGTGGGTACGGGAGCTGCTGGGTTACAGGGTGAAGTCATAAAACCTGCTAATGTGACTCATGGTCTCCAAATCTCACTAAAAACTTGCTGCTGGACCTGAAAACCCTTAGTGAGGAGAAAAATATATATATTTTTTGCTTATGAGTGTAACTGTGCCAAATATTTGTCATTTTTTAAGGCTGTGCAGCCCTTAGCTTCCCTTCCTATGTCTGGACACCTCTCATTAGGTAGTACTGGGGAGGCATGGAGCCCTGCTCCTCACTGTCGGAGTGAAGGTAGGCTTGTGCTGGGGAGGGGCCCCCATATTCTGGCTGCCGGGATTTTGGCACTCTACCTGGGTTCACCAATTGGTAGCTGTGATAGTTAACATACTAGGCCACACTACCCAAATATTTGGCCAAACACTAGTCTGGATATAGCCGTAAGGGCATTTTTATTTTTTATTTTTACTTATTTATTGTTTTTCACTATAAAGGTATTTCTAGATGAGATTCACATTTAAATCAGTAGGCTTTGAGTAAAGCAGATTACACTTCCAAATGTGGGTGGGCTTCATCCCATCAGTTGAAGGCCTTCAGAGAAAAAAGACTGATGTCCCCCCTGGAAGCAGAGGGAATTCTGCAAGCTGCAACATCAGTTCTTTGAGTCCTCAGCCTGTCTGCCTGTCCTACAGAGGGATGGTAACCAGCATCAGTTTCTGCGGTTTGCAGTCATGAGCCTTGCCGAATATAATACAAGTTCATTGTTGACAAATCACAAATACCAGAAAATGTAAAAAACAAACAGAAAAATTCACATATACCATGATTCAACTAATTTAAACATTTTCCCACTTTCCTTCCAGATCCTTCTATACACGGTTTACACAACAGCATTCATATGAATATGAATTATTCATTGAGCATTCTATTATCATTAAAGCATTTTGATGTGTCGTTAACCATGGATAATCTTTCTGATGCTCTTGGTTCTACTTCAGTCTTCTTGACAGATGCTCTCTGTTAGGCTGCCTTCTTAATTTCTTTGTCAGGTTCTTTGTTTTCTTGTCATATTTTATTTGTTTGATTTGGAAACGGTCACCCCATTTAGGTCTGTCTGAGGTTACCTTCAAGTTCAAGAGCCACATGGTGAAAATCGATTTCTCTGGTTGTTAAAGTTGAGAACACCATTTGCCCTTAGGGACAGCTCTCCTCTCCTCATTTCCTCTCCCTGGTTTTCATGTAATATTCTATCATATGTCAGGTATTTGCTCATATAAGTATTTTCTTAAGAACTGTTTTTTGCTTAGTCAATTTTGAAACTGTATCCTAAAAATTATGTAAACGTTTAATTGGTTTTAATACTCACTGCATGGCCTTTCTAGTCGTTGAAATGTCACTTTCAGGAAGATATTTGATGGTGGATTTTTTTGAGCCCTTGCCTACTTGAGACCATCTTTGTCACTTTCACACATGAATGACAAGTTGGCTGGCTCAGAGAAGGGTTCTCAAGCTACTGATAGAAACTCTTAATGGAGGTGAGTCAGCCCTCCTTTCCATCTTACCAGTCATCCATTACTGTGCTGGCTTAGATGACAGGGAGGGATGATTCAAAGGGGTAATTTTCAATCCGGCCTCATCCACTCTGAAGTTAGTGGAAATTCCCCCGCATTCTGGCCCATGGCGCTCTTCCTTCTCTAACATCCAGGGGTGTTATGAGTCCCTGGATTGTGCATACTTTCATAGGTATTCTGCTGGAAGATTCCGAGAGCGTCTACAAGAAAGCACTGGGATCTACCATCACATTGCCTCCAAAATGCTGAAGCTGTGTTAGCTCTTCAAGGCCAGAGCCTCATTTGCAGTGGCTATTTTAGAGTCAGCCTTCTTTCATCTGTATTAGCCAAGCTTCTGTGGTTGCAGGTAACTGAAACTAACTTGACTTCGTGCAAACAGAAGAGGAACTTTCACAGGCGAATACAGGGAGGCTTCATGGACCCCAAGAGCAAACACGTAACCGGCAAGTGGAAAGCTCTTGGGGCCCTCCGGTACTTATCTCTGCTTCTCTCCGTGGTGACTCACAAAGATTAACAGAGATCGCAACCGGTACTGAGGACTTAGACTTTGCCACCGGGACCTTGGGGACAGCATTGCTGAGCATGCCCACCCCACATATGAGGAAGTGGGGACCCAGGACTGAAGCTGCCCCCTCTGCTGCAAGCACAGACTTCGAACTACTGCCCTCGACACCCCTGACCCGTCCCATACTCAGGGGTAACCTACACATACAACTTAAAAACACATGTAATGCTCTAATTATAAAATTAAGGAGGAATAAAGGAAAGTAATTTATGAAAAAAAAATATGTAAATGCCGAGGCCTCGCTACACTGGAAGACACAGGAAATGGTTATTTGCACTTGATTATAAGAAATGACTGTATTGACAAGTAAGACCAGATGGCTCTGTATAGAAGACGTATAGAAAATGAAAGAGTAAAGTTACAAGTGAGCACTAGCATAAATAACAGGCCAAAATTATTTATATAGGATGAAAGAAAGGGGGAAAATACGTTCTTTAAAGTCTTAATATGTGTCAAAACAAATGATAGATTTTGAAACTGAGGAAGTGTGGTTTTCTCCCAGGGGAACTACGGAATCACCTGTAAGTGTACTGTCAGGTAATTTCCTGCCTTTGACATGGGGCAGTGGACTGCCAAAAACATATTTCCCATATTGATTTCCTTAAATTCCTTCTGTAGGAAATGACGCTTTGGAGGCCATGGGCTTCAATGGGCTCCGGGGCAGAGAGGATGGAGTGGAGAGAGAACGTGTAGAACAGGGATGAGAGCCGCAGGGGTGGACCCCCGGCTCAGGGTGAGAAGGAGACAGGAAACAATGGGCAGGAACAAATAATCCCAATATGCAGTTTCCCAACGCACGTCTCATCCTTGAGTGACACAAACGGATATACATAGGAACACAAGCATAGGATATATTTTAAAAGACTCCTTTGAGTGGGGCTCCTGGGTGGCTCAGTCGGTTGAGGGTTTGACTCTTTTTTTTTTTTTTTAATATATTTTTATTTATTTCTAGGAGAGAGAGAGACAGCATGAACAGGGGAGGGTCAGAAAGAGAGGGAGACACAGACTCTGAAATAGGCTCCAGGCTCCGAGCTGACAGCCAGCACAGAGCCCGACGCGGGGCTCGAACCCGCAAACCGCGAGATCATGACCTAAGCAAAAGTTGGACGCTTAACCGACTAAACCACCCAGGTGCCCCAACGGTTTGACTCTTGATTTCGGCTCAGGTCATGATCTCATAGTGCCTGAAATCAAGCCTTACATCAGGCTCTGCACTGACAGGGTGGAGCCTGCTTGGGATTCTCTCTCTCCCTTTCTCTCTGCTCCTCCCCCATGCCCTAGTCTCTCTTTCTCCCTCTCTCTCTCTCAAAAATAAACATTTATAATGAATGAATGAATGAATGAATAAATAAATAAATAAATAAAAGAAGCCTTTTAGTGCCATTAAACTCAATCTTTGTACTCATGTTTCTGCCGATTTAATAAGGTTTTGGTTGGAAGACAGTTAAAAGAAAGTTCTGTCACGTAACAGCGTGTGAAGACTGCAAAGACAGAGTGAGGAAGGTGTGTGCACTGGCCATGTGAATACCACAGGCATGCGGCCCTGTCAGAGACGACCTCAGTTTCCCCCTGGCGAGCAGCTTCTTGGTGGCTTTCAAACACAACAAAGTAGTCTTTCTCTCAACTTACATGGTCGTGGTCATGGTATTCCTGGAAAATTCGGTGAACCTGAGAAGTGTGACAAATAGTTCACAGTTAGAAAGGAAGTGGAGTTCCAGGCTGAGACATTTATAAAAAGCTCTTTTTCAGCTCACGAATGGCTGGAGGGTAAGTCTTTATCGCTGGGTACTGTCTGCACGCTCCAAGGGGCCTGGCATCTACTGGCCCTCACCTGCACCCTCACCTATGGAATTCCCGCAGGGCACCCCTCCCCTGTCACAGGGACAAGAGGAAAATGTTCACACATTTCAACTTAAAAAAATTGTTTTGAATGTTTGTTTATTTTTGAGAGAGAGAGAGAACACAAACATGCGCAAGAAGGGGAAGGGCACAGAGAGATGGAGACGCAGAACCCGAAGCAGGCTCTGGGCTCTGAGCTGTCAGCACAGAGCCTGATGTGGGGCTCGAACTCGTGAGCTGTGGTCTCATGACCTGAGCTGAAGTCGGACTCTTAACTGACTGAACCATCCAGGTGCCCCTGCCTACACATTCCTAATAGCCCTCAGGGTGACGCTGCCCAGAAGACCCCCTGTGTTAGAGAAGTCCATTTAATTCCCTTCTCCAGGACACCGGCAGGCACTGTGCACACAAATCCTTCCAACATCCACATATACAGTTTGGGTTTGGAGGACACACTAGTTCCAAATGTGCTTCCTAGGCAACCATTCCTTCTCTAATTTTTATTTACCATTTTCCTAGCTTTAAAAAAATTGTAATAAAAACACATACATTTATCATTTTTAAGCATACAGTTCAGCAGCCTGCAGTACATGCTCACTGCCGGGCAATCATCACTGCCATCATCCCCGGCTGGTGTATAGTTGACATTATTTACATTTAGAGAAAGGCTGTAAAGATAGTACAAAGATTTTTTTTTTCTCATGAGCCATTGAAGAGTAGGCTGCTGGGGCGCTTGGGGGGCTCAGCTGTTTGAGCCCTGGACTCTTGAGTTTGGTTCGGGTCATGAGATCAGCGTTCATGAGATCAAGCCCTGCATCCGGCTCTGTGCTGACAATGCAGAGCCTGCTCCATCTCTCACTTTCTCTCTGTCCCTCCTCTGCTCATGCTGTCTCTCTCTCATTCAAAGTAAAGAAATATTCTAATAACTGCATTCTCTTAAATAACCCCAACATAGCTATCAATATAAAGAAACCAACATTGATAACGTACCATCATCTGGTCCTCGAAGCCCCACTGAAAGCTGGGCAGTGGTCTCCGTGATGTCCCTTACAGAAAAGATCCAGGCTAGGATGGGGGCCGCATTTAGCTGGGGCGTGGGAAGGACGAGGTGGGCCTAGAGCATCATGTGCCAGAAGGTCTGAAGGCTACTTTCTCATCAGTCTTTCGTCTTTGTCAATCAGTTCCTCAGTTTGTCCTTGACTTTCACCATCTCCACACTCTAAAAGATTACAAGCTAGTTATTTCCTAGAATGTCTCTCAGTTCAGGTCCATCAGACGTTTCCTCCAATTTTTTCAGGTTATGCTTTTTGGCATTTCCGGTGAATTTTTCTTGCTGTGCCCATTCAAGTGGTACACAATTTCAATTTGATTCATTACAGGTGGTATTGAAACGCCCAGAATTCGAGAGAACCCCAAAAACAGACCACCAGAGACCAGAGTCAAAGCCAAGCGGCAAGGGTTGTTTATTTGCAGGTTCGAACCCGGTCCTCCGCGCAGTCACTCGTTGCCGGTGACGCTGAGAGGCCCTGAACAAAGCCTCTGCAGCCTTTTTATAGACAGAAGTAAACAAGTCATGGGGAGGGACAGATTTCCATGGTTACAAGTTTGCCATTGGTTAACATTCAAATGTGAACATATACCGTATCTGATTGGTTCCCGCCATCAGGTTTGGCTGGATCTAATTACAACATTTGGGATACCTTTGAATTCAGTCTATCATAGAGCGAGTTTAAAGTCTTGTTTGGCGACTAACAGGTTAACATCTCTCTCTCCAGGCCCTTCTCTCAGCAAGGTGGGGGGTGGCTGCTGGCCTTTTGGGAGTGGGGCGGCGGGGAAGCAAGCCTTAAGCTTTGTTACAGAAGCAGAGAGAGCTGGTTAGGTGTTAGCTTCCCGCAGCGCAGGCATTTGCTCAGAAGCGGAAAAGCTGGTTAAGTTTATTTAGGCCTCACATTCCCCCCTTTTCTTTGGTACTTGGGGAGCCAATCTTGGGTCCCATTGACTAAAGGGACGATAAGTCTCCAGTATCTACGGGTTGGTACTGTGACCTTAGTACCATTACCTGGATTGTATTGAGCTTGTCTTTGATAAAGTTTAACAGTTTGTTGAAGACAATGGGGCCTAAGGTCAGAAGTAAGAGAAGTAGTAAAAGGGGGCCGGCCAGAGCCGAGAGTAAAGCAGTGAGCCATGGGGATCCGTTAAACCAGGACGTGAACCATCCCTCCTGCTGTTCCCATTCCTGTTTTCTTTTGGCGAGGCCCTCTCTGCCTTTGGCCGTTGATTTTCTAACAACGCCAGAGTGGTTAGCGTAAAAATAACATTTTTCTTTTAGGGCTGCACATAGGCCTCCCTGTTGGAGGAACAACAGGTCTAGTCCCCGGCGATTATCCTAAATAGGATTACAGATCATTATAAATCTTAAAGCTTTTTCTATTCAACCAAAGTGGCAATAATAGATCTTAACATAATATAGAAACCAACCAATTAGAAACCAACCAATTAGAAACCAGCATTGGTTGGGGTAGCTCCTTTAACATTGAGAAGATTTAACTATGCAATCAAAGACCTGATAAAGATGAAACCTAAAGCTTCGGGTTTTCTTGGCAGAAAAAGGAGAAAACTTTTGTTTACATTGTCTTATCAAGAGCAGATTTACAATCCAAGAAAACTCTGTCTTTTGACCGGAGAGAAAAGCAGAGTTTTAACCTTATACCAGTGTACTTTTCAAATTCCATTCATTTCAACCAGTCTATCCTGAGCACATGTAAAATTCCTTTTTAAAGATTTTTCTTCATAGACCTTTTATCTTCTACATCTTTCCTTTGCCTTTAAACTTTGTCCCAAAGCCATTTCCCTCTAAGCAACCAGTCTTATTTAGGACAAAATTACTTTCTTTTACCCTCAACAAAAATGTATTTCCATTTCTTATATCCTTTTTTTATGGATCTCTCAGTTTTCTATATACAGGGTTGCTTTCCATCAGTCTTAAGTACACTTAGCAGAATTTTAACTTGGGAAACCTTAGTCTCCAATTGAGGACCTAGTAACCAATTGAGAGGTGTTTACACTAGAATTTTTAAATCATTTTTTTAAAAGGTCTAAATAGTCTTACTTTTTCTGCAATAGGAAGCTGAAAACTCAAACCTATGTTTAGTAACTATGTATTTTATTTTGATAGAAGTCATGCAATTCAGGCCAGACATGTTTTCAAAAGGAGTTAGAATGCAAAAGGGAGGAGAGCTATCCAGTCTCCGCCAGTCTCCAAGGTCAATTTAATTAAGGTCTCTTTTAGAGTTCTATTTATTTTTATCTGTCCTGAACTCTGGGGTTTGTGTGCACAGTGTAATTTCCAATTAATCCCCAGGGCCGTGGCTAAATTCTGGCTTACTTTGGACATAAATATAGGTCCGTTGTCTGACCCTATCATCTGAGGAAAGCCATACTTTATGAAGATGTCTTTCAGGAATTTCTCACGTTTGGTTGGGAGTGCTCGGCGGGCGGTGGTTCCTCAGCTCCTTGGTAGGTGTTTTTCCTTATCAAGGGCCATTATTTTACTGTGGAGATTCCAGAGCTAGCCATCCGCAATGACGAGGAGCTTAACAAGCTGCTAGAGTCTAGGTCAAATCCCGCATATCTGGTGTCAGTAGCGTTTCAGGCAAGCCTTCAAGTGCGTGGTGGTCGGCGATGGGTGAGTGCGCCTTGCAGAGGCCACGGGCTGGGCGGGGATGCCCCCGGAGACCTTGCCCGGGCTGGGGCTGGGCGTATGGCTCCGGGGATGTGGGAGCCATGGGGGTGCAGGCGGCTGGCTTGGGGCCGGTGCCGTGGCCCTCATGCCCTGATGTCCCTACCACGCGCTCCTCAGAATGTTGAGCCCAATGTCCATTAGGAACTCAGTGGATCGCCCTTTTACTTTTAGGGTTACCCTGGGTTTGGGGAGGGGTGCCGAACCCCGTTTCCCCTAGTCACTGTCATTTCCCATTACTAGAATGAGAGTTTCAGATTGATTCTTGGGGCATTCTTTGGCCCAATGTTCTTTCTCTTTGCCGTAGGCGCATTGATTTTTGCTTAATTGGGGGCGCCCCTCGAGCCGCTGGGAGTTCTCCTTACCTTCTTTTCCTGGAGCCAACTGTCTGAGGCGTCTTTTTCGGTCCTCCAGTTCCGCAGTTCCCGCGAGTAGCATCTCGGCTAGACCCTGGTTTTGTCTCTTTTCAGCCTTTACCTGCTTGTCCTCTGCACTGTCCCTGCTGCTGTGTACCCTCTCTGCCACGACCACTAGATCTTGGAGGCTCTTTTTCCTAGACGTTCTAGTTTCTGAAGTTTTCTCCAAATGTTGGGAGCAGACTGACAAAAGCCATGACCACCGCAGCTAAGTTCGCTGGGGCCTCTGGATCTATAGGAGTGCACTGGTGGAATGTCTTTATTACTCTCTTAAGGAACGCTGTGGGGCTTTCCTCTGGTCCCTGACTGACAATGTAGGCTTGCGAGCTGCAGCCTTGAGACCTCCCAACAGAGTCTGGCGGTAGATGAAGAGACTCTCCTTACCTTTAGCCAAGTTGTAGTTTCAATCTGGCCATGCCAGGGGAAACCTAGCGTCATTTTGAGCCTGGTCAGGAGTGGGAACTCTAGTGGGCCCAGGAACCAATTTTCTGGGTTCAGACTGGATTATTTTCCATTTCTCAGTACTGAACATGCCAGGAGCCACACTGGCCTCTCTGGATGGCAGTCGCAGCAAGGAAATGGCAGTGTTTGCATAGCTTCAGCCATGAGAAATGAAAACTGGCATCTCCCTCTGCCACTACTGGCTCGTGCTGGAAATAAGCCTACTGGTATTGACCAGGCCTCACAATATTCCATATTAGACTCATATTCTGAACACAGACTGAACATAGATACCTCATAAGGAAAAGTATATTCCTGCCTTTACAAAAGAGACTTTAGATGAAAGCTCTGTGGGCAATTGTCAAAAGGCTCTTCCTATGGGCCTTGCAGACCCAAGACTTAGACAATAAAGGGTGTTAAGAACACAAGAGTTACAATTTAGCCTGGCCCCGAGACAAAGAGTCTAATCCAAAGTTTAGATATAGATAAGGGCAGAACATAAGTTACTACATTTATCTTTGCTAATTGCTGAAGCATAGCAGCCCCTTCCTCAAGGCCCACATTCCACGAATATTTTCCCTTATACTGGCAGCTGGGATGAGGATAGATAAGAGTAACTAAAACATAACCCAGGCGCAAAGACTGACATATTTACGGCCCCCATGGTGCTTGCACATTCAGCATCAAGGAAAAGGCTCATTCAAGCAATTTAGGAATAAGCCTAATAAACATTTTACAAATAATTAGCCCTTGTAAAAATTCTGTCTTCTGATGTTATAGTATCGTTTAACCTTAAAATAAAGACACCAAAACCAACAGGACAGAGATGACTGCCTGGTGATCAGAAAGAATCTCAGGGCTCTCTCATTCTCTTTTGCTGACACCGTCTATCCTTCAGGGACTCCTGGACCTGTCGGAGCCGGCGCGGCCTCCGACATGAACAGAACCTGCAACAATTCACGGCGGCTTCGGGTCCCTTGGGCGGGGCCCATTTCCCCAGGGCCGCTGGGTCCGGTGGGGCAGGGGGCCCCTGTGGTTCGGGTGGCGCCTTTGTTCCTCCTGCTGGGTCCTGTGGAGGAGGTTGCCTAAGGAGGGGGAGAAGTTAATTTTTCCTCCGTTTCGCCCTGTAAGAAAGGGTAGAGCGGCGCAGAGGGTTCAGTTTTCCTTTTCGGCAGCTCCAAAGCCCGGGAGGGCGGGTGCTTTTTAGTCACCGCCAGGGTGTCAGGTTTCTGTGGAGGCAAGAAACTTTTAATCCAAGGGGGTGGGTTATCAACCAGATCAGCCCAAACCATGATGTCCGGTGGCCATTTCACATTGAAAGTGGGCCATTCTGTGCAGCAGTAAGTTTAAAATGGACCCTTCCTAACAGTCACTGAGAGGTTATGGGCTAACATTAAGTCTAGGGGTTTGGATGAAGTCTGTCTCATAACGTCAGTCTCAGTCACAAGGTAATAAACACCAACAGAGAAAATTGACAATTCGACATAGACATACACAGAGAGAGACTGATAACAGAGTCCGCTGTGCACAGACACAGACACAGAGAGACCGATAACAGAGTTCGCTGCGCACAGACACAGACACAGACACAGAGAGACCGATAGTAGAGTTCGCTGCGCACAAACACAGAGACACAGAGACCGATAACAGAGTTCGCTGCGCACAAACACAGAAGGCTAGCCAACAGAAGAAGGCGCCGGCCTCGAACCGGTGCGCCCCCCAGAAGAAGGCGCCGGCCTCGAACCGGTTCGCCCCCCAGAAGAAGGCGCCGGCCTCGAACCGGTGCGCCCCCCAGAAGAAGGCGCCGGCCTCGAACCGGTTCGCCCCCCAGAAGAAGGCGCCGGCCTCGAACCGGTGCGCCCCCCAGAAGAAGGCGCCGGCCTCGAACCGGTGCGCCCCCAGAAGGCGCCGGCCTCGAACCGGTGCGCCCGCCGGCCTCGAACCGGCTCACCCGCCGGCCTCGAACCGGCTCACCAGATGGGCACCGTAGGACGTCTCCTCGGTCCCTACCGACTGCTCTATAGCGCGTCCGCCAGAGCCAGTACAGTCCCCGATGCAGATTCCGCGCGGCAGAAACCGAAACAAACAGATAAGACAGAAACTGATGCTGAGACAAACAGACAGACAGAGCCGGCTCACTTACCGATCGGTCTTAGGAACAACCCGTTGACTTGGGGTCTGGTGGGTCTGGAGGGGAAATATCCCGGACGAGCCCCCATATGAAACGCCCAGAATTCGAGAGAACCCCAAAAACAGACCACCAGAGACCAGAGTCAAAGCCAAGCGGCAAGGGTTGTTTATTTGCAGGTTCGAACCCGGTCCTCCGTGCAGTCACTCGTTGCCGGTGACGCTGAGAGGCCCTGAACAAAGCCTCTGCAGCCTTTTTATAGACAGAAGTAAACAAGTCATGGGGAGGGACAGATTTCCATGGTTACAAGTTTGCCATTGGTTAACATTCAAATGTGAACATATACCGTATCTGATTGGTTCCCGCCATCAGGTTTGGCTGGATCTAATTACAACATTTGGGATACCTTTGAATTCAGTCTATCATAGAGCGAGTTTAAAGTCTTGTTTGGCGACTAACAGGTTAACATCTCTCTCTCCAGGCCCTTCTCTCAGCAAGGTGGGGGTGGCTGCTGGCCTTTTGGAAGTGGCTGCCGCCCTGAGGCTAGTCCCCTGGGCAATCCGGCGGCGGGAACGCAAGCCTTAAGCATTGTTACAGAAGCAGAAAGAGCTGGTTAGGTGTTAGCTTCCCGCAGCGCAGGCATTTGCTCAGAAGCGGAAAAGCTGGTTAAGTTTATTTAGGCCTCACAGTATTACCTTTGATCACTTGATTAGTAATGTCTTCTGCGTTTCTCCACTGTCGGGTCGTTCTTTTTCTTTTGAGTTCAATAAAACTTTTGTGAGGAGAGACTGTGAGACCGTACAGATCCTCCATTCCTTATCAAAGTTCATCCACTAGATAGTTTTAATGTCTATTAATGTTTGCTGGCAGCACTAATAATTAATATGTTGTCAAATAGTGATTTTTCTGGGGTGCCTGGGTGGCTTAGTCGGTTAAGCGTCCGACTTTCGCTTAGGTCATGATCTCGCGGTTCGTGGGTTCGAGCCCCGCGTCGGGCTCTGTGCTGACTGCCAGCTTGGAGCCTTGAGCCTGTTTCAGTCTGTGACTCCCTCTCTCTCTGACCCTCCCCTGTTCACGCTGTCTTCCTCTCTCCTGGAAATAAATAAAAAACATTTAAAAAAAAATAGTGATTTTCTAATTCCAGCGTTCCTCGTACATTCATTAGTTGGCATTTCACCATAAGGAAAGATTTTTCTTCCCATTAGTTATTATGTCATTTCGTTGTGTCAGTATAGACTCATAGATTCTGACTTTGTGCAGTGGGTTATCATCTCTTGCCATAACCATTTGTTTTGATGCCAGATTATTTATTTTTCCCTGGATTTGTCCAGTGTGGGGCCCACTGAACTGGCTTCAGTGTCCTTTTAACATGTCCTTATCATGCACGGAGATCTTCCCAACTTTCTGGCATAAGATGTTCTTAGCCCATCTTGAACTTTTCCTCCCCTGATCCTAGAATCACCCATTTCTCCAAGAATCCCTAATTATCTTTTTAGTAGAGAAGAATATTTAGAAACTAGATCAAGACTCCAGGAATGCACATGATTAACAAATAGCATATCACTGTTTTCAGCGAGAGCTGGGGCTCTATCATCCTATCCATCTATTATCTATCTATCTATCCATCTATCAATCATCCATCCATCCATCCAACCATCTACCTGTATCCATCCACACCATATACATTATTGTATGTATCAGACATTTACATTTATTTCTTTATCTCTGCACACGACAAACCATGAGTTCATACCACTCTTCCAATTCCAAATCTGATACCACAAAGTTCATTCTAGTTTCTTTGTTTTCTATATTTGTCATTTCCTTCTCCGACAGTGAGGAAACTGGCTCCCATTTTTCTCAGTATGTTTACTTACTGCACAAGTGTCCTCGGTGAGTAACCAGCCCGCTGCCTCCCTGTCTCCATGTCTTGCCTGGGTTCTGACACACTGGCCTCGCAGACATGGATGGCAGCCTTGCCTGCTCCCCACATACTGGCTTTCAAACCAAATCATTCAGGAAGGAAGAATGGCAGGGAAGCAGGCAGCCACAGACTTCCCCACAAGTTGGGTCCTATTTTTGGGTTCTTTAAAATTATTTAACTTCAATTAGAAATTGTGTGTTTCAGGGTGGCTCAGTCAGTTGAGCGTCCAACTTCGGCTCAGGTCATGATCTCATGGTTTGTGGGTTCAAACCCCGCATTGGGCTCTGTGCTGACAGCGCAGAGCCGGAGCCCGCTTAAGATTCTGTGTCTCCCTCTCTCTCTCTCTGCCCCTCCCCCACTCTTGCTCTGTCTCTCTGTCTCAAGAATACATAAAACATTTTAAAAATTAAAAAAAAAAAAAGAAATTATGTGTTTCACACTACAGAGCACCTGCTGTGCCTGGATACAGTGTGCACTTTACACATATCCTTGCACTTAATCCTTCTTTGGGTACATAGTATTCATCTCCTATTCATCTCACAAAGGAGGCACCTGAGACAATTGTCAGGGGTGCCTGTGCTGGGAGCCGTACTGGCCTTGCTGGATGACAGTCACTGCGAGGAAATGGCAGCGTTTGCACAGCTCCTGCCATGAGAAACCAAAACCGATATCTCCTTCTGCTACTACTGGCTCATGTTGGAAATGATGCTGCGGGTACTGACCAGGCCTCACAATATTCCAGATCAGACCGATATTCCCCACACAGATTGCTCATAAGGAAAAGCATATTCCTGCCTTTTCAAAAGAGATTTCAGATGACAGCATTGTGGATGATGGTCAAAAGGCTCTTCCTTTGGGCCTTGCAGATCCAAGACTTACATAATAAAGGGGGCTAAGAACACAAGAGTTACAATTGAGTCTGACCCTGAGAAAAGAGCCTAATTTAGAGATAAGGACAGATATCCACCCCCACCCACTTGTTACTGCTTGGAGCACTGGCCCCCCGAGGCATTTGTGAGTGACTTATTCTGGCCTTGAATATGCTGATTGCTCCCTGTGAAGGGACCTATTGAGAAATTTCTTCTTTTGTGATTATGGGAGCAAACATTGTGTTTCCTGAATGACCTGCTTTTCTTAATACTCCTTAAACAAGCTATTGACCTCTGCCCACAAAGAAGTAACTTCACCCTTTTTATGCTAAAAACACTATCTTGTGCGCTAAAGATACCTTCCTTCCCCATAGGATAAGCATCTAAATCCCCTACCTCAATCACTATTGATAAAGGTTATGCAGGAGTCTTCTACAAATCTATGTTTTGGAAAATTCTTACATATCAAAGAAGTTTGTCATCAGAAATCATTGTCTAAGGCAAATGCCATTTCTGTGCCTTCCCTCAAACACTTGATTATAAAATAAAGTTAAGCCCCAGTCAGAGCGGAGATGCCTGCCTGGTGACCAGAAAGAATTTCTCGTGGCCTCTCATACCCCCTCGCCGACACCATCCATCCTTCAGGGACCCCTGGACCCTGGCCGGAGCCGGTCTCCGGCATGCCTGGGTGGCTCAGTCAGTTGGCTCAGGTCATGATCTCACGGCTTGTGAGTTCAAGCCCCGTGTCGATCTCTGTGACAGCTCAGAGCCTGAAGCCTGCTTCAGATTCTGTGTCTCCCTCTTTCTCGGCACCCCCTCCACTCATTCTCGCTAGCTCTTGCTCTCTCTCTGAAAACTGAACATTAAAACAATTTTTTTAAAAAGACCTAAGTTTCATGGGAGGAGATACCGCTAAGACCAGAGTCCACACTTCAGAGTGTGTCACACTCCAAAGATCATCCTTGATATTAATTTTTAAAAGTTTAAGTATTTTCAATATATAACACCCTCCAGATATAAGACATCTGTATATCAGCAAACACATTTTTATATTTTATATTTTATAAATATAATATATATTTTATATATATTATTATATTATATATATTATTTTATATGTAAAATATTTTATATTTTATATTTTACATTCTGGTGAAGAATAAAAAGGCAGAGCTCACTATCTTCTCAGGATGCCAGACCTCCGTTACGGACGGCAGCCGTTGAATTTGGTCTCTGAATGTCATCAATGCCCACAACAGTGCCTGCATGTAGTGGGTACTCAAGCCAGAGTTTTACACTCGGACAAATGAACGATCTACACACCTAGAAAGCAAGTGATGATCACAAAGTAGAAACTGTTCACCAGAACACGGTGAAGAGCCAAAAATTAAGGCCTCCATTAAGAGAAACCGCGGGCTGCACGTAGCCCAGTTCCAGGAAAAGCCTCAGACTGTTCAAGGCTAAAGCCATCCTCGGACCGCCCTCAGATCAGCTATTCAAAAAACATTCCTATGGTCTGAGTCAAGGCTGGGAACTGCAGATACAAACTAGCCAGTTTCTCACCGCTTGCCTGAACCCCACGTGGGCGCTTTGAACTCACCTCTTAATTGGTCATTTTCAAAGGATTCTCAAGAGTCATGACTGGGTCCCACCAAAAGTAATGAACACCTCACAGACACTGAATGGTCAAAGCTGTAATTGTAATTGGTGCTTATGTGATGATGCTACACGTACTGTAACACCCCCATCCCTTACTCCTTAAAACCCCTGCTCGCGGGGCGCCTGTGTGGCTTAGTCGGTTAAGCGTCCGACTTTCGCTTAGGTCATGATCTCGCGGTTCGTGGGTTCGAGCCCCGCGTCGGGCTCTGTGCTGACTGCCAGCTCAGAGCCTGGAGCCTGTTTGAGTCTGTGACTCCCTCTCTCTCTGACCCTCCCCTGCTCACGCTGTCTCTCTCTCTCTCTCCTAGAAATAAATAAAAACATTTAGAAAAAAAATACTAAAGGAAATTCTCAGGTAGAAAAAAAACATGATCTCAGTGAGGAACAGAGAAATAAGAAGCAAAAAAAGTTAATTTGCCAAAATAAAGACAGGATTAAAAAGCCCCATAATTATCCTATATCTCTTAAATTAAATTTATAAATATTATTATAAAACATTACCAGCCTGAAACGCCCAGAGTTCGAGAGAACCCCAAAATCAGACCACCAGAGACCAGAGTCAAAGCCAAGCGGCGAGGGTTGTTTATTCACAGGTTCGAACACGGACCTCTGCGCACTTGTTGCCGGTGACGCTAAGAGGCCCTGAACAAAGCCTTTGCAGCCTTTTTATAGACAAAAGTAAACAAGTCATGGGGAGGGACAGGAGATTTCCATGGTTACAAGTTTGCCATTGGTTAACATTAAAATGTGAACATATACCGCATCTGATTGGTTCCCACCATCAGGTTTTTGGCGAGATCCAATTATAATATTTGGGGTACCTTTGAATTCAGCCTATCATAGAGCGAGTTTG
The DNA here is from genome assembly GCA_017311185.1 of Proteles cristata cristata. NCBI lineage: Eukaryota > Metazoa > Chordata > Mammalia > Carnivora > Hyaenidae > Proteles > Proteles cristata. The sequence goes on along the minus strand of JAESUZ010002849.1, from coordinate 1,825,174 downwards.
AAGTCTTGTTTGGCGACTAACAGGTTAACATCTCTCTCTCCAGGCCCTTCCCTCAGCAAGGTGGGGGGTGGCTGCTGGCCTTTTGGGAGTGGCTGCCGCCAGGAGGCTAGTCCCTTGGGCAATCCGGTGGCGGGAAGCGAGCCTTAAGCTTTGTTACAGAAGCAGAGAGAGCTGGTTAGGTGTTAGCTTCCCGCAGCGCAGGCATCTGTTCAGAAGCGGAAAAGCTGGTTAAGTTTTAGGTTTAGTTTATCTAGGACTGGGGCTACGTGCAGCCCGAGGTTTCTCTTAATGGAGGACTTAATTTTTGGCTCTTCATTCCCCCCCTTCTCTTGTGTAGTTGAAGGCCCAATCATGGGTCTTCGGTTGGGTCCCAATCATTAGGGTGGCGATACTGCAACCTAAGTATTATGGGGTGTATTGTCCCCGGACATTCTTGCATGAAGGCAAGCAATCTAGTTAAATGACAAAATCTAAATCTCAGATGGACATACATTGTTAAAGATTTGGCAAGAGTTCAGTATGATGCAATTGCCATAGAAATTTAGTTATTTTTGTGACATATAATAACTCTTATAACAAAACATTAAAACTTTAGGATTTACATATATATTTGGGCAGTTATAGCACTTACCCATGCAATATAACCTAAGGTTTACTGTTGTATATAGTGTTTTTCCAAGTAACCTAGCATTTTAGATAAAAGGGCCTAATTGGCCAAAAGACCCTTTTTACTGTTTAAATCCTGGGAAGTTTGTTAAAACCTTAGGAAGCTATAAAGCGTATCCTAAATAGGATTACAGATCATTACAAATCTTAAAGCTTTTTCTATTCAACCAAAGTGGCAATAATAGATCTTAAAGGCGAATGTATAACATAATATAGTAGTTAGAAACCAACATTGGTTGGGGTAACTCTTTCAACATTGAGAAGATTTAACTATGCAATCAAAGACCTGATAAAGATGAAACCTAAAGCTTCGAGTTTTCTTGGCAGAAAAAGGAGAAAACTTTTGTTTACATTGTCTTATCAAGAGCAGATTTACAATCCAAGAAAACTCTGTCTTTTGACCGGAGAGAAAAGCAGAGTTTTAACCTTATACCAGTGTACTTTTCAAATTCCATTCATTTCAACCAGTCTATCCTGAGCACATATAAAATTCCTTTTCAAAGATTTCCTTTTACAGACCTTCTACATCTTTCCTTTGCCTTTAAACTTTGTCCCAAAGCCATTTCTCTCTAAGCAACCAGTCTTATTTAGGACAAAATTACTTTCTTTTACCCTCAACAAAAATGTATTTCCATTTCTTATATCTTTTTTTTATGGATCTCTCAGTTTTCTATATACAGGGTTGATTTTCATCAGTCTTAAGTACACTTAGCAGAATTTTAACTTGGGAAACCTTAGTCTCCAATTGAGGACCTAGTAACCAATTGAGAGGTGTTTACACTAGAATTTTTAAAAGGTCTAAATAGTCTTACTTTTTCTGCAATAGGAAGCTGAAAATTCAAACCTATGTTTAGTAACTATGTATTTTATTTTGATAGAAGTCATGCAATTCAGGCCAGACATGTTTTCAAAAGGAGTTAACCCTATCTGATAGTGGGAGTTGCATACTCCTTAGGGTGCAAAGGGGAGGAGAGCTATCCAGTCTCCGCCAGTCTCCAAGGTCAATTTAATTAAGGTCTCTTTTAGAGTTCTATTTATTTTTTTTATCTGTCCTGAACTCTGGGGTCTGTATGCACAGTGTAATTTCCAATTAATCCCCAGGGCCATGGCTCCGGTTGTCTGACCCTAACATCTGAGGAAAGCTATACCTTATGAAGATGTCTTTCAGGAATTTTTTTTTTTCATGATCTGGGCAGTCTCACGTTTGGTTGGGAGTGCTCGGCGGGCGGTGGTTCCTCAGCTCCTTGGTAGGTGTTTTTCCTTATCAAGGGTCATTACTTTACCATGGAGATCCCAGAGCTAGCCGTCAGCAATGACGAGGAGCTTAACAAGCTGCTAGAGTCTAGGTCAAATCCCGCGCATCTGGTGTCAGCAGCGTTTCAGGCAAGCCTTCAAGTGCGTGGTGGTCGGCGATGGGTGAGTGCGCCTTGCGGAGGCCACGGGTTGGGCGGGGACGCCCCCGGAGACCTTGCCCGGGCTGGGGCTGGGCGTATGGCTCCGGGGATGTGGGAGCCATGGGGGTGCAGGCGGCTGGCTTGGGGCCGGTGCCGTGGCCCTCATGCCCTGATGTCCCTACCACGCGCTCCTCAGAATGTTGAGCCCAATGTCCATTAGGAACTCAGTGGATCGCCCTTTTACTTTTAGGGTTACCCTGGGTTTGGGGAGGGGTGCCGAACCCCGTTTCCCCTAGTCACTGTCATTTCCCATTACTAGAATGAGAGTTTCAGATTGATTCTTGGGGCATTCTTTGGCCCAACGTTCTTTTTCTTTGCCATAGGCGCATTGATTTTTGCTTAATTGGGGGCGCCCCTCGAGCCGCTGGGAGTTCTCCTTACCTTCTTTTCCTGGAGCCAACTGTCTGAGGCGTCTTTTCTGGTCCTCCGGTTCCGCAGTTCCCGCGAGTAGCATCTTGGCTAGACCCTGGTTTTGTCTCTTTTCAGCCCTTATCTGCTTGTCCTCTGCACTGTCCCTGCTGCTGTGTACCCTCTCTGCCACGACCACTAGACCTTGGAGGCTCTTTTCCATAGACGTTCTAGTTTCTGAAGTTTTCTCCAAATGTTGGGAGCAGACTGATTGACAAAAGCCATGACCACTGCAGCTAAGTTCGCTGGGGCCTCTGGATCTATAGGAGTGCACTGGTGGAATGTCTTTATTACTCTCTTAAGGAACGCTGCGGGGCTTTCCTCTGGTCCCTGACTGACAATGTAGGCTTGCGAGCCGCAGCCTTGAGACCTGCCAACAGAGTCTGGCGGTAGACTAAGAGACTCTCCTTACCTTCAGCCAAGTTGTAGTTCCAGTCTGGCCACGCCAGGGGAACCCCAGCGTCATTTTGAGCCTGGTCAGTAGTGGGAACTCCAGTGGGCCCAGAAACCAATTTTCTGGGTTCAGACTGGATTATTTTCCATTCGTCAGTACTGAACACGCCGGGAGCCGCACTGGCCTCTCTGGATGGCAGTCGCAGCAAGGAAATGGCAGTGTTTGCATAGCTTCAGCCATGAGAAATGAAAACTGGTATCTCCTTCTGCTACTACTGGCTCGTGCTGGAAATAAACCTACTGGTATTGACCAGGCCTCATAATATTCCATATCAGACCCATATTCTGAACACAGACTGAACATAGATACCTCATAAGGAAAAGTACACTCCTGCCTTCATAAAAGAGACCTTAGATGAAAGCTCTGCGGGCAATTGTCAAAAGGCTCTTCCTATGGGCCTTGCAGACCCAAGACTTAGACAATAAAGGGTGTTAAGAACACAAGAGTTACAATTGAGCCTGGCCCCGAGACAAAGAGCCTAATCCAAAGTTAAGGTACAGATAAGGGCAGAACATAAGTTACTATACATATCTTTGCTAATTGCTGAAGCATAGCAGCCCCTTCCTCAAGGCCCATATTCCACAAACATTTTCCCTTATACTGGCAGCTGGGATGAGGACAGACAAGAGCAACCAAAACATAACCCAGGCGCAAAGACTGACATACTTATGGCCCCCACGGTGCTTGCACATTCAGCATCAAGGAAAAGGCTCGCTCAAGCAATTTAGGAATAAGCCTAATACATATTTTATAAATAATTAGCCTTTGTAAAAATTGTCTTCTGATGTTATATTATCGTTTAACCTTAAAATAAAGACACCAAAACCGACAGGACAGAGATGCCTGACTGGTGATCAGTAAGAATCTCAGGGCTCTCTCATTCTCTTTTGCTGACACCGTCTATCCTTCAGGGACTCCTGGACCTGTCGGAGCCGGCGCGGCCTCCGACATGAACAGAACCTGCAACAATTCACGGCGGCTTCGGGTCCCTTGGGCGGGGCCCATTTCCCCAGGGCCACCGGGTCCGGTGGGGCAGGGGGCGCCCCGGTGGTTCGAGTGGTGCCTTTGTTCCTCCTGCTGGGTCCTGTGGAGGAGGTTGCCTAAGGAGGGGGAGAAGTTAATTTTTCCTCCGTTCCGCCCTGTAAGAAAGGGTAGAGCGGCGCAGAGGGTTTAGTTTCCTTTTTCGGCAGCTCCAAAGCCCGGGAGGGCGGGTGCTTTTTAGTCACCGCCAGGATGTCAGGTTTCTGTGGAGGCAAGAAACTTTTAATCCAAGGGGGTGGGTTATCAACCAGATCAGCCCAAACCATGATGTCCGGTGGCCATCTCACATTGAAAGTGGGCCATTCTGTGCTGCAGTAAGTTTAAAATGGACCCTTCCTAACAATCACTGAGAGGTTATGGGCTAACATTAAGTCTAGGGGTTTGGATGAAGTCTGTCTCATAACGTCAGTCTCAGTCACAAGGTAATAAACACCAACAGAGAAAATCGACAATTCGACACAGACATACACAGTGAGAGAGACCGATAACAGAGTTCGCTGCGCACAGACACAGACACAGAGAGACCGATAACAGAGTTCGCTGCGCACAGACACAGACACACACAGATACAGAAGGCTAGCCAACAGGAACAGACACCGGCCTCGCCGGTTCGCGGTAGCGACCCGCTCCTTCCAACAGGAACAGACGCCGGCCTCGCCAAGCGACCCGCTCCTTCCAACAGGAACAGACGCCAGCCTCGCCAAGCGACCTGCTCCGACCTTTTGGGCGCCGGAGGACGTCTCCTCGGTCCCGACTGACTGTTCTATAGCGCGTCCGCCAGAGCCAGTACAGTCCCCAATACAGATTCCGCGCGGCAGAAACCGAAACAAACAGACAAGACAGAAACTGACGCTGAGACAAACAGATAGACAGAGCCGGCTCACTTACCGATCGGTCGTAGGAACAACCCGTTGACTTGGGGTCTGGTAGGTCTGGGGGGGAATTATCCCAGGACGAGCCCCCATATGAAACGCCCAGAGATCGGAAGACCCCCAAAAACAGATCACCAGAGACCAGAGTCAAAGCCAAGCGGCAAGGGTTGTTTATTTGCAGGTTCGAACCTGGGCCTCCGCGCACTCGTTGCCGGTGACGCTAAGAGGCCCTGAACAAAGCCTTTGCAGCCTTTTTATAGACAGAAGTAAACAAGTCATGGGGAGGGACAGGAGATTTCCATGGTTACAAGTTTGCCATTGGTTAACATTAAAATGTGAACATATACCGCATCTGATTGGTTCCCGCCATCAGGTTTTTGGCGGGATCCACTTATAATACTTGGGGTACCTTTGAATTCAGCCTATCATAGAGCGAGTTTGAAGTCTTGTTTGGCAACTAACAGGTTAACATCTCTCTCTCCAGGCCCTTCCCTCAGCAAGGTATGGGGTAGCCGCTGGCCTTTTTGGATTGGCTTCCGCCAAGGTGGGGTGATGGGGTGACAGGGGGAACATGAAGCTAGTCGCTTGGGCAATCCGGCGGCGGGGAAGCAGGCCTTAAGCGTTGTTACAGAAGCAGAAAGAGCTGGTTAGGTATTAGCTTCCTGTAGCGCGGGCATCTGTTCAGAAGCGGAAAAGCTGGTTAAGTTTTAGGTTTAGTTTATCTAGGACTGGGGCTACGTGCAGCCCGAGGTTTCTCTTAATGGAGGACTTAATTTTTGGCTCTTCAGTTCCTTTTCCTTCACTGACATGAGGAAGGCCACACTTCTCTGCCCCCTTGCAGTTACGTGGGATCTCGTGGTCAGTTCTTGTCAAAGAAATGTGGAGCTGCAGTGACTGGGGAGAAGACCCTGTGGTATGTCCTTGTCACTCCCGTCTTGCAGAGGAGAGTCCCCAGTAGCAGAGCTGTAAGACGGGGAAGGCTCTGGCCGCCTGGCGCCCTACCCAGTCTATCTCCCCCTTCCCACGCACTGCTTTGTTGACCCACAAGAGATTTTTTTGTAGGAGACACGGACCTTCGAAGGCACTGAGATGCTGAGGGTATCTTGTTTCTGCAGCATAACCTTGCCTATCCTGACTCATCGCCCTCTCTTCTCTAGTTTCAGAGATGATTTAAACAGAACAAAGGTTATATTCCCTACTGAAAGTCCAAACACAGCTGATCTGTCAGCGTGAGCAAGTGCCAGCTGTGAGATTTATAATAGAAAGAGCATCGCGAGAATATTCATGTAAAAAGGAAGCACTGCGAAGTGCAGGAACAGTAATTAAAAAAAAAAAAGGTGCCCAAACTCTGAGAATTGAAGGACTACAGACAGAGCTCGCTGTCTTGAAACCTCACGTAAATCATTGCTGAGAATGACTTCAGGTTCAACTTCCTTGATTCCCAAATGCTGGTTCTTCATCACACTTTCTCTTTAAAGGAAAGGCTGGTTCTGTTCATAAAGGTTTTTGGGGTTTTTTCTTAAGTTCTGACATCTTTTTCACTTACAGGAAGATGAGAAGTACAATTTGTGCAGCATCTGGCTAGCTTAGAATTTCCCCATCAAAGATAGTGTTCCTGTTACACTTATACCAAAAGTCATTCAACAATGAAGTGATATTTAAGATTAAATTAGGAAGATTATTTCCTTCACCCTATATGCTTTTCAACATTATTCCCATGAGAACTCATTATAACAATTTCATATATAAAGAGAATATGACAAATTCTCCTAAAAATGTCATTTTGATTTTATAAATTAACATTTTGTCTTATAGGCTTTATTTATTTCTTCCCTTCGCTGAAGTGTTTTAAAGCTAGTCTCAGACTGAAAACAATGAAACCTTTTATACCCCCAGCATTTCACTGCACACATCTAAAAAATAAGGATGTTTTCTTATATAACCGTAGTAAGTGCCATCATCACACCTAATAAAATTAACAACATATTTCCTCATACCATCTGAAACGCAGTCCATTTAAGTCCATATTCAAAGATGTATTTTTATTTTATTGTATTATTTTACTTTAGTTTTAAATGTTTATTCATTTTTGAGAGAGAGAGAGAGAGTGAGTGAAAGACAGAACACGAACAGGGGAGAGGCAGGGGGAGGGGGACAGAGGCCCCTACACGGACTCTGTGGTGACAGCATAGAGCCCGACGTGGGGCTCGAGCCCACGAACTGTGAGATAATGACCTGAGCCAAAGTTGGACGCTTAACCAACTGAGCCACCCACAGGCGCTCCTTTATTTTATTTTTATATTTAGTTTGATTTGGGATCTAAGCTTGGTCACATATTACATTTCACTGTTCACAGTTTCAAGTCTCTGTTAACCAATTTATTTTAAAATTCATCTTGATGAATCCTTTTACTTTTTTCCCAATTTTCAAAAATTTCCACTTTTCAAATATTTTGTTTTCTTTCTTTTCTTTTTTATTTTTTTGGTGGGGTAAGTCTGAGTAAGACTCTCACCTTGTATCTGGAGTATTTAGTGTTTCTTAAAAGCATTTCCTAAATATAAAATATGTATTAGTCAAGAGCTTTTTTTTTTTTTTAAAGTAAATCATTGACTATATCTCGCTGATAGGGTGCTTGAGAGTAAGAAAAAATTCTCTCAATGATATGACTTATGTTTTACATTTTTTGTGTTTGCAAAGTTCGTCTAGATTAGAAAAAGCAGCCCTCTTTTGTTATAAATCTTTAAGTGTGATGGCCTTTTCTCAGAATTAAGGCTTTTCTTACTCATTCCTTAAAGAAGTTTCCTAGTCAAAAAGAAAAAACGATAAAAACTGATGTTTAGGTTTTTTAAACTTTTTTAAAAATGTTTTTATTTCTTTCTGAGAGAGAGACACACACACAGAATCCGAAACAAGCTCCAGGCTCTAAGCTAGCTGTCAGCACAGAGCCCAATGCGGGGCTCCAACCCACGAACTGTGAGATCATGACCTGAGCCGAAGTCAGACGCTTAACCGACTGAGGCCCCCAGGCGCCCCTATTTATTTTTAGCAGTGTCTACAGACAATGTGATACAATAGTAGGAAAAAATACAATCTAAAGATTTAGGGAGTTAGATACCCGTGTTTAGTTCTGCCTTTACAATAAAGTAATGATGTAAGTCCTGTAAATTGTCTGAGCCTTGGCTTTTCGTGAGAAAGTTTGGCTTCATTGATGGACAAGACATACCTGGAACATTCTCAAATTTCATAATGATATGTGTCCCTAAAACAATGAAATCCCTTTTGTCTCCCCAACAGATATATTAGGCTTCCACATGAGGGTTGTTCTTCAAAGTAGGCCCTTGGGCACCAGGATGTCCCTGATGTTGCCATCCCTCAAAATAATTTTACAAATACTTTCAGAGTCACTTTACAAGCCACCCAAGAAAATCAGTACTACTACGTGATGGCCACATCTCCTGTTTTATTTAATAAGCACATTTTGCAGGCTTGCTGCTTAGATGAACTAAACTGGGTGTCGGGATCCCCAAGGCAGATGTGGGCACAGAGATGGATAAAGCAGAGCTCCTGTTTGCTAAAGACTGGGTGATCTGGTTGGCGTGGGGAGATGGGCGCATATACAACACAGCTAAATAAATGATAAAACTTTCGAGGGGTGGGGAATATCCTTGGCATAGTATTAATATCTCCAAGGTCAAGATCCTTTTATAACCTTATATTCTGAGGCTGATAAAGCGACTCCCATCTGATATTTATTAAAAGTGATTCTCGTGGCATCACTAGAATGGGTGGAGATTTGAACAATCCTATCAGTTAACAGTAAAAAAGTTGAGACCATCCTTTGGGCAAGGTTGAAGCCCAAATAAACACACTACAGGCTCAATAATTTAAATAACTAATAAATGCTCTTTTAAGAAGTAGGGACATTAAAGGGTTTATACCACCACGAAGGAATTTTGCTATTTTTGTGTTTCCAGACAACCCCAGTTAAATATTCTAGGGCGCAAGGGGCGCGTGGGTGGCTCAGTCAGTTAAGTGTCTGACTCTTGATTCCAGTTCAGGTCATGATCCCAGGGTGGTGGGATCAAGTGGAGCATGAAGCTTGCTTGGGATTGTCTCTCCTTCTGACCCTCTCCTCTGCTCCTGTGCTCTCTCGCTCTCTCTCAAATTAAAAAGGAAAAAAAAATCTAGGGTGCAGGTGTTTTCAATGGGGTTTGATTTCTGATGGATTACTTTACCCCAACCTCACGTTGATTCTTTCACAATCATACTACTATAGGAAAAGATAGGATAAAGTAGGCAGACAGGGCAAGGATTAGGACCTGAGTCCACAAATTCTGGAACAATGCTGGGCGTGTCTGACCAGGAAACCCCCTCAGGCTTAAGGCTCCTCTTAAGAATGTAACAGACCTCACCTACTCCACCCCAGGTTTCCCTCAGGAAGTTGATGAAAAGACCTAAGGATGGCCCTAGGCCACCCCTCACACAACGGGGCCAATCAGGAATGGACCACCCACCCAGAGCTAGCCAGCCAATAAGACTAGAACCTGAGGACTAAGAGATAAGGGAAGGGGAGGGGAGGGGAGGGCTGGCCTGAACCTTATCAGACAAGGACCCCTGCCTACAGTCCTCAGCCTTTCACTTTCCCATGGCCCGTCTCCATAGAGAGAGCTTCCCTACCGTTCTTCCTTTCTAATCTTACACTCTAATAAACTTGTGCCTGCTGCTCATTTTGTGTGCACCTCTTCATTCTCTGAAGCCGCGAGCCAACGGCTTCCGGGCATTGTGGTTAAAAGTCCTGTGGGGCGCCTGGGTGGCTTAGTCAGTTAAGCGTCCGACTTTCGCTTAGGTCATGATCTCACGGTTCGCGGGTTCGAGCCCCGCGTCGGGCTCTGTGCTGACTGCCAGCTCAGAGCCTGGATCCTGTTTCAGATTCTGTGCCTCCCTCTCTCTCTGACCCTCCCCTACTCATGCTGTCTCTCTCTCCTAGAAATAAATAAAACATAAAAAAAAATTTTTAAGTCCTGCAACATCAGTCTCATGTTGACCACAAAAGTGAGTAGTTCACGACTTGTTGAAGTTACCTGGTGCCAACTCCAGCTAAGAAGCTGGAAGGCCATCGTTGCCCCGTGTGGCGCAGGAGCTTGTCCGTGCTGGACATACCACACGTTTCCTGCGCTGCGCTGACTTGTTGTCACAATGCTGCTGTAACACCCACGGTTTGTGGCAAGAAGATGTCACCTTGAGAGGTGCTGAAGACGCATTCGGTGAGGAGGGTGAGCAGGGCTTTTCAAATACGTTAATTAGCATAATCGTGATTCTCGTTTATTTATTCAGAAGTAGTTATTGAAACCCCACCAGGGACCAGACCAGGGGCTGTGGTGTCTGGTGACATCAGGTGTTGTCAGTCAATCCACACAGGGGACTGCATAGTCCCAGAGGGGACTGGCTGACATTCAAAAACAGACGAAATTCATTCTTTGCTTCGCTATTAGGAAAGCTAATTTCCATTATATACATTAAGGCTACGAAAATCGCTTCTGAATGGAATAGACGATCGTAATAGAAGATTATCCTCAGTAATTTAGACTCGCTGAATTAATTTGACCTGCATATGCACTTTCAGAAGGTGAAGAATTATCGATGATGTCAAAGCGATTCGGCAGCATAAGCTAGAATGGCAGGAGTCTGATAGATGCTCATTTAAGAATCCTCTTAACTCAGTCTGTTTATAAGCAAAACAAAATGAAACAGTAAAGACCATCTTGCTAAAAAACCCACAACACAAGCTAAAAATGCATCAACGTGACTCAGATAAAATTTGTTCTTCTTCAGTTTCCCAAAAACAATCCAGCAGTGATTGTCTAGGGTCGGAAGCGAGAATCAACAGGATTTAAATGAATCCAGCTGTTCTGCACTTTGAAGCACCTCCCCCTGCAAGCTGCTGCTGCTACTCAGGGAGAAAGGTCCAGAAAGGCAGCTTCCTACCCATCCCCATCCCCACTTGCTGAGAACAGTGGATGGCAATGTGATCTGGGGCAGAGGGCAGCCTGGCTGGGGGTGGGGAGTGGTTGCAGAGACAAACCCCAATTTCACAGTCTAAGCAGAGCTGAGAGGCTCGGTGCTAGGCTTGGAGGAGGGGCCGCACCTACCCCTGCAATGTTGCGCCCCTGCTGGGCTTGAGAAGAGAGGTCGGGGAGGAGGGACCCACCAGTGCCTTGCAGTCCTTTGTAAATGGTGACAGAGGAGAATGGCCATTGGGCAGGATTCCTGTGCCCCCAGCTCCCGCCAACCTCACAAACTGACCACAAACCAACAAATTCCAAGAAACTTCTGGGTGGTCTTTCTTTTTTCCCTTCTTCCTGATTCAAGTTCCCCCTTCGCCATCAGCCACCTTTCTTTTTGTAAGTTAATTTATTTATTCCAGGAGCGGACAGGCAGAGAGAGAGAGAGAATCTCAAGTAGACTCCGCACCTCACCTTCAGCCGGGAGCCCAATGCGGGGCTCTAACCGTGAGATCACGACCTGAGCTGAAATCAAAAGACTGACGCTCAACTGCCTGAGCCACCCAGGTGCTCCTCTAACATTCCATTTTAATCCTCTACTGACTCTTCAGCCAAGCCTCTTTGCACTTAATAGTCACTTTAGTGGTTTTAATATAGGCCTTTATTTTATCGCAGTCTTAGGGGTAATATTGTACTGCATCCTACACCTCACAGGAACCCTAGAAGCAGAGCAACGGGCTGTGAGCACAAGCACATGCACCAGGTCTACCTCAAGCCAGCATCGCAGATGTTTTCTGTTGATGGGGAGTGTGGGGATTCAGGAAGTTTCTTCAAGGGAAGGAAGAAGAAGCTGCAAATGTCACCAGGCGCACTTTTCCTCTCTTGAGGGTAAACTTCACTCCAGTTTCTACCTGCTTTTTTTTTTCTTTAATGTTTTATTTATTTCTGAGAAAAAGAGAGGCAGCATGAGCAGGGGAGGGTCAGAGAGAGAGAGGGAGATACAGAATGCGAAGCAGGCTCCAGGCTCTTGAGTTAACTGTCAGCACAGAGCCCGATGTGGGGCTCGAACCCACGAACCGTGAGATCATGACCTGAGCCGATGTCGGACTCTTAACCAACTGAGCCACCCTGTCGCCCCTCTACCTGTTTATATTTTTTTAACTCAATCTCCACTGCTTTCAAATATGAAAAAAGAAATGCCCTTATTATCACTAGGGCTTATTTTCATCCAACTACTTTGTCATTAACCTTTTTCCGAGAATTTTGTAGCAAATGAAAGCCCTCCACTAAAATCAATTAGCATGCACTCACAACTGGGCGAAGAGATACAAGCTTAGGCTGATACTTGGCCTTCAGGCAACAAGCAAATACCCTAACAGAGATGAAACCACGGGTAAGGTCATATAGACGTGAACCTGAACCGGGTCACTGAGGGGTCACTGGTATCTGACAGCAGAGCCTGCTCTAGATCCTTGATGGTTTCTTGAACGGTAGCCTAGACGGTGAGCCATGCAAAATGGCCACTTCTGACTGTAGTTTGTTTGACTTTTAAAAACATAAATGTAGAAAGTTCAACCAAATGGTCTCATATAGAATGTGGGCTTCAATCCTTCATGAGCATTTTTTCATCTTTTCCCCCCTAATATTTATTTATATATATATTTTTATTTATTTCTAGGAGAGAGAGAGAGAGACAGCATGAGTAGGGGAGGGTCAGAGAGAGAGGGAGATATAGACTCTGAAATAGGCTCCAGGCTCTGAGCTGGCAGTCAGCACAGAGCCCGACGCGGGGCTCAAACCCACGAACTGCGAGATCATGACCTAAGCGAAAGTCGGACGCTTAACCAACTAAGCCACCCAGGCACCTCCCTAATATTTATTTTTGAAAGAGAGAGAGAGAAAGAGAAAGAGGGAGGAAGGGGCAGAGAGAGAGGGAGACACAGAATCTATCAGCACAGTCCCAAGCGGCGCTCAAACCCACGAACTGCGAGATCAGGACCTGAGCCAAAGTAGGACCCTCAACCAACTTGAGCCACCCAGGCGCCCTGAACATTTTCTCATCTTTTCAAAGTCCTAGAGCTAAAGAAACACTCTCTACGTTGTTTTATAGATAGATAGTTAGGAGGAACACCACCTATGAGAGTCACAACTCCAGAAGGCAAAGCTAGGCGAGCAGTCCCATTTAAAGCTTTCTGCCGGGACGAGGAGAGCACCTGGTGTGGCTGCAGCCGCACGTGTCAGACGTTAACATTCACACCGATAACCGACAGCTGTGCTTCCTCCAAGGCAGGGGGGTTGATTACTGTCTGAATGTCACCATCCTGAGACAGTGTCAATAAAACCGTGTGGATTTAGCAGTGCCAGATTTAGCAGAAACAAAAAACCAAATGAGTAAGAGCAGGATGCCCACTTAAATTAGAATTTCAGGTCAACAACAAACACTTTTCAGTATCAGTATGTTTTGCCTCCTTTACAATTAATGCATGAAACATATTTATACTAAAAATCATTTGCCATTGATCTGAAATTCCAACTGACCTGCAAATTTACCTAGCAACTCCGTGGTCTCCGTTCGGTGCTGCCAGAAAGGAGAACGTTCTGGCTCTGGAAGGCCACGCTATTAGGGAAATGGGCCTCCAGTTTGATGTTCATAATCCCATCCCTGGGAGAAAGCAGGCATTCCCTGCTGGGAGGCCAAGTTCACAAGCCACCTGGAGAGTGGGTGCTTATAAAGAAACTCTTCCTTTTGAGAGCACCTATAAAAATAATAGTTCGCTTTATCAGGGGCTTTGTATGGGGAGTATGCTCTACAATTATTCATTTGTTAATTGCCACAACATCCTGTTGAGGTTGGTAAATATTTCTACTAGTCTAATTTTGCAACGAGGTAAACAGGAACAGAGGAAGAGACTGACTCACAGGCAGCCCAGCAGCTGGGAGAGGACAGGCAGGAGAGCTCAGGAGGGACTGCCAGTCCTCAGGAAAGCTTCCCTAGGGCCGGGCCTAGCAACAGAAAAGCCCGAATACAGATCTGATAAGGGAATAAAGAACATGCTCTCGACTGCCTGAAAACACATTCTGAACAGCTCCATTGCCGGTAGATGAAATAGACAGAACAAAACTATATAGAAAGGAAACTACTGAAGACAGCTTATTTTCCCCAAAGGAAGGAATGGCTTACCCACCCTTTGTTTCTTCCCAGTCAAAGGTGAATTTCCTTGAAAAGGAAGATAGTGCGGCACCTTGGTGACTCAGTCAGTTAAGCCTACAACTTCAGCTCAGGTCATGATCTCACAGTTTAGGACTTCAAGCCCCAAGTTGGGCTCTGTGCTGACAGCTCAGAGCCTGGAGGCTGCTTCCCATTCTGCCTCCATCTCTCTCTGCCCCTCCCCTACTTGCACCCTGTCTCTCTGTCTCTCAAAAATAAATTAAAATAAACATTAAAAAAAGAAAGAAGTTGAGCTTCAAACCCGGGCCTTGCCTGACTCAAGTGCATGTACCATTTACTGCATAAACTCATCCACCCACACACAGAAAAACTCCAGCACACTCAAAGCCAAGTAAATGGTCCTTTCAAATACCATTTAAATTAGACTTTTTTGTCCATTGTGTCTCTTTCGTGAATTCCAACACAATCTCAGGGCCAGGGCCATGCACACCCAAAAGAGGGTTTTGCCAAGCTCCTAGCTCTGTAATAATACTTCCACCCCAGCACATAACCCAGCAGGTCGGCAGGTAACACTGAGGATCGAGTGGATATCATGATCTTTCTTTCAGTGATACGAAACTGATTCACAAGGGCGCTTGGGGGGCCTAACCGAGCTGGACAATCACAGTGGCCTCCTTTCTCCTCTCTGGCCCGTTGGCTTCTCGCTCTTTCAGCCAGCTGCCTCAGTGAGTCTAGTGAAATGTGGATTTAGTCGTGGCATCTGCTGCCTAGAATCCCAAATGGCTCCCACAGTCTTTGGGACTGAGACCCAACTCCTTAGCAGAGCACCCAAGGATCCCGATATCCTCTGTGGACTAACTTCCAAGCCTGTCCTCATTTGCAGTAAACTGTAGGCTGAGAAGCACCAGCGCCCTCCCTCCAATGGCCCCCCCCCAACATCCTCAGGTTCCTATGACTTCACAGGCACTGTTCCCTCCACCACAATCCTGCCCTGCTCTGCTCACTCCTTCCCTTCCTCTTGGTCTCTTCTCGTACCCTCCCACCACTGGGCTGAGTCAGCGGTCTTTCATTTGCGCCTCTAGACACCACAACTGTAGTAGAAGACTTTGCCAAAGGAAACGAGGCCCTAGTGATGAGGTCGGCAAGGTGGGCACTGGCCAGATACGGCTGGGGCTGTCTCCCAAACGGCCTTGCAAGGTGGACGGAGTTACCTCGGTGCAGCGAGAATGCACACATCTTTCAGGCACAGGCTTATTCGCCAAGGTCATGCACTGACCGATTTCAACCAGAAAGCTATCTTATGGATTTAAGCAGGAACTGTAGTGCTAGACACCAGGGTCCTCCAGCCAACCCACTCTCCCCGCCCTGCCCGCTGGAAAGGTAAGCTGTCAGAAGATCCCGGGAGCCAGGAGTCGGGCAAGAATTTGTTTCAAGAGTTCCGCGTTGAATGGCACCAGGCTCAACAGTCCTAGACCTGGATGTGCTGCGTCACGCAGACACACCTGCTGCTTGGCCATGACAGGTGAGTTTGGGTTGGGACTGGCCCTTGGGCAAGGTGCCTGCGTGGGTACTGCATCTTTGATCGGGTCACAGCCTGTGTAGTTGTGGGAAGTGTGTGTTCAGTATAACCTTTACCAGAGATGGGGGAGGGGCGGGAGTGGAATGAGGTCGGTTTATACCGAGCTTTGCAAAGTGGTGGGCTGAGGATGGGTTACAGACAGGACGTGTCCCGGGGACAGAGGAGCCCTCTGACTGGTCACCTCCAGCTGCACCTTGTCTATGGAAGAGTTGGGTTGAACTGTATCCCCTAAAACGAGTTCAAGTCCTAACCTCCGTACCTGTAACTGTGACCTTATTTGGAAATAATGGTCTTTGTGGATGGAGTCGGAGGGGCTGATATGAGAGAAATCTGGGCACAGATTGAGGAGTACACTGTGTGAAGACAGACACACAGGAAGACACGCACATACAGGGAGAAGGCCAGAAGGCCGTGTTGAGAAGGAAAACTGTAAAAAGCAGGTAAAAAAAAAAAAAAAAAAAGCCAGGCAGATGCCCGAGGCTGGCTATGTCCCTCGCATGCTTTTGGCTTCTATAATCTTACTTGTCTCTCGATCAGCTGACTGCCCACGTGGCACAACCCCGCCCCCGTTTCCCCCCTTGAGGGCCTGCAATCTCACCCACCTGTCCCCCTGATAGGAGGTTTCCAAGTACCCGGAAGCCGACCAGGCGTAAAGTGGGCCAGCGCCGGGGCTCGGGGCTCACCTTGCGAGAGGATCCGCCGGGCCCGCACCGGTGCAGGATAAACAGTCTTTTCTGGGACTCGGAGCGCGTGTCCCTGGTCTCTCGCTGTGCCGGGTATTGGCCGCAACGGCGTGCGGAGGGAGGCAGGGACTGGAACGATGCCTCCACAAGCTGGGGGCGAGGGGGGCGCTAAGGACCACCGGCAACACCGGAAACGAGGGGCGGGCCTGGAACATCATCCCTCTTGGATCCTCGGGAAGAAACCAGTCCTGGGGCCGGTTGCTGGCAGGTGTTGGGCCCGCAAGACTGTGAGAGGACACATTGGGGCTTGGTCACAGCAGCCCCGGGACACTAGGTACAGACGCCCTAGAGGTACTTTACCTGACCGACAGGGAACTCCTTTGACGCCCCCGGGACATTCTCCTGCTTTGCTTATACCCCGTCAGCACGCCCTCTGTGCCCCTCTCCCTCATCCTCCTCACCCCGTCCCTTTCCTTCCTTCTTTTCTGAGGGGAAGACCCGCAATCCCTTCACCTCTATGTCACATGCAGGGCAGTTCAGTCCAGTAACACTGGCCCCGCCCTCGGACGAAACTGATGAAGATTCATGCATTTAACTGTTCTTTAGCAGTTATTAAAATATATGTATATAGCTTTAAAAAGATACCGATTATTGACTAATTACAACATGCAAATTATACACAGAAAGCAGGGATTACCTCCATTCGCATGTCGGGACACTGAGGGTTGGGTTGTTTAAGCAACTTGTCAAAGACGGATCCAGGCTTTGACCCTGAAACTTCCTGACTTCAAAGCTCTTCCTTTAGACTACATTACTAACTCGACTTCAAAAGATGTGGCCTTGTAAATATTTGGAAGGGCTGGCCAAATTTTCCCTATTCTTCCTATAATTTTAGTATTTCATAGAAATTGGCTGTTGTAATTTGGATATATGATACCTAAAGAAATTCAGGATGGTGATTTTTTTCTTAGTCATTCTTAATAGTTTATTTTCTCACTTACTAATAAAAGTAATAATTATCATTTGGTCTGGAGCCTACAAGCCTATATATAGCAATTCTGGTAAGTTTATAGAGTTCCTTGAATAATCGGTTTATTGTGTTATATCTTGAGCTTTGGTAAAGGACTGTCTCTTTTTTCTTCCCTGAAGTTTGAGCATAGAAATATTCATATTGTTTCATTTAAACGCTTACAATAATAATTTTCTTTCAAATGCTAATTTTGTGTTGCGTGAGATTCAGGCGTCTTATGAAATTCTTAGCCAAATAAAATAATAAATCACTGGGGCGCCTGGGTGGCTTAGTCGGTTAAGCATCCGACTTTCGCTTAGGTCATGATCTCGCGGTTCGTGGGTTCGAGCCCCGCGTTGGGCTGTGTGCTGACTGCCAGCTCGGAGCCTGGAGCCTGTTTCAGATTCTGTGCCTCCCTCTCTCTCTGACCCTCCCCTGCTCACGCTGTTTCTCTCTCCTAGAAATAAATAAAACCAAAAAAAAAAATCACTCATTTTTTTCAAAGTCTTTTTCTTTTTTTTTTTTTTTAATGTTTTATTTATTTTTAGGAGAGAGAGACAGCGTGAGCAGGGGAGGGTCAGAGAGAGAGGGAGTCACAGACTGAAACAGGCTCCAGGCTCTGAGCTGGCAGTCAGCACAGAGCCCGACGCGGGGCTCGAACCCACGAACCGCGAGATCATGACCTAAGCGAAAGTCGGACACTTAACCGACTAAGCCACCCAGGCGCCCCTTTCAAAGTCTTTTCTGCTAAACAGAATATCCATTTAGCTTCGGCTTGAACAAATGAAGTTTTTTTAGCTTGAATTACTAAACTAAATGAACCTGGGGTGAGGAAAATCCCTCTTTTATTCAAACAGCAAATTTGAGGCTGATGTTATTAAAATGCCCTCGGTCTCCTGTCTCCAAAGCCAGTAAAAACAGCCTCCTGTCTTCCTGCTCTGTGACTTAAATCACAGACCATCACTGATATGCTCACAGACACAAACTGCACTGAACGGGGTCCAGTGAGCCTTCTTTACACACGGGTCCTGCCTGACAGGATAAATCAGCAATCTCAAGGCCTTGGATGGAGCTATTAGCCAAGCGAAACACGTAGAAGACAGTTAGCCCTGGGCAAGACCAGCTATGTAATTTGCAGGCCTGGTGCAAAATGAAAATGCAGGGCTCCCTGTTGGAAAATGATTAAGCATTCTGACACAGCGACAGCAAAGTAGTAAACCAAGTATCGGCCCTTCTGAAGACGAGCTTGGGCGACTGTACCAGCCACACACCCAGGGAGCCAGCCTGGGGGGCTGTCCTTGAAGCTTTCAGAGGTCTCCTTTTGCAGCCTGCCATCTGGGCCCTCTCTCTCTCACTGCGCTGTTAAATCAGTCCCCAAGGCTGACTCTGACCCCTAGAGACCTCGCAAACACACCCATTTCCCCCTCCTTCTGCAGATGCCTCTGACCTCCACTTACGCTCTGCCACTCCCACGCTGCTCTCTGTGGATGAGCCTTGGGAGGCTTCCCATCGCTCTCGGTGCAAGGCCAAAATCAAGAGCACAGACCTCCACACCTGATCCTTTCTGTCCTGTTTCCTCTGGCATCTTCGGCTCATGCCTCACTCTCATCCGTCCTGGGTATTTCAGCCACCCTGACCTTCACCGTGAGCTTCTCCCATGTAGCCCCCCACCCCGTCAGGACGCTCCAGCCCCCGGGCCTTCTCACGGACTGCCCGCTGGCCTTTCTCCCTGTCTTCGCCCAGCTTCTCCTCATCGGCTGCCTAGAGCCGGCTTGAGTACGTCCTCGGGACTCTCCCTGCCTCCCAGTGCAGAAGAGCTCCCCTGGCCACCCGCTCCCTGGCATTCTCCTTGCTCAGCCATACAACTCATTACATTTGCCCAGCACATTTCCTGTCCATGAAGTTGGGGTCCTAGGGTGCCCGTTCCATCACAGAAACGGCAGGGATTTGTTGATGGATGCGTTGGTTGATTCAAGGCTCTGACACAAATTCAGCATCCTGGAGAAAATGAACTGTTGTCACTTAGTAACAAGGGAGCTGTTTTTGCTGCTGCTGCTGCTGCGTAAAAGACTGTAGAACACAGGATGTTCCGGGCAGCGAGCGGCCCTGGGGGATGACGGTGTAGCCCATCCGAATGGGTACTGCTCAGGGTACCGCTCACTGAAGGTGTCCACTGGGTGCGTTGCTATTCGGCTTGCTTTAAAAGATACCTGGGGGCATCTGGGTGGCTTAGTCGGTTAAGCGTCCGACTTTCGCTTAGGTCATGATCTCGCAGTTCGTGGGTTCGAGCCCCGCGTCGGGCTCTGTGCTGACTGCCAGCTCAGAGCCTGGAGCCTGTTTCAGTCTGTGTCTCCCTCTCTCTCTGACCCTCCCTGCTCACGCTGTCTCTCTCTCTCTCTCCTAGAAATAAATAAATTAAAAAAAAAAAAGATACCGTTCTGGGATTATGTGTGATTTTTAAAATTCCTTCTCTATTTTTCTAGCTGTGGTAATATGCATGTATTGCTTTGATAACCGTGATGAACCACCCCTGCCCCAGCAAATTTGCTTAAAAAAAAAAAAGGACCAGGCAAGAGGAATTTCCTATAGGGGTTCATTTTCTTTGCAAATGTGTGTCCTCTGGCTGGAAAGGGGAAACACCTTTCCTCCTCTGCTCTGCACTGCAGAAGAAGGAGTGTGAAGAGCTTGTTAAGTATAGTGTCAATGGTGACAATTAATATTCTTCTAGAAATTTATGTAAAAGTAAGGGTACAAATGTAGCTTAATGCCAAGCCACGAGGGCTGCTGGCCACCGGGGACAGTGTCTGCTGCTCCTGAGGTCCTGAGCTATGGGAAGGCTGAGGGCAGTTGCCTTCTCCTCTAAGAACAGTGATTTCTAGCCTCACTACATTATCTGTCCTCAAACACTTTTTTCCTTCTGTTACATTTGTCTTCTGCTATTTAGGCAAGGAAGGAAAAGAAATAAAATCCAAGAAAAGCCCATGGGATAGACTAGGTGGGGATCAGAATGTGTAGTAAGGCTGAAAGGTGAGATGAACATGAAGTGGTTCACACCAGTGTGGGATGAGATGACCGACCCAACGTCCTGTTTGCCTGGGACTGAGCACTTAACACGGAGATGGTTCTGGACAAGCCAGCGTGAGCGGATGCCTTGGGAGACAGCAGGCATGGCTCCAAGCAGTGCCTCTCCTGGGCCTGGCCCCTGTGGGCGCCTGCGTGTCCCCACACAGCTCAGCCTACCCTTCCCTCCCACCTCTCCCCCTGAGGACTTCACAGTATCACCATTTTCCAGGGTAGTTTTGAGAATCGGCTCTGGCCTGGAACTGATTTTATCTTTAGCATGTCACTCAGTTTCTCATTTTCTAGAATGAAACCCCCTTTGACTTTGGTTTTAAAATGATTTGTGATTAAAGAGAAAACAGGATCCTGGTATGAACTTCGATTTTGATACATTTGAGCTGTCAAAATTATTCCCTTTAAGTTGCACCCAATGCAAATTTCAGTTCCTAAAAAACCCAAATAAGGTAATAAATGTTAAGGGAAGGAGGTTTGATTTGTCTCTTCCTAAACTGATGACCTGGTAGGAACATTGCTGATTGAGGAAAAACACGTCGGGGTTCCTGCTAACACAGAGACACACTCATAGCTGTCGGGATGATTATTCTATTTCTGCCGCAGAGGGGGGACGACAGGCGAGTTAGGACAGGCTCTGAGTGGGGGCTGTCAGAAAGACGCTTAGTGTGGAGGGCCTCTTCATACACACTGCCTCCAGGGTGTCCCAGTATCCCTGGGACTAGGTGACGTCAGCATCCTGGTTTACAGACAGAAGCTCAGAGTGGGTAAGTGGCCTGAGGACAGGCATCCCGGTCTGGCTGTCTCCCTCTCCTACCTGGCTGCCTCTCCTTCTCTTCGAAGATGGGGAAGTCTATTTCTTACATGTCTTACAGCCTCTGAATGAACAAGCAGAGCTGAGATGTCATTGACAGAGAGTTGACCGTCCCCAGCTGAGTAACAGAGATGAAACAGAAGCTGCTTTTGATTTTTAAAGAAAGAGTCTTGATACCCTTTATTTAGGGAATTGTTCTTAATAGGTCACAAAGAAGGTTCGCATTCACTGGGAAGAGAAGGAAGAGCAGCCGCGATAATAACAGCAATAGTAATAATAAGCCCGTCTGTTATGGGGCGCCTGGGGGGCTCACAAAAGGTTCAACATCCAACTTTAGCTCAGGTCATGATCTCACAGTTCGTGGGCTCAGGCTCTGCATCGGGCTCTGTGCTGACAGCTCAGAGCCTGGAGCCTGTTTCAGTCTGTGACTCCCTCTCTCTCTGACCCTCCCTGCTCACGCTGTCTCTCTCTCTCTCCTAGAAATAAAAATATATATATAAAAAACAAAACTACATCTAAAAAAAGAAGTTGCCAGACTGAAACAAACAAAGAAGATGTAAGCCAAAAAAAAAAAAAAAAAGGAATTTGAATAGAAACCTGGACAAAAGCCAAGGTATGGTTAAACCATGCTTGAATTAGTGAATGTATATCTAACCGGCTATTTATTTCATTAAAATCCTCCAGAAAACATGTCTGCACTCTAAGCCTTTTCTTTATTTCTGCGATCAGCTGGAATGAGCTTGCAACCGGGCCTTGAGGAGGGACCAGACTGAAGCGTGGGAAGAAATCTGGGCTTTCTCTTTGGTTTCTGCAGACCAGCTTCCCCTGCCTCTCAGGGCAAGGGGTAGAATGTGATCACTGGCCATACTCACGGGGACACATTTTAAGTCCAGCTACTGGGAAAGCTTTTCTTTGTTCCATTTCATTTTCCGGGAGAAGGGCCAGTGAGCGGCCAAGTCTGGGTAGAGTGTATGCCTCCGGTCCCCACTGCTGTGGACAGGAGGCAGGTGACACAGCACCACCAAGGCCAGCCTGGCCTCCGGGAACGAGGGGACGAGGGTTACCAGAGAGCCGGGAATCACATAGTGAGCTGCACACAGGGCCCAATGTGTGTCCAAGTGTCAGAATTCTCCTGCAGGAGAATAACATCTAGACAAAAGTCCAGGTACAGTTAAGCAGTGTTTGAATTAGTGAATGTATATTTAATCAGCTGTTTATTTCATTAAAATCTTCCAGAAAACATCATGTATGTACTATAAACATGGTCTTTGTTTTTGCGATCAACATTCTTTAAAGTTTTAAAAAAATTTTTTGTAATGATAACTTAGTGGCAGAAACGTGCTAATATAACTCCCAACCAACCAGGCTGATGGGCCCAGGACTTTTGATGAGCTCTTTGGTACAAAGCCGTCTGCTGTGATAGATTTTCCTGGCTAATACCCTACTTGTTTCTGAAGCTCCCTTGTGAATAAATAGTCCAGTCTTTTTGCAAGAGAGTCAGGGTGGAAAATTAGCAGGTGTGAAATTTTTGGCTCTTGATGATGGATGCTGCTCAATCTACCCCAGGTCTTTTCTTTTCCAGAAAGTTACAGAACTACAGTCAAATGATAAAACAAGACAAAACAAAACAAAACCAACACACCTCCCAGCCCCTACTGCTGTAGCTGGTACCTCAGTTTATTTCTGTGACTAGGAATAGCAACAGATGCGCACTGGCCCTTAAGGATTTCAGATCTAATTCTTCGAAGAGAATCAGGTCAGAGGGGGCAGGATCACTGTCTCTGGGCGTGACAGTCATCGTTGAACCAAACAATCCCAAACGCTTGGCCTTACTCCTGATGCCTTTTCAGAGAATCTATGCCACAGGTCTGCACTGAACCTTTGTTACTATTTTAAGTTGGTTTGGATCATTTCCATGCAAACTCTCAAAGCACTGGAGATCTGTAATTATATTTTGCAAGATGTATTAGGCGCTGCCAACACATTTTACAGTTTAGTGTCGCAAGGCCGGAGCCGGAGCTTTTTGCCACATGGTTATTTAATTCCATACAGTATAGAGAGACCTGGTCACATTTGGCCTCCACAAGGAAGTGCCAGGGCCCTTCCACTCCAGCCACATTCCTGCTTGTGGTGGCTTCGCGCCATGAGGTGTCTTTCACATCTGCCATGTGACCGCCCCACTGCTGTCAACAAGTGATTCACTGTCAGCGCCAAGGGAAAAACAGACTGTGTAGGAAGGTGCCATATGGTGATACACGCGGGGTTTTTTCTGCCTTCTACTGGGTAACCCTGACCTTATTGTCATGCACTCGAGGTGGAAGTATGACGCAATTAAACTGATTTACAAAAGTCACATACAGAAACTGGTGTCTTTTTTTTAAGTCTCAGTGTGGTTAGGTTTACTTCCTCTGCATATTTATAGCAGAGGCTTTTGGACATGGCTGGGGGAGAGCCAGCTTCTGATACAACATCCATTTGCTGGTTACTGCATCTGCAATTTATACTTTGCCCTCTGTTTTGCCAAGGAAAAGGACTTCATGGCCTCAATTAAATGTGAAGGTTGGGTTTCTCTGCATCTGCTGGCCATTCCAATGTAGAAGCCAATAAGCATGAGCATGATAATGAGTTGGAAATAGACCCAGAGAGGGCACAGCGATGAGAAACATGGCGGCAGATTATTTTAGATCCAGAATATCAGAGTTGAAACTCTTTTGATTCAGTACAGCAACTGGCTCAAAAATAGACCTAAAATGCATATACAAAGCAAGAGTAATTATATATCATATGCATGTGGAGCTTTAAAAGGCAGCCTGGACATCTCAGTGAGTCAATTTTTAGAAAGGGACCAAGGTGAGGTTAATGAACCTTGACACCTGCTTTGCTTTCTTCCTCTGCTCTAAAAATCCAGCCTGGTGAGGTTCTGGTATATTTCATAGATACTCTATTTAAAGAACAAGAAGTAGCATGGCTGGGCAATGTGTGAAATGTACTGGAAACATAATGAGGCCGAGTCTAGATTTACCAGTAATTAATTGGGAGCACTTGGCCATGTGTCTTAACCTGCAAAATTTTCCAGGATAAAACTGACAGGGCTCCCCCTTGATGTTTTGAGGACTTGCCAGTGGGGCAGATTTTCAGGGCTGTGGAAGTGTAAGCTGTTCATGGGTGTCGTGGGTTGGGCCCCTGGAATCAGACAAGTGCATAGAGTATGGGAGTGACTAATGGAAAGGGCGAGGTTCCCCGTAAGAGGGAAGGAAAGAAGAACAGGAAGGAAGAACATGACTGTAGATTCATGGTTCCCTGGCTGACTTGCTCCTGGGTCAACCATCAGAACCTCAGGATCATCTCAATGGTTCGTTTCTTCAAGTCTGATGTGTCTTGTTCTCAACCTCACACTGTATATGAAGCACTAGTTAGTAGAGGGAGTAGACACTTTTCTGCAGTGACCTGTCTCTGCCTTTAGTTACCTAAATTCCATGGAGAAGACCTGGTGGAAATGCTCCACTCATTCCAGGAGGGTCTGGCCTGGAAGCAGAGGCTGCTTCGCCAGCTCCCCTTCCTGCCCTGCTAATGGCAGAGGAGCCCCAGCCCCTACTCAGCATCAAAGAAGGCAGGGCTGACAGCCTATCACCCACCCCTCATCGTGATGCCAACATCAGCAACCTCTGGAAAAAGCTTTCCATCCATCTCCAGGTAGTAAAGAGAAAAGCTCATGTTTTACATTGCAGTCTGTAGTCTCTGTTGAGTGAGTCAGAAAGAGGCCAGGGCACATCTTCATTTGCTTTATTTTCCATTTGATTTGGGAGATTTGGAGGGGTCCACAGGATTTCTACCACAGCCCTTTATAGAAGAAACATCCACTCTTCAAAAACGCAGCAAAGCCAATAAAAAGAGGAGAGGCTTCTGGTTACAGATGAGACCTGCCAGTTGGCGAGTGATGTTGGAGATACTCCTCCCAGAGCTTCTTCTAGACCTAACTTTTCCTTTCCAACCAGACACAGGAACTCTGAACTTGTGGGACATGCAGTCTCAGCCATGTGACCACTGTTCTCTGGAATCTTCTTTCTCACTTTGCTTCCTGGAGTGAGCCCCAGGCCAGGAGAGCCCTGGCTCGTTTTCCCACTTGGCTGTTTACCCAGTATCCAAGTTTCCAATTTTCACTTTGATGTCCGCAAACTTTGCTAAGCACACTGTATCTACGGTGGAAATTAAGGCTCCAGACCTAAAGCTACATTGAATCTGCTCAGATACACTTGCTCTGGGCTCCACCTTTCCCCTTCTTGAATCCTGGAAAGCACCATGCTTTACGGTGGGCATCACCCCTTCCTATAACGGGTTTCACTGGACCTTTAACAATAACCTGGGGAGTAGCTGATCCGGTGTTATTAGTCCCATTTTCCAAATGGAGAAACCGAGGCTCAGAGCAGTTCTGTAGAATACTTCTAAGGTGATACAGTTGATACACACCAGAACTTGCTTCGAGGTCAACCCTTCCACATCTGCATGCTCATGCCTTTTTAAAGAGCCTTTTTTATGCTTCAAACCTCTTTCTGCTCTGCAGGGTTCAATGCTAGAATAATAGAAAAGTAGTGACTCATAGCTGACTTCTGACTTCTTTTATTTCATGCACAAAATGAGGCTCTCTACCAATTTTTTCCCCCAAAGAACACATTACATTTCGAACATCACTCTTAGCTACCCCAAGCATAACTGACAGACAGCACATCTTGGCCCCTTTGTACATGCTGTCGTCTGAATGGAAAAACAAGATGTGGCTCCAACACTCTAAAAGTAAGGGATTCTGTGAAGCTAACCCGCAAAGAGGAACTAAATAAGAATGTGTCAGCTTTTCTAATACAATCAACTGATTACGTAGAACAGTCAAAAGTACACATCTGTGGAGGGTGGAAGTGGCCTGTCCCGAAGGAGTATTTTATCATCACCACCACTTAGAGTTGCCACATGTGGAGATAATAAAAAGCAGGCCAATTAATTGGTTTTCTTCTTATGTTTTAATTCTCTATGGACAATACGCTCTCTTCTTCCTCTTCAGTATAACCAGTGATGCATGTTATCCATCAGATTGGAGTTTTTCTAAATCATCTCATTCGTTAAAAAAAAATTAATGTTTATTTTTGAGAGAGAGGGAGGGAGAGAGAGAGAAAGAGAGAGAGACAGAATCCAAAGCAAGATCCAGGCTCCAAGCTGTCAGCACAGAGCCCAACGCAAGCCTTGAACCCACAAGCCATGAGATCAAGACCTGAGCTGAAGTGGGACACTTAACTGACTGAGCCCCCCAGGCACCCCCATAATGATACTTCTGAAACCACATTTATGACATTGCCATTTCCCTGTCATAACATTGCCCCCCTGACACCCTCCTAACCTTTAGAACACAATCTGTGCTCCTTGGCATGATATAAAAGGCCTTTGGTGCTACCTGGCTTCTGTCTACCTCTTGGTTTTCTGGTCCCCATGCCTCTTGGGACCTATGCTTCAGTCACAGAGACCCTTCTCGGGCCATTCCCTCTGCCCCCACCCCCACCCCACCCCACTCCCTCTTGGACTGCCTGCTCCCCATTTATCCTCCAAAACTTGTTCTGATGTAAGTTTGCCAGTATGGCTGCTCAGCAGGCATTGAGAAAGAAGGGAGGGGCGCCATGCGCCTCTGTGTAGTCATTGTAGACTGGCATGATGATTTTCAGGCGTATGGTCGCCAGGGACAGCCGCCATGAAGCCTAGCGACAGGGCTGCTCCTGCGAAGCAACAGGGCTTCCTCCTGAAGTGTGTGCGGCCCTCCTGGGCTGCCTGTGGAGACCCCTCTCTGTCATGGCCGTGTCATACGAACTGTCATCATCTTATTATTAGGCCCCGAGTTTCTTTGGACAACGAGCTCTTAAAGGAGGGGATTGTGTCTTTTATCCCTGCATCCCTGACAACACGGAGCACTCAGGGCCCCTACTGAAGAGTCCATAGAGGTTTGGGGAGAGCACGAACAGGACAGTATTGGGGAGGGCACAGTCCCCGAGTGGGTCCCGGAGCTGCCTGTCTCCCGCAGTGCAGCGTGGGCACCTCACCCCACAGAGCAGATCCTTCGTGTGATGAGTGTGAGGTTTCAGTGAGAAAGGGGACTTTGCAGCTCCCAGCAATAGGAAATAAATGGAAACTATTATAACGATGGAAGATTTTCAGGTGCTTAAGTTCCTTCTGTGTTGTTCATTATTATTTTCACCAGAAAAGTGGCATAATCCTGACTTCATAGACATTTTTAACTCTCAGCTCTTGGGGTTGGAGTGGGGTGGGAGGTGGGGGTGGGCACGGGGGAGTGGGTGTAAAAGGTGGACTGCGGCTCCACGATTTGGCGTGGCGGTGCATGAGGTAAGGTAGCACACGGCCATGACAGCTACACCCCGAGGGAGGGACTGTCAAAACCTTCCGGACTGTCCGGCTGTGCAGGACTCCAACCGGGCTTGGAGCCTGGCCTCATTTGCATATTGGCTCCACTTCCGCCCCTGGTGGGAGGCGTCGCTTCCTGCCGCCCGCCCTCTGCTGGCTGGAGTCCGACCTCCCCAGTGTGTTTGACTATGTTGCCTCCTAGGGATCAGGCCCGATTTTCAATGCGTATTTACTTGCTAGCTGGAGTGTCTCCTACCAGCGAGCCGTGTTAGACACTACAGGGGTACGGAAATGACTCCTATCCTCAAAGCATGGTGTCCACATTCAAGGAACTAGAAACCTGGACAATCCTGGAAAAGTCTAAACTAGGATTGAAAATCTGAAGAGCTCTGTGTACAATGGTAGAGGAATTTTTGTGCCCTGACGCGGATTGCCATGCTTGAGGGACAGTTGTATTTACAGAGAGGCTTGCAATATACAGGGAGCTGTGGCGTGCATTTTCCAGTTGCACCCTTTTTAATTTACTTTATTATTTTTGAGAGAGAGAGAGACAGAGTGCACACGCCGGGGAGGGGCAGAAAGAAAGGAAGACACGGAATTTGAAGCAGCCTCCAGGCTCTGAGCTGTCAGCACAGAGTTCGAGGGGCCCAAACTCACCAACCTTGAGATCATGACCTGAGCTGAAGTCCGATGCCTAACCGACTGACCCACCCAGGCGCTCCTAATTTCACCCTTTCAACCACCAGTGGGAATGGTATTAATGAAGTAAAATAAACATTTTGTTGGGAGACTGACAGTTAATATCATCACAGTGGCCACTGATGTGACAGCTGACAACTGTCTTAATAGTCAGCTAATATTGTGTTTCCTCTCAAAGGTCACACTTGAAATGAAGTGCCGATTCAGAAGGAAAAAACCCATGGATATGACTCAGCAGCACTCCTTTTCTGTAGAGTCTGAGCTTTCTTCTCTTGCCTGGTCAGTAACATCTGGGAAGATCAAAGCATGAGTAGACAGATGTGATTACTGGAGAGACCTTCATGGGCAATTTTCAATTTCTGCCTTGAAACCGTGATCCTAGAAATTACGAGAGGGCACTTTTAGGATTGACAGCAGTTAGCTTCATTTCTTCATAGGAATGGAAAATCAAAATCATTCTGAAGTCGTGGCGTTTTTTTAAAGATGCAAAGCAATTTTCAAGCAATTGCTTTTAAACCCCTCACATGCAAGCTTAAATCATAGTGACATTGTCACATATAATCTATGTGAGTGAGTTAAACCAAATGGTGGCCAACAGTCCTTTTCTTCCTTTACTCTTTCAGGAAAAAAAAAAGGCAAACTCCAAAATTATGCCAAGCAGTCCAGCAGTGGCCTCTATGGATCCACATATTCCGAGTTATGTCCACACACTCTGAGCTGGTGTTTTTCTACCCCAGATGTATTCTTTTCCCTTCCAAGAAGTGAGGGGTGACTAACACTCGGGAATACAGTGCCAAGAGCAGCCACTAGGAGAGAGAGACAACTGAGAGAAGGAATTTCTCCCTGGAGATTGTGAAATACACTTTTTTCAGGAAAGGAAGCATCTTTCCCAGCTTCCCTTCACATCTCTGTGGCCAGGGCTGGGTCACATGCCTATTTCATGTCTGTTGCACGCTGCCCACTGGCCAGGGAAATGGCTTACCATGAAGTGTTTGGACAAGTCTTTTGAAGGTAGAATGGATTTGGGGTTGCTAACCATCGCTTTGGATACTGTTTCTAGAAACTCTGATAGCCAGATCAGCTGTGCTTTGGTGTAAGGTAGATCAGAGGCCTTGCTGCTTCCTTGTGAGGGTCTTTAGTGATTAAATGAAAGGAAAAAAAAAAGATGTAATTATATTTGTACTCCAAAGTGGATGAGCAGGGCATACCTGTTATGTACATGTAGACCTTTACGTTCTCATGGACAAATTCTTTAATTCCACGGGCTCTCCCCTTAACAAGCAGGAGAGGACATGCTTGTAAGGTCTCTCTCCATGATGTGAGTCTCTCCATGTCTCTCCAGGAGAGTGGAGAGATCTTCTCAGGGTGCCCGGGCAGCCCCTGGAATAATAATGAAATTGCTTGAATAACCTCAACCCCCCAGTGAAATAATTTTTGACAAAGTTCAAGTCTATTGATTTGCAATCAGAAGAATGTTATAAGTAAAATGAATCTTCCAATCTTACTTTCAAAAGGGCGGCTGCTGAATGCCAAGACTTGTTTTCGCCAGGATCTGTCTGCCCTTTGAGGCCAGCAGGGTCCCCAAGGTTTAGAAACCTCAGGTACAAGGCAGAGTTTCCTTTCCCTGAGATCGTTGCTCTTTCCAGAGACGCCTCAGCCTCCTGAAATAGTTTCCTGGAAGTTGCAGCTGGAAAACAGACCAGGGAAGGTACTTTATGTTGGGCAAAAGCGAGGCTTGTGGGGAGTCGAGCTGGGAGATGGGGAAGAGATCTCCTCAGTTATGTCTGTGGGTCTTTTCAGTTCTGGTGCTCTTGGGTTCCAGTCTGTCAAGGGATGAGTCTTTGATGTTTTGTTTTGTTTTTAATTTCTAGGAGAGAGAGAGAGAGACAGCGTGAGCAGGGGAGGGTCAGAGAGAGAGGGAGTCACAGACTCTGAAATAGGCTCCAGGCTCTGAGCTGGTAGTCAGCACAGAGTCTGACGCGGGGCTCGAACCCATGAACCACGAGATCATGACCTAAGCGAAAGTCGGACGCTTAACCGACTAAGCCACCCAGGCGCCCCGAGGGGATGAGTCTTTGAAACATGTCCCTGGCAGTATGTCTACCTTCCTGGATGGCTACATATCCCTTTGTCTCCCTCCACTCTTCTCTGACTATAGCATCTGATGCTTTGAGCTTCTGATAGCTGCATAGTTATGAGAGAGAGGGCTCTTATTCAGAAACTTCGCTGCAGAAACCCAAAGCGTAGGACAGAATTATGATGTCTTAACGTCCACTGTTATGATGTACATGCATGCCCATTTCACGCAATGTTACGTATGTGCAGACCCACTTTCAAGAAAGCAGGTTTCCGTAGGCATCTACCCAACAGCCGCTCCGAAGTCCTCCTTGCTAACAGCACCTTGATTTTGTCCTGGTGGCTGTCTTCTCTGTGTTTCTCATTTCCAGCCCTAGACACCAAATCTGGAAAACTCCCGGGACTGGTGGTCCCAGTGATTGGTTTAGAGTGAATATATGACCAGTTCTGGCCAATGAATGAGACATGGGGGGAAATCTGGAGGCTTCTGGGAAAGGTTTGGTTCTTAAAAAATAAAGAAAAAGACAGCCCCTCACCCTCCTTGGGACGTTGTTACAGTTGCTTGTAATCTTGGGATGTGGCAGCCATCTAGTGAAGACGAAGGGCAAAGCTGACCTACTACAGATAGTAGGCTGAAGAAATGTAAATTGCCTGGATTCCTGAGGATTTGGGAGCTGCTGATTTAATCAGCCCTGAAGCAGCTCTACCCTGCACTTGCCATCAGATTGTATTCCCTTGTTTAGACGAAGCAGGGTTTATTCAATCTGAAAGCATCCTAAGCAATAATACAGACTCAACCATGGTCTCTATTCACAGGGCGCTATATCCCCTCCCTCCTAGAGCGGTTCTTCTAACGTCCATCTGAGCAGGACTCCTGCTCAGATTTGGGGAGGGTCTCCATGCCTGAAGCTCACTTTGAAGAACAGAAATACTCGCACAATTGCCACTGCTGATGTTAACTGCCTGCAGCCCTTAGGTGTATGCTCTGGGTGAGGCCACTGCCAAACCCTTTGCCTATACCGTCTTATTTAATTATGAAAATGATTCCATGAGGTGGAGATGATAATTATTCTCATTTGATAACTGAGAAATCCAGGGCCCACAAAAGTGAAGTGATTTCCCCAAAGTCTTAAAGCTAGCAAGTGATCAAACTAAGAGTCAAAACAGACTCTGGCCACACCCCTGCCCAACACCCTGACCTCTCAACTTTACGAGTCATGGGAACGGCAGACATGCATGGGGCAGAGACCCTGTCACCTAATGGTTTCTAAGGATCAATATGTGAGTTTCCTGGGAGATGCGAAATCTAATTAGATTCTAAAGGTAATTGAATATATAAACTTCACTGCTTGACATGAATCCTCCTATGAGTTTTATTTAACCGCTCTGTACTTCAGATTCTCTGTTTGTGAGGCTGTGACAAAGAGGCTTTCCACGACCTACTTCCTCAGGATATTGGAAGATACACACGATAATGTATCTAAAAGTATTTTGCAATATTGAGAGGAAAAATACGACAGCAAGCCAGGCCATTGTTAATGTGATCTTAATAACTTCTCTCAACTCTTAGGATGTTGATAGTGCAATGGAACATGATAATTTATTGAAAAATGGATGATGTTGTTTTGTTGAAATACAGTAAGTTGGGCTTAACAATATAAGGAGCAAAACTCTTGTTTCATCATCCTATATTTATAGGTTCCAGTTCTAGACTCAGGCTGTCTGGATTAAAATCCCAGCCCTGCCTCTTACCAGCTGTGTGACTGTGGGCAAGTTAGTTAACCTCTCTGAGATTTGGTTTCCTAATAGGAAAATGGAGATAATAAGAGCACTCACCTCAAGAGTTCTAGGAAGAGTTCTAGGAAGATGGTAACATCTGTTGGTACAGAGCCTAGAACATAATAGGGGCTCAGTAAATCTTAGCTGTTATAACTAAAATTACTTGTTTTATTTCATTAACACTAATTAAGAGGATTCCTGTTTTCCAGAAGTGTGCTCTCTATGGGATTAATAGTTTTCATGCTTTGCTTCCAAGTTCAAGGTGATCAAACTATATCTAAGCCAACTGTTAGCAAGCAATCGTCGAACATAATAGTTGATGAGGTGTCACCACTGTATGAGACAGCCTTGTCATTTGAAGATAAGTTGAAGTGTGCAGCAATATTGAAATTTGCTGTAAATGTGTAGTTAAAACAATTATTGCTGGAATTCATAAAAGAAAAGCTTTGCAAGATAGGTTTCTTCTTGTACTT